>CM045467.1:15608897-16808897 GCA_024666655.1 Dascyllus trimaculatus | reverse complement strand
AACATGATGATTTGACCTCCAAACTACCAATACCCCACTCTTGTTCCACTCAGGATGCAGTGGAACAAGTTTGATTGACAGAGGCCGCACTGCACAATCCAGAGTACCCAAAGGATCCAGTGCCAAGGTCTTGGTTCCAGACCCCATAGGACACCCTGAGAGGTCCTCTTGTCCATGCCCAATGGTTCAGAGCATTTTAGAGCACATAAAGGGGATCAACACAATATTAGGCAGGTGGTCATAATGTTATGCCTGATCGGTGTATATTGATTTTCATTCATTTCCATATGAGATGAAAACATATTAGTACAGTCTTCGAGCTTCTTTAAGTTTGTAACGCATCAAAGCAAACATGAAATCTTCATAAATGTCTGTCAGAATTACATTACTCTTATGTGATGAGGCAGTGCAGGCATTTTAGAATTAGTCATATCCCATGTCCATGTAATCATACTTTGATGTTTACTGTCCAAAAATTGTTAGAGACCTGTTTCACTCATAATTCCCTGTCATACCTACAATCTAATCTCTTTTCAGCTGTTTGTAGTAATGTGGTTAACTGTCACTAAACTTGATTAAACAATCCTTAATCAGATAAGAATTTTTCCAGGGTCCTAAAATTGCTTTAAACCTGCATTAAGAAGTCCGATAGTGTAGAAATCTATGAAAAATGAGCATATTTCTCACTTAATTACTTGAGTAAACATTTTTCCTGAACAGTTTATGGTCTCAATCACTACTTTCAAGTCTTCTTTAATGCAGCATAATGTTGTTTTGTCAAAAATGGTTCCATTTTGAATAAAATAGACGATAAAACACTTTCTGGCATTGCTACCTTGTTATTGGCAGTTATTAAATGGGCATAGTGTCCTTGGGTTTTTAGTCAGATCCATCCCATCCACTTCTTTTTCTATGGTGGTTCTGTATAGTAGTGACAAATAACTCATTTTGTTGTTGTCCTGGGTAGAGGGGCACACAGAATTTCAAGAAAAGGTCATTTCTAAAAGGCAGTGATAAGCCTATTTTATCTTTCACATAAATAGTGACATCCTAAAAATGAATGCTAACCAACCTGGATGGAAACAGGGAGAGGAAAGTGCCGCATCACATTAACAGCATAAGCTTCTTTGAGCGCTGAACTCACAGTTGGCGTTTATTATTTGCTATTCTTTCTTCCTTACTGCAGGAATAAAAGCCCTTTTCCCCACCACTAGTACTTTCAAGGCTGCAGAGTTACTGTCTCTCTGCTGGCCAAAAACCTCACTCGTCAGGAGACATTTCTCTCTCTCGCTTGCTGATCTCGCGCAAAAGAAATAAATAAATAGCTGAATGTCCTTTCTGCTTCTCCTCTCGCATGTTTCATTGTTGGGAGCATTTGAATGGCTGTTGTGCTTCTTACTTTCTATGCACCCAAATCGAGCAAAAGCAGATTATAATGGAAACGAACATACACAGAAACCTCATTACTTAAAGTGCTTCTTCGATTGGAGTTATCTTTGGATTTGCCTCAGCGTGCACATGCTTCTCCATTATCCTGATTTATTCTAATACGTTTTTTGGCTTAACCATGTTTTACTCTAAGTCTTCATACCACCCGACCGTATCTCGGTGTGTTCCTGTTTGCGGTAATCTCATTTCATTGTGATGAGTCTCTCCTCGGTGCCATTATCTTGTGCCACGCCTTTATCACAAGGGACAAATGCATCCAGAGTGTTGTTGTGGCTTTTTGCCCCAAAGCTGCAACCTACAAGGACTCTAAGAGGAGATAAGAACATTCTGCACACACGAGGAGATAAGAAAGCATAATTTTAAGGCGACCATCCGTTATGCGACCTGGCGTGTGTCGGTCTGTGACACTGAGTGCACCAGGTCGGTGAATGGAGCCACTGGGGCGAGACTGATTGCTAATTATTGCGTTGGATGTTGGCGGCATGTGGAGAGAGGATGAGATAATAGAGGGAGCAGACAGCAGAGAGCTCTGTACCTGGCACAGACAGGCAAATACACTTCAAACCAGGTCTAATGTCCATCTGCACACACACATACAGTGCATGTACATCTGTGGTTGGAGAATTTGAAAGGTTTTGGAGACACTCAGTGACAACCAGACTGGAAATGCCATCAGCTCTCGAGGAAAGTGCACAGAGAATTGTCTTATCTTTGAGTGAAACTTACTTTTAACAAGTCTGCAGGCAGGCCTCCTCTGTACGAGTTGTTTTCTTAAAAGACCAAAAGTTGCCCGTTGACCCCGTTGGCATCCCCCTGGAAACAACTTTCCTCGTTGCTAAGCGGAGAGAGGAAGCGGGTTCGCCTGGCGGAGACCCCTACAGGACCGTCTTCCTGTTGGAAAGTTAACAAAGGTTAGAGTTAATTCTCCTTCCCCGGCACCTATTGTAGCCATAACAATTAGGAAATCTCAAAAGTGACAGCAGACCAAGGTCAGCCCGAAGATACAGAGTACATCCTGTCAGGAAATAAAGGTGCTGTTATTAAAAAGCCTATTTTGGCTCAATGGTTTTGTTTTTAGCCTTGACGTGCTGATGAAGAGGTTAAAAGGACGCAGTTGTGCAGCTTAATATTAATGCACAACGTTCTCTTTTCACATAGGGGACAAAAGCTGCAGGTAATAATGCAAGGTCTCCTCATGCCACATGTATTTCAGTTAGTGGAATTTAATTCAGGCTCTTTTTTGTGAGCTGTGATGGAACAGACTGATAGGAGGAAACCACAATTCATACAGCCGAGGAGTGTTTGTGCAAGTTGCTTCAATCACAAAAGGGATCTAGGAAGTCAAATAATTCATTTGATATAATCAAGAATTGTATTTAAAAAACCCTGAAAATCTGGCAGCAAAAATGCCAGAAAAAAATGTGTTCAAATGTAAAAGAACAAATTTGTAAAACTACTAATTTGAATAATTTTGATATGGATATTATCGACAGTTTTGGTTTGGTTTTTTTTACACCATGAAAATTTCTTTTATTTTTTCCTGTGATTTTACTACATATTATGTGTAATTTAATAAATGAGAAAAATTCTGTAAAATAATATTTAAGAAATTATTTATCATTTTTTAATCTTTCATACACATTATATTTTCTATCAAATAGCAGCAAATATCTGTAGAAACACAATATTTTCACAGGAAAAAAATGGTGCAATTTTACGTTAAAATCTGTAAAAATACAGATTTTTAATGTGGACACTATTTACATTTTTTCGGACAGTCAACGTGTAAATTAACAGCTTTTCTGTGATTTTTTTTAGTTATTATCTGTAATGTAACAAACAGGGAAAATCTGTCGAGTAACAGCGCAGTGTTTTAAAATAAATACAGTTATTCATTCTTTTTACAGTTAAGTTTTAGGTCGGACAACCTACGTGTCAGTCGACCCTGACAGGCAAGCAGGCAAGTGAAATAAGAAACTAGCCGCACATGATAGCCAGTCCTAAGCAAAAAATGTTTTTTACAGCAAAGTAAAAAGTGAAAATGGATTGAGTTGACTCCATTTTTAGTAAAGCTGACATAGTCTGAGTTTGGACCCTCATATGCGCTGAACCACCTGGGCTACAACTGGAGCCATGTGGACTATAAAGTCAGGCAGAAACGGCACTTCAGAGCTTCAACGCGAAGACTATGTAAATCTAAAAATAACACATTCTTCCTCTTACGAATGAAATATCTAATTTGTACTCAGTAAAAGGCACTTTTGCTTAATTCACATATTCAGGAGTTTGCAGCCTTGTTTGGTTTCATCAGCAGCTTATGTTGACTAATCTGAGCAAACTTGGAATGCTGCAGGTACTTCTGCAGAACAGACATCCCTGGATCAGTTAATTGAATTTATAACTCACGCAGCATCCTGTTTTCAGCATCCATCGCCCTGTTGAGCAATAGTTGCACAAGTTAGTTTTTTCCTGTGCAATTTACTTTGGTTTATTTAGGAAATTAAAATGCAAAATCAGGAAGAGGCACGTCTGTTAGCATCCACCAGTGACCTGTTCAAGCTATAGTTCAAAGCAGATTAGCATTGTGCGCAAAAATATATGTTTGATCTTGGCCAAAATTAACATGCTGCACATCTCCACAGTTTTAGTAGATCAATTCACATGAGCATCAGATTTGCTTCATTTAGATTTACCAGCAATGCAAACAAAACACCGTTCCATCTTTTAAATTCAGTTTGTGCACAATGGTCCAACAATCTAAAGACTCCAGAGAGGTTGTTCATAAAATAACTCCAAGTTGTGAATATTGTCATGTAAGGTGGATTGCTCACTATTGGCAACCTTTGCACGTCAAATTAAAACAAAAGTTCTTACACCCCTGGCTACTGCTGGCATCAATTGGCAGTTTGGTTGCATTTAGCCATGCCATACACTGATCAGGCATAACATTATGACCACCTGCCTAATGTTGTGTTGGTCCCCCTTATATGCTCAAAAATGCTCTGAACCACTGGACATGGACAAGAGGACCTCTCAGGGTGTCCTATGGGGTCTGGAACCAGGACGTTGGCACTGGATCCTTTGGGTACTCTGGCTTGTGCAGTGGGGCCCTGTGGTGGGGTGCATTTTCCTGCAGGTGTAGGCCAGTGACATTTGGGATTTCCATTTGCATGAAGGAGTGTGTATGTTGTGGGACAATATTTATTTGGGTGTCTAAATCTCATCAACATGGATGTTAAAATCCAAGGTTTTCCATCAGAACAGCACATAGTACCAATATGATCAATGTTATTCACTTCACCTGTCAGTGGTCAGAATGTTGTAGCTGATCGCTCTATCATTGCATAGGCTGTTCCTTTTAATGTGACTGAACACACTATCATCAGCAGTTTGGCCATTTGGAGAGATTCACTCAGCAAACTTAGACCCTAACTCCTCCAAAGTTGGGCCTGGAGGTCTGGAATTAAATACAGATGCTTTTGACGAAATGTTGAAGTTATGTGGTGATTTGTACAGTTCTGGCATAAACCATGTCTTAGTTATTGTTATTCAAATATGATTTATTATAGACAAAAGGGAAAAAACAATAACCTTTGTGAGCCATGTTTGAATTGAAGTAGTTTAGATTGTGTTTTAGCCACATGCTAAACAAGCACATCTTCTGAAACAAGAATGTATTCTCTTTAAAATCATGTTGGCCTTACACTTCTGTTACAAACTTTCCCATTAAGCTATGCCAAATACCCAAAAAATTACATGAAAAGAAGTTGATGTTGTCATTTATAAACAGCACAGCAATCAGACTGTGCACAGTGAAGGAAAACAGCATCTTACATGGCTTCAAATCAGTTTGCTGAGCTTTAATCAGAGGCTGTTCTTTGCATCTAAATGTACATTAAGCCTCATGTTTCCTGTATTCTGGAAGCAAGTGAAACCAACGTGATTATGGTGTTTTTTTCCCACAATCAGCTCTTTAGAGGATGCTGTGAGCATGTAGCAGTCGAGACATGAGGACAGAATTCACAGGAAAATATGGATGTTTATGCACATTCCACAAATCCTTGCATCTTGCTAAAACTTGGCTGATAAAAGCAAATCTGACACTGAAATAATCCAGCGGGCCACATTACTATGGAGAACTGAAGATCTGCAGATGATCATTTGCTGTAGCTCCTACTTTCATGATTGTTGATGTTTGAGTCTTAATGTTTCACATGAACCTGAGTTGATGTCGAAACAAGAGGCTTGCTTCAATCATTAGCACTAGAGGAAATGACAGACAGGAAGCAGCCTGTTATGAGGAAGATGATCAATTAATGTGCACAGAGCAAGAAAAACAGCTTGTTTTGCAGCTGCTCATGAACAGTTACATAAAATTAAATAAACTCTCTCATTATCAGGTCATGAGCAGCCTCACACATGTGTCATATGATCGCTGCATCTCCTTTCAACACAAAGAGAAAAGGCTTCCGGCTGAGCAGATGATGTGACGTTCAACGGACCGCAGGGTTCGCTGAGAGGTGATCACAACTAAAAGGCTCCACTTGACAGAAATCAAAGGCTGCACGCTGGACAACAACATCATCATATGACGGATAATAACACACAGCTGCGATAATATTTGAGGCGCATCAGGGAGAACAAAGTTCACCGACGATAGCATGACTCATTAGAAAGGACAGACGGAAAGTCTGCACCATGAAGAAAGAAAACAAACAAGCTGTAGAGGAATGGATTTCAGATTCTGTTGGAAAATGTGTTATTAAGTGTGCAAGGATTATGCATTCAATTTACACCACGGTGTTCTCTGGTTCACTTTTCCATGTTTATATTCTGTACTGACCTCTGACTGAAGTGAAATGTTCACATGTTCACAAGAAACCTCAGATGGCAGATGTGGGCTTCAGGTTAAAGAATGATAAGTTAAAGAACCCATGCTTGGTCAGTTTTGAAAAAGTTGCGACTTTGTTCCTTCAGATTCTCAAGACGGTTGCTAGGAAGTTAAATGTGTTTTGCTTTTTAAAAAAAACAGTTGGAACTGTCCTTTTATTTTTTAAAAACTCAGATTTTCCCCGTTTTATTATATTCTGGGTAATAATGAGTAAAATCGTTGAAAAAAAATCACTTCCACATCCAAAATCTGTAATTTTTATGAATGCAATTTATTCTTTTATAACATTTGACCATAAAGGTTTGCTATTTTCTCTGTATTTAAATAACAAAAATGATTACTTTACAGACATTTGCTGCTATTTTCAATTAAAAAAGAACTTTAACTGTTATTTTACAGGTTTTCTTGCTTGCAGACAGGTGTTGTGCTTATCCTGCCAGGGTGTCTACCCACCCTCCTCATTCCCCAATGGGCTGTGGGTTTACCAATTTAGTCGCAGTTGTTCGACCATGGCACAGGTGGTACTGGGTTACATGTTACCAATAGCAAGTCTTTCGAACAAGCCTGACCCGACCTAAATATCTAGTAAGATCAAAGGAAAAGTATTCATTTAATTTTTTCATTTAAAGTTACATTATTTTTGCTGTATTAAAATCAGCAAAATGATTATTTTATAGATATTTGCTGCTGTTGAAAGAAAAAAAGTGAGGAATTTTTTTACCCGTTATTTTACAGATTGTCCCATTTTTGCTAAGTTACAAATTGTATCTAGTAAGACCACAGAAAAAAGTATTGATTCACAAACAGAAAATCGAATTACTGCCTTGAATCAGTGAGTCAGAAAGGGCTCAAGTGCAAACACTAACAGACTTTAGTCAAAAAGCTGACACAAAGAACAAACCACAGACCAGACAGATCAAAGCAAGGGATTATGGGCAAAAATGAACAATAAATCCAAAAAGGTAACAAAAGCATGGCCTAAACTGAAACAAGGACTGTAGAAACACAAAATGTACGAACCAGAGGCAGGTGAAAAGAAAGTCTGACACATGAGGGAGGCAAACAGAGCAACAACCTGACAAAGATTTAAACACTCAGAACTGATCGGAGAGAAAAGGCTGAAACTAATCAGGTCAATCAAAAGGGAGGGAAAAGAGAGACACGCAGAAGTAAAAACGCAAACACACAAGGGAAGACAATTTCAGAATAAAACAGGAAGTAACCTAAAAGAGACATTGAAGTTACACACGGACAATCAGAGGCAGGGAATGCAGAAAAGAAAAAAACACAAGATTGAATCACGTAAACAAAACAAAACAAAAATAGAAAGCAGACACCAAAACCCAAGTCAACTGCAATTACACTGTCAATAAAATTTTTAATTATTTTTTTTATTTTAATTGCAGTTTTTTAAAAACATTTTTTCTGCCACCCAGAATCCTCAAATTTTTTAATTAATTAATTAATTTTACCAATTAATTAATTAATTTTATAAATTTGTATAATTTCTAAAATAAATAAATTGGTAGGGCAGCCTATTTTGTAATAGATTGCCCTACCACATAGTTTATAGACAACAGATTACTGATTAATGCATAATGGAAATAAAAATTAATTGCTGTCCAGTGCTAAGTACTACAAAATTTGCTCCACTTCCACCAACTATAACAGTAAAATCCTGCTTTTACGTTAATGCAATGCATGAGTAATAATAACCTTTTAATATAATATATAACCCTATAACTGTCAGAACATATATTTTTTTCTGCATTGTGTAGTTTTACCTTTAATACTTTAAGTACATTTTTGTGATCATACAAACTTTGACTTGAGTAACATTTTCGAAGCAGGTCTTTTACTTGCAACACAGCACTTTTATCGTGTGGTATTAGTACTTTTTCTTCAGTAAAAATATGTCTCCTTGACATTATGGGGATTTATTTACATCACAAAGCAAAAAAGAGCGAAGGCAAAAGACAAATCCTATTCGTCTCATTGAAAAATTATGGGATTGCACACCCGCCCGCCCATCTACACACACTCAAACACACACACACATACTGATTTCCATGTTCCCGTAATTAAGACAGAGTGCCTTATTAGTTCTCCATTAATGACTAAAACAACTACATGTCCAATCAAGGGATGTGGTCCATTCAGTTTTTTGGTTTCCATGGCAACAGACCTACTGCACCTCTCAGCGCCTGATTAACATTGAAGACTGTGCGACATAATGTAGTCCATTATGACATACTTCATCCACTGCTAATCAAGAGCAAAATGAGCACGCTTATTAATAAGCACAAAGACATATGCTGAATATTCAGTGTTCGTCTTCCTCTGTCTCTCTCTGTCAGCTTGATTCAGTTTATTCTCATTCGTTTTTTGTTTTCTTCGGCATGAATTAGATTTTTTGCAGTATTTTTGTACATTAAAGCTAACTCGGCCTTTATCTGATGTTGCTTTTTGGAAGCTATAGTGTCTCAACGGATATATTTTAAAGGAAACTCTGTAAAAGTGGGTGTTTAATTTCAGTCACCATATTCATATTGGTGACAAGACAGGATAGGTCGACTGGATAGGATAGATTTAATGTATCTGTCAGTGTATTTATTTGCCAAACAGAAAATAAACGAATGAGAATGTAAAATTCAATGACAAGAACTGAAGAAAAGTGATGGTGCAACTTGTGATGAGAATTTAGACAGAATAAATCAGCTGAATCGGTCTTATCTCTCCACTCTCGCTCACAGCTATTAAAACTGGCCAATTCACATCAGCAGCGATGGGGCTGAAGCATTCAGCTCCGTCTATTCTGAAGCACCCAGCCTAGATTTTCTTTGTGGATTGAGCAGTTTTGAGCCCAAAGCAATTAGGCAAACCCACCAGCCCTGTCAGCAAACGCAATGAATGCAATCCTGCGTTTGGGCAGATTTTCTACCTTCCAGTCTCCATTCACTGCATGGTTTTCTTCTTCTTTTCACTCCATTTCCTTTTTTTCTCCTCCCCCTCTTGTGAAGAAATGACAGAAAGAGTGATTAACTGTTGAAATCCGCCTGTTGGCCTCCCTTTACGCCCATACAACCGACGCACAACTCAAATTCATCATTCATGTTTCACGTGAATGCGAAGAGGGGAGCCACTTGGAGAGTCCCAATTTCCATGACAACAGGTCTGAGGATTAGGGTGAGAAACTGTCATGCCGGAGCAATTGCCAGAGCACCTTGATTCAGAAGAGCACTTAAGAGTGAAGGGAAGGAGAAGGAGAAGGAGACGGGGGCGGAAATGGGAGAATTTGGGTCGGTTGGAAAGGATCAAGGGCAAAAGAGCTGAAGATCACTTTAGCCACATATCTTCACTGACTGTAATTCACTGTGGGCGAGAGGTAAACCCCTTTAACGCAAATGTAAATGTATGTAGTGGTTTGAAAAACATAAAGAGAGATGAAAAGAATCAGTGGAGGAAAAGGGGGAGAAAGGAGGAGATCATTACAAAATGCAAAGCTTCCAAATCTTTGCAATGCAGCTTAAGGAGCCTAAAAGAGAAAGCAACATATGTTTTCCTTAAACTGATTTCTACTACTCTCCCTCCCGCTTCACTGCATTGTTGTGTTCTGTTGTGTTTCAACCACTGTTGTGAACTGTAGTGTGTTGTCAAATGAAGTCAAGATAAAATCCAACACTGGGAAAAAAAATATTAATAAGTCCAAAAATATATACATTTATTCTACTTGACTCTAATTTTAATTGATATATTTGTGTGTACTATTACACATTTTCATTTATGTAAGTATAAGCATATGAGTATACACTGATCAGCCACAACATTCTGACCACTGACAAGTGAAGTGAATAACATTGATCATATTGGTACTATGTGGTGTTCTGCTGGAAAACCTTGGATTTTGCCATTTGTGTTGATGAGACTCAGACACCCAAATAAACATTGTACCAAACAAACACACTCCCTCATGCAAATGGAAATCCCAAATGTCACTGGTCTACCCCCACAGGAAAATGCTCCTTACCACTCAAGCATCAACAGGATGCAGTGGAAAAAGTTTGATTGACAGAAGCTCCATTGCACAAGTCAGAGCACCCAAAGGATCCACTGCCAACATCCTGGTTCCAGACCCCATAGGACACCCTGAGAGGTCCTCTTGTCCATGTCCAATGGTTCAGAGCATTTTTGAGCACATAAGGGGACCAACACAATATTAAGCAGGTGGTCATAATGTTATGCCTGATCGGTGTATGATGTGTTTTCTTTTTCATATATTGATTTATGCAAAATTGAGGATATTTTGTGAAAACTTATCTGTTTGAATGACCTCTTCTATTGTATTACTTCCTTTTGCGTTGTTGCAGCAGTTTCTGGGAACTTTGCGAGCAACCCTTTGAACATTTTTCCTTTCTTGAGTTTTTTCATGATAAAATTTACCATGTCACACATTTTACATTGTCCCTCACTGAAAAATTAAGAATCAATGAATATACAAATATTCTCCACAGAGTTTCATATTGAACCATTGCTGGCTTCCCTCTTCAACAGATGAATGTAAAGTCTTCTCGTCCCAAACTCTGCACAGTGATGCTCAAACTTTATACTTCAGATGATCAGTCTTTCTTTTATTTAATAATGAATTATTAAGGAGTGCAGGTGTGTGTCCTGAATGGAATGAATCCATGTAGGTGGGAACTGGAAGTGAAAACATGTTACTGTTCCTCAACACCCAACGTGACCATGAAGAATTCACGGCCGCAGAAGTAATTCTTTTTTTTGCTTCATGAACCTGGAGGAGACTGGAGGCAGGTTAAATGAACACCTTGACATATTCAGTTCTAATTTCTTTTGCTTCGCCTAATCTCTCTAGGACAGAAGGAACACCTCCCACAAATTTTCATAGTCACTTTTCAAACACACAGCCAGAGAGGAAAAGCAGCTTGTGGGAGAATGTTGCATGTGGTTGTCGTCTATGGCAGGTTTTTCCTTAAGTGTATAAATGTCTTAATTTTATTTTGTTTTTCATATTCATGGAAATCTGACAGGTTCTCTTCACTTTGTCCATGGTACTGATTTCTTTCTTGACATTCAGCCCACCTACATATTCAATAAATAAGCTTCTTGTCCCTTCTATGATGTTCACTTTGGAAGAATGTTTGGATGGCTGACTAAAGCCTTCCTCCAGTTAGCAGCCGTTCATGTTCATCTTTAAACATCTGCTGTTTTATGTATTTTTAGCTAAGAAAATCCACATCTTTCACTAAAACAGGGGAAAACCATAAAACCTCTTGCTCCTAAGAATATTTCATTGACATTTTACACCACATTTATAATACAGTGTATGTATAGTGTATATATAGTGTATCTGTTCACTACCCTGAAGGCACAAACCTAAAAGAAACAATGTCACTTATTATCACACAATGGCACTCTCAGATGCCGACTTTATGAACTAATCATGCGCTTGCCGAGGTTGCTCATTAGGCAATATGCAAACACAAAACATGTGCGTGACATGAATTTTTAAATCCTGATCAACAGCGGAACAAAATTCATTATTATGTTAACAAAGGACCCCCCACAGGATGCTATATATAAATTGACAGACACATGACAGGGATCTGATCTTTATTCAGCCCGGAGGAAGACAGTGTGCAGAGAGGAACACATTGCCACCGTGGTGACAAACCCTTTACCTCGCACACACAAGTGAGAGCAAGACTCAGTGTTAAGAATGAGCCAACATTAAATCCCACTCAAATCAGATAATGCTTTGGCATTATCTGATTTGAGAGTTTATATTTGTCCAATACAGGGTAGTTAGAAACATAGAGGTGGCTGTTCCACAAGGCTGTGCAGTACCAACAAGAAAGTTAAAAAAAAAAGACCAAAAAAAAAGCATACCTTAAAAATTAGAAGAAAAAAACAGATTGTATTGTATTGTAAAATGTGAGCTTGTTGGACTGTTCAACACTATTCTCGACTCATTGTGGGCCACCATGAATCTGTACAGCAAATTTCACTTTGTAACTCATTAATCATGATGTCAGGGAAATCAATCATCAAACCTATCAGTCAATGGATTTTCTGCTGTGCTCTACAGTGAGTCGTCAGCGACTTACTGTATGACCCTTTACAAGAAATTGTAGAGACCAAATCCCCAAGCTTAAAGGCATTAACATGTCACACCACCACAGCTGGTGCAGTCAGTAGTGCTGCTGCTTGTTCCTTCTCTGAATGTGGAAAAGATAGTTAAGAACAACAACAGTGTGGATTGTTGGAGAGTCACATGACCCATCGACCGATCAGATGGAACCATGTAGTGCTGTTACTGTCACTGTACAGAGCTATACTGTCTATACTGTCCCTCGGCAGAGAGAAGCAGGAAGCATTTCCTGACATCTCTGCATTGCACATATGGCAGGAGGACACAAAGAAGACCAATGTTCATTGTTGCTTGTATCAACAAAATAGGAGTGTGCCATGGTTGTACCCATTTGACATCATGCTGAAAATCTATGCTCAAATCATGCTTGTGTACCCAGTTATTAAAAAAATTTTGCACTGTTGACAGAGTCAACCAGACTCACAAAAAAAGCAGGTCTGCAATGAATTAGAAACTGCTGGAACACAGATGCCAGTGTCCACAGTCAAGCATGTTTTACATTGCCATGGGTTGAGAGGCTGCCATGCAAGAAGGAAGCCCTTCCTCTGGAAGCAGCACCTTAAGGCTCAACTGAAGTTTTTCCTGCTGATCTCATGGATAAAGAAAACTTTCTGGATGAAGGTTCTGTTGTCAGATAAAACAAAAATTGAGCTGCTTGGCCACAGTGATCATAATTATGTTAGGAGGAGAGAAGGTGAGGCCTTTAACCTCAAGAACTCCAAACCAACTGTCAAGCACGGTGGTGGTATTATTATACTCTGAAGCTGTTTTACTGCTAGTGGAACTGGTACGTTACACAAAGTAATGGGATAATGAAGAAGGAGGATAAACTCCATATTCAGCATCAAATGAGGTAAAATTGGTAGAATTAAGGTTTTAGACCTTTAGGCCTTATCAGTGTCCTGACTTAAATCACATCTAGAATATGTGGACTGTGCTGAAGAAACAAGTCTGTGTCAAAAAGCTGGACCATTTCTGTCAAGAAGAGTCATTGAAGATACAACCAGAAGCTTGAGGATGGCTACCAGAAGCAACTTGTTGAGATGAAAATGGTCAAGAGACATTTAACCAAATGTTAGGATTGCTGTATGTGTATTTTTGACCCAGCAGATTCTGTCGTAGTTCCAGAAGACCTGTAATAAATCTGTGAAAGAACAAAAATGCATGATGCATGTGTTTCAGTCATTCCATCATAAAAATTATAGTCTTCATACATGGTCTTTAGAAGTGTATGCAAACTTTTGTTCACTACTGTAACTTTAGCAGTTTCCTACCTGATGTTGTAGTTCCAGAACGGACTTATCCCTACATCCATTTCTTGTATGCACTGCTTTGCTGAGTAAGTTGGTGACGACTGAAACAGCAGCAATATAATCTTGAAATTGTTGTTAGTTTAAAAGGCATCACATTGCTTTTTTGGTGATGTAACAAGTCATGAGGTTGGCTCATACTTATTAATGAGCCCATGAGACGACAAGGACACTGAACTGCACCGAATAACGTCACCTAACTCACACAATTAGCCCTGGAGATGTTTATGTTCAGTCAGAGATGAGTCATGCATGTTCACGAGGACTCTCTCTGGAGTCCTCCCCGAGAGAACATCACTCCTGCTCATGTGGTACATTATGAACACTGACTTATTGATGAGGGTGCAGTCACAGGATTGTCAGGAGCTGCCTTTGTTTGGAGGACAATCTGTTTCCTCTGCCATATTCTCACGCAGGCTTAAGGGTGAACTCACAGATGAAGTGAAACACAAGCTAATCTAAAAGGGACACTGGAAGCAGACTTTATTCGGGTGTTGCGGTGGAGGATGGAAGGGAATTTGATTGTTGGAAATGCCAAAAAATTGAGAAACAAAAGGCAGGAAAATCTACTTTTATCTTGCTGTCCACCTCAGAAAGTGAATAAAAACCTCCCCCCTGGCAGAGCAACTAAAGCTCTCCATCCATCATCCCATTAGAGGGGGAAGTGTCCCCAGATTTTCAAAAACAAATTAGATTCCCAATTGATATATAACGGATAATTACATTCAGCAGTGCTTCAATGGTATCAGTTACATGCCAAATGAGCAGGTGGAGAGTTGCAAAATTAAGTCTCTCTTCAACCAAAATGCATTATATACAAGAAAGACACAATTAAGAAATAAAGACTGACTGAACCAGCTGCTAATTTTAACTTGCGCTCACAAATTATTTGACAATTTGAGAGAGTGGACACAAACTGTACATGTAAGACTAACATATTGTCACCTTTTAAGTTGATGGGGTGAACTTAGCTGCCTTTTTACAAGTGCAGTTGCAGTTTCTGACCTACAAATCTGGGATTTGTGCTTTCTGACCTCACTACAGCCCTGACTCAAACTGTCATTACTCTTAAACCCTCAGGGATAATGTAAAGATTGAGGAAATGCGCGGATGCATAGGCATAAGAACAGCACTTAGAGGCACTCGAAAAGACATTAGTGGCCTGTAATGTAGGTCTGGTAACATACACCGATCAGGCATAACATTATGGCCTAATGTTGTGTTGGTCCCCTTTATGTGCTCAAAAATGCTCTGAACCATTGGACATGGACAAGAGGACCTCTCAGGGTGTCCTATGGGGTCTGGAACCAGGACGTTGGCACTGGATCCTTTGGGTACTCTGGCTTGTGCAGTGGGGCATCTGTCAATCAAACTTGTTCCACTGCATCCTGTTGATGCTTGATCAGAATGGGGTGTAGGAAGTTTGGAGGTCAAATCAACATGTTGGGCCATTGTCATGTTCCTCAACATGTTCCTGATTGTTTGATGTTTTTTCCACGTGGTGGGGTGCGTTTTCCTGCAGGGGTAGGCCAGTGACATTTGGGATTTCCATTTGCATGAGGGAGTGTGTTTGTTGTGGGACAATGTTTATTTGGGTGTCTAAGTCTCATCAACACGGATGGCAAAATCCAAGGTTTTCCATCAGAACACCACATAGTACCAACATGATCAATGATATTCACTTCACCTGTCAGTGGTCAGGATGTTGTGGCTGATCAGTGTATAATGATGCTCTCCTTGTCACAGAAAACCTCCATTAGACCATTAAGCCATAATGACTCCACCTCCCTTATTTTCAAGGACTCCCATTAAGGTAAGAGCAGCAAATACCTGGCCTGACCGATACAATCATCCACCCTTTTAGCTACTTCTGCCCTTCTCTCTTCTGTCATGTTCTAGAGTAGCCACAGCAGAAAAACCACAGTACACAGGTTTGTGCTCTACAGATATCACCAAAAAGCATTCCAGTGAGACCGTTTTCCCACCCAGATTAGCACAGATGCTCAGAGAATTAATGTGCACCACTTCTAAGCCCAAAACACACACACACACACACACACACACACACACCTCCTAGAGCAGCAATTCCCACAAACCACGTCATTACACTATGACCCAAACAGATCTTTGGTAACAATAGGATTGGATTTGCTCTGAAATGGGTCTCCTGTGGATAAAGAAACAGCAGGATTTGTCCTTATTTGAGTTTGAGCAGTTGACATTAGAAAAAAATATCATGTTTTAATGACCTAAAAAGTTTGTTTCCTCAGAACCGCAAGTAGTGATGATAAATAATTTATGAACTCAAAAAGTTGTGCGTACTAGGATTTCCGACATGACATCCTCTTGCAGAACACCAAGTCAGTCACACTTTCTCCTGAGGGCAAATGCCTTCAGGTGCTTGATGTAAATCCTATTCCACACATATTTTGCCAGGCTTACACATGTGTTACACATGTCAGGTAGAATTCTATGGCTCTATAGTGGCAGCACACAGCACCCCGCTGTGCATTCTGAGCAGATGTCTTCATATTCTCAGTCATCAGAGCCGCCGCTCTATGAATACATCAGAACTGTGATCACCTCTTCTCTTCCATTTAATTCCACATTGTGAGACTGTGTTGCCCCTGACTGCAGAGCCATGCAACTAGTCATGTAAGACGCAAAAAAGCAATTTCCACAGTTAATGTTTACCTCTAAAGCAGCTTGTTACACAGAGCAGAAACATGTGGACATGCTGAAGCACGCCTTTTGTTTTTACACTGAATACCTGCTCAGACTCAACATGTAATAACCACAGTGGATTTGTTTTTTTTTTATTATTTCCTCTAACTGTACATACCAAACAACTCTGAATATCATTATTAAAAATACAGCTTGACATTTTGGGAATTTCTTTCATTACTTTTCTTGACAAGAGTGCAAGGAAATGTCTGTGTGCGACATGTGAAGTCACAGCCAGTAGCTTTTTCAGCTTAGTGTCGCACAAAGACTGGAAACAGGGGGGAAACAGGGGGGGGCCTGGCTCAGTCCAACAACTATACTGATTGGATTATGTTGCACACAGGTATAAGAGGAAAGATAAGTCCTGCAAATTGCCCTTTTGCTTCGATGTAATGTATATGTAAATCTTGTTCACTAATGGAAACGCAATGTAAGTCCAGTATTTTGTTTTTCATGTGAAATGCTTCTGTCGTGCAATTTTTTTATTATCATGTGTGATATTACTTTACTACCTCAGTATCATTGCCAGTATCATCTTTTATTTTGCTATCCTACAGCTTTATTTTATCGTACTTATTTTATTTTCAGTAATGCATCACACTTAAATCGTATTGCTTTCCAACTAAGCACTGCATTTCTCAAGTAATTTAGTTTTTCCTTCAGGATTAATAAAGTTTTTATCTTGTCTTGTCTCGTCTTATCATACTTATAGTAAACTCTTATAGCCATCATGTGGTGAGTTCTTCAGATTATGTGCATTTAGCCAGTTAGACATCAGAAATCCACAATCTGCTACAGCAGCCACATCAATACATACCTTAAAACTGATCAAACTGAAATCAGTTTAACCAAAATAATCTCTTTCAAAATGACTATACAAACACTGGTCATACATTCATAATACAGAATCACTATGTTCAATCATGTAATAGAAGAAACTGAAAATAGGAAAAAAGTATTATAGAAAATTTCTTAAAATCCCATAATTGAGATAAATAAACATGTGGATCATCCAAACAGCTCTTGGATAAGCTGACTCTCAGCAAGAATACAAAAAGGTATGTTTTCCAAGTGTCAAACTATTGCTTCAAGAAATATTGTTTGTGAGCTTTATTTACAGGAATATTCTCTATTAGAGGCTGGGATATAAATGACCTAAATAATGACAGGATGAAGAACAATAAAACTGCATTGTCAACCATTCAGAACCTTAAGTTGTGAAGTTTCGGTCTGCAATCAGCTTCCATCTGACCCTCTTCAGCTAAAACTGCTCGGCTCTACTGCGGGGATTTTCTAATTTCATGCTCTTCTTCCCATCACAGGGAGTTTAACCGAAACTTCTCAAGGCAACGACTCAACATGACCGACTTAACATTCATGTAACCTTAATCACTCAGAGAATAAAAAAACTGAACCGAAACTCAAATTTAAAATAGAACCACACTGGAGTTCGAAAAAAAGCAACTAGTGTGCAAAATAAGCACTAAAACTACTGGGCAAACTTTCTGCCCCAATCCCCCAGAGTAAATCAAAAAAGCACAGCAGATTAGTACACTGCTGCAAAGCTCCTATTGACCTAGAAGTGTGTGTGTGTTCACCACAACTAAATTAGGAAGCACATTCATGTGTGTATTTTATTATATGTGTGTGCGTTTTTAGATGTGTGTCTGTGTGTACAACTCTAATCATATCAGTGCACCTAATCCCTTTACATGGGCCTCCATTTTTGAGACTGAATGCTCAACATTTGTCTCAGCGAGGATCCTTATTGTGAAATCTGTGTATCCTGCCTGCAATATTATGCATATAGAGTAAAGATAAAATTAGAGCTAGAGGTGGGACGTAGAAGAGGAGGTGGAAGAAGAAGCAGGTGTGCAGGGACAAGATGAAGATTTTAACCACAGAAAAAAAAGGAGTAAAGGAATGAAGGAAGGGACACGAGATGAAAGATGGAAAATTGCCAGTTCTTTCAAGAAGCCACCGCCCAGTGGGTGACATTAAGCCCTGATGTGCTGCTCAGACACACACACACAAACACACACACAGACACACACACACAGTGTGCTTTCAGATCACGACTTCCACTAGGTACATATTCATCAGAAAACGGTTTTGCCAGGTGCAGAGAGTTGGCAGAACTCAGAAGAACACACTCACCTCATCTTATCTCCTATAAACAGACGTGCATGTGTCACACTTCTTCATGACAATCTCATATATCCTGGCAAAGCAACATGTACCACAGAGTATGTCTGCACGCATGTGACAGAGAAAACATCAGTCAGATCTTATTTTCCTTTTCCTCTAACACAAACCACGCCACTTTCCTTCATGCACACATTCATCAAAAATCTTATATTTTCCTTCACATCCTAATCAGACCTTCATGGCTCAGAAGGTCTCTCTCTCATTCACATATGCAAAGGCACTGACTAGTAGAAAGCACTTGAATCAAGCTGGCTTACCATCAAAAACAATATATATATATATTTTTTTACAAATCTTTCATTCTGTCCCTTCACTTTTCTTGTCAGTGACTGGTTGGTTGGGCCGCCGTATAGCTCAGTGAGTTAAGGTGTTACCACATGGGCACAGATCGCCAGCTACAGTCGTGAGTTTGAGTCCGGCTCACGCTGCAGGCTGCATGTCTTTCCCCTCTCTACCACCTTTCAGAAAGAAACACATAGGAGCAGGGCAAGACAAGATGCTATGGTGTTGAAATAAAGCCCATATTTTAAAAAAAGGTCAGGAAAAGCAGAGCAAGTAAATGTGGTGAGTTATTTTTCATAATCGTCATGTTTTTTTGTTTTTTTTAAAAAACTATTTCTATTTTATTCATTCAGTTTGGCCCTCATACTCAAATCAGTTACCTTGAGAGCAAGGTCTTCAATGCACCTGCCACAAAAATCAAAGATTATAATAATGTAAGATAGGTGAATGCATTAAAATCTCAAATGTGAGAAACCGGAACAGACAGTAATTGGCTTGAGTTTAGTTTGAATGGAGAAAATTAATCAGAAGAACACCTAAATTCAATACCAGATTTCTTCAAAAGATTATGCAAAAATAACCTTCACCTGAGTCCCGGTTGTGGCCATAATATGGAAAATTCACCACAAACAAAATATTTTAAGTACAGAGTGGTTCATCTCATCCATACTCAATCTTTGGCTCTTCACCGCGGAGGCAGCTCACTCGACGATTATCAACGACCTAGCTTATGGTAAGTGGTAGCTAGTGTTAACCTGCTAGCTAAGAAACTGCTTCCAAAGTTTGATTTTTTTTCTTCTAGTTAACAGGTAAACTTTTTGTTTTCTTCTTGAAATCCTTCTCTGGGCACCTTGGGGAATATTCTGTATTCGGCTTGACTGCTTACCGTGTATAACTGTTCCAGAAGAAGCCATTTGACGAAGAAGAAGCTAACTTAGCTAAGGTAGCAGTTAGCTATAGTTGACTGTACTGTAGCGTGAGCTAACACAGTTAAAATTAAAATAACTAAGCTAAGAATAATTTATCTAATAGTAGTGTTTAGTTTTTAACAACTAATACTTCTTGTGACTTACTGTTTCTGGTAAAAGAATTGACTTATGTCCCCTATGTATTTCAGACATTATGTTAATATATTTTCATTTTGGCGCTTTAAGATTTGACCAGCATGGCCTGTTGCACATAGACACACGTTTTACTCCAGTTAAGTTTAAAACTCAGTAATATTTTCAATTAGATGCAGTTATGCAAGTGAAGAAATCGACCTGAACAGACACCATCACAGGATACATGTGTGGCAGACAGAAGATTTGGCTTCTGAACTGAATATAATTACATATATGTATGTACATGTGTATATATATATAATATATGTCTTTGTAGAGAGAGCAATCTAAGAGATGATGCAAGATCAAGGTGTGAGAGTGAAAGATGTTTGTCTGGGTGGTGAGAAGGATAGAATTTAGTTTAGAAGAGGAGAACTGACTCAGATGAGACGGGCACAAGATCAAAGAACACATAGTTGCACAGTATGCTCTTTATATACTGATAAAGTGGCCTGTCTCTGTGATCATAGCAGAGCAAGGTCAGGACAGTACGAGATTGGCTGATTAAGAGTCCTCAGATCCTGGCCTTTGATTTAGACTAATTAGTTTTGTCAAAGGCTTTTGCCCTGATAATTGGAGCCCAACCCTTCAAGCATTTTCCTAAAGATGTGTTGTCATTTCTTTTTAAAATAAGGTATGGTGCTGCGTTGGTTGTTGTTCAGACATGGGCATTAGCAGACTTTGCGACTGTGAGCGTGTTTGTTTTCAAATCCTCCACACACAAATGATGTAAGGAAGGCTCACTGACAGATTTATGGCAACATGATGCCAAAAGATGAAATTTTATTCATCACTCAAATTCTAAAGGACATTTGTAAACAAAGTTAGCCAGTGTGCGTCTTTGAGGCTAGTGGAGTCCCCAAACCTTGGACACAGGGTGGTTTTGTTTGTGTTTACACAAGATGTCTAATGTGTTTTACTTAAAGATGGTCCAGGACTCCATGGAATGACTATTACATTATTAATGAGTCTTATTTTTTAATAAAATGTCAAAACCAAATAGTGATAGATGCTGACATCTAGATTGCATAAATTGTCTCACCAGCAGTCATGTACCAAAAGTTATTCAACTTACAGTGATAAAAAAGTCATAACTATAATATTTGACATGCAGCAAAGTGCCTCAAGCAATTCTTTTATAATTATTCTTTCAATTTTTAATTGATTGACTGTTGGCTTTATCAACTTCGCCTTTCGGTCTCCATTCCATACATTAATGTACTGCAAAACAATTTTATAAAAATAACCAAACACCACCAAAACCCGCACGATGGTCTTATTGAAACTGCAGAATAATCTGTTGCATTGCCTCCTGTTACAGTCGTGTCGTCACACTGTGGTCTCGTCTGCTCTTGATCGCTGAGGTATGGAAATGAAGTCACTAAGTGAACAGCTGTGTTTCAGAAAAGGGAGACATTGATGTTGCTCAGTAAGGGATTTCCCTTAATGCAAGCAATCAGACTCAAAAAGATTGTGTCAGAGAGATAAAGATCCCATATTGACAGGGTTTTTTTTGTGGGGATTTCCCCTCTATAACCCTCTGGCTACATGTGATGCATCACTGACTGCAGCCTTTTGACAGTCACACAGATGGACCTTTTTCCATCTGATGACACTTGTGAAGGTGCAAAAAAGGAATCAAATGAAGGAATGAAATTAGGATTACATTTAGATTTGTTTAAAACTATGCTTATTTACTGAGATGTGACTATTATTGTCATAGTGCTGAAATGGTTAAACAGTTAATCTGTCAGTTGATTTACGTTAATTGAGTAACTGTTTCGTAGATTAACAAAACCATATGCTGCTTCCTGCTGTGTTTAATATTATAAATTAGACAGCAATAGTGCATCCAGTGCTCTGTATAGACTTCATTTTGTCTATTTTGTTTTGCAAATTCACTTTTAATAGCTAAGCTAGTGTAATAACTATTTTTTTAATTTCCTATGTGCTACATAGCCCATTTATTCTGTTGTGATGTTCTGTTTATAGTCCTGGTGACTGCTGATGATGACGACACAGATAATGTACTGTGTAATGTGTAAGTCTTGTTGCCTGCAAGCACCGATTACCATTGCAGAACAATGGTCTGTCCAGATGATTTTGTCTTTTGGTAACTTGTTTTCATTTTCATGTGTTGTCATATTCTGTGTTTAATTTTGCCAGGTGGCCATGGACAACAGAAAAAGACCAGCAAGTTCCTCCAACTCAGGGAGTTCGGTTTTCTGGTCCTCCTCATTTGCACGGCAACCAGCCAGGGTCCTGATTGTAGAGGCGTTGCCACCCTGGTGGTCAGAGACCTGCACAGTACTTTGTGATGCTCTGGACAACTTCCTGTCCCTGGCCTGTAGTCTGGATGGGCCTTGTAGGATACCACTACTCAGCCTGTATGCCATCAGCCGGCAGCAGGAATGTCTACTGCCATTTGTGGTAAGATAGTTGAAGGTGAAATATTTCTAAAAGCAACGGAAAACACATTATCTCTCCCCTATTATTGCTGTCTCTTGTGCTTTAAATATCACCGCTTTTTCCGTTGCTGCCTTTTGTCATCCACATTACCTCTCACTTTTATCCCTTTTTCTCTTCCTGTCACTTTCTATTTTCAGCAAGTTCGCCGCAACTTTGCCAGGCTGCATTCCTGTGTCGAGGAGCTGAGGTCTATTCCAGGTGAAGGCTGTATCAGGGGAGCAGCCAGAGGAGGTGATATGCTTCGACAGGCAGTGCTGGACAGTCTGCAGCAGTTTAAACAGTACATCAGACATGCCAGCGCCGGCAGCCAGACCAGCAACAATTTATCTGTGGAGGTGAGCCTGAATAAACCCCTCTATGTACGCAACAAGAAAACTAGTTATTTTTAAAATCACATATAAATCATTAGTGTTGGTTATTTTGCTGTCTTGACAATTTGGAAGAAGTGACTGGTTCTGTGACTTTAATACTTGCTTATTCTGCTGGTGCTTATAGCATCAATACAACTAATGCTACAGCTCACAATAAATTTGTACATAACCAACAAAAGTATTGAGCTACTGAATTAGCAAAATTGAATATTTTGTGTGATACTTATGGCAAAGTGGGAGACCATGTTCAACCTCACAGGCAGTGGAGATGCTAGGGATCAAACCCAGGACCACTCATTTGCAAAGCAAGCTCTCTACAACTGAGCTACAACACCTGTGAGCCCTTCTAACGTGTCTTTGCTTTTGTGAGAAATTGTGCTGAAGTGTATTTCAGTCAACAAAAATCATTGAAGTCAAGCACAGCCTAATTACGTCTTAGACTACGCCCACATTAATATGTTTTCATTTTAATATGGCATTTTAAAACAAAAAAATACATCCAAATAAGCGTTCAAGAATAGTTTTAGAAGTAGTCTTACCATCCAGCCTGAAAATCTGCAACACATAACCATTCATGTACACAGGGCATGCACATGCTGGTGTAAACAGGAAGCAAAGGGTTGGTTGGTTAGTGAGAGAGCCATGTGATACGGGGGACAAATTAGAGGAAGACATAGGGAAGGATCTTATCAGATAAGAAATGTTGGTGTACATGGAGTTTCTGAATATCTTTACCCTGGAAGGAGTTTTCCAAAAGTTCTATTCTTATTGAGCTTGAAATGTTTTTACAGGTGGGTGAATGAAAGTTTTGAAAAAAGCCTTCTTTCTGTCCTTTAAAACTCTTGATGATCATCTGTGTCACATTTAATTGACTTGTATAAATCTAATTCTGGAGATGCTGGGGATTGAACCCAGAACCTCATACATGCGAAGCATGCGCTCTACCACTGAGCTACATCCCCTCACATGTAGTCTTTTCACTAGTGTCTGAAACAATTCTGGAGTGCAGTACCTGGTTCTGATTTTAGTCGGCAAACAGCACATTGACAGAAGCCACACAGGGACTAGTGACTCTTCTGAGTTACAGATAAATAAAGCTCCATTCTGTACTTTACGCCTATTCATGATCACCTGTACTTTGTCTTATTGGAGTGCTACAAGAGACAGTTAAAGGTCTCATGAAAGAGAATAGAACACATGGTGCTGCTGTACTTCTAAGTATGTAGATAAGGAAAGTAGTTCTGACAAGATAGGATTTGGAGATGCTGGGGATTGAACCCAGGACCTCATACATGCGAAGCATGCGCTCTACCACTGAGCTACATCCCCTTATTTCAGTGCTGGATATATCTCAATTTGTATGACAACTGATATACATTCAGACTTTATGGTGAGGAGGGTGATGGTCAGCTATTAGCTACTTTGCTGAGTCTCTGCTATGTTTTCAAAAAATACAACTTTTTTGGTTTTTGCCTTTCATCCAAATGGAAATGCAGTTTTAGGTCACTGGGTTTTTGAAGAACTCCTTCCCAGTTTGTTCTTCAATTTCTTTCCTCAACTCCTCGACTCGTGTCATAGTCCCTGCTACTATGGATGTGAGTGGAGGAGGCGAGGAAGAGACACAAGGAGGGAGGAGTTGATGCATTTAACAGAATGAGACATCTTGCCTTAGAGCTGTTATTTCAAAGCGACATCAGTTAAATATGACATGTAGCGCAGCTGCATCAGCTTTCATTGTTTCCTAACAGCCTGCTGCTATATTTTATGATCTGTGTCAGTTGAGCAAAACAGTGTTCATGATGACTTACAATATGTATTTCTTTTTAATCAATTTACAATGTGGCATAATGTGACAAGAATGTTCATAGTTTTTCTTTCTAATTTCACACACACAGGTGCGTGAAGTATAACAGAGGTGTGACACAAAAAAGAGCACTATACAAATAAAGAGTAACATAAAGAGTAACAGTATTATTACATGTGATATATACATGATCAGGCATAACATTATGACCACCGGCCTAATATTGTGTGTCTCCCTTATGTGCTCAAAAATACTCTGAACCATTGGACATGGACAAGAGGACCTCTCAGGGTGTCCTATGAGGTCTGGAACCAGGACGTTGGCACTGGATCCTTTGGGTGGTCTGGCTTGTGCAGTGGGGCCTCTGTCAATCAAACTTGTTCCACTGCATCCTGTTGATGCTTGATCAGAATGGAGTGTAGAAAGGTTGGAGGTCAAATCAACATGTTGGGCCATTGTCATGTTCCTCAACATGTTCCTGATTGATTGATGTTTTTTCCATGTGGTGGGGTGCATTTTCCTGCAGGGGTAGGCCAGTGACATTTGGGATTTCCATTTGCATGAGGGAGTGTGCTTGTTGTGGGACAATGTTTATTTGGGTGTCTAAGTCTCATCAACACAGATGTTAAAATCCAAGGTTTTCCATCAGAACAGCTCATAGTACCAATATGATCAATGTTATTCACTTCATCTGTCGGTGGTCATAATGTTGTGGCTGATCGGTGTATATTGTATACACACATTAGTCAGTCCTGCTGCCAACATGATTTGTGTGTTCCAGCTATGTCTTGTGCCTTTTTTATGTCACAGGTGTGGAAAATACTCCATTGAGGACAGTCCTGTCTGTCGATTGAGATGTGTGAACCTCATTGCATTTTAGGAATTGAAACATCCTTCATGATGCTTTGTCAAGATTGATTTCTGGGTCATAGGCAGGAGGATAGAGGACAGAGGAGAAGAGGGAGGATGAAATTAGTAAAATGAGATAAGCCTTCTGTTTGCAGTGTTAATGTGTCGACAAGGAAAAAGAGTTTTTGGCTTGTAATGTAAAAGTATGTGTTGTTGGGTCTTTTGTTCACATGATGCAATTCTGTGCAATGTGGATGTGGCCAAAAAGTACTAACCTTGCAAGACTTAACAAGATCACACATATTTTTTTTTTTTTAAAGGAACCTCCTTTTAAGTTCTAGAACCGGTACTAGTTTTTCTCATGATTCTGGTTGACCTACATGACTTTAGGGTTTTGGTCATATCACCTCCTGTCCTGTTTGGGATGGTAATGACTGTTGTCAGTTGTGTTTTTTTGCAGAAAAAAACCCATTTTAAAAACCACTTGTGTATGTGTGGCCTTGGATAAGTGATACCTTCCAACAAAGCCAACAGCAACATAACGTAAATACAGGTTGATGATTATGGTTGTGCTGTGTAACTGACTATTTCTACACTGAAAATAACTGAGTCCAGAGGGAACAAAAATGACTTGCCTTACAGGAATGCCACCTTAGTATGGACAGTAAGACTCAGCAACTTATTTGATCAGTTCAGTGACGATGCTTTGCTACATTATAATGTAGCAAAGCATCTCTGAGTGCAGTGGTGTTGTAACAGCAATGATTCTCAATGTGCAAAGCTGTACAAACACACATTCCTGGGGTATTTTTGTAGCACCCTGCCTCTAGACAAAAAAACAACCTGTCTGAACATGTAATTAGATAACTATAACATACAATAACTACTTCTGTCAGTTTTGAACACTTTTTGAAGTGATAAAGAAGAAGCAATTTCCTCCAAATATTTGTTTCTTTCCCTTCACATCCGCTGTGAAGGACTGAATAGATCCCTTTTGATATTCAAGCTTTGTACTTCATGCTAATGTAGAGAAGAGGTTCCACTTATACCTGTTAAATAAGCTCTCCTCGGGTCCAATTCAGTGTATTTAGCAGCTGCAAAAAGACATATTGGATTTGGAATCTCATTAGCATGTTTTTAAACAGTCTCTTTTTACAGTCCATTTTAGTGGGTGAGATCTACAGGCCACTTAAAATGAGCTCATGCACATTTCAAATGCAGCAAATGGCCTGTATTCATCTGCTACTGAACCATCTGTCTGGAAAGAGTTGTAAAAGCAGTGCTCCCCTGCTGTCACTAATAAATATGAGTGCAGAAAATATCTAAATCCATGTCCTTAAGAACATTGTTTCATTACAAGCGGATGGATTTGTTGACATCAATAAAAGATCATAGCTACCGCTTGGCTGTAGAAAATCTCATAAAACTATTCATTTGTCTTCATGTTATATAATTCAGAGCCAGCTTTAAAATAATATTTTGCAAAAGTTCTCGGTTGAGAACTTGAAGCACGAATATGTTTTTATGCCAGTAAATGGTAAAGTTTATTGTAAAAGGAGTATAGCTAACATTACTGTAAGCATCTAATTTGTTCATTGTAAATATAGGACGGATGAGGCACCAGCTGAGAAATGAGCCAGTTGCTGCCCTTGTTGTTAAATTTCCACAACGTGTCTAGCTGGACACGAGGCTGTGAATTGTTGATGAGGATTTCTTCTTTCTTTAGGAGGCTCTGGACAGACGATTACAGTAAGACCCAGTGTTCCTCACAGCAGCAGATATGAATAGCACTACTAGGAGACACTAAGCAGAGACATGGTTCTGTGTATGTGTGTATGTGAATGTGTCGCTGATCCACTCATACAATACATGTTTTCTTTCATGTACATGATTCCAGCAGTCATGCGCATGTTCTCCTTGATGATGTGCATCAGGCTTCTACTTTTGGTTAAACAGCCGGAAGCAGAGACCAGAACTCATCAATAATCCTATTATAATCATCATTTACTGTGACTGTTAATGTGATTCAGTTGGATGCTCAACATCAGTCTAACATTAGTTTGCCTCTTCCTCCCATTAGGCGGGTAAATACCACAGAAAACTAATTTAATCTCTTTCCATTATCAGATGTTGTGCAAATATACTGCAGAAATCTTCATTATCAAAAAATAATGGCATTCAACAACATTCTGCAGCCCATTACCAGTGCTTATGTTCATTTAGAGATAGTAGTAACTGACTTACAGAAAGCATGATCATGAGACAAGAATAGTTATGGACAGTTTTCCCATTAACATGTAGCTTCACAGTGTGTGTAAGCGCAGAGTTGGATCATTATAACTATGTGGTATTCCTCTTTCCTGTTGAAGTTGTAATTGGCTTCCCCGGGAATGGGACAGTGGCTGACATCATGCACTTAATTTAGTAACTGTAATGTGCCTAAAGTACAAGAGAAACATTACAGTCAGACACAAAGAATGCTTTGCGGTAGCGATGTTGTGTTCTCGCCCTGTGTATTTCATAAAGCCGGCCGGAACAACTCAAAAGTAAACGGGTTTTGGAAAGAGTTACAGGGAGGAGCGTCAATGTGGCTTAATAATGATGAAATTAAATTTGATTGTGTTTTGTTTATTATCGTCGTGGAGGAGCAACGGTGTTGGTTACCATCAACAGAAGACAAGAGGCAGGCGTTAGTTACAAGTCTCATGAGTTAGTGTTGTTCTCAGCAGAGAGGTTCATCTGTCCATTAAACACAAACTTCACTCCTGTGAAGTGTGGTATGAATATTCATAGGAATTTGGGATAAGGGGAAAGAAAAGCTTGAGTCAACTGGAGTCATGCCTACTCTTCAACCAGTTGATTGTCTGTAGATTAATTAAGTCGGCCACATTGCACTGAGTGCACTCTACCTGTTATCCTTATTAGCCTAAATGAATCATAAATGAACATGGAAAGCCAGTATTTGCAGCTTATTAAATACTTTTAACCAGGTTATTGTATACTGAAATAATAACACACTCAAAACACACCAGCCTGCACTTAGTCATATGATTTCTGCAAATAGAACTACATCATCTTGTGATCCCAGCACAAGAACTTTTGAAGAATATTATGCACAAGTTATGTTCCAAGTTAGATGACCTGCCTTGCTGTTTGTTGTGCTGTGATCTTGAAACTTCTATTTGCAAAGTTTACTCTCCACTTTTTGAGAGCATATTGACCAACCAATCGACCAGACGACCTGGAGACTACAGCGGTCAGTCTTCTCTTCGGTCAGCACTTCAAGTATTAACTACATCAAAGCAAATGAAATCCCCATGTTTGTGCCCCTGAGATAGTGACTTGTTCTGTTATTAATCTTTGCTGCTTCTGAAAAGCTGGGGCTCAAAAGATAATTCTTGTGGAGGCTGTTCATTGATGGTTTGTTTGTCTTTTATCTTTTCAATTTTCATGTAATTCTGTGCATCTCCAACTGGGTTCAACCCTTTTGCAATTACTCTTTGTTGATTCCTTGCCTCTTCTTGTTTTATTCCCAGGTTACTGTGGTGACCAGCCAGCCAGGCCGTGGCACTGTCCGTCAGTTGGAATTGGGGCTCAGACATGCTGACCTGATGTCACTGAAGCGGCTCCTGGTAGTGCAGATTGACAGTGCAGGAGACTGGGGTCAGGACACTCCCTCACCTGAGGCCACACATGCTGACACTGAAGGTAGGAGACACAAAGATACACATGTAGACAAGGTTAGAAAGAATGTAGAGCATTAATAAACACTGAAAGAACACGAAGGAGGTCTAGTATCTATATCTTGAGCAGACTTTACTCCCCCGCACTTTCCACATACTCTTTTCCTTGTGCTTTCCTAATCATCTTCCGCTGAGTTGCGTAGCGCTGACCCATTTATAACACTGTATTTTTTTTACTGTTTTCGACGTGTTTTCAGCACTCAAGACTCATGTCACAATTTGTAGAACTGGGCTGCGAACCAAACATTTGCCAGTCCTCCAAGAGAACCTAATTTCATAATCATATGTTGTGTTTTTGTAATTACACAACGGTTCAAGTGATGTGGTTGGAGTAAGTAGAAAGCGCAACGAGGACTGGGTAGGAACGAAAGGGAGGAGAATGAGTGAGGAAGTGAGAAAGAAAGATTAAAGGAGGAAATAATGATGAGAGCAACTTTAAGAGAGAGGAGTGAAGCCTTTCTTGTAAAAATATTTATGGAGCATGTGAAATATTTATTCCATGGTGATAAATCATTATCTGTATCAGTGGAGGAAATGACTGAACTGACTGTAACTGTGTTTTCTCAGAAGCATGTGTGATGTTGGAAACATTATTCTAATGATCTGTGAGCGTTAACTCACCTGACACAGTTGTATCACTTATGTAATACTGCTTACGAGCTTGCTGTTTTTTTTTCTCATTCCTTTGCAACTGCTTTTACGTAACATTCAAAGAAAAATCTGTTTTCTCCCTTGAACCTTTACTCTTGCTCCACCTTGGAGTAAATGGTGGTTTGGAATGACATTTAAAAAGCGGCGCTATTTAGTCCTTGTAAAACTGCAGGGGCAGTCAGATGAAAGAGGGCTGAGCATATTGTGTGCATGTCAGTCTCTAGGAGTCACTAGGTGAGTGTCCCTGCTGCAGTACAAAGCCCTTTGTCTTTATTGTATTCATCAATCAATATGAGAGATATTTATTTCTGTCCCTCCCCAGCATGTGATAAAAAACGCAACAGCATTCAACACAGAAATGTTTGGAACGGAGCCTTGGAGACACGGTTTTGTAGTTACCACAGTTTGATGTCTGAGTTTGATGAGGCCTACACCCTTTTAGCTTCTGCAGTTCCCACTGGGAATAGATCACTGTGTTCCTCCACGCTGCTGTTTTTCTTAGAACTGTTTATAGCACCGAGTATTTGAAACACGATAGTCACTCAAGCTTGTTGATACTACAGCATCCACCCTCGTAATTATGTCATACTGGTGGTGCTACTAGACCACTGATGTCCCACATAAAGATGTTTTATTAGAAATAATTCTTTCCACAGTGGAGAAAACATGATTGTTGCCACCATAACATCTCCATACACATTGTTGTTGGTTCCATTAGTTGTTGGGTGGCTTGACAAGTAGATCTTCTGGTAATGATGGGTGTGTTTATGTCTGTTGATTGATAGCAGTGTCAGTCCTATGTTTTCTGTAACCATAGTTTCTCTCATAAAGACAAAATGTTTTGACTCTTAGACTTTTAAACATGATAAATACATAATAGTTACATACACCAGATAGTTTTCTATCATTTCCCTTTTATTTGGTGCGATACCAACTGGTTTATAATATACACTGTGGAAATTGCAAACAATCAAACCTCAGGATACTTCTTAAACTATGGGATTATACAAACGTTTTACAGTATCTTGAATGCTGTGGTGAAAGAAGTGTTCTGATCCTTGACTTAAGTTAAAGTATCAGTACAGAAATGTAAAAATACTCCAATGCAAGAAAAGTCCTGCAAGAAAAAATCTTATTTGACTAAAAGTGCATATGTTTTAGCAGTAAAATGTGGTTGAAGTATCAAAGTAAAAGTAGTGGTTTCATCCTTCTGAGTGACATTTTAATATGGATGACATCATTACTTTATTATGAGTGAAACATCAGTTTGTCAGCAGCATGTTACTGTTGTAGCTGCTGCAGGTGGAGCTAGATGTTGTGAGATATTAGATCATTTGAATACATACTGAAACTTGAGAGAAGTTTAGAGGGAAAAAACACTATTTGTTGGAGTTGTTGACAACTCATAGATGCATGCGTGCCCAACTGCATGCTGTGCTTTGTAAGATGACAGAAGTGAAAAAGGTTGGAAACCATGGGGTTGATTTCATATAATGTGCTCTTTATTCTGTCACCCAGCGTGTACAATCTCAATTCTAAAGTAACCAAAGGTGCCAGATAAATGCAGTGGAGTAGAAAGTACATTATTACACTCTGAGCTGTACTGGAGTGCAAGTACAAAGTAGCATAAAATGGAAAGTACAAGTTCTCCTCAAAATTTCTCTTCAGCACAGTGCTTCAGTAAATATGCACAGTTACTTTCCACCACTGCCTGAATGCACTTCATATGAGTAGAGAGTAAAACCTCAAACATTTTGGATGAAGTTCTGCAGGAATCAGCCAGCAAAAGAACAGGGAACAGGGTCAGCCGCACTGCATCCAAGAGCTACACTGACCTCAGAGGTCATCTGGCTGGAGACTGCTGCAGACTTAAATCAAAGATAAGAAGTTTAACTGTCTAGTATGAATTCTACTCAGACTGACTGGGTGCTCAAAAATATCCTCAACTGTGTTTAAAATCAGTTTAGTTACTACCGAACACCCTTGTGGAAGTTAAAAAAAAGCTTTGAGACTTGCTGTTGGGGTGTGACCCACAATGACGAGCTGCTCAGAAATGGCAGCTCGCTGAGAGACGCTTTTGTTTTAATGTGCTTTTTCTATTTAACCACTGTGGTTGTGAAAAGTGACATGTGAATAGTGCACCAATCCTTATTCACTCAAAATTCAGGAAACAATGTTGATTGTGGGAATGTTCTTGAATGTAGGCGTGTCACGTAACACCAGACTATTTATTTTAGCTGTCTGTGTGTGTGTTCGTTCTTCCACTGGGTGCAGTATATTACAATAAGTGGGTGTATCCATTTTTTATTTAATACCAAAGGGAAATTTGCAAATGCCACAAGTAATTATTTCACTCACTCTCCCTTTTTCTCTCATCATCATTGGACAGTGTTTATGTCATGATGAAAAAGGAGTCACAGCTTTTGTCCACAATATTATTAATGAAGTGCAAAGTCTGTATGTGTGTGTGTCAGTGTACGGCATGTTTGTGGGGTTTGCTCTTGTGTGTCTGTCTTTACTAGTTTCAATCTGAGTTTTTAACTTTGAGACTGAAGGCACTTGAAAGTGTGGACAATTGTTTTTTAAGGGCTACTACTTGATTTTATGTTTAAGGTCAGAACTAGGTAGAGGGTAACCCTTTAAGCTTGACTTTGCATCCAATTTCTTGGTTGAGTTACTCTCAGGCTGTTCATTGCAGTGAGATGTAGCACATATAGAATGAAACCATCTTTCTGACATTGTCATTTGCTTGTCGTCGCAACAAGGTCTTATGGAGAACTAATGATTTTGAATTACATCAAATGTAATCAAAGTTACAACATACAGTATGTGCTGTGTGTTCATCTTCACACCCATTACTCATATTTGAATTACTCATGAGCCTGTCGCTACATGAATATGTTAATATCTAGGTTTGTTTATATCTCTGCAATGCAGCAATGACATAGATATTAACACATCTATGCAAATATATGTTAATGTGTCACAAAAAGAGCAGATGACAAGCTGTGTAATTATGCATGTTACATATTTAAAAAGTTATTAATGCATTTATCACTACAGGGTTGGTGTATTGTATTTCCTTGTTTGTGGGTATAGGACAGTGATCTGTTAAGTGAATATAATGTGATCCCATAATACAGTAGTGGCCTCCCTCCACTGGCTCACTGTCTGATTTATGATTAAATCTAAGATTTTATTGTTTGTTTTTAAAGTTTTAAATGGGCTGGTGCCACCTTACTGAGCAAAATTATTACACCATCACACCCCAGTTAAAGGTGGACCAACCAGACGCTCTGGGATGTTTCAAGATCCAGGCTCAAAAACTGAGGAACAGTTTAACCTCTGGAACAGTCTACCTTTCCACTGCTCAAACTTTAGAAACTTTTAAATCACTGATTAGGATCCACCTCTTTTCATCGGCATCATTGTGATGGAAAAAGTTACACAGGCCATATTGTTTCATAACATACACCTACCACATATCATACTAAATAGCAGAACTTCCCCGTTCCAGTGATACCAGTTGTTTTCCTGTGCACCAAAGAGTAATCTGGTTTTAGGGCTATGAAAACATTTGCCTGGTTTGCCACCTTTGCAAAAAGGCTACTTTATGTTAGTAAAATAATTACATTTATTTCTATTAGACACGAAGAACATAATTTTCCGAATTTCTGAACCACCATGGTTCTCAGTTTGCCAGATTCCAGAAAAGTTCCCTACATTATTAAATTAGAGACATGCAAAAACACAATTTTTGCACATATCATAATCTGACATGTAAAAAAATATATTTAAGGACTGATATAAAAAATCTGCAAGTACTGTCATACCAAACAATGGATGATCTGAAGAGCCCAGACTGTTCTGAAAAAAAGCAAAACAAGATACAACATGGGTCAGTAACCCTTGTAATGACTAAGATAAGAGCTTAAAAGTAAAAGTAGTGAAATTCCCCCTAAAATATCCTCAGGCTCGCAGGTTTAAAGTCAGGGTCAAGGTTGAGGTTAGGAATGCAGTTGTAGTGGTTAAGGTTAGGAGCTGGGAAAGGCTTTATGTCAGCGATAGTCCTCACAAATATAAAAATACAAGTGTGTGTGAGAGTGTCTGAAGGCCAACGCCTTGATTAGCATCCTGTTTTTGTTGAAACTCCACCAGTGTATCCTTGAATCCAAAGTGTGTTCTGTAATTGTAAAGTTGAGCACCAGGGAGAAACTACAGAAATGGGTCACAGAGTGAGAGGAGCAGAGTGAGACAGCGACAGAGATGATTATGGCACCAGTGGTTTTGGGTTCCCTCTCCACGGCTCAACAGCCAAGTTGTTGACTGAAGTGGAGACAACAAACTGTCCCACGGGGTGTGCAGCAGTTCCTTTGGGATTCTCAGGGACAAAAACCATTCACTTTCTTGGCTGTGACTGATGAGTGAAAGTTTTAATTGCATTGTTTTTCATGAGCTACAAAGTGATATTCAAATGAAGCAAATCTAATCTGTAAATGCTGCAGCACTCTGTGGCTAATGGAGCATTCTGTGATGACAAAGTTGCTCATGTAATATATCATGCTGAAATATTGATGATCTTATACTAGTGCTATCTGCCTATCTGCCATATTAGACAGCAAAAGAGTGAAAATGTGCTACAGTTTATGTTCAAACATTAATCAAAACTAGCATCTATTCTCAGAAATCACTTCATTAAGATTTCTGTCAGTATTTTCTGATTGTTCTAATAATTTTCAAGTTCACATTTGCTGCAAGGTATTGTAGCTAGAACTACTTTTTACAAAGACATTGCATCAAAAAACAGACAGAAGGTTGTCGACCCAGTGCAGTGCAGCTTTTTTATCATTGGAAATGCAGTCTTTCCCCTCACAGACAGCACAGAAAGGCCTTTCTTTTATTATAAGTGATCAAACAAAGGCCAGTGCTTCATGAATGTAAAGGCAATTATGCTATTCGACATTTTAGCAAGACTACAACCAGGCTGTCAGCTCCATGAGACTGTACTTCTGCACAGCGGTGCTTTGAACTAAATGGCATTGTGGGTATGCTAACATTCTTACACTGACAATGTTAACTTGTACATTTAAAGCAGGTGCACTGCTTACATGTTCCCCATCTTACATTTGCATTTTGACCTTCTGACAGTGACAAACCCCTGCAATCCAGTCATCCCTGCAACTACAGCTAAATTATAACCAAACAGCTAAAAGGTTATGGTGTGATGAGCAGGCAAAACAAGGTTGTTACCAAATGTCCCAAGGTGCCATGCATATTTTGCGGGTTTGACTTTGTGTGTTTAATCTCTCTTGACCTCCTTTAGCACGTCCTGTTGGTGCAATTAATTAAGCAGTCACTTTACAGCTACTGCCTTCACAGCTGTCATTTTCAAAAATGCCAAGGCCTTGGTGACAAGAGGAGAATAAAAAAGAGGTGAGAGAATAGAACGCGAAAGAGAGGGAAGGAGGGAAGAACATCTACCTTTCACAAAGAGAAGCGAAGTGTGGAAATGGAGAAAGAGACAAAGAGATATCCAAAGAAAGACTGATGAAGGGCATAATACAAAAGCAATGACAGGATCAAACAGATAGAAAAGAAGACAGTATGGGAACTATGCCACACAGGTGTTAATAACAGTATCAGTAGGTGACCAGACACCCTCTGGCACTGATTGCGGCTAAGAAGATAGAGTGACCTTGCTTGAGGCTGATTGTAATGCTGACATAAACCCAAGTAGGCTTTTGGTTGCCAACTCCTTTTACATTTTGTGTGACTCTGTGTTTCCTCCTTATCACTTAGGAAAACATTCCCTCATCTGCTAGGAAGTTTTCACTAAAACAAGCCTTCAACCACATTTACAAAGTTGCAAAATGGCCAAGAAGTGAAAGAGTAATACGGATATTTTGCGCATATTTTGTTCTACATCTCCAGCTCTCATCCACATACAAACTTAAGGTCACTCAAACAGAGATTCTTTTGAATGTTCTCTAAAGTAAAGATTGTTAATAACTCAGGTTTGACATCTGTGTGGACGTGTCAAATAAAGAGTGAAACGATGATGTTGCAGCTCAATGTTTGCATGCCCATTGTTGCTTTGTGTAATGAGCATGTGGCTGAAACAACAACAATGTTAAAAATATACCAGTTTCTTCATTTAGTCGCCACTAGCTCTTAGAAGGCTGCTTACAACTTAACTTGGCATTGCAGCACCACTTCATCAGCTTGGAAAATCCTCTGCATCTGCTGTGCCTGATATTACACAGTCCCCAGCATTCTTCAGTAGTCTTCTGTAGCATTTGATGTGTCACTGATGTAGTCTGGTCTGGCGTGCTTGCTAAAGCATTTGTAGCTGTTTTTGTGTTCTCATGTGTACTGAGATAGATGGAAACGATGGAAAGAACGGAGGAGGAGAATGTCTGTCTCCAAAAGTACCTGTTTTAGTGCTGTTTCATATGAAAGGGTGCAACTTAGGATGAGCTGACCCACAAATTATATGCATGTCTCCCATATTAGATTCATACAAAGTGGTATTTTCCTATGAGTATGAGTAAAAAATGCTGAGGAAACATAAAATAATAGCTGTTATTGACGATACTGGTGACTGAACTCAAAACCTCATAGATGTAAAGCATTCTCTTTACCTTTGAGCTGCATGATCGTGGACTTTTTCTTTTCCATGGCTTGTTTTTCTTATTTTTCAGTGAGTAGGTCAAGATGAATATTATAATGTCATCAGTCATCGCTTTCATCAAAACTTACTTTCCCTTCCTAGAAATTCTCACGGTTTGATCAGGCCAAGAAACGACCACTGAGCTGGTTGTGGAGGAGCAGAGTTAGGAGGCTATTTCCAGACAAATGCACAGTAGCTCTTCAATGAAAGCTAATGAATGTTTTAAGTAGTAAGTATTTTAAGAGATTACACCGTCTGAGGCAGAAAATAACAATGTGCTAGCTGAAAGTACTAGCAGATAATACAATGAATGAATGGAATCTACCATATGTTCTGCCTGCCAAAAGACATTCCTGCCAGCTTTAGCAGTTTAATGCTTTCCTCCCTCCAGACTAGAGAAATATGAACTCTTCTCCAGCTCTCCAAGTCCCTCCATCTGCTGCTGCTGTTGCACATTCATTACAAAGAGAGCATGCATGCACGTGTACAATCTGTTGCACGCAGACCAGCTAAATCAACAGTTTCCGTTCATGCTTTAACATTTGGTGTTATTCTCTAAACAAGCATCACACCGCAATGCAGCCTTTCTGCGAGTCTCGATTTTGATCACGAGTTCTAAAAAAAGAAGCATCTGTTTTGGGAGTTTGGTGCGTTGTTTTTTCGCAAAGTCATCGCCGGCACTGGAGGACACCTACTGTGACAGACAGCCGGGCTCGCACACGTGTACACAAATACCGTCTGGAGCTGCTATGGTGATAAATTACTACTGTCGTCCTGTCTCCTGTGGACATCTGGCCTGTTGTCACCTGAGCTGCATATCTCTCTTGTTCCGAGACTGTTCCAAAGTTTCAGATCTAAACAATGTGACAAGACAGAGTGCAAACTGGAAGACAGTTTCTCTTTTTTTCTGACGTTAATCCACCACATTGTAAGAGCAACAGTGTAGTGTTATTCTATCTCTCCTTATTTTTCAAATTTTTGAGTAAAATGTGTTTTTTAACTACATCCAGCAACTTTTAAATAAAGCTCCTGATATAAATATAGCTTGTCTATCCCATAGTAAAAATCTGATCACAGACTTCATAATTACGTCGAAAGCTCCGTTTTTGCAGCAATAACATTATATTTGCTGTCATATATTACAGTGCTTTCACCCGACTGTAAGATTGTATCTTGTGATGTTGGTCTCTGTTGAGAATGAAAGAACATACTAGATCCATGAGATGGAGATGCTGGGGATTGAACCCAAGACCTCATGCTCTCTAACACTGAGCTACATCCCCCAGCAGTGGGGTAGATGGTTATTTTTTCAAACAAAAACTAAGAATACTAAGAATATAGAGCTGGGCAGTAATCCAAATCCTTCACAGTTAGTCAGCCGACACATAAAGAGGTGTGAACGATCCTTTTTTCGTTTTTATTCAGCAAATGCTCAGTAGGGCCTGGCACTAGTGAACATGACTCAAAGATACACTTGAGACAGGAGATGATTAGAGTATTGATGTTGCTGTAGGAAGAACCAACAAAAAAGAACTATTGAATGTCAGGAAAATGTTACTTTGGAGTTCAGCTGAATGATTTTCTAAGTGCAGCTCAGTGCAACAAATTAAGGAATATCTAATTTGATGATAGATTTTGTTCTAAAAAGAATAAGAATAGTTTATAGTTAATTGTAAATCATTTTTTATGGATTTGGCATTGTTTGCAGTTCTCAGCAGAAAAGAAACTGTTGCATCTTTTTTTTTTGGAAGAGCAGCAAACAGGTGACGTTGAGAAAAGTTAACTTTTCAGAATGATGGAGAAGGCACTGGATGAGCCACATAATGCCAATGAAAAGAAGCAGGCTGTACTGGTGTTTGTAGCAAAAGACTGTGTCGCAGTGGATTTACAGTGTAAACGACAAAATTGGCTTTTACTGTAACTATAAAGGGGGGAGAGCTGAAATGATGTCTTAACTGATAAAGGTATAAATCATGTTTGGGGTATTTTATTTTAGATTTATGCACTGATATACTATCTGTAAAAACACTGAAATCCTTATCAGTTTGGCCGGCGGAGTGGACGTTATCACAGTTTCATAAATCTTCATTTCTGCTCTCAGAAGATAACAAATCCATCTGAGATAAGCTGCACTATGAGAAAATAGACTCATCTCTCATTAACCTTTGGGTTTTGTCTTCAGCTGCAGGGACAGATTCTATATAATGTATCTAAGTTTGTTTACAGTGTATAAGAAAAGTTTTCAGACACTTTGACACTTCCAGATTTCATGTTTAAAATGGATTCTGTTCATTGTTGCTCATCAGTTACTGGGGAGGGTCAGTGCACTGCCATTTTCAGGTTTCTTCTGAGATGATCTGTTAGCTTCAGGTTTTATTCTGGTTCTGCCACACCAGGACTTTCAAGAAACTCAGGTTCCTTTATCTAGTGACCAGTTGGTTCTTGGCTACCTGTCTGATCAAGGCCTTTCATCCCTGACTGTAGTTTGTTGTGTTTGGCTGGGCAGGTAGATCTAGGTAGACTGTTGGTGGTTCCAAACTTATTCTGTTTGAGAATGAGGAATTGAAACTATTAAAATGTCTGAAAACCTTTGCTTTGAACTATTTGTTGGTCACGTGTGGTTAGCTTTGTTCTTCCTAAAATATGCGCCATTTTTTTTCTGTTTTCCAGTGATTTGATTGGTTTGTTGTTAACAGATGCACCAGATTCTCAACACTGTTTCAACACCACTAGTTGTCCTGTGTGCATGTATTGCACAAAAGCTTATATGCATCATTACACTTATGCATCTACTTGCATGTGCTTTCTGTGTGCAGAGACAACTGAAAACAATACTTAACGAAACACCCTGAGGGACTGTAGCAGTCTGAGTTCTGTGTGAAAAGTAGTTTGCTTCCCCTTCGCTGATATTCAGCTTTGCCGAACTGTAACAGTCTTATACTGGGTCTGTTATGTAATGTAGGTTTGTCATCAGACACACAACGGGTTCTTTACAGTATTTCAGAGTCTTTCTTGCGGAGCTGAAAAGAATGTAGCCTAGCTGGAAACTGCAGATATCTGAGTCTATAAATGGTGTGAATGTAAGTGAATCGCAGCAGGAGTTTGCATATCAATGACTTCACTCAGAAATAGACATTTTCACTGACACACTTTCTTTCAAAAACTCATACCCACACCTCACGAACCATTTGTACTTTTCTTCTAGGGCATCTTTTTCAGATCTGAAGTATCTTCATATGATAAAGTGGCTACTTGGAGCTTGATGACTTCATGCCTCATGTTTTTGAACGCCTGTATTGCAATGTGACTTTTTCCCCCCCACAGAAAATGTCACCATTTGGTATTTTATTAATGATAGCGGTAGCTGTCGCAGACAATGATTCAGAGAAGTACATACTCTGCTAATGTTAGTTTCTTGGTCCTCAGTGTCTCTCAGTGAAAGTTAAGTCGACATTGCATCAACAAAAAACTTAGTGGAGAAAGTTTTTTTGCTAGCTCTGCCTGCCTTTATCTTCAGCTGGTGAGGATGTATTGATATTCTTAAATAGACTTGCATCTTTTAATGTTGCAACTGAAAGCAACATGCCGCACATACTGGAGCTGCCCCCTGAAAGTCGATGCTTTGAAGTGTCAGTAGAAGATTCCTAAATTTGTGGTTAATTGATGGGAGAAAGCGAGACCTGAGGTGGAGTACTGCTGTTGTTATCGACCAAGCGTTTGCCTTTCAGAAGTGTGTGTGTGTTGTGGAAGGTGAATGTGTAAAGAAGTACCATTACCAGCACATAGCCACAACCAATGTGAAGTGCATGTCAACAAGGGCAGTTGAGTTACTGGAGTCAGCCATAAAGTGTTTAGATCGGCCTTAATTTCTGTGTAACAACTATTCAGATGTTATTCACCATGTTCCCTTAAGAAGAAATACAGGTGTGGTTGGAATGAATATTGAAATTATCCTAGTAAATGGCCAAACATGCACACCATTGTGGTGATTGCAACCAGTTTTTGGCACTGGAGATTGAGCCGGGACTGTTTACATGTAATCTGCCACTGCTGCATCCCTTTGTTCCTTGTAGCAACCAACAATGTCATAGCATTTTGCCAATAATGTAAAAAGTTATTCATTAATGGCCGAGCATGTAAATAATCCTTTGAAAATGTAACTGCAGCCAATAATGTAGTAATACATAAATAGGACTACATTTCTTGGAAATATATATATATATATATTTTTTTTTTGCAGTTTTTGTGCAGTTTGCTTATCTAAAACAGGCCTAGTGGATGGCATAGTCATCAAGGATACGTCTCATGTAGCTCTCATTCTCCTTAATTATGGTTGTAAGAGCCAATTTGAAAATTATTTGTTGTACAAAATCTTTATTTAGAATATTGTTTATTTGCCTAGATATGTAAATTGATAATTTCATGTCAGTGTCTCTGTCGGATGTTGCATTGTCAGATGAATCTATCACGTTTTTCTTTTGGAAAACATTTTGTTAAAACTTTGCTCAAACATTCCTCATGGAAAAACGATTCCTCACTTAAAACTGTATTTGGATAACTGGACTGGCACTACAATGGCACTTAACTCCATTACACAACATAGAACATGAACACTCATTTACAATTGTAAAAACAAAACTGGAGAGTATTATGAACATTATTGGCTCAAAAACTTCATTACGTTATCGGCTTTATTACATTTAAAATGGCCATATTTATTATGCTATTGGCAGGTATTACATTATTGGTTGCTAAATGCCTCTTTCACATAAGTTTTTATTTCTTTATCCACAACATATTAAAGAGGTATTCTAACAAATTAAATGTGGAGATGCTGGGGATTGATCCCAGGACCTCTTACATGCAAAGCAAGCGCTCTACCACTGAGCTACATCCCCCTCATGCTTCAGGTCATTTGCTGATCTTTATCGAACTATGAGCTCCAACTGACAAAACAACTCATGAGTTGTTTTTCAGCTTTCAGTGGACACTCGCACAGCAATACGCACTTCTGCAGTAAACTTCTATCATTTTCTTCCTGCACTCTTGTCCGTGTTCACTGTTGGACCTCCAAGTTAGCAGCAACGAAAGACAGTGTGCTTTCAAATAACAGAAGTGTGGAAAAATACTGAACAGTGACAGATAGCAGCACTGATAGAAGTATTCCATGTTCTTTTCCACTTCACATTTTTGAATTGGATCCCACAGCTGGAAAATATCACACACTGGAGGATGTTGCTAGCAATGTGTTACCTGTAACTGCAGTATTATTTTGTCTGCAGCCTCTTGTGTCAGTAACTTTAACTTTTGTTGCCACACTAACTATGTTAACCAGCATCTCCTCTTAAGGAGTATTTGCTCTAAATAGTAGTAGTTGTCAACAGTGTATGCACAGCTTGGCAAGTTTTCCCACACACGACAAACTAGTTCTGTATCTGTTTGGTAAATGTGACTGTGCACACATTTCATTTCATTTCATTGGTTTTCTTCATATTATTCAAATTGGTATGCAAATTAATCTGCTGGTGTATTTGTGTGTTTTTTTTTCTCTGAGTCAGAATTTGCCTCATAATAACTTGCAGTATTATGAAAATCCATGTGATGTTTGCTTCTCAAGCCTCTCTGTAATTCCTTTTGAAACGACTGACAAAATCTGTTTCCATGTCATCATATTGTGACAAATACTCATTCACGGTGTTTTTTCACATTACTTCTCAGCTTTGTCAAGACGTTTATTTCATATAACTACCAAGTTCGCAAATATGTCTCAAAGGGACAAAACAGCCATTTCATGCACACATATTTACCTCTAAATCCAGGTTTCCAGTGACAGCCTTTATTCTATTGAAATACCATCCACAGAGTGTTTTTTATAGATTGTGGAGGTTGTGTATTATCCTGTCATTTATCTCTCCTCCATTCATCCACCCATCAGTGTGACATCAATAACCTTCTGTATTGCTTCGCTAGTTCAGCTTGGAGGTGAGCGTTATTCTTCATACACATAAACACAGCCAGGCTCCTTGGAGAGTTTTCGCTTCCAAGAGGTTCACATATACATGCTGCAATCAGCATGGGACTGTGTTAGACACAGGAATTAAACCACTTTGCCATATGCTGTTGTGCATCAAACTATTGTTTTTCTCAGCCAACAAATGCTAAACATGCATGAAATCATAGTTAAAGTTGGAGATGCTGGGGATTGAACCCAGGACCTCATACATGCGAAGCATGCGCTCTACCACTGAGCTACATCCCCTTTACATATGTCAATGTTATAGCTCTAGTGTTGTCACTAAATCTTCTGCTAACATGCCCTGGTTTCCACTAGTTGCACATCACATGTCACCTCGACTCCAGTTTCAGATGTTGACAGGGCTGAAAATGTGAAAATAATGAAAAAATATTTGGTATGTGGCTGTACACATGCTCAGCCTGGTTTTTATTTACTTTTGAGAACATTTTAAAAAAGCTGCATGCAACTCAAATTCCCACTTTTTAAAAGCGTTATGTAGTCATAATGTCAGCATACATTAGGCGTTCTCATAGTTTTTCAAGTCTCTGACTCCTTTGATGGGAAAATTTTATCAAAGGACCCCTTCTTAACTGTCACAACAAGCACATGGTAAATATAAAAACTTTCCAAAATATCTGTCAGCATTTGTACTGCACCGTTTTATCTATTCCTCCTTGCAATGACAAATACAACTAGCGAGCTATTTCTACTTTCTTGGATTGGTAGTTGACAGGCAGACTCTAATGTAATTTTCTACATGCAGACATACTGTAACAGAAAAAAGGCAGTGTTTACTTTTTCATGCCCACACAGCGTCCCTCTGCTCTGCAGTGATACAACAGACAGACTCTCCTCAGCAAATCCAGCTCATGTTATAATTTCCAAACTCTGTTTGAACAGAACTGCTGTCTGTCTGTCAGTCCTCCTCATCTAGCGTTAGCATTAGCATTAGCATTAGCACTAGCAACTGAGGAGCAGGGACTCATTCAGAGTATGATTCTCTCATTTGTTCACTGATAGTGTTTACTGTCTGGGCCAACATAGATAGCAGTCATGTTTGTTTATCAAATATTCAGAGGATGATTTAGATGGAATGCCATTATTAATCTTGGAACATTCATGCTGATAGCAACATGTAAGATATTTGCCTACAAATAATGTTAACATTATGCCCACTTCACCTGTGTTACCTTTTTATAAATGTTGTAGAACCTGCATGTTTGTGTTTGTCTCAGGTGGTGTGTTGCAATCTCTTATCTAATTCTCTCTGTAGTTTGTAGCTGACTTTAGTTCATGAATCGGTAATGCCAGATAATATTATTGAGAGACCGATAACATGAGCAAATGTTAGTTGTTTGTTATTAATATTTTTACAAGTCAAGCAGCTAAATCTAGTTCTGAAAAAGAGACATTTTGGACAAAGGAAACTGCTGAGTAATTGAAGGTTTACTCATTAGATCAGCTCAGAAATTAACAGAGCGTTCTTATTCATGATTCAAATCTTCTTAAGTTTATTGTGAGGTCATCTCAAAGTAAATCCTCCATAATTGGTGTCCATGATCCAAATTAATGTTTTAATTCTAGAAAACTTACCAGAATAACCCTAATTATTACAATTTTACAAGATCACACGAGTGGGAATTGTTTCACTTCAAAGACGGAAAACTGCTGTGCACATTTGCTTAGTGAACAAAATTAAAACACATATTTTTCCTTGTCTGCACTCTGTGTCTTGAGGTACACTGATTAAAAAGATTTCATTAAAGTATTACATGGCTGGGGATTGTTTCACCGTGACAATTTGCCACAGAATTACCAGCCATTTTACACTGACAGTCTGGGAGTGTGGCTAATCAGGAGGAGAATAATAGCCGTATGTTACAGATGTTGAAAATGACTGTAACTCCATAATTACAGGTTCTCTATGCAACATGCACAACCACTGAATAGTTAACCAGCATCTTAAGCACGTCTCCCTCACCTCCCACCTACCTTCACTTTCATTTACAACCAGAGAGGTTATGTACACAAGAGCCAATAAATAATAATCCAGACACTACCATTAGCCCAGGCTAGCGTTGTAAAATACTTACACTGTGAGCACATCGTAAAATGTCTGTTTCCATAGTCTGTTGGACGGGAGCGGACTTGTGTGTGGAAACCGAAATAAAAAGATCGGAGTGAAAACAACAGAGGTGAATCTCACACTGAGTTGAAATTACTAGAGTGCATATGCATACATACATATAACATTAAAAAGCTTTTCCATTGCAGTTTGAGAGGTCAAAAGTACAGGGAGGACCAGCAGTTTGAAAGAGAGGGACTCACATGCACTCACATGCACACATGGCCAAATACCACTTCATTTCATATAGCATGTAGTTGTTTGCTGTTATATTACTGTTGTTGCTGTTGTATATTACTGTAAGTGTTAGTGTGACATTCTTGTGTGTCCGTGTTTGCATGTTCAATTCCTGCACGTTCACTTGACATTTTGATTCATAAAACTATCATTTCAGGTAAAAAATAGTCCATTTGTGTGCTTTTTTTAACCTAAGTCCTCTAAGCTAAAGGTAGAAGCAGTGTAAAAGCAGACTCATAGCTTGAACAAATAGCTCTTTCAAACTGACACCCCATCAGCGATTCTGGGATTCGTCTCTCAATAGAAAGGGATTATGGCCCATTATATCTCCCTTAATCCTCTCTCTTTCCTTTCCATCTCTCACTCTCTTCCTTTTCTTCTCCTTCTCACTCTTTTCAAACCGCAGAGCTCGCTCAGTGTTTTGCCCTCCAGATTTTTGTTTTCTTTTGCTGTCTGTCTGTCCGGTTTGTGGAAGAGATAAGTAGCTTTTACAAGGGACAGATGACAGTTGTTGTGGTTAAGACTGAAAGAACACAGAATACTGTGTGTAGTTCAGTGTGTATGTCGTCTCAGTTTTTGCAAGTTGTCTTCTTGCCATTTTATTTTTATGTTCTGTTGTGAATCATTGCTTACTCTTGTACTCTTGTATGTGCCCTTAGTGCCAGACTAGCACAAATGTGTCTTTAAATGAGTGACTCATGACTATATGACTATTCATATCTAAATTTAAATATATCTAAATGTATGTATATCTGTTTTGTGTGTGTGCACGCGTGTGTGTGTGGTCCTTCTAAATGTAATTTTCCCTTATAATTTTCACTTTTCTTTTAATCATATCCCGCTTCACAGGATCTGTCTTGCTCCATCAAAGCGTAGCAGAAAGATGACAGGACTTTCTCCTTTTTCCTTCTTTTCTCTCTCCAACTACCTAATTACTTTCTCCTCCTCCGCCGCCTCCCTTTTCCTTTTTCTCTGCAGTATATCTCTTTTTAGGAGGAGAAAGAAACAAAAAAAATCCCTGCTATGTTTTGTCTGTCTCTCCTCCCTCATACTTTGCAGACTTTCTGTGAAGTATCCCATTTCCTCTTTCCTTTTATCTTCTTCTCGCTTTATCTCTCTTGTCTTACCATAGATTTATGATGTATTAACCTAGATTAATTGTACTCCTCTGCCTTAACCGGGTTGTGATTTTCAAAAAGTGCGTTTGATTAGATGAAAACTAAACTTCATGTAGCTACTTTCATAGCTGTCTGTAACAGTGAAAGGGAGGCTGAAGTTTTTATCAGTTTGCCATTAATAATCTTTAAAATGTGCACTTAATGCATGCGATTAAAGTATGTTTAGCAGCCTATAACTTGGTCTGACTAAATATCATTCAGTAAACACAACTAAGCAACATGTGTGCACTTGAGAGAGACTGTTCTCAGTCTATACATTCTACATCAGGTCACAACTGAATACATGTTGCCAAGATTGTGGGTGTCCTGTATTGTGTAATCATATTAACTGTTACACTGCCTGGAGTATGTACTGTATGCCTTTTTATCTTTGTGACTGCCACCTTGAATACGCAATGCTCTTTTTGTTTAGAAGTGTTTTCCTTCTCCTTATTTGCCTCCCTCAGAACACTTAAGCCATTTCCACACCCCACACAGTTGCACTTGGATCAGCACACAGCCCATAAATCCACTTTGAGTCGTAGCAACAATGACTGTGAAAATTTTGGTCCCTCAGAGGAGGATTATAATCCACTGGCCCACAGCCAAGAATTATAAAGGGGTAAGCCAAGTCTTCATCCCAGAGGGGCGCACAATGAGTTACATTTCTTGTATGACATTACAATAATAATGTGAAACTTCATTGATCCCCAGAGGCAACTGCTCTTCTCAGTGGGCCTCCTCTCCACAAGGAGTTAAGACTAACGGAGCAGAAACCCTTGAGCTTTCTTAATGTCTTTGCAGACTGAATGCTTGGATATATGGTTGTATTAACTGTGGTCATCTGGGCAGTGAGTGATAACGTCCCTCCACCGTGACCCTATTCGAGGGAGCTATGAGTAGACTTGTCACAGTTATTATGTATTAACCTGACAGCAATCATTTGAGCTGAGTCTGCTTGATCTGCATAATTGTTAGAATTATTTCCATTCATCTGTACAAAAGAAGCTGGATAACACATGAAATGTCATATTTCAATCATTATTTCCATGTCATTTTATGTTGTGTGCACCCTCTTCTTCTGCTGTGTTTTAATGGCACCAGCTGTCTGTCTCAAGATGATTAACTTGTAATATTCAAGTGACTGCGTCTCGTCGAGCGTCTGTAGAAATGGATTTAGTTGCAAAGTTGAACACTGAAGCACCACATTCAGTTTTTGAGCCAAATGAAAAAGGTGAGTCCAATAACACTGAAGAAGCTTTCTGTCAGATCAGTAATAATACCAATAATCTAAGTCTAGTACAAGTACAAAAATAAACAGGAAAATCCTTAATGGCAATTATTTGTATGGCAAGTAATCGTCAACTAAAACTGCATGAAAACAATAGACCCTGCTTTGTGTTTTAGAGGTGTGAGTAGATTTTACCTTCAGGCAGAGCCAAGCTAGTTGTTTCCCTTCATCTTTATGCGATGTTCAGGCAGTATTTATTGATACCTGCCTGATGACCATCATAGACTATCATTCATCTAGTTTTGTCATCTGCAGTTGCTTCAGAAAGTCCTCAATTTTTTGCACACTTGGCGTAGGTTTCATTTAAAAGGGATACAAGTCACATTTTTAACCCATAATGACGAAGCAAAAACAAGTTTTTTTTCAGGATTTTTGCGAATTTATTCAAGATCAAAAACTGAGATCTGTCATTCACAAAAGTACTGACACCCTTTGCTGTGACGCCAAGTTGTGGTCATGTGCATCTTTTTGGCTTTAATAATCCATAAGATTTGCGTGATTGATGTCCACCTGTGGTGAACTGAATAGACTTAGAAAAGCGCAAACTTGTCTATATAAGCCACCTAACTTCACCATGAATGTCAGGACAAAAACCAAGCCATGAAGTTTAAGGAACTCTCTGTATATCTCTACGATGACACTGTGGTGAAACATAGATCAAAGTGAGGGTTTTAAACCATTTCTAAAGCTTTCAGTGTTCCCACCTCAGTAATGGTGAATTGGCCATCCGGCAGAACTGAGTAACCAACAAGTAGCTTTGGTCAGGAGGATGAACACAGATCCAGTGTTCACCAAGCTTCAGAAGTCCTCTACAGAAATGGAAAAACCTGCCCTCATCAATATAGCAGCCACTCTGAGTAAAAGACTTATGACAGGCTGCTCAGAGTTTGCCAAACAGAATTTTAAAAACTCTGAGACAGTGTTTATTTTGGCACCTGATATTACTTTATTGTTAGTTTAACTGTTTTGATGAAAATGTGTTTCAGTTTAGTCAAGTTTTGGTTCTTTGAGTTTTGGTTGTTGAAGTTTTGCCAAGGAACTGCGGGTGAAAGTCAGCTCGAGGCTAACTCTGGTACAATGCATCACATGGTAACATTGCAGTTTAATATTGTACATGGTCTCTAAACGTTAAATAAAATTCATTTAAAGAGAAAAAATAAGACTCAAGGCTTTGAGTGCTCCCAGAAGGACTTCTCTTTGAGGGGTCTGATTACTTCTGTAGATGAAAGCTTTCAATTTCTGATTTTTATTACATTTGCAAAAATTTCTAAAAACTTCTACTTTGCTATTATGGGTGACTTAGTGCAGATTCATGGACAAAAATATACTTTATCGGGGCGCCCTGATAGCCTAATGGCTTTGTCGCGTGACCCAAGTGCAGAGGCGTAGCGGCAGTCCCGGGTTCGACTCCGACCTCGGGCGTTTACCGCATGTCCTTCCCTACTCTCTCCCGTTTCCAATTCTATCCACTGTCCTATCTAATAAAGGCACAAAAGGCCAAAAATAAATCTATTAAAAAAAAAAAAAAAAAATATATATACTTTATCCATTTAAAAGGAAATCTACTACACAATTCATTGTGCAAAAAGTAAAGGTCAGAGTCTTAATACTTTCTGAAGCAACTGTACCTTCACTTGAAACCAAGGAAGTGAATTTCTCACAATGTCGTGCTGTTTGTTAAAAATTTAAATTCACGGTTTTTCAAGTTTGTCTTAAAAGAGAAATCCGGTGTCCAAATAAATATTGAAACTGATTTTGCGTGCTTTTTTATTCTCCATTCAGAGTTCCCTTCCTAATGTGCTTTCTGTGTAAATGATAAAGGCCAAAACCCACAGTCCTACTACTGTGCCCAAATGTATTCCAAAGTTTGTGTGAATGTCATAGCTGAAAACTCATCACTTTGTTGCTGTTTTGTATACAAAATATGATACCCATTTGGCCGGTTTAGACCTGAGTTTTTATTTTGGTGCAGGGTTTAACCTGGGCAAATTTATGATATTTCGTTGTGCTATGTACTCAATTATTCAATGGTAGAGTTAGGGTAGTTTCTGTAATAACATACAGAGGACTCATTGCTCAGTAGCTGCACTTTATTATATCTTCCAGCCAAACCAACCAACTGTAACTGTAGTTTGGAAATCTTCTTCCATGATGCCAAGGCTCGGCAAGGTGCCAGCTTAGCCTGCCAGGCTTGCAATATACTGGTGGAAACCCTGATTTTTATTTTCTGTTCATCCAGGATACCTGCAGTTATCCTGTGCTGAGATCAGCAGTGAACTTTGTCCACTTGCAGCATACATCCGCAAACTGTGAGAGGGTGGTTCATGATTTCACATATTCACGTTGGGCAGCATCTCATATCAAGTAGTGGTACGCTTTACTCATGTTAAAAGAGTAACGCATGCAATTAAATCACTAATTGATCAACAGTTGAATGTATTTGCACTTAATTTAGTTTAGTAGTCATTTATTTGTTGCATTCCTGCTATCCTGCTGCATCTCACTGTCTGGATTTGATTAATTTCAGTGTTGAAAATTCTTGAATATGGAAAAATGAATGGTATTTCAGTGCATGAACCTTGTGCAGCTAACTTCAATGTGAACTTAACTCCTGTGGGATGTTAATAAACACCATTCCTGCATTTTTCTGTAATTGGTTCTGCGTAAAAACAGCTTTCCACCAGACTTTTCCTTCTCAGCTACTGTTACAACTGCACACCTGCAGCCATTCAACTCAGGGTTTTTCTCTCTGTCGCTCTCATTCAGTTAACTTTCCATCACAGTCAGCTAGTTCGCTTTAGTGTGTGGTGGCTGGTGCTCAGAAGGAAACCCCACCCAGACCTCATAATATATAAGCACACAATAACTGCAGCGACTGCCAAACACACACTTAGATCATTTTGGCTTAAAACGAATGTGAGGACAAACAGGGAAGTTTTTTTTTTCTGTCATTGTTTGAATTAGTTGTTGCGTGAAAATCTGAATGCATGTTTTTCATTCGGCCACACACAGCACCAAGGTCAGGCTGTTCACACCTCTGCATTAGCAGAGCAGCAGGTGGCCGTACAGGCTGGCATCACTGTTCACACCAGGATGTGGAACCTATTAGTCCCACACTGAGACTGGCTGGTGGCTCCACATCATGCACACACTAAAACACACAATTTCCTTCACCGAGCTCTTCCTAACACCTGTTTGTTTGTCAGTCTGAATCCATATAAATGTCTCTTCATCCTTGTTTATCAAAAGAGATCTAAAATCTACAGTGCTGCCAGACAGACATGATAAAAACACAAAGGGTGCAGTGTCAGACGTATTCCCTGCAGTTGCAGTTTGCGGATCCATATTTTGGCAGCCAAAAAAGGCAGTTTTAGTTACCTCTCTCTGGCTCTGGCTTTCTTATTACTGTGCATAGAACAATACATGGTTGATAGAGGGAATGCCAAGAGAGCAAACAGAGATAGGAGTAAAAACTAAGAATGATTCACAGCTATTAAACACCCAGAGAGTCTTGTTACACCCTCTCCTCTCCGTTCTCTGCCTGCCTCAATTATATTCCTCCACTGCCTTCAGCACCATCAGGGTTGGAAGAGTGCATTACTATATTTGAAAGCAAGAAGTATTGTGAGCGTGTTGTGGTGGAAAACTGAAGGCAAAGTCAGATTTTTCGTTTGCTTTTTCCTTTTTTCTAACTGTGCTGAGGTGCTCTGGGGTTTACAAAGTGAAGAAGTCCCCTATATGTGATTCAATACATGTAAACATTCAACCGCAGCAGTTATCTGAGTGCTTTTACTGCAAAATGATACAACCCGCTAGGATTGTCTTATCTCCACAACACAGTAATTAAACTTTCTAATTTATGTTTTACTCGCCTAGGGTTAGTCTTTACGAGCGCCAGCATTAGCCCAAACTTGTGAATTGTATCATAAAAACATCAGCTAATCTCCCACACTGTGTCTGCCTTCCAGGTATCACTTTGTACATTTATTTTTTCCGTTTCATCACTTCTGTAATGACACACTACTTCTTCTTGCTTCCATTTCTCACAGATATGCTTCCTATACCCCCTACTTCAGCTTTCTTCTCCTTGACATTCACTGTTTCTCCAACCACCTGTTGGTAGGAGGACAAAATTGCTGCTCCTGCTCCTGTTTCTCCTTGTGTCTCCTTATCTTTTTCTGAGCATATACATATAGATTTTATCGCTCTCATTTCGGCTTTCAAGCCACTTGCTACCTCTTCCCTTCTCTTTTGAGAGGTTTGTTATTTGCTATCACCTCTGCAATCTCTCATCTGCTCTCATCTCCTCTCTACTCCCTCTATTACCGATCTGCTCTGCCGCCCATCATCCTCCCATCTTCTTCCATACGAATTGTCCTTTTTGGTTTGAGGATTCAAGTGTGTGGGAGTCACGATAAGAGCGATTTTGTTTATTTCCTGTAACATTTTACAGCTATGATTGTTTTATTCAAAACTGTTGTGATGAGCTTTTGTAATAGCTTGTTCCTAAAAAACAAATGTCCTTCCGAGAAAAAGGGCAGCTGCTATTTTTCATCATCTTTTCTGGTCTCCTCTCCTTCTCTGTAACCATCTCCTCTCTTATGTGCCTCCACGAATCTGCAGCGCACTTCTTATGCTCTGTCCTCTTGTCTTTTTCAAGTGCTTCAAAGAAGTCATCCTCTCCGGGTCTCTGTGTCCTCCTCTTCCATCTAAAAACCGTCTGTTTTCAGATTCTGCTTGAAACCAGGCAGTTGATCTTTTGCCATTGCTTTGCTTCTTTCCGTCTGTTGCCCATGCTCACCGAAGCATAGCAGATTTGAAAAACAAGACAAAAGCTATGGTTTTCTATGTGAATCACATAATATCTCATGTTCTCAGAGATATTTAGCTTGTTTACTATTCAAATAGTGTCCAATTGGGTTGGGTTCTATTTTGTATCTCGCCAGATTTGCTAAACTCAAATTTCTTACCAAGCCTTATAGCTCTACTTGTAGTTTTTTTCTACAAATGATGCAAATTATGTGATTAGATTATATCAAATTAGCCTCATAGCATAACTGCTTAAGTCATGTTTTAAGGTTTTCAGAAAAGCCATCTTTGTATGTAGTGCCAAAAATGCCTAAGTCAAAGAGATGACTTTGACAGACAGGGGTTTTGGAATGTAACATTGCGATAGGCTGAGGACATAGGCAATAAAGCACGGTCAATCAGCAGTGCTAGGAGAGTAGAGTTAGGCAGACATCACAATTTGGCAAAAAATATTACTTAGGCAGTTATGCTATGAGGCTTGGGATATGGAAGCTACTTCCATACCCCAAGCAGTTTCTGGCCGCCTGTTGCTCCTGTCACATTTTTACTCACTATGGGCTCATTTTCCACTATAGTATACAGTATTACAGCTTTATGGAAACAGCACAACCATGGCTAGAAGTAGAGATACGTCAAAATGTAATTTGTGGATTGTTACAAAGTTATAATGCCATAAATAGCAAAAAATAGAAAAATAAACAAGGCTTGAATTTCTTTGATTATTTACTTTACCAAACGAAAGCCGTCTTCCTGTTCGTTCTGCGCAAACACAGCCTGCAGTTCAACCCAGTTCAGCCGAAAAGTCCCTGAATTTTTGTCGGTTGGTTGGTTGCAGCTGAGTGACAAAAGGCTGCACATTTGAGGATTGATGAGGAGCTTGGAAAGTTTTGTCCTTTAGTGAATCTTACTGATGTAATTTGTTTATTTTTGGGAAGTTCTTAGACAAGAAACGTATATTAAACTGAGCTTATGTTTAGTAATTATTCCTGATGGAACCACATGCCACTCATGATTAGTTCTAGGACTGTTGAAAAGTAGAAAATCCAAAGATTCTTCCTGTTTTTACAGTTTCTGGCCATATTAAATTATGCAATTTGGACGATTTGTAAAAGCAACTTTCAGTCCCACCAGCAGATTCAGACGGTTAACTTTGGTTAACATTAATTCCTTTTCCAGCTGTTCTGAAACTTTCGTCTGTTGGGTCATGTGCTCTCTCCAAGCTGCTGAATCTACACTGCCAAAGATTGTTAGTGGAAAGATGCATTACTGTGGAAGATCACTCTACCACCACTTGTGAGTTTTTTTTCCTGTAGTTTATCAGAGTGCTGACTGTTTTCTTGAGGGATGATCAGCTGACTGTGGCACATAAAATACAGGAGCTTCTCACAGTCAAACTTTCTATGCTTAAGCCTTGAACACTAACCAATCTAAATGCAGTATGAATTAACATTCTGCTGCTGTATGTTACCCATTCACAGTCATTGCTTGAAGCCTCAAACTGTAAACCGAGATGAACTATTTTAGGACAGCAATAGTAGCAGCAATACTTTCTGACTTTGTAATAATAGTAGATTCTTACCTTTTCTGTCTTCTACAGGGACACAAGCTTGTTGAACACTATGTGCTGCACAGTGTTTTTACAAGAGACGCCAACAAACTAAATGTTTTCATGCTTTTAGCAATTTTTCGTAAAAATAGTGCATCAAAGGGGTTAATTAATCAATATCACATCATCAGCAGTATCAATCAGCAGCTGTTCTGTACCTTCTGCTGCTCGTCTCACTTTCAAGTTGTAGCTACACGTTGTGAAAACAAGTAGGTTAGCTTATTTAACGTAACTGTTAATTAATTCATTAGCTACTGCTAAAACCTGTAGATTTCTGGCTTCTCAAACAACAGGTGTTTAGAAATCTGAACAGAATCTTTTGAGCTGCAGTTATGAATTTATTCATGGTTGAATGATGAAAGCTGAACAAAAAGAGATTTGATATGGGATTTGTTGAGGATATAGCTACATCTTTCCTGATCAGAGGGATTAGTGGAAGCCAATGTGACATTTTCATAGCACAAATGGAAATAAAAATATATACCATTAGTGTTGAAACATTTTTTCCTCTTACATCTCCTTACGCTTTGCACGACAAAAAAAACAGAATGCCGAAACATACCTAATGAGCCATCAAATCTGAATCGTCCCTTTATTCAACCTTCACTGAATAATTTCTTGTTCTTGCTCTCCCCCTTTTTATCTCCTTTTGTTCTTCCTCCTCTAAGATGACATCCAGATAACAGGCCAGTTCTTTCCCTTCGTCCTCTTGTCCTTTTCAAGTGTCAGTCTGCTTTAATTGTCCCTGTGACCCTGTGAGGCTTTTACAGAAGTGACTGGAAGGCAATTAGGTCACACAGCCGCTGGTTTGTTGAGGACTCGTGTTACAGACCCGATGATCAATGTTCTATTTGTCACGGTCTCAAACTACATCAATGAGCTATTCATCATTACTGTTCACGCAGACAGGCTGACAGACGAGGACATACAGTGTGATGTCCGTGTCACTCTGTAAATGAAATGTGGATGTCAGAGGGGAAATTCCACAGACAGACATTCATCAACGCTTCCTTCATGTTTATGCACACTTTGTGAAGCTTGTGTCAGACTGATTGCAGCGTTGCTTTATCTACATATAAATTTGACAAATGGGTGCAGAGCATAAATGTATTTGTCTGTTACATAAGCAGAGTTACCTGGTGAATGAAGAGATAATTATGAATGGTACTTTCATTACATTCCTGTTATATTGCTGGTTTATTTGAACTAAAATCAGCAGTTTGGAGCCCAGAAGCAGAACATGAAGGTTAGGAGACAGAGTGCAAAGGGTTTATTGTCAGTTTAGGAGGAGATGGATGATTATGATGATAATGAACGCTGGACTAGCTTAGAGAGGTGAAGCAGGCAATAGTGAACGCTGGTGGAAGGTGGTGTGGCTGGCAGAGAGCGACAGGATGATGCCAAGCTGGTAGGTAGGCTGGCAGGCAAATACACTAGAAACGAACACACTAATTAATCAGTCAATGAGCACACATAGGTTACTGAACACTCTGGTGAGGACTGGATGAAAACACAAGAGTATATGCACTGCTAAGATTGATGAGGTGATGGTAAGCAGCTGCCAGCAGCTCAGGAGCAGGAGGCAGCACCACACCCACGGCATACACAAACACAAAGTGGTATACGCTGATAGCCACAACATTGTGACCACTGACAGGTGAAGTGAATAACACTGATCATATTGGTACTATGTGCTGTTCTGCTGGAAAACCTTGGATTTTAACATCCATGTTGATGAGACTTAGACACCCAAATAAACATTGTACCACAACAAACAGACTCCCTCATGCAAATGGAAATCCCAAATGTCACTGGCCTACCCCCGCAGGAAAATGCACCCCACCACATGAAAAAACATCAAACAATCAGGAACATGTTGAGGAACATGACAATGGCCCAACATGTTGATTTGACCTCCAAACTTCCTACACCCCATTGTGATCAAACATCAACAGGATGCAGTGGAACAAGTTTGATTGACAGAGGCCCCACTGCACAAGCCAGAGTACCCAAAGGATCCAGTGCCAACATCCTGGTTCCAGACCCCATAGGACACCCTGAGAGGTCCTCTTGTCCATGTCCAAAGGTTAAGAGCATTTTTGAGCACATAAAGGGGACCAACACAATATTAGGCAGGTGCTCATAATGTTATGCCTGGTTGGTGTATAGTTGACGAAGGGGAAAGAGACAAACAGAAATGCAGAAGAGAAAACACAGGAGTTGTGGTGTAAATAATGACAACTGGAGACCTATTATTTAGATCAACAAGTCGCTTAAAATCTGATTTATTTATAGTGATATAATGACACTTAAAGCTATAATTTTAGGTACAATCCTAGCCACTAAAATTGATGAACACACACAAAAATATGATTCAGCTTATCTGAAATCTGAAAAGTATCCAACATAAACCGGAAAAGTAACTATTTTGTTTTGTACTCTATTCCTGGGGCCTGCAGCAGGTTCAGCATACTCAGGATATGTTTTCATTATCTGGCTTCACTAAACCTAACAACTGAGTCAGGCTAAGCCGTCACATGAAACTGGTTATCAACTCGGTTAGTCAGCCCAGTGTTTCTTTACCCAGCGATGAGTGAGTTTGCATGAATGGGTCAATGGACAGGCATAGTTCTCACAAAAAACTATAGCACATATGAAGTATTAAAAAATGATAGTACAAATTACAAGCAAAACTGCTGCTGCAGCCAAAACCACTAAGGAAAGCTGGCAAAAAATTCCAACTATGTGAATGTGTAAGATAATAGGCTTATTAATATCAATGCCCTATAATTAAGGCACAAGTAGATGTGACTGTAATTGCTTTTCTAATTAAATTAATATGTTGCAGATGTATTCTCACTTTTAGTCTTATTCTTTCAGCTGCAACCCTGGCAGTGTTACATAGTCTTTGGAGCAAGTACAGAACAAATGTAGAAGCACAACTTTAAGTAGGCTTTCTGCAAATCTTATGAATTCAACAAATACAGGGCTTTGGTGTTTTAATCAGTCTCTGTCTGTCACTATACAGAGGCATACAAAACAATAAAATGACTTTGAAATGGCTTGTAGAAGACTGGAGTTCTTTGATAATCTGTATCTCTCATATATATATAATTGTAAAGAACCACCGTCTTGTAGTTCTGGATCAAGTTAATCAATCTAAGTACCTTAAAATCTAACAAACTATTCCAAACTCTTGTAATGTAGAGGACTTAAAAGTAGCTCTCCATTACCGTGATGTTTCTGGAATTAGAGTAATATTGCTCGAAGCTTTCACGAGGATTCCCACCATCACAGGTCACCATTATCTGTATCTGGAGGAGCTGATCCGCATCTAAATGAAGGTCTGAAAAAAACAGGGTTGTAGAGAAGAGCTCAGCTTCCTCTTCTAGTAGAGCATTAGTGTCATTAATTTTCCCTCACAGGCTAATGTTACATTGGTTCGATGGTCATGAGGATGATGTGCTCCTCCTAATGCACGGAGTGAAAGGAAGCATTACTGGGCGTGAGCCAGAGAGAGTGGAGGCTGAGAAGGCAAGCCGGGCGATAAGAGGCTAGGAAGGAGGACGTCACTTAGAGAAAGAAAGGAATTCAGTTATCTCCCCATTTACAAAGCAAAAATATACGCCCTTCAGGTTATGGACAGAAACCAACATGCACTGATGTCTTTGGGGTTTTAGGAGCTGTAGGTAGCCGGTTATTCAGATTTCTCCTTGCAGGGCTGTCACTTCTCCTAAAAATCAAACTTGAACAAGTATTTTCTTTTCCCACCGCGAGTTGTGAAAAAAAGTAAAACGTGACAGCCCTGCGCCTTCGGCAGAGCTGTAGAAAATAACCCAAGCTTCTCTGAGAATGCTCATCAGTCACTCAGTTAACAAAAAAAAAACAAAAACGGACTCCAGGGAAATTACAGAGAAACCAAAGTCATTACATTTTCATCTGATCAGATTGTATTTTAAGGTTTTTTTGTGCGTGTGGGAATTGCAGATTTGTTTGCCCTTTTAATATTGTATTCCAACGAGCAACAGTGATGGAGATTTAACAGCATGGCAGTGCCGCTAAGGTGACACCTAAAGCAAACTGCACATTTTCTTAGGTGAACAATAGCATCACTCAACATCTGGAATCGCATATGAGCCATCTGGATGGGAAGAGGTCTCCAATAATTGGACAGGTGGAGACAAAGGGATGTAAAAGCAAGCAAGCAGTGCATTACCGGCCATCCTGTACAGTGAGTGTTTACAGGGAGGCGATGAATCAGCAGCAGATACATCAGCTAATGGGGATCTAAACAAACAAACAGGAACTCAGCTCTTGCAGTTCAGATTCCAGCTCACTTAGCCGTTGTGGTGACGAGGCTAAAAGGTAGCTGGGTGGTCTAGTCGTTAAAAAGATAGAAGTGAGTCAGTGGGTGCAGGTTCCCCACAACAGCTAAAGCCACTATGACGTACTGCCTCCCTAATGCTGACAGTTTACACAGCCGACACAAACCAGAATTAACATTTATTTGTAGCTGTAATGTAATATTTACTGACCTTGTTGGTCTGTTTGGGACTTAACCAAGTTTAAAGGATGATATCTGGATCTTCAGGGGCTAAATGCTTAACCAGTTAGTGTTTTCTTTGTCTGCCATTTGGTGCAGGGATGTTTTTACTTACATTAGCTGTCCTCTACTGCTTCTGCTGAAAACAGGGCCAGCAACAGCAGCAAACTAAGACAGAAAGAGCAAAATAATTAAAAAATAAAATGCTAAAGCTGTGAAAGAACAACAGTCTTTCATGTCACACAATGTCATTTCATCTTTTGTTCAAATAAAATAAAAAAGTTTTAAGTTGCAGTAGGTAGAAACCTAGAGAAAGCCAAAAAAAATGAATATATACAGCCCTCCTTACATAGCTCTAATATCATGGACTTTATTGTTTTAGATTAAAAAAAACAACAAATTGCGAATGGCTAATACCTCACATCCAGTAAATGGAACCAAGTGAAGGTCGAGAAGTCAAGTTTCCTCTCTGATCCCTTGGAATATAATATGCTTGAAGTTTATCCTGGAGTTTTTGCCCAATTATGCCACAAAATCCTGCCTACTCTAGCTTCAACGCCTTAATGTCTTTAGTGCATCATGGATCCTCTTGCATTGAAATTAAATCATGTCTAAAAATCTGAAAAATTACAGTACAATGTAAATTTTGCAGCTAATACTGTGTAGCAGCTGTTAACTAATGGTCTAATTCTCTGTGAAAGATGGATTTATTCTGGCTTCAAATGTTCATGTCACTTTTTAAAAATGTATTGCGTTACAATATTTGTATATATATATCTGCTCAGTTTTTGTATGTTTTTTTACGCATGTTTTTTTCAAATTTGGTGTTTGCAGCTTTGTCAGTGTTGTTGGTGTATTTGCACAGTCTAATTCTAGTACGATACTTAGTGTAAGAGGGGAGAAATCACAATTCCATTTAGTGGTGGCATGTCTTTCGTGACTTCTAATGGGGCTTGTGACCAGACACAAACACACACTTAATGAGATTCGACTGTCTGACACCCTGCCTGCTTCCCTCAGCACGCCTGTCACGGTTTATCTTCTCAGGTGTACGCAGACATCGAGGACATGCTAATGAGATCCAGGAGTACAATTAGACTTGTAGATCGCAGGGATGGGTCACTTGCTCCGACTCTTAATTTAATAGTTTCATAATCTCTCATACCAATGGAGCAGAGAGAAAAGAAACAGAGACAGCATGGAGAGATAGTGTCGGGAGGGACGGATGATAACACATAATTGATCTTTCGATCTGGCATACCTGCAGTAAACACATATTTAATGAACTCGGCTGAGATTGAGAAGAGGAGGCATCTGTGGGAGGATTTAACAGTGCAAACACATTCCTCATGAACACGGAATTGGCCTGCCGGAGAGAAACCGACAGGATCATTACTTGAGTTCTTTGGCGTCTTAGCGAACGCACACATCGGGGTTAACTACCCTCACCTGCTCTCTTTAGTCTGTAATGGATTTCTCTGGAAACACGCGCAAGATGGACTGTCTCGAGTTATTTGTGCCGCTATGAGAAGCAGCACCTCTCTAACCCTCTTCTCTTTTCTCTTTACCTCCCTCTCCTGCACACATATAAACACACACACACAGTCCGAGGTCTAATTACAGGCTTTTCTGACAGTGTGGTCTGTCATCCGTCACCCACCTACCGCACCCATCCATCCATCTCCTCGCTATCTCGTCTTATGTCCCCTCTCCTTCCTCCTTCTGGTCTTGCTCTTTGTGTAATATATACTTTCTTCCCCTTCTTTCCTGTAGACGCCAACTTCCATAATTCTCATCTCTCTCCCTCTCTTTTACTGTCTCCTCCATTCCCCAGACAGACATTATCGGAGGGAATGGCGATCGATTTTCCCTCTTTCCTCCATTTCTCTCAGTCTCTCAAGGATTTTTCTCTTATCTCTCTATTTCCATCAAGGCACAAACACATCCTTTTTTTCTCTTTTATTCATCCTCAGCTTTTACGTTGCCATCTCTCTTCTTTTCCAATTATTTTTGACTTAATGTGAATTGATCCCAGCTATTTGCTTCCATTCCCTCTGCTTTGTTCCCTTTTCACTCTCTCCCTGCCGTGTTTGCTCAGTTATGTAGCTATGCTGATATACAGCTGGATGCACGTCTTGTTATGCCGCTGATCCCGAGCATCATTTCCAAAAGTTCTTTAATCCGAATTAAAAGCAAGAGCAACGCGGCAATGTGTCAGAACTGAAAGTGAAGCATCTTTACTCTGCAGTATGCTTTTTTTTGACACATAAAAGGAGAACTTGTAAAGCAAAAGTGTCATTAGTACATGCTTTGTTACCCTCTAAATCCTCCCTCTTTCCCTCTCAGCCTTCATCCTCCTGCAAGGATCAGACCACAAACGTCCATCAGAAAAAAAGAAAAAAAGTGGCAAACATAATTCTCTTCCTGCAGATGAAGTACTTATTTCTAGATGAAGCACTTTTGCAAACTTTGGCCCAGAACCAGAAATAGCTTCCGTACCGTAGCTGCCCCTGACAGATGAAAGAAGCAATGACGCATTTTACAGTCGGAATTTAAAGTTTCCAATTTTCTCCCTGAAGTTTCAGTGCAGAGTGTTTTTTTTAACTACTTTATCAACTTTCCATCCATCTTTTCTGCTCTAACTTATCCTCCCTTCTGTCCACCTCTCCTCCATCTGCACCCTGACAGTGCTTCCTGATCCTCTGTTCTCCCTTTAGTCCCATTAGTTATCTCCTGATGGGTCATTAACTATTAAACAGCTGGAAGAGGGAAAGAGAGAAGGGGGGTGTTTTATAAGGTTTGTGTCTGCAATAATAAATGGACATTGGGGGATGAGAACAGAAAGGGAGGAGGAGATGAGGGTGGGGCAGGTCTACAGGGTCTCTTTCCCTGTTCTGCAATGATAAGTGGAAATCAGTGGGCACAGAGAGGAGACCAGTGTAAGTTTCTTTTATCCTTTGGGATGAGGAATAGGCACAGATAATGAGAGGAGCGACATAGATTTGCATAAAATCTGCAAAATAACGAGAAAAGCAACAGATTTCAGACAGGCTACTTTTTCTCTGCATCTTCTGTCTTCTTTACCAACAGGAGGTTTCATGAGATCAGTGCCAGGTCCTCTCATCATGGCAGGCTTAAGAAGGCTTTCAACTTATCCAGAGACACTGAAGCTCTCAGATGACAACAAGTTCAGAAGTCTTAGCTGTCTGTGCAAACCACTGAGGCCCTATGCTTCTGTGTATTGGTTCTATTAGATATTGCTGCCATCTAGTGGTGGAAGATTAAAGTTGATTTTCTTTAGCATTTAGGCAACAGTGAAAGGGTAAAGCTTTACTAGAAGTAAGCTGGTAAGCAAAAAAGCCACCACGAATGTTTAAGTAATGGAACATTTGTGACACAATGGGTCTTTAAAAACGTCTGCAAAACACTTGCCTTTAATCCAAGTACTGATGCTGCTGTGTGTGTGTCTGTCTGCAGACTCTCTGATGTTGGGAACTGAGGTCGACCTGCAGCAGGTGGAGAACAGTGTGTTCGCCGTGGAGATGGTGTTAAAGGCGTGGCTTCAAGAGCAAGGAGGAGACAAGGAGCACCTGCACCTCCTGCTGCCAAGCCCGCTGGATAATCTTATTCCAGGTTAGAAGCTACATTAAAGCCCTTTTCAGATATGGGATATAAATAACAGCCCAGTTTTCTCTGAAGCTCAGGAAGCTCAGTGTGACAGCTCACTTGCCTGAGAAGAAGAAAAGTACACAAGTGTGAACTGCCAGTAGATCCTGATTTATCCTTTCTGTATGCAAGGGATCATTTGTATTCCTAAGTAATCAATAAAGTTACTGCAGTTGTTTCGTACGTAAATGCACACAATCTCTCTTTCTAGATACTTGTGGATCCTGCTGCTGTGTGATGCTGCAGGTATTTAATTAACTCAAGAGAAAGATTCCTATAAGTGGCTGGAAGCAACAGACTTCAACTCCTGTTAACATCACGTGGGATGAAAAAAAAAACACAGATTCAGATATTGGTCATTATGCATCATAAACTAAAGTAGCCGAATAGACTTGAAATTGTAAAGCAAAATAAGCGAGAAAGTTGTGTTGTGATTTTGGCACACAAAATTGTGTCTTTTGAGCTCTCTGTGATGTTTTTGGATGAATATTGGTGTTAAAATGTGAAGAAAATCTGAAATCACTTCACACAACTCGTAGAACCATTGCTTGCGTGGGCCTTTCCATGAAAGTGATGGCACAGTTTAAACTTGTGCCAAGTTAAAAGTGATAAGAAAATGTTTAGCGGCCCGACCTTGTAAAATAACCGGCACATTAATAAAGAAGTGACACATTCAGACATGAAGCCAACACGTTCAGCTGCCATCAGATTAAAAGAACAGGGTGCATGTCTGACAGGGGCTTAATGCACATATAAACACTTCTCTGGTTTATTCAACCCTGGTTTATGCACGTATATAAATGTAGGTGATGCTGAAGTCTTTAATGCATTGTATATGTTTCTCTTACATTGTTTGGCACCTGTGCAGTGTGTGTGAAGTGTGACGTGCAGGAGCGTCTGATAAGTCCCGCCCTCCTCCCGCTGGCCCCCAACCTGGAAGTGATGACTGAGAGCGTTCGGGACTTCCTGCCTGTCACCAAGACATCAGCCAATCAAAGCCCACCGCCACAGAGACTGAAAGCAATCAAGTAAGAGTGAGGCAATATGAGGAAATATTGATACTTTTCCGCATCTCTTTGTATGTGTTTAACCCTTTACCTACGGCCATAGCACTATGTTTTCTATGTCCGGAGTATTATTACCATAACTCCGTCAAAGTTTGTCTGATTACAAAAAATTCCAACGGTGTTGGAAAGCTGAAAAGTGTGGGCATGCACACATATATGGTTCATCAAGGTAGTCGCAACCATTTGATATAGGCATTCATAACAAAACACTGGAAGTATCGTGAGACCGCTACATGGCTTCTCAATACTGTAATAACAAAATATGTACAAGTCGCCATTTTTAGCCTCAGTAGGTAAAGGGTTAAATGTACTGTTTTTAAAAAAAATTTGATAAATGAGTGTTACTTTAATTTTAGTGCATTTGTTTCTCAAAAATATCAGTGGACAAAATCACAATGTGAATGTCTTTATTTCCCGTTTTTTTTTCTGTCACAAGTAAGGGAGATTAGAATATGTATCACACAGCATCCAGTAAATCCATGTCTGTCCATGAATGGCTCCTTTCTGGTAGCACAGAATAGTGGAATATTTCTTCGATGAAACTCTCCCGTCACATCAGTGTGTGCTTTGTTCTGCCAGAGTCATCTGCTGTGCTGCTAGAAATCTCTTGAAACAAGTACAGTCTAGCAGAAATAAAAGCCTCAGTACAGAATTTTTCCTTGTTTATGAGGAGATGGTTTTTTTTTTAGCGTTGTACAGTAGAAACTCCAAAGAAGTGAACAACGGTGGTATGAAATAAAAGAACAGGATGAGCTAACAACAGCAGACACTTCAAAGGATAAGAGAAAATGTTGGTTGTGAAGGTTTGATTAGTAAATCACAACACATCCCACTGAAAGCAAAGAAAGAGCAGACAGATGCTCTGATTAACTGCAGAAATGCTGATTCATTTTACAAACTTCTAGGTCAAATAGTCTATATGCATATTAGTCAGTATCTCACACAGTTGTTGTCTTATAGTGTATTTTCTTACAAGACAAGCAGAAGAAAAAACAAACAATACACTCTTATACAATAGACTGATAAAAAGTATTTAAACATAGCCTGAGGATGTACTCATTTCAAGCCACACAGGGATTGTAAATGTATGAACTTTAAAGATCCCTTCTGATGAAAATTACATTGAGATGTCCATGATGTTTTTATGTGCCAAAAGACAAATCATTAGTTCAGTATGCAACCAACGCCATGGCTGAGCATTTTTCACATGGAGAAAATGTTATTCCTTTCTTCTGAAGTTCTTTTTCATTGCTACATGCATATATACATGCTATTTTTTTGCACAAATGCATCTAAATTCATAGTAGTGCATTGGATGTTCTCTCATTTAGAAAAAATTGTAGTAATTTATTATGTCATGTGGATAAAGTTAGTGGCTATAAATCAAGCATGTGGTTTATTAATGTCATAAACCTTAGAATTAGCCATTTACAATGACTTGTACAGTTCACATCAGCCTTTTAGAACATGTAGATGTACACTGATCAGGCATAACATTATGGCCACCTGCATGATATTGTGTTGGTCTCCTTATGTGCTCAAAAATGTTCTGAACCATTGGACATCGACAGGAGGACCTCTCAGGGTGTCCTATGAGGTCTGGAACCAGGACGTTGGCTTGTGCAGTGGGGCCTCTCAATCAAACTTGTTCCACTGAATCCTGTTGATGCTTGATCACAATGGGGTGTAGAAAGTCTGGAGGTCAAATCAACATGTTGGGCCATTGTCATGTTCCTCAATATGTTCCTGATTGTTTGATGTTTTTTCCATGTGGTGGGGTGCATTTTCCTGTGGGAACATGTGGGATTTCCATTTGCATGAGAGAGTGTGCTTGTTGTGGGACAATGTTTATTTGGTTTTCCATCAGAACAGCACAAAGTACCAATATGATCAATGTTATTCACTTCACCTGTCAGTGGTCATAATGTTGTGGCTGATTGGTGTAAACACATATTTTAAAGTGCTGGTTGGTCAGGTTTAACTAAATGTATGATTCTGCTTGATTGTGCACAGTTATGTATTTAAGAGCCACATTTTACTTATTTAATATTATGTGTGAGTGATCTCATGTGGATGTTATAATGGCATCTTTGTGTCTTTGTTACCTCTGACACCATTTTGAATACCAGCTATTTGTGTACTACTGGCTAATCATTAACAAACAACTCACGAAAGCTGATGTCATTTTTCCCAAAATACACACACATAAGAGCATCATGTATACAAATGAGGGCTGTATGCATTGTTACTACACACACTTTCTCCACTGATAGAAAGCAGATATTCAGGTATAACCCAGGTGACCTGATTTGCATCTGTTTTACATTTTCAGGAGTTGCAGAGGGAAGTAATATGTGACTGTGAGAGAATATGTGTGTGTGTGTTTTGCATACCAGTGTGCCTTAAAGTTTTTGTGCTCTGTGCTTGTGCTTTGCATACTTACGACTCATGATCTACAGCAGAGACGTTTCAGTGAAGCTCGAGAACGGTCGCACTGTTAACAAATTAACCTTGGCAGGGATGATGTCATCCTCTATCTCTGCTCATGACCTCATGTGTTTGCATACTGATGTGATTCTGCTGAGAAGGAGGACAAGGTTTTCAGTGTTCAGGAATTAAGCCACAAAGGACAGATAACTTTATTCTTACACTGTGGACACACTTGATATGCAAACTCAGGTTGTGTGTGTTTGTGTTGCAGGCTTCTTCGTGCAGACGGAGTGTGTGGGAGTGTGTTTTACGGCCCCCCGCTGGTGGTACGCCCCACCACCTGCTGGCAGCTGGACTGGGATGAAATGGAGACCAACCACAGCTTGTTTCACGCTCTCTGCCACACACTCAGGGTGTGTAAATACCAGTGTGTTTTACAGCTCTTTCATCCTGTGTTTACAATTGAGTTATAGATTTTAGCAACAATAGTTTATTCGATGCCTTTCATAATGATGAAATATTTGTCCCATTCTACTGATCTAGACATGGGTGACAAATGAAAGCAAAGTGTCTTAACACAGTGTTATCCCATCACATGCCTCCAAAACAGCTTCAGTGCAACGTTGATGCTACAAGCTTCTTGAACTCAACTGAAGGGATGTACATCTTTTCTTCCAAAACATGTTCCATCATTTGGAGTTTTGATGATGGTGGAGGAGAGTGTTGTCAAAGACGACTGTCTCTTTTAGGTGTTTAATTGGGTTTGGATCTGATCACTGCAAATGATTTACATTGCATCTATGTTTACACAATGCAGATCGTATTCCTTTTTAACTTATAATAAAATAGCTGCTACGCGAATATTAGTCATGGTAAAATAGATCAGTCAAATCTGTCTAGAAAGGCAATTGTAGGTGTACTTTGTATAGGAAAAGTCTTAATTTTAAATGTTGGGGTTCTGTGCTCTTTGGTCTCAGGAGAAAAATAAGTAGAGAAAAATGGCAAGAAAGTAATCTCTCCAGGTACTTCTTAGATGACAATGTCTTTATTATGTAGACAGCTGGATTATTAATATGACACCCATGTGTAGTGGCTCATCCCTTCTTCAGGGGATTGTTCCATATATTTTATAATTTTGGGGGGATTCTTTGATAATGATGCTGCATTTTTTACAATTCTACTAACTTATGTCAATGCAAACCAGGTTCCACTATAACTTTTAATGGAAGAGTTATTAGGGTAGTTTTAGAAGATTAAAACCATTTGTTGTTTTTTGTTGAAATCATTCATGCTAACAAACTTAAAATCAAATCTAATACAGATCAGCTCTGAATAAGAGAGATGATTATTTTAGTCACCCCTCTCCTCACTTCTGCTGATCTTAATTGTCGGCCTCTGATTGGCTCGTTGGCTCACCTTTGTTCCCTTTGACATTCTCAGTATCCTTCTGACATTCCTTGATGCTTGATTAGTTTTTTCTTCTTGCAGAGTCGTGACTTGTTCCTGCTGCTTCAGGAGTCTACAGATGGAGGCTCAGGTCTGTGTGTGTCACTTTGAACATGGCACAAGTCTACATCACAACTACATGCAGTTACATTAATGGATAGGCAGATTCAACAAGCAACACATTGATAAAATATTTTGACTTTAGTAAACAGATAAGACTTCTACAGTAAAATGATATCCAGCTTTGGTGGAGCTCAGGACTCCATCTGGTTTGGTCTCTTTTCTCTTTAAATCTTGATGCACTGTTTAGCTCCGTGCATGTGGCAAATATTGCACCTGTACCATACCTCCCTCAGTTATCTCCATGGGTATATGTTCGTAAAACAATGAGAAACATTAACATAAAATGCTATGTGACCAAATGGCATCTGAGACCAGGAATTTTATTCATTCCATGTCTGAAACAGGCTCTAAATGAGTAATGTTACCAGTTCATCTCTCCTTGTGTGTTTGTTCATAAACTTTGTGTCTGTGTGTGTTTGTATTTGTGTACAACACAGGTGTGACTTCTCACTATGTCCTCCAGCCATCGCCATCTCTCTCCTTCCTCCTGAAGCCTGTCGTATCCAGAGAGTTGTTGCTGCCCTCCTCACTGCCTGGCTCAGCTCAGGACCCTGCACCTAGTGCCATGCAGACTATACAGGTTAGATGGCCCTTTGTTCTTTCTAACCAAATTACAGAAGTAAACAAAGGCATCTAGAACTCAAAAGCAGAAACAGATACATTGCCAGTGGATACAAGAAATTGAATACAGGGTAGATTCTAGCAGTATGTTTGGGATCCATGCTGTTTCATATGAATTAAAGTTGGAACCACAGAAACTACAGAAAGACGACCAAGATCAATCTTAAAGACACATATAGATACAATATAAACTGTTAAAATTACAAATTAAAATACAACCACACGACTACAGATATGTGTGAGGGGTGTAAACCAATAAATTTTACTTGAATCAAGTCTGTATTTGTTGTTTTTTGTGTACATACTGCATGGAATGACCATAAGGGGCATGAACACAACCTCTTATTCTCAGTCCCGCAATCTAAAGCACATAAAACATATTATGTAATGAAATTGCGTATTTGTCTGTGAAATTAAACTGAGAAATTGGAAATGGGAATTAAAGTATGTTTTGACCACATTTTTGAAAGAAATATGTAACTATGAATGTCATGAAAATATGCTTGTGTGTAAAGTACACTTCTTACAGGACATTTTCATGATTCAATTGTTGTTTAAAGTCACTTATTCTAACTCTCTTTTGATTTCACTTTGCACACTGAAGTATTCCACAATGCCCACACAGATCATTCGAACATTCAAATGGTGCTGGTTTTCATGATGACTGTGTGTTTTCTGTCTCTGCCAGGGTTGTTTAACTCAGCTGGATGAGGAGTTTGTGTTAAACCCTCTTTCACTGAACAGTAACCTCTACCAGCTGTTCAGGAGCAGAGGCCTGCTCTCACAGCTAAGATACCCATACAGGTCAGCATCACTGGGTGTAGGGTTGGTGATGAGACGAAGGAGGAGAAGGAGGTAGAGGAGGAGGAGGATCAATCTGTGTACCTACGGTGATAGAACATAGAATGATATGTATTGAAATCATTAATGTGATGAATTTAGAGGTCAGTAACATCAGAAAGGGTGTTAACGGTCAAAATGACTAGTGAATGAGTGTGATGATAGCAACAAAAGACATAATAATAATGAAACAAGATATTAGTGGTGGTCAGTGTTATAGATGTAAGTGATAAAGATGTTGTTGTTTGTGATTTTCTTGCTGCTGCTTGTGATTCCAGGCTCCAGCCAGCAGTTGCCCACAGAGCCCAGCCTCAAGCAGTAGAGGGCCCTAAAAGCACGGCCAGCAGACCGCCTCGGCAGGTAAACGCCGCAGCATTATGGCCGTTCCTGATGTTTGAATAAATTACAACATGAGTGAAGTGGATGACATGAGTCAAGAGCTATTTGATGTCAGAAAGTAGGTCATTCTGATAACCACATTGAGGTTGTATGTGCGTGGAGTGATTGCTTAGTGCAACTTCCTCTTCACTTTTCACTTCCTTTTCTACTCAGTAGATGGCAGCATTCACTGCATGCAAACAGTTCAGAGATTAAATACACAGGCATGAACAGGCCCTTTATGTAATGTGTTCAATTTATCAAATTAAAGGATGTGAAAAGGTAGATCAGATCATGCAACTAAACATGAGATTAAAATATTTAAAGTGTTTGGATGCAAACAGATGTAGTTACTGTCTCTGGAGCTAGTTTAGGTAATCAGACAATGTGAACACAGCAGTATTGTAGTGTGTATTTTGTTGAGGTGGAGTTAGCTTTAATTCCTTAATGTTCAGTTGGGTGGATTAGCCCTGTGATTCCCAACTGAGGGATCAGGCTCCTTCCAAAAGATCACAGGACATGTCTGAGAGACTATTTTCTCTCTTTGAACTTTTCTTTTGTAAAATTTTGGATAATTTGGACATTATTTAAAAATAAAACGGTCTAGTTTCTAGATCTAAAACATGACAAGGAAGACGCTTGCTTGAAAGGTTGGCATGTATTGTTTTATAATATGATCATGTTTATATTGCAAAATGTTCATCTGAAAGGTAAGAAATGATAAATGCATTGGAATAAAAAGTACAACATTTATGCATAAAATCTATCTACATAGGGTTATTACTTAAGTAAATAATGCATTTAGTTACATTTCACCGTTGAGTATAACACAAGAACTATGACAGGCACATATGAAGCATTTGACTCAAAAGTTGGATGAAACCTTGGTTTCATACCCAGAACTAATGGTGAATATTTTTTCGTCTTGACTCATATGATAACTGTGTGTTTTAAACTGACACAGATAACGTCGTAAATCATTCTTAAGTTTTGTTTTAGGGTTTTCACTGTGACTCATGCGTGCTGTTAAAATAAGCTGACAGGCCAGTACTGTGGTACTTTCTGTTACTCGACAGGGTTTCTAAAGATAATACAGTTTATTTGAAACAGTTTGATGCCACAAGAGATACTCCTTAAAGGTGTAGAGCAGTTTGTGTTTGCTACATGATACATTACTGAAATTCTGCATATATGAAACTGGTGTCTCTACAGGTGATAAATGAAGTCAGGTCATATTTAGATACTGGCAACATATCTCTGTGCTTTTAGTATAGCTCATAATGCGCTGAAATCAGTAATCACTTATGTAGAATAGGTCACTTTTTACTGGTTTTACAGAGCGAACTTTCCATCGCGTCCTTTCATGTTATTTTTGACATCAAATGAGGTCTGTTGTGACGCCAGAGTGTATAGCTGTTGGCAGAGTGACTCATCAGTCGTGATAAGGCTGCTAACATGCAAATAGTTCACTTTAGCAGCTGTTCACAGAGAAAATGTGCATTCACACTGTTTTGTTCTGTTCTTTAGCACACTCCCTTTTTATCTACCGCAGTAAAAGTTCTCCCTAAAGTCTTAACAGAACTTCTTCTGCTTTGTTCATGTCTGCTTCCTCTCTTTTTTTTGAAAATCTATTTTGCTCTACCTCCTTCGGCGCCTCATCGTCATCTGTTTTACCTCATTCTTTCTTTTAATGCCTTCAGAACCTTCTTTTATTGACCATATTATTTAGCTTAAGTTTGGAGTTTAAAATCCATTTTAAGTAGCATCGAATGACTGTTAAATGTGTGTTTTGTCTCCATTCTGTCACAAAACCAGGCTCGCCAACTGGGAACAAGCAGCAAGATCAGAGCCACTGTGGCTCCCCTGCCCTCCGCCTCCTCTTCCTCCTCCCTGGGACCTCCTCCTGCAAATACCTCCTTTCCAGCTCTGAGCTTCCTCAGCAGCAGCCGTCGGGCCCCAGCCCCTACTAGACAGGAGGAAGACATTGATGATGATAAGTAAAAAAATATCAAATATATATAATAGTGTTTTTGTTGCAGTTTAAAATGAAATAGTGAAAATAAAATGACTCCTCTTCAAGAAAAGTTACGCCTTGGGTTTTGAAGAATCACACTGCTAGTTGGATGTCTGCCTATGAAAAGCGTTTAACTCATAGGGAGGACAGTATATATATATAGTAAGAACACTGCAGGAGGAGGAGGACGGTGAGTGGAGAGAGAAATACAGTGACAGACACTTTTTAAAATCCTGACCTTCCACTTCAAAGGGGTTTCCAGTGATTAACGGTAAAGCTTTAGTCAGCACACAAGCAGAGACATACACACACATTTGGCTAATTGGTTTCCATTGTAAAGGTTGTGAGCAATCATGCAGCTCATAAAGCCTTTAACGACTTATAAAGAGGGGAAAGACACACACTAATTTGCACGTAAATATACACAACCGACAGGGTAGCATGCAGTGCTACACTCTGGGTGGTTCTTTTGGCACTTCCATTCATCTCTACTTCTTCTCGATGCACAAACATTATTAGCTGGATCTAAAGTTACTGTTGGTGTGTGAGCATGTGTGAGAAAGGAAAGTTTCTGTCGTTGTAGATCGCTGAGACAGCAAAACTTCAAAATCACACGTTGTAAACACTGAAAACCAGAAGAATAGATGAAAAGGGGGGAAACAGCAATACAATGAGGGCCTCAGACAGTCAAAAATGGAAGGAAGAAACGGAAAGTAATAAGAAAAAGAACAAAGGGTGGGCGGTGTGGGAGATCAGAGGGAAATTACAAGCTGATGTATGTATAAAAAGCCCTGTTTGCATGTGACAACACACACCATAACACACACACAAAGGGTAAAAACTTCAAGTCAGAAAGAAACTAGCGACAAAACTACAATTCAGGCATAATATATAGGACTGTGATGTATAAAGACTTGCAGACAAACACATATGCACATTCCTTTTTTCATTTTTGCCCTTAAGCCCCGGTTCGAACACAGCTTCACTGTTTTAATGAGACAGAGAATAAAGCAGCAGACAGAGGGGCCTCTCTGCTCTCCTTCACCCCCACAGCAGGCTCTCTTTCTGGGGGTTGAAAGGCAGCACGAGTGGGGTGGATGGAAGAAGAACAGAGAAAACTGATAAAATCTCCAACCTTTTTTTTTTAAAAAATAGTGAATATGACAACTTTGCAATGAGGAAAAAATTTCCGTTGTGTTTGTGAGCGTGTGTTAAGAGGCTGATTTGAGTTCACAAAATGTCACCGCCGCTTGATTTCTGCACGCATTTACACACATTCAAACAATGACTCATATTCATACGTAGATATTGGTCAGCTACATACAGTGTGTTCATCGTCGTTATTATTAATATATTCCTTGTCAAGGAGCTTTGTCACACACACACATACAGTCATACATAAGCTTAATCAGCCTCCCGCCATTCCACCCCCTTGTTGAACCTTATAACATTAGGGACTACCCAGTGGCAAATGACTTCATGACGCTGTGATGTCACAGGACTTCCGCATTCACAAATTACAACCACAACGATGCTTTTGTCTCTGAGGAGAATTCACCCGGACCTTCAAAACTACAAGCTGACATTTTACCCACTTCTCTGTCCTTTCCCCTCTTCTCTTTCCATTTAATCCTCGTGAGCCAACGTGTGCGAATTTCACAAATTTGTTCAGATACAACAACAGCAGCCTCTCTGTCCCCAAAAAGGTCAAAGGACTGCAGCTAAAGTTCCTCTTGTTGACCTCGACGTTATCAGACACGCCGCTCGTTAAATGTCACAACTGTTAGTGATCGATGGGATGCGACCAACGGTTGACAAAAGTGTGATTGTTTGCATTTGGAAATTCACTCAGAGTTGAATTTGAGAGAAACTGTGTCACTAGTCAGGAGATTTTTTTTTAGGTTTTAACAGATTTTTGACCCAAAGCAGCCATTCTTTTTCGAAGAAAGTTCTTTGTTCATTGTTGTTCTTTATGACTCCACCACACAAACATCCTTATCTCACAGCGTTGGCGTGCTCATGTTCCTGTTTAGCTTTCACGCTGCGTTTGTCGAGTGGTTTTAATCTAATATGCTGTCGGAGCTACAAAGGATCTGGGTTGTTTTCTCTGTTGAGTCAGTTAGGTGATATTTTAGCAGTTGTGGCATTTCAGGATTTTGTATGTGTTCCATATATATATATTAATTGATTAATTATTCTCTTAGATTTTTATTTTTAATATGGTTTATGAACTGTGGGTTAATAAAAAAAACATCGGGTGGGAGGATTTTTTTTAGATAAAGAGGGCATCTAACCACCGTTAACATTTCACCGCCCACTGGTTTGCCTGCAGAATGCTAACAGTACACCACAATTTCACAGCCTCATAGTACTATGAAAAGGTACATGAGTGTGTGCATGTAATACCTTTAATAATGTAATTAGATTTAACTCCCAGTGCAATCCAGTACATCCATGTCAAATGGCAAATATGTTGTACTGCCTTAAAAACATGGTGTACATTTTTGAAAACTTTATTTTCAGAACCAATCAGAAGCAGGACATTAAAAAATACATATTCAACTTTGACCTTTTGCTGAGAGTATTATTATAACAGTCTTTTCACAACATTTCACCTCTGATCACCCACTTACCCATATGTGGAAGACGATATAGCAAACAGTGCAGTCCTGCATTGACAAGCATGCAATGTAGATGGTTTGCAATGAAGCTTTTTCACTAGATACCACTGAGTAACATGTGGGTGTTGCATTAGTATCGGTGGGTATTGGTCCCTGTTCATTTTAGTCAGCGTTGTTCCTAGGACGTTAGATCTGTCGTCTATAAGATAGACGAGTTGGAGCTGCAGCTGATGGCAGTGAATTACTACACTTGGAACTGCTGTGTAACTATAATCACGGAAACCTGGCTTCACTTGCTCATCCCGGATGCAGAGTCTCAGCTAATAAACCGTTCCATGCACTGCTGGACTGGCAGCTCTGTTAAGGCCAGTGGAGGAGGACTCTGCATCTATGTATCTCAAGACTGGTGTACCAACAGCAGAGTTATTAATACCTGCTGCTCCCCTGAACTAGAGACAATGACTGTCATGTGCAGGCCTTTTTATTTGCTTAGAGAGATAGCAGTAGTGCTTGTTACGGCTGAGTATACCACCTGATGCTAACTTTAGCGTTGTTCTCTCTTGGCTCCATGAGGATATTAGCAGACAACAAAAGGCTCACCAAGAGGGAGCTCCTTTTGTGGCTGTGGATTTTAACCAGGCCTGTCTAAAGACTGTTCTACCCAAGTTTGTGCAATATGTGCAGTGTCAATACCCCTCCCCTGCCTGGGTATGTTTGATCACACCTCTCTGCTCACTGTCCCAGCCTACAAACCCCTCAGGAGAAGAATTAAACCAGCCATGAGAACTGTGAAAACCTGGCCTGAGGACGTGCTCTTTTATGTCAAGACAATAAGAATGTACAATAACCCAAAACCTTGAATGGCAGCTGAGATGCGGTCACTGCTGAGTGCCTTCAACTCTGCTTTCAAGGTTGGTGACCAAGACCAGTACAGTGTGGCCAGGGCAAACCTGAGGAGAGGAGTCAAAGTAGCCAAAATGGACCATAAAAGGAAGGTGGAGAACCACTTGGCTGACAACACTCCGAGGCAGGTGTGGCAGAGTTTACAGCATCTCACCAACTATAAGGGCATCATGTCAGAGGTAGTAAATGCTGATGCCTCCCTGGTGGAGGAACTGGAACATTTCTTCACTCGCTTTGACAAAGAAAGGTTCCACTCTGCTCCTCCGACCTCACAGCTCCCCAGCACCCACCCACTCAACCTACAGGAACATCATGCCTGTGCTAACCTGTTGTCAGGGGTCCTAACGAGGATCTTCAACACTTCCCTGGAATAGGCCACCGTCCCGCCCTGCCTGAAAGCAACCACCATCGTCCCTGTCCCCCCAAAAAATCACCATGAGTTGCCTAAATGACTACAGACTGGTGGCTCTAACATCTGTGGTCATGAAGTGTTTCAAGAGGCTCGTCCTTCACCACCTTAGGTCCTGCCTCCCTCCAAACTTTGACCAGCATCAGTTTGCTTATAAAGCAAACAGGATGACAGCTGATGCCATCGCCACTGGCCTCCACTCTGCCGTGAGCCACCTAGAAAAACCGGGAAACTATGTAAGGATGCTTTTTGTGGATTTTAGTTTGGCGTTTAATACCACCCTGCCAAACATTCTTGTTAAAAAACTGAGTGACTTGGACTTCCCACCCCTCACCTGTGACTGGATTAAGAACTTCTTGAAAGATCGCCAACAAACAGTGAGGCCTGGACCCCGTATATCCTCCGTCCTGACACTCAGCACAGACTCCCCTCAAGGCTGTGTGCTGACTCCCTTCTTGTACGCTTTGTACACATATGACTGCGTCCCCTCCCATCACTCAAACATCATAGACAAATTTGTAGACGACACAACAGTGGTGGATCTCATCATTGGCGGTAATGAAACAGCAGACAGGGAGGAGGTCCAGAGGCTTGTGCATGGTGCTCAGTGAGCAACCTTATGGTGAACACCTGCAAAACAAAAGAGATAGTGATGGACTTCAGGAGAACGAAAGGAGAAGCTGCTCCACTACAGATCAACAGTGTCTGCATGGAGAGAGTCTCCTCCTTCAGGTTCCTTGGGGTGAACATTGCTGACAACCTAATGTGGTCCACCAACACGTCAGCAGTGGTCAGCAAGGCTCAACAGAGACTGCACTTCCTTACACTGCTGCAGAAATGTCACCTGGAGGCAAATCTGTTGCCTCCAGGTGACATTTCTATTGCTCCATGATAGAAAGCATACTGGCATACTGCTTCACAGTGTGGTATGGCGACTGTACAGCTGGCAACAGAAAAGCCCTGCAGGAGGTGATAAGGTCAGCACAGAAAATAATCAGCTGCCCTCTGCCCTCCCTGGAGGACATTGCAAACTGCTGTGGTCCCAGCAGGGCAAGGAAGATCCTGTCTGACCTCTCAGACTCTGGCCAGAGTCTCTTCAACCTTCAGCCTTCTGGCAGGAGATACAGGAGCACTGTGTGCCGGATAAACCAGCTGAGGAACAGTTTTTATCCGTGGGCGATTAGGCTCTTGAACTCAAAGAAGTAACCTCCACGGATACTTATGGACAACTGGACAATTTTCTTTCTTACTAAACATGGGACAGTGCAACAGGTGTATGTGTATATGTGGACTTTGACTGTTTTCTTTATTTATTACTTGTAATTTTGCATATTTTGTATTTTTAATTGCACTACGGGGAGATGCTCGGGGAGATGAAGTCCCATGGCCTTAGACTTTTCTGAAAAAGTGAAGTCACACAGTAATATAGGGAGAAATTCCTGTTTCCAGAAACGGAATTGGAATTATTTAGAATACAGAGTCTGAATCTGAATTTTAAAGAACTGAATTTGAACTGTGAGAACTGGATGTAGAGAGTTGAATTTTTAGCCAGTTTCCCTGAAACTGTCTTCAATTTCAAAACATTAGATTCAGTTTCAGGTTTGTTGGAATACAGTTTCATTTTAATGAATCAAAATTCTAATAACATGATTCAAATTCAGTTTCTGGTGGCACGCATTTCTGCCCATAAAATAACCTCATGTTTACCAATTGATCAAGTCGGTGATGTTTTGTATAAAGAAACCATAAAGATAAGGCATTAGTGAAGCAGAGTGATCAGTCAGTCATCGCTGTGCAGGAGAGAGTTTATTTCCTACTTTTTAGGTTTTGATTCACGGTTTCCTGAGGGTGGAGAAGTGACCTTCCCCTGCACTGTTTTGTCTCATTCTACAGACCTGTCTCTGTGTCTAAGTCAACATGAACCGGATTCTCTACAGTAACGCTCCCACTTTGACAAGCTTGTTTAATTCTTTATTTATTTTTTGTGCATTTTTAAAAGCTATTCAGATGGGGGGGGGTTTGGTTTGCATTTTTTCCATTCCATCCTTAAAAAGATTTTGCGGTCCGACTGTCTAAAAGTGCAATATTCTTCTTTCTGTCTCATCTATATCTGAGTCAGGATAATATTAGTGCTGTGACTTCCTGCTTTATTCTCAATGTTCCATTTCCTTTTTTGCTGCAATCTGCATAACTGATGAAAAAAAGTTTGAGACTATCTGTCTGTCTCTCAGACTGTAATACATTGTCTCTTTCCTGTGATTGTCTTCTCTAGACACAGGACTCCAACACTGTACACACAGCAGGACAGAGCAGGAATACACACAAGATTCACAGTTCAGATACAGCCAGAGAATAATCAGCGTTCTTACCGGCAGTAGCTCTTAGCGAGAACTGAAAGGGGAAGTGCATCTTTGCAACAAGGAAGTGAGTAGGTGAAGTTAGAAGGTTACACGACCTGAACCTCAATCCTGGGAGAGAAATCTTAAAGGTCTCTCCTCCTACATGTGTCTGAAAGATGTGATTTGCGTGTTTGCATGTCTCCAAGACATAAATCACACTGAAAACCAGTTGCAGTCGCCAAAGCTGGTCGAGACATGAAGCCCTAAAAGCTTTGAAATTGTGCACTTAGTTAGATCTGGTCATGCAGAACACAGGTATCGGTTCAGCTAAGTCACAAAGTCACTGAAACATCAATCAATTCCTCGGTACACTTCACCTTTATACATGCAATCATGGCATTTTTGCAACATGCTTGCCTTTTATTTTTAGCTCAATGGAGCGCCACTATGAATTAGAACCCGACGTTTCCTTTAGGCAGCACTGAAAGCTGAGATAAAGTGAATGAGACGTTCCTTTCAGACAGACGTGACTGAATGAGTTGCCCACGCAAAGCTAAAAATAAAAAGCTGGTGGTCTGCAGAGTCAAGCACGAGAGGAAACCGGACAGTTTCAGGTGCGTCTGAAGGCAGAACGCATAAATCTATGTCAGATGTGTGCAAGTGAAAGGTGTCGTATTTTGCGTAGCCGCAATCTTGCGTCAGCAACGTTGTGTTATATTAAGAAGGGCAGCTGGCAGGTTTGAAAGGGAACTTCACCACATCTGACACTTAAAAACTAATTTCCTTGGCGATAACTAATATTACTTTGAAGGGGAAAGTTATGACGTTAACGGGCTTAGCAAGTAATCTGGGGCAGATCTTTCAGCACATCAGGTTTGGAGATTTACTATTTTGGATCATTTACGCTGCTTTCCTCAATTTTGTTTTCGAAAAAAAAAGCCCTGATAAACCCACTGTAGGCTGCCTATTGCATCTATATTGAAACTTTTTAAAATCTGACTACTTTTCTTCCAGCCAGTTGTTTTCTAACATGTTCAGTCCTCATATTAGCTTGGTAATACGTCAGGGTTGTGTTTAAGGCTTGTTTTACAGCCTCTTAGTGGCAAAAATATGAAGGAATTTTTACCTGACATCATGTAATCAAGTTCAAATGCTGGATTGCTTGTGATTATTTGGCTTAATCCTAGAACACTAACGTAACAATTAGTAACACCGTCACTGACATTGAGTATATTTTACCCAATGTAATACACCTGTTAAAAAAAACTTCTCATCAAAATATATAAAAGTACAACAACACTTGGCAAACTGAATTACTTTTCTTTTATTGTCCCCAATACAATGTCTCATAAAATGAAAAAAAGGTATCATGGAGGACCCTATAAAAAGGCTCTAAAATTAGTAAAAAATTAGGGGATCATTAACGAAAAATTCCTTAAAAAATAATAATGGAGCTGGGAACTTTTCTGGTAAAGACACCGTCTCCCTGCATCAATGACAACTGTGGGAGATATATATATATATACATACAGTATATTCCACCCCCAAAAATATTTTAGCTCTCTATCACAAATGTCAGGTGAAAATCACCCAACCACGTGCCTGTTGAAAAAACCAGGGATTGGAGCAGAGAAACACGCCTACATTCTGTGATGTCAGTGAGGAGCATGAAGCTACCCCAGGACCTACGCATCACAGACAATGACAACACAGTGAAACTCACGTGACCACACGCATGCATGGGTGAAAATCACCTTGCGATAGTGTTCTAGGGTTAAACAAGTAATGAACCTACAGAACCCTCTACATTTTGCGTTCTTCTGCAAATATGCTTTACATTCCCTCTGATCCAGATGAACAGTTTTGGTCTGGTCCACTTCTACTACACGGGCAGTTAAAGGAAAGACCCTGCAGATACAGTATCCAGCTGCACCACAGGACTTCAGGATTACAGTAATATCAATACAACGCTCAGTCAGTAAGTCAGTGTTACACCCATTTAAAACTAATGTGCCACAGCCAGAACTGCAGTAATGAAAGCACAGCCATGGCTACAATCACAGTGATAGATCTGTCATCCCAACTATGCAGTCACAGCTACAGTCTGTCAGACAGCTGGTGAACCAGATCCTCTAGTTTTCACACTACATGTTATGGCCTCACAGTACAGCTCAGCCCTTCTCCATGGGTCACGAGAGATGCAAACATTATTCCAAGGTAACGAAAAGTAGCGCTCAAAAAAAATTCTGTACAGATGTTATCTGACTGGACTGTTTTTGTTCGCTTCAGCCCTGAACTGAACTAAGAAACCAGGAACAGTTAATTTCCTCCGGTCTCTTTCCCTTTTCTTCTTGTCCGTGTACATTTATGAAAAAAACTCCTCCACTAAAATCCGCTTTTCATTCTGAACACTCACTTACAATGTAAAGAGAGATTTTTTTCCCACCATGCAAAGACAGTCCAGTGTCCACAAAAGCACCTGTTCGTGTAAAACCTAGTTTCAGTGCCTCTTGTTCCTGGACCGATTCTGACAGTGACTTTTACGGGAAGGAGAGAGTCGCACGATTTCGAGGACAGACAGCGAAGGGGACAGGAAGGCTGCGACTGATGCGATAATAGCCGACGATTGTGTGTGTTTGTGCTGCGTCTGCATGTGGACACGCAGCAATGCAGAGACCTCAGACCTGCAGATAAAACTGTCTGGCCGGAGAGAGGAGGCTTGTATTGCTAGAAACAGCATACAAACCGCCCACGCACATGCAAGTCGAGCCGTGTCTGTTACAGTAAAGCAAGGCTGTCCATCTATACTGGACGTTATGGTAATAATCACCTGCTGTTGTTGTGTCATATGTGTTGCTCCTGGCTAGACTTTTATCCCAAAGCTCACAGAAGTTGATCTGAAACTCTGAAGTGAAGCCTCTGATTGGCTTCTCTACACCAAACTCCAGCACATATACGCACATAACTCAGATCACACAAGAATGCAAACAAGGTGACACGACAGCAATGCATGCATGACACATTGTCCCACCCCGATGTACAACCTGTTTGTACATTTTCACACAAAGACTTTCCTGTAGCAATCACACACACACACACACGCAGTCAGTTGAGCTGTTCTGCAGATGTGTGAAAGGTCAAAACAGATGAGGTGAAAAATGCGATGAAGGAAGGAAAAAGAGGCGACCGAAAGAACAGAGGAGCTTTTTGGTCACACAGGAACAAGACCTGAAACATTTCTAGTTATAAAGAATAATTCTCTTATCAGTGAATATGTCATGTCAGTAATTGATTCTAGTGTGTTTAAAATGCAAAATCTTCTGAAGCTGCAGTTAGTTTAGCTTTCAGGCCTTATGTGGTTTTGATCTGTCAAAATAAAAGCCTGGTATATAACACCCCAAAAGTCACAAGTTGTTATTTTAACACTTCATTCTTACAGCTATGTGAACACATTAAGACATCATGTGTTGCTGGGCGAGCTTTAAAGATGCTGTTATGTAGGTTTTGTTACCTTTAGAAAGAATCAAGCTGTTCTCCTTCTGTTTAAATCATTATACTAGCTGTAGGTTCATTTTAGCAGACAGATGTGAGTTTACTTTTTGTTATTTACCTATGTGCAAGGAAGGAAACATGAGAATGTACTATGTCCTCCAAAGGGGGAGTCTGTTATTCTGTCAAAAGATATCTACAGTAGCTAAATCAATAAGGAAGTAAAGAACCAAACTGATTGCAGATTGCACTTGCAAAATTCAAGTATTATGGTGGTTGCACTCTGGTGAGAAGCCACAGTTGTATGAGATAAGGTCAGGACTTCTCTGGAGGAGGAAAAATGTATGATCGAGGCTCTCAAAGGAAGAGTGTCAGAGTTGCAGTGAATTGAAAGAATGTGTCCGAGGGGCGGATTGGCTTGAGTAGTGACATCGAAATTGAGAATGAAGCAGTTTTGACCACATGGGAAAACAAAAACGAAGAGAACTGAGCAGCAGGAATATCCCATATTCACAGAGAGGAATGGAAACCGAATGTGAGGGAATCAAATCTACCTTATTCAACTTCCACATAATCTTTGTTTAGCTCATTTAGATAATTAGCATGTGCCACATTTATCATCCCTTTCACTCCTAAATACTAAATAATGTGGAGTGGATCAACCCAAGCCACTTTGGTTTTTAACTTGACACCTAATTTGATGCTGTACTCCTTTTCATTTCTCAGAGCTCTTTGTTTTTAAAAGGACTAGTTTACAGAACTTTACACTGTTGGTTTTGCATAGCAGAAGTGCACCGAGTATAGTTAAAACAATGGGAGTGAAAGCTGACAGCAAACTGCTCTTCTTAGGTAACAGATGCTAATCCATATTCAGTAACCTTAATAAGTCTACATTTATTCTTTCTTAGTACGAGATAAAGAAGGGAAAGAGAGAAAGAAAACTAGAACCAACAGAATGATATTACTAAAATGTGTAATTTCAAATTCATTTAGTTATTTCAGGGGAGATTTAAGTCTGTATGTTTGACAACAAACATGCTTCCTCCTATTTGATTCTGTTATATACAGATTTTTCCACATAGTTCATAAAGGGTTCCCACACTTGTTTAAAAACTTTTCTTCTTTCTTAATCTTTTGTCTTACCCAGTGTGTAGTAGTTGGTCTTTTTAGATCAAGACTATCAACTTTTTTGATATTTAAAATACTTCAGTATTTGTTATAATTACATTCTTTTGGATACAGGCTGAGTAGAAAGAATGAAATTCCTTTTGAAGTAATCTGCTCACATGTAGCTCTTCATCTTTCTACACTGCCCAAACAGTGGAACAATGTACGTTCTTTATTTTTTTGTTATGTTGGTGAGATAATGCGCAAAAATGAATCTAAAAATACACTATATTTAAACCAAAGTCACTGACATTTAGTTGCAGGGAGTTTTTAATTGACTGGTTAGAAAATAAAATTAAGAAAAAGCACAGAAGCACTGCAGCTACCTGCTCAAATTCTTATTTTTTCTCATTTATAGTGTCGCAAAATAATTCCACATCTACGATGAGTAATATGATGAGAAAAGGAAAGTTCAAGTTTGCGTGTCTAAAATGCAAAATAACTGGTTAAAGGAGTTGAGATAAAGCAGTCATTGAAACAGGAGCCGGAATCGAGGTCAGTGCCTTTTGCGTTTCACTTTGTGACCAGAATGTGTACAAGGTCCTCTTTAGACACAAACACACGCTGTAAATGAGTAAACAGCTTGTTTTGGATATTCCAATGAGGAACTGTTGACCCACATAAAAGAAAATGTTGACATCATGAAAGCAGTACAGTGTTCTGTTACGCGTCTGTGCCCTTTCCCCTTCATGTCTTTTCCCCCCGTTGAGTTCACCCAGAGTTTAATGAGAAAGACAGAACCTTGCCGCTGGTCTTTTACTTTCTGTTTTTCTTCCCTCATTCTGTCTGAGGGTTGTTAGGAGAGTTAGGAAATGTACTTTAAAAATGTAATCCAGTTACTATTTCTGCCCAGAAAGTACTTCAACAGCAGGTGAGGAAATAAAGACTGAAAAAAGAGAGGGATGAAGAGGGATGAAGGGGATAAAGAGCAGCGGCTGCAGTGAAGGAACAGTCTGTACCTGTTTGCAAGCCAACCAGACACAGACAGGTTCATCCAGGCAGCATTCATCATGTCAGCATCTTTTTCATCTCTTTTTTCCGCCTTTCTTCTCACTCCTTCGTCATCCTCAGCTCAGGATAAATACCGACATGTTCCCTTCTCTATCCTGCATTCTTCAAAATGTCAATTAGTGTTTTTTCCTTCTGTCCTTCTCCTGTTTCCATGTTGTATTCCGGCCTTCCTCTCACGGTATCTCTCTCAGTTAAAATGCACAGCGTGTCCGACACAAACCAGCCGCCATCAGCGGTCGCCAGAGCAACCGAACAACAGAATTAATGCAGAGATGGTGAAAGGGAGGAAGGAAGAAAAGAAAGCAAGAAAGAACATCTTTGTTTCGTTTCTTGCGGCTCAGCTTTAACAGTGTGATTAAGTGGTTGGAAACCGACTGAAACAACAAAAACAGAGCGTGGCAGAGGGAGAGAAGTTTAGTATGAGGTCAGACTGTTTTACTGTCCTGTTTGGTTCGGAACAGAAAAGTCTTTTAAACACGAATAACAGCGTCTGATTGGCTCCTGGCAGGACAAACACACTGACGGGACGTGCTAATGTAGCAATTAAGGGAGTTCTCTTGTTTAAAGATCACTTTAGAGAAATATTTAAAGTTTATAGAGCCACTTTTATTATTAGTTATATTTACAGACAGCACAGCTGTTTCTGACACACATACATACTGACACATTGCAGGGAACTGATTAGTTTCATATTTAGTTTTTCTATACATAAAAACAGGATTCAAAAAATATTATCTTGTGCAGGAAGTCACCCTTGTGATTTAAGGGCCACACAGAAGCCATGTGAACCTGTGACCCTTAATGGCCAATTTATGTCTATTTCAAGACCCAAACAGGCTCCTAAAGTCCCACTTGTCATGCTTCCTCCAAAACAGCCAACAATGATGATTTTTTTTCTTCAAATGTTGGCTCCTAAGATGCAAACACGTCTTATATTAGTGTCCTGGGCTGAAAAAGTAAATCTCCTAGTATCAGTAAGATTTAAGGCACAAACTCAGTCCAGAAAACACAAACATAAAAGTATCCGCTCCTTTTGGTGAAGCCTCAAAGACACTCCAAACCTGTCGGAATAATGACTCCTGGCCGTCACATTGTCTCATATTTCAGAGAAACAGAAAAGCAGCAGTGCAAAAACATGTTTCCCAGTCACTTCATACGCACAGCAGACTTTTTAGAGCCAAGCCACTCTCTCAGCTTGTTAAAGTGAAGCCCGTAGGCCGAGGTCCTTCTGGCAAAGCCATACAGTTTGTGTGTGTTTGTGTGTGTGTGTGTTTGTGTTCAAGTGAAGTGGCTGGCTCCAACCACACTGTGGCTTGGTACGCCAATTATGGGTTTGACCATGCAAACACTCGCTCTCTCTTTCTCAAACACACACACACAGGGTGGCCCTACAATAGTGACACTCCATGGATCAAAATACAGCCGTAATGTGGTTTTCTCATAGTTGTGAGCTAATCCCCTCCGAATGAATCGACTGTCTCAAATAATTATTCCAGTCCACAGATGGAAGAAATGTGAAATGAGAAATGTGCTTAGTCCACTCAAAAACTGGAAAAACACAGGCAGGAAAAAGGGTTTGTTTTCTGCGTCGTAGAAAATGAACAATGTCAAATATCTCCCAGATTGTCGTAGATGATATCGGGTGATCTCAGTCGCACCTGGTGGTGCTGGCTGTACCACAGATTAGCATCTAGAGGCTTCTGTTTTGACACTTTGCTGTACAGCTCCTTCCCTTCTCCATTACCTCCCCAAATGTTGTTGTTGTTGTTCACATTACTACTGGGACCTCCATGTTTCCCAGGGGGCAGCGGCACCGGTTCCTTCCGAGCAAATGCGCCCTTCCCCGGCTTGGGAGCGGTGACAGGTTTGGGCCACCTGGGTGCTGGAGGTTGTTGTGTGCCGCGGCTCAGGCCCAGATGTGGAGGAGAGTGTCTATGGGGCTCTGAGGGCTTCCCCTGAGTAGGAGTGCTGTAATTCCCCTCCGGTCCTGACGGAGCCGCCACCTCTTCGTGTCTCCGCTGGCTGTGAGGCTCCGCACGGGCCTCATCGTAAATAGTCTTCCCTGAGCTTGCAGGCAGGCTGATGCTTCCTTTTGCGCAGCCTTCTGGTTCATCATATATGTGCTCCAGAGAAACTGGAAGCGATGAAGCCTTTTCTGCTTGACCTCCTTGGGGTCGCCTGTTACTGTTGACCCCCTTCCCTGCCCCTCTTCCTCCCCCTGTCGCTCCGTTCAGATTCAGCGCACTTGTTTTCTGGTTCAGCTCCAGGCTGATCTGGTCGTACACATGTGAGTACAGGTCAGGCGCAGGCGGCTTTCTGTGGTTGCTGCCTGCGTGGTGATGATGATCTCCTTGGCCACTGCCTCCTGAGGCATCGTCTCCTACTGGTCGAAGACGTGGAGTGGGCACTGGTGGGGTGGTTGGATTGCTGGTTTGATTCTGACCCTTGATGCTGTCCACCGGGTCAGAATAGAGGCAGTCAGCACTGTGCAAAGGCAGACGGACTGAATCTGCTGGCTCAGAATAAAGACCTGCATGTTCATCAGCTGACGACACACCTTTCCCTGCATGGCCACCTCCTCCCAGGACCCCCAACATCGTTGGAGGCTCTGGTAAACTCCTGCCTTTATGTCCTTGCCCCCTTCCTCCTGCTCCTCCTCCATCTCCTCCCTCTCTCTTCCCGAGCACACCATCAGCCGAGCCTGGTTTGCTGCCGCCTGAATCGCCGTCAGCCTCCCGACTGCTGCAGCTGCTGCTGTCTCCGCTTCCCGCTGTCATGCCACAGGAACCAGCATTACGTATGTGCTGCAGTGACGCGGGGCAGTCTGGATCAAAGTTCATGGGGCAGCTGAGGTGACGCTCCTCTGCCAGAGCCTTCTGCGACTGGATTGCCTGGTCCACCAACATGAAGATCTCATTGCCTTGCTTGGTCTCGAAGGTGAAGTTTCCAGGGCCTGAGTCGCATCGTCGGCCTGCCTCAAAAGAAAACATCACCTAGACAAAGAAGGGAATGAAAGATGAGGTACACATTGGAATGCATTTTATGTTAAAGCATGGACAACGTAAGCAGTGTTGTGCCAGTTCATGCTTGAACAGAACTAGCTCAAAGTTCAGTTCACACATGTGAAAATGAACTAGTTCACGTTCATAGTTCATTTTTAAAAAATCTGAACTAAGTTCACAGTCCTAAAAATGAACTAGTTCACGTTCGTTTGTTACATTTTTTTAACAGATAAGACAATGTGTTATTTATCAGTCGGACGTTCGCACTTGTTTTTTCAGACCAGGTGGAAACAGTTTGCATAAAAATGTGAGGTTCTTGCTGTCTGTGTCTTAATTTGTTAATTCATAAAACTTCGCTAGCTCTTCTGCTAAACTGGCTGCGGCACCAGCCATGCCCAACTGTCACCAGTGTTTGCCATAAACTGTCGTAAAATCTGAAAACCACTTTCTCTCGCGAGAATTTTCAAGTGAATGTGAACGTGAACGGTGCGTGCCGCTCATTGTCGCAAGAGTGAGCGCGTTCCCGTTCACGCTCACCATTTGAAAACTGATCCGTTCAGTTCAGCGTTCACCGAAAATATGAACGCGTTCATGCACAACACTGAACATAAGCATAGTCAGAGGTGAATAAACAACAAAATGGGTCTTATGTAAGTGAAGCTAAAGAATGCACATAGCTTTGTTTTCTACCTTCATTCTTAACACTGTTTTTAGACATATAATTCTTGTCATCTCTCTTCACCAATGCAGAAACGTATGCAGATATATGCAGACATCTCCAAACATAGTGTCATTCTTGATGCAGGCATAAATTAGGGTCATGTGCTGACAAACCACACAGACACTATAAAAGTCATCTGTCAGTTTTAGGTTCTAATCTGGAGCTTTCAAAGCATCAAAGTGACACAAAAGCAACCACAGACTCTAAATATACTCTGTGACATCGATAACCTGATCACGTTGTTGCTATTTGCACTTCCGAGGTCTGATCAGTCTAGCAGCCTGGCCTGAAATTCAGCTCAGTAAACTTCCTCTTGCTGTGCTCGTCAGGTGTGTCAGAGATCGACCCGTTTTGAGCCCCTGATGATATTTTTCGTCATTTCTCTTGAGTGTTTTTCTGTGCATCAGTCTACCCACCCGATCTCTCCCATATCTCCTCAGCAGCTTGTATGGCCACACCAGAACGTTCCTCTTGGTCTTTGGCTCTTTTAGGATCAAGACGTCGCTTTCTGCTTTCAGCCAGTAGTTTCCTGCAAGCCCACAACGTTCTGATGCTTCAGTACGTTGAATGCTCACCCAGAACTCATTTACTGCAAAGACAGAGGTATTATTCTTCATTAAACTTCTTCTCTCGAGTGTCAACTTGGATTTACTGTTTACATGTGACCCTGAAACTGCAAGACTAGACTGCTTAGTGTCCTTACCCTCCTCTCTGGAGTAGTAGATGAGGTTTTCAGACATCTGCAGGTCCTGCACTCCTCCATTCGAGTCTGCAACACTGCTGCTGCTGCTGCCGCTTCCCCCCTGACAGACACACACAGACATGGACAGTCAGCTGGCTGAGAAAGACACCAAACTAAGATTTGTCTTAGTGCATTGTGCCCAGATGTTTCCATGCAGCATTTGGTCTGAGTGCTGTACTCAGAAGGGTGTATGAACAAAAGCAGGCGAATGTTACTGAGGCAAAAAGTGGGCAAAGAGTGAGAAAAGAGGCTGAGTGTGCAACAGAGAACGAAGCGGATGAAGTCTTCCTCCTGGAAACTCCCTCTGGCTTCCTCTCTGCAAATGTGTTATGTTCATGTTTGTGTATGTGTGTGTGTGTCAGTGCACACAGTAGAAGTTGTGGCCTGCACAGACCCTCCAGGGGCATGAGGGAACATTTAGAAGACTTACGTATGTACACAAACAAAGACTGCATCATGACTCAAGTCAATTTAAAGCAGAAGTTTTTTTTTTTTTTTACTTTTTCCACCAAACGAAGGAGATTTTTTTCTATTGTGTGAATATTTTTGGTCACAATTATGTTCAGTAGACCAAAGAGCAGAGACAGAGTGCAAAGAAACATTTTGTAGATCAGAACTAAAGACAAACACACAGAGGAAGCCTTAAAAACACATCCTGTCCCACATCTCAGTCACATAATGCAAACTGTATTCCTAAAGCAAACATGATGAGCGTATTGGTCACACACAACAAAGAGAGCAAAAGAAACAGTGTATAAATACCTGAAATGCAATGTCACACATGTTATCCATCCAATCCTTAGCAGCGCTCTTTTCTGCAGCAAACACGTGCATCTTGTCATTTGTTTCCACGCAAAACGCTGCCATGTTGTCTTTGGGACAGCTTTCTGTCAAAGCCGGCAGAATGGAAATGCATTCTGACAAGCGGATGATCTTCTTGTCCAGCTTCCTGGTTTTCTCGTTGGACCCACCTCCCGAGCCTCCGCCGACCCCGGCTCCTCCACCCGAGGGCGAGTCGTAGAACTCGAGGCGGGCGATGCCGTTTTGACTGGCAGGGTAGAGGACGAACCAGTTCTTCTTCCATTTCTGATGGGGTGAAAGAGAAGGACATGTTAGTGTGGAGCGCAGCATAGTCCCACAGTGGTTAGCACCTCATAGCTTAATGGTTAATTGGTGATTCTAAATTGGAAGCTGGTGTGAGTGTTGTGTGTCAGAGAAAATGGATAAACGGGTGTTATTGTGGTGAAAAAATGAAGCTGCACTATCAACTTCTTTCATATGCATCAAAAAAAACAGGTGTAATGTGAAAACCCACCGAAAACTGCCATGCTTTTCCTCCCCTCTATTGCATTTTCTCATCTTTCAGCTAATTGTTTTGGTCTTATAACTTGCAACTTTTTATTTTTGATTCAGTCTTGCTGCGAATTCCAGATTTTCCTGCTGCAACAGACAGCTGCTTTCACATTGGGGCCACTAATTTCCCTCACGACTTCTGTAGACAAGCCAAACCAGAAGTAAAAGGAGAGATAACATTGGACTTATTATATCTAAAGGACACCAACATATCTCCAAATGAATAAAAATTCTGCTCTTTGTCTGCAGAAATGTGTAAATAGGTTCACATTCACCATGCCAACTTTATGATGTAATGGGGGAAAAAACTATTATTGCTGCTTTGATATCAATAATTAACTTGTTTTACCCATTACATGATCCACAAATTAGTAAGAATGTACACAATGTTTGTTTTTTAAGTTCTTTTTTGTTCTGAACTTTTCTTCTAGGCCTACTTTCTATTATTAACTTTATTACAGGTGTAAGCAACACCCATTTTCTTGTTTCTAGAGATGGGTAAACCAGCATTTCATGTCAAAATGTTAAGTTCAGACTAAAACTGAAAGTTCCAGAAGGAAGAGTAGGAACAGAAAAAAATAGTTATTGGCAAATAGAAAGTGTAATTCTTCATCTTTTTTGCAACATCTTTCCTGTTAACATCCGTTAAGAGAAGGTACAACAATTTGCATGTGGCTTACTCATACAGCAATAACTGAAAACGCAAAACACAGAGCTGGCCACAAGTGATTAAACACTGATGAAGAGAAAGGAGTCCCCTTAAAGTCATTTGAAAATTTGCATCAAAACGATATTTTCGGGTTTTTCTTGTACCTATTCTACTGACTAAGCCTTAATGTAGGAGGCATGTGGTGGTAAATCTAATGCTTTTTGACTCAGATCTGCTGCACACCATTGTTTCCTCTACATTCAGTCAGCATCAGCGGACCACAGCTACAGTATTAGTCATCACCACTCATCGAGAAAAAACCTTTTCCTCTCAAAATCAAAGCAGATACTGGACTAGTTTTTACAATTTGATGAATCCAAATTAGATACAATCATAGTTCTAGATCCTTTGTTTAGCGTACTGAATGTATTTTATCAGTGTAGATAAATGAAACCCATTTTAAAGGTGCATTTACTTCAGTACCTTTAACTATGTTGACGTTCATCTCCCAGGATTAAATTTCTCTACGTTATGTGTAGGTTTTTGTATGCCACAACTCCAAACAGGTTAAAATATAACTCTGTTCAAAAGTAGGTGACAGGTTTATCATTTCTCCCTGAGGGCAGCAGTAAGGAAGCAACGGCTAAAAATGAGCTCTTCCTCTACGAGGACAAACAACATGACACTCAGTACTGAACAATGAGAAGCTTAGCAGGTGTTTAGGACTCCAGATGTTCAGTACTAACAATAGACACAATGACACGCTCAATGCATTATTGTATGCACTTCACTTCACTAAAGCACTTGTGATTCCAGTAAACTTACATGGCATGATAACTAGAAACGCATTGTATTCTGGAAATCCCTCTCATTCCTCGTACCCTCTGTGTGTGTCTCCCTGCCCTCATCTCGGTTACATTTCTTCCGCAGAATGTGCGTTTTTTCCCTCCATTTACTCAGCAGGGCGGATGCTGCGTGACAGTCAGCTTGTGACAGGAAGGTCAGTGGTTTTAAAATCCTTCAACGATCAGGGAAAATCCAGCTAACGGAGATGGTGAATGTGAAAGTCTAAAACTGCAGGTTTTGCCAAATGCTCCCTGATCAATGAGAAGTCCTTTTTGATTGGACAGATGGTATTTAAGAAAACTATCTTGTAGTACATCTGGAAATTAACAAGGCATATGGAGCAGCAACTACAGTCCACCATGTGACATTGTTCACACAAAAACCATACATGTATTTGGAGATAATTGTTCATTGTTGGACCAGACATTTACAGTAGGACAACAGGCCTTTATCACATTTTAATTTAATCTGTTAACAACATCTACTATGGCTTTATTCTGTTGAACCACAAGCCGTGACAGTGAGCCAGCATATGTAATAACAGAATCTGAAACTGAAGCAGCTAAAGGAAATTCAGCAATCATAAATTTAATTACTTGTGTTGTTACTTTTTCTACAGTGACATCCCAAAATGTGTTCTGCAAAACAGAGCCCATAATGTTGTACTTGAGTGGAATCTAAATATCATAAATAGTAAGTTTATCTTAAAACACACAAAAATGGAAATTCAACATTTCATGCATTATAGTAATTATTTGCATATCTGCCAAGATATACACTGATCAGTCACAACATTATGACCACTGACAGGTGATTGACATTTGTGATTGATTTGACCTCCAAACTTCCTACACCCCATTCTGATCAAGCATCAACAGGATGCAGTGGAACAAGTTTGATTGACAGAGGCCCCACTGCACAAGCCAGAGCACCCAAAGGATCCAGTGCCAACGTCCTGGTTCCAGACCTCATAGGACACCCTGAGAGGTCCTCTTGTCCATGCCCAATGGTTCAGAGCACTTTTGAGCATATAAGGGGGACCAACACAATAATAGGCAGGTGGTCATAATGTTATGCCTGATTGTTGTATATTCACCAGCTGGATTGGACAACCACTGGATCAGTCAGTGGCAGATGAAGCAATCAGACATTATGCTTAAGGAAAAGTAGCAACAGGCTGCTTTCCACTGCAGGAACTTGGGGGCCGTTTCAGGTCAGTCTGAACCTTTGTGCATGTTCTACCCGCAAGAACGGCCCATCTAGAACCTCTTTCAACGCAGTTTTCAGAAGAGAAATGTACCTATTCCAGGGTGAGTAGTTCTGAGCAGCCCTAAAACACTGCTGTGCAGGTCTCAACCTGATTGGTTCAACTCAGAGAGGGTGATAAGCGTAAGTTTTCTTCCTATTTTTTTCCCTCTCGATGTCCTTGTTTACTATGAAGATTTTTTTTCTCTAGCATTGCCACCTACAATGTAGAATTCTCCACATACCCTCAAATGACAAACTGTGAATTGGTCTATTTCTTCTCTGCTCATAGAACTGGAGTAACTACGATTTTTATCAGATCTTTCACAACACCCCACATCTGCCCTGAGTTCCTGCAGTGGAAAGCTGCCCCATAACACAACAGAAAAATACCCTGTTACTACAAATAGAAGTTCTGCATTTAAAATTTTAGGTTAAAGTACATACATATTTACATAATATATAATTTGGAGTGTTTAAAGTAAAATTGGTGTATGCAGAAAAAAGGCCAATGTAAGTGAGATAATATAGTACAGTAAAATAGCATTTTACTATTGTAGCTGGTTAAAGTGGATTGCACTTTAAGTGCTGTTGAGTAGTTTCATCTATAGCAGTGCATCATAATTTATAAACTTAGCATGTGTTTTGTGTGTAAAATCATGCAACATGGCTACAAACTTCAACTGGCAAACGTATTACAGAAGTAGAATATGCAATGATGAAATGGAACCACTGTAGTAAAACTACTGAAGTAAACGTATTGCACCTATTTTCTCTCCACCGGAGTTTTGGTGCTGGATTAACTCTGACAGTCATCACTATCATTCCCAGCATGAAAATAAGAGACATGACTCAGGCTAAGGGTAGAATTATGGTATTTGCATGGCGGACCTGGCGCAACTGCAGCCACAGGGTCTATGTATCTACTAGTCCTTGGTTGTTCTCTCAGTGGTTTCGTGCTAAAGGGGGAGTTTTTCCCTACACAAATCGAGCGCCTAAGGACAGAGGAGGTCACATGCTGTATACATCACAAAGTCACTTGGGTTAAATAAGTGATTTGTGTTACTGGGCTGTGTAACTGATTGAGCTGAACAAATACTGTCATGACAGAGGTGCATGGCATGCGTTAATGGAAGCCAGCTTCATCCCTTTCTGACTCACACACACTCACAAGGTTTCATAAGTCAGCACATGTGCATACACTCGCTCCAGCCCTTAAAATTAACTGCCAGAAAGGACAGGAAATGCGTGGGATTGTCATTACCCAGGATTCTCTTTGCTTCCTTCTTCTGCATCCAGGTGCATCTTAATATGTATATATGTGTGTATATATACATATGTGAATGTCCATCTGTTTGTATTGTTTTATTCCCTGGACAGCATCTGTAGCTGTGCACGAGGCTGTAAAATACCAAGCATGTAAGGTCAACACACGTAATTGTGCGGTATACATGAAGAGGGTGTGAAATCCTGTTGCAATATAGACCTCCGCGTGTGTGTGTGTCTGCATGTGAAACAGCTGGTCCATATAAGGCAACAGACCGTTATCAGCAAGTATTACATGGAGTGGAAATTATGCAAAAAAGATCATGACAGAGAGAAACTTCCTCGCTGATGTCCCGCCTGTTAGCGAGAAGTGGCCCAGCTCAACAAGTGCGTTTGAGTTTCTCTTCACCACTGTCGACAAAAATCCACATCTTTTACCGTCAAACTGGCCTGAATGTCAGCTGCTGCATCTAAAAATGAAAATTATTAAAAAGAGGCAACACTTCCCTTTGCAAAGCTAAAATAAAAAAAAGCATAAGCGCTGGTTTACATTCACTCTTGGCACATTCAGTTCTTCCTTTTTTTAGCAGCATTTTGTGACTGACTTCTACAATCAGCAAAACCAGTCCAGCATAAGAAATGAAATACTTGGATACCTATGAGTAAGTTCAACAAACTATTGCTTCCTTGTTAATTTGTTATTTTAAACATGGGGATTGTTTGTTATTGTAAAAATGCCAAACAGTGTTCATTCCATATTTTGTAGGCCTTAAAAAATGTCACTGTTTGTGTCAAATAGAACATTAGTCAGGACAAAGAGCGGATAAAAGTAAGTCATGATTTACTGGCTGTCAGGACTGAGGTAGCAGTTGTTCCTGTCATTGAACACTGAAGGTGACACAGTGACAGTTTTCTTTTTTTTGCAAAATCATTTTGCATGTCAAAGCCGAGACTAATTCTGTCGGGTCTTTGAACCCGTATGTTCATTTCAGAATTCACAGCTGGCCAGATTTTCCATTTGCTGTAGTTTTACATATTTCTGAATAAAATTACATTCATGCACTTGCTCTAAAAATATGTTTTAACTTTGATTTGACTATCAAAGAAAAAAATTTAAATATATTCCCAATATGCAAAACCAATTTCCAATTGACATGTTTACCAACACGGCCACTGCTGAAACGCAGGATCTTCTTTCAGTGTCATGATGCTGCAGAACTAAACCACTCGACCATGTTCCCTCTGGCCACAGACAGACCTCAGTGATATGCAGGGGCTTTGCGCGTGTGGTTGTCTGGGTGTTGTTGTTTAAAGGCGTGAAAGCATGTGCGTATCAGAGCGTGTCTGTTCTCGTTAATGCGAGTTAAAGGGGAGACAGCAGAAAAACAGAAGCTGTGTGTGCAAGAGACAAACAGAGAAGTGTTGGCGAGAGAGGAAGCTCAGTGCTGTGACCACAGGTCTGCTGCCCTGACCTCAAACCTTCTGCTGCATCCATCGAATAATACTTTCAAACATGTCAGGGCCTTTTAGATGGCTGTCTGTTCACTATCTGAATCTGAAACCGAACCTGAAGCACAGTGGGCTCAAATTCAAATGAAACAATCAAAGAACAAAAAACTCTTCCAGACAGTCCCCAAAATGAAGATAAATACTTTTGTGTTAATGCAACATGGTATGTTTAGTCCTACTGCACTGTGGCTCACAACAACAGAATAGTATACAGTGCCAACACAGTATCCCAAAACGTTGCAAAATGGGGAACCTGGAGCTTTAAACCAGCAAGCACAGCTGCAATGGATGGTTGTTCTGATTGCTTAATGTTAGAATTTTCTTGATCAGGTCATTTAGTCAAAAAATGAAAGAAAATGCAAGAAGTCCATCACAACTTCACAGAGTCAAAGCTTGTCCACGCTAATTAACTTGCTTGTTTCATCCAAATAACACTCTCCAGCATCTAAGGATATTTAGTTAAGAAGACTGAATAATAACTGGATTCTGTAGCTTGTTGCCAACTAATTTTCTTTATGATCTAATAATTGGTTGATGATCATTTAAGCTCCATTCTTCTGTAATTGCTCAATCTTCTGAAATCCAAAACACACTGGCAGGTTTGAGAGGCGTTCTTGTCAAAATTGCACCGTTTATCAGAGCCAGAAAATGTAAAAACAGAAAGAATTGTGATATTATAAACTTTCCAACGGTGTTTGAACTCCTCATCTGTGACTTGCTGTTCAGTCGGGAAAATGAACCAAACCTATACTTAGAATTGTGATATATCAAAATGACTTTACATGTCTCATCTAAAAATACAACTCTGTGCTCCAACCAGAATCTGTAAAACAGTAAAACACCTCAGCATAACTGAGAAGCCATAAGTGAATCAGCTTCAACCAAAAGTCCTATGACAAAAATTCAGGTTCTTTAGCTGAACTGCAGGCAGTGTATACACAGAGCAGGTGGGAAACAAGTATGGAAACACATTTAAATTGTAAATTCAACTTTTACTCTTTTTTTAATGATTTATGGCATTGTAACTTAATTTTACAGAAGATATTGTTGAGGTCTCTGTCCTTCTAGCCATGGTTGTGCTGTTTCCATAAAGGTGCAAGGCTTTATACTGCAGTGAAAAATGACCCCACGGTGAGGTTCAATGTAAAAAGAGGAGAGAAAACGTATACAGATAAAGAGTTTCAATCCCCAGCTCCCTCTTACAATATAGTGACATATAGATTCCCCTCAAAATCACAAAGTACATTGTCATCCATAAATCTGCAGAAAAAAGGGTGCTCTCTCTCTTTTTTTACGAATATGCCAAGACTGTGAATCAGGACTTGATAAGAACAGGAAATGATAAGCAGAATGGGAAACAGAGTCAGTAAAATCTAAAAGATATCCACGCCTGCTGAAACCCTCAATTGTGGCCGTAGAGAAAAAGGAACCAAAGCTGCAGAATGATCAAAAAGGGTGATTGGTTTATCTGCCCAGTCTCTAAAGACATTGTTCTACTAAGAGCTGTGAAATATAAAGTAAACTAAATAAAGTAAAATTTATTGTTTATTTCTCCAAAATAACCACAGAAATGATGCTCATCCAGCACATTCAGGTCAGAACAGATCAGTTATTTGCGTAATAAGGAGGATATTCCAGTAATTCAAAATATATATCATATGGGGAAAAATCTATGAAATGTGGCTAAAACGTACAGAATACTATATCTGATAATGAGTGACTGTCAACGCTGGAGAATATTAGCATTCATTAGATGTACACGACTATTACAGCCCTCATGAGTACGAAGTCTTGACGCTTTCTACTCGCCAAATCACAAAAACAAGCTATTCTTCCTGGAAATGCACCAACTTTTCCTGTGCCAAATTACTTCTTCATTCTACAAATGCTCTTTTGTTTTGTTCCTAAGAACTATGATGTAGCATCTGAGACACTGCATGCAGAAACGAGAAGATTCCACACACACATCCACTAATCCACGAGGTAGACTTCAGACGCGAATCACTGTTGGATTGATATAGTGGCCTCGGGGTTTGTAATTCTGCTGTATTCTGACACACCCCGTCTGTTCAAGTAGCAGCTAGTTCCTGGCTGAAGCGGCCTTTAGTGCTGATAAGGATACCGTGCCGTTCCCACCTCTGCAGCGTTAACTGGTTGTTGGCAAACAGCTGCCGACACAATCGCTTTTTGTAGCTCCAGGGTGCAGGTGAACAATAAAACATCTTGAATCTGAATGTGTGAATGTGGCTGACAGACATGACAGACATTTGCAGAATTTGACAATCTAACCTAGATATCAGGATCATGTTTGTCTCGGCTCGAGCTTAAAATTCCAAATTTGCAACAGAAAGTTTGCACTCATTTGAATTTAGAAAGCTATTGCATTGCAGAGATGAAGGATCCAGTGTTTTTGTAGCTTGACTCACATCAGCGACTTAAAAATCTGGTTCTTTCAGCCTCTGCTCCACTGATGATGGATTTTTACTGATATTCAATATGTTGATATGTGCAAACCTTTTTTCAACTTAATTGCAGAAAAAATTAAGTCTCTCCTGCATTGAAGTTAACACATAATTAACATATATTACATATGCATGCTCTTCAAATGTACACATTCTTTGGGCAACATGAGAAAACTCTCTCAGGTCTCCATATACATGTTTGTGCAACATTTTCAAAATATAACTCAATTTTTAGCTGACAGTCCTGTCAGTGTTCATTTTGGGCAGAAGTTGATATTACATTTAAAAGCCTTTACATGCTGAAGATGGTGCCGATGTGGTCGTGCATCCCAAATTTTTTGACCAATCTTTTTTAATCTGCATTGTGTTATTGGTGGAGGAGCTTGTACGATGACTATTTGAATGCACAAAAAGTATTTATGGTAATTTATAACAAAAGCTATAACTATTTTTTGTTAGTCGGTTGTTATCGTCTTTAATTCATCTGTCAAGGTGAGGTGTTCTGGTGGCTTACAGGTCTCAATTCTCTCATTTTGCGCCAAAAATCTACTAACTAGCACGAAAGAATTTTATATGCCCATTATGCCCATTTATACTGGTCCATAAACTAATCTAATGGTTGTTGGTGTTGTACTCAAAACGGTATAAAAGCCGAATATATGCACTGTGGATAAAAAGTCTATGAAATGCAACCACAGCTTTAACGTCTTGCATCCTAACGTTGTGCTGTAAGGGCCATTACTTCACAAAACAAGAGTCTGAAACAGAAAGTTGGGTCGAACGTTGCTGCTGCACTCTTGAGTCACATTTTCCGAGCGTGCACGTGGGAACGAACCTATTGGCGTGTGTGAGTGTATGTCCACTGACAGCTCGAGCGATTGCATAATTCACCCAGCAAACCTCACAGCAGTTTCGACACTTTCAGATCAGCCAGCATTCAGCTTCCTGTTCTACTCTTTTCAACTTTTGTACATTTTTTTCATCCCCTATAGGGCACTTCTATTCTCTGGTTGCTCGACTCTGCAGGGATAATGTGTTATCTTTGAAAATTATCTATTTAAAACTGCTCATAAAAGGCATTGAAACTTGTGTGTCGGGTGTATGAATATGTATTGTGAAGTGGTGATTTCAGGGCAGGAAACGGGACCAGAATGTTTTGTTGGTCCATGTCATATGACCAGAGAGAGACACGGAGACAAAGACCCTCTTAGAAATCTTTAAGAGATACCGAGTTCTTATTCAGTGGTGCTCTGAGACCAAAGGCGAGGTTGCAGGGACGAAACAAACCCACACACACACATACACAGGTGCTATCACACTATGAGTGAGTCACTATGGAAGTCAAAAGTGACAAGGTGGCTTAGTGATCAATACACATTTAAGATGAACTGGAAGTACGTCTGCCATCTTTGTGAGGACAGGATCTGTTTGTCTCAACTCCCCGGCTCTGCTGTTACGGTTTTGCAGACTTTTATGATGTTAATTGTGGAAAGTCACATTACAACCGACTGTCACCAGCATTCACACGCACGGCCAACAACCTATCCTCTTTCTCTTTCCCCTGCCCTAGTTTACTAAAAGAAGTTCAATCCACTTTAGTTTCACATTTTCTTACATTCACTGGATGCTCTACTGTTTCAGCTGATAGATGCATTCATGCACAGCAGGTTTACTGCAAAGCACCACATCAGAAACAAGGTCAGACCAGTGAAGCACTAAGATAAGCTTCTCTTTTTGCAGGTACAGATGGTTTATCTCGACTGGTCTGTAATTGCACCCATATGTGCTCTATTTATAGTTAACATGCTGCGTGGGAGTTAGAATCACTAATTTGTAACTTAAATCCATTTTTAACAGTAAATTAGACACAATAATATACTTGAATACCCATATGTGCCCTATTTATTGTTAAAATGCTGCTTTCAGGTTCATAAGTGGGAGTTAGCATGATTCATTTGTGACTTAAATCCATTTTTAACAGTAAATTAGACACGTTAATGTCTTTGAATACATTTATTTTGAATATATGCCAGTATAATACTGTCACAGGGCCCTTAGTGCCTTGTTTTTTTACTAAACAGGCATTAAAAGGTTTTATTTGAGTGTTTATGATGAGCAAGAGGGACACTGAAGTGGCTTTATCACACTTGGTGTTAGCTACCAGTGTTTCTATAGCATCTGTAGTGTGAATATTAAGCATTTTAGCTAACGCTCGTGTAATATTATATCCTTAAATGTTATATTATATAATTTTCACGTTATATTAGTGCAGAAACATTCATTATGGACCACTGACTACAGTTTCTGAGTCATTTCTGTCAACGCAACAAATAAAGAATAACAGCTTTTTTCTGGAACTTACCTTCCCAAACTTTTGATGCTGCACATAAAGTTGTCCCTCCTTAATGTGGGTATCCATGCCCCGACAACACACCGAACTCCCTCCAGAAAGATGAAATAAGGTGACTTGAACTTGAAAGTCACTTTTTTATGGCTTTATTTTGTCCTTTATTCCCCCAAACAACAACTTCCCCTTTCTCTCAGTTCAGCTCTCCGGCCGGTGGAACGTTTGTGCCGCAGCGCTCCGTTAAAAGTGTCATGGTGGGAGGAAAGAAAAACGGTCCAAACTGTCAGAGAAGTGGTCCAGAAGTTAGAGAAGGTCCGGTCCAAACGTTGTCGGCGGCTCGTCTGTCTGTCGCCTCTCACTCCTCCTGCAGGGCTGGACCGGTGGAAAGCTCCGGTTAGTGCATCACATGGCGCTTCCGGCTGGCGCTGTCAAAATAAGAGCACTAATATTAACTAGGTGGCAAAACACATTTCATTAGCGCTTTAGCTAAAGATATACAACTATACACCAATCAGGCATAACATTATGACCACCTGCCTAATATTGTATTGGTCCCCCTTATGTGCTCAAAAATACTCTGAACCATTGGGCATGGACAAGAGGACCTCTCAGGGTGTCCTATGGGGTCTGGAACCAGGACGTTGGCACTGGATCCTTTGGGTACTCTGTCAAACTTGTTCCACAGCATCCTGTTGATGCTTGATCAGAATATGGTGTAGGAAGTTTGAAGGTCAAATCAACATGTTGGGTCATTGTCATGTTCCTCAACAAGTTCCTGATTGGTTGATGTTTTTTCCATGTGGTGGGGTGTATTTTCCTGCGGGGGTAGACCAGTGACATTTGGAATTTCCATTTGCATGAAGGAGTGTGTTTGTTGTGGGACAATGTTTATTTGAGTGTCTAAGTCTCATCAACACAAATGGCAAAATCCAAGGTTTTCCATCAGAACAGCACATAGTACCAATATGATCAATGTGATTCACTTTACCTGTCAGTGGTCAGAATAGTGTGGCTGATCAGTGTATATCAACAGGTAGATAAGGCTCAACATTGGCGAAAAATTAAAACAACTAAATAAATTGCTTTAAATAATAATTACTTTCTTAAATGTTTTTCCTATTTGAAAAGTACAGTTATCTGCTTGGGAATCTTTATTTCCAGTCACATCTATGCTTCATCTCTCCCTGAAAAATCCACATTCTATTACTATGCAATTATTTTCCATTTCAAACGTTTAAGGACTAACACTTTGCTAAATGTTCATGCTCAAGGTATGTGCAATGCAGGCAAGTTAATCACATTCATGTGAGTATCCTCTTGGGCCAGAATTGGCCTCCAGACTAGCACAGATATCACAAATCCAGCTCACGTCTGCACACCCACAACTCAGATTCTAGCTGAGCTCAGAGAAATTTTCCAACAGAAGAATTTAAAGACAGTTGCCTCCTGTCAGGGTCTGAACTTACACTATTCGGCACAGTTACAGTCAAACATTCAAAAAAGTATGTATCTAGTATGTAAGGGCCACCTTTGTGGATGTCTGTGTGTAGACCATACAGACAGCCCAGGCAGTGACTATGCTATAGGGGGTAACAGTATGTAGTATGATCTACTGCACATGTAGATAACAGTCCTCTAAGTGGACTCCAGAGGACTAGAGAAGTAGTATAATACTACACACATGTCCATATAAGCAAAATTTCAGATAGCAATCAGCAGGCCTAATTATTTAGGGTAATAATTGGTCAGTGGTATTTTAATTCTTTGCATCTAAAACAGGAAACTTAACAGAAATGTTAACTCTCTGTCAAAGGTCAACTGATTATTATGAACAGGAGACACATTAGTATTATTTATAAGATGTAACTATTCATAGAAGAGCTTCACAGTAACACAATAACACTAGTTCTATGCTTTACAAAGCACTTAAGTGGTAATAAATTTAAAATTTGAAGGTGTTATTGTTATTGGCAGCAATGATAAGTTATCAGTGCAGTAAAACTCTTCGTTCTCTGTGCGGTCATTAACCTATTTACAGAATACAGTGCAAATAGGTTATGTACAGAAAAGACTATAAAAAAGCATGTGCAGTATTCATGGTGCAGAAAAGGCAGAGATGTGCTCACATGACCTGAGGTTGGTCATTTTTAATCTTTCTCCATCACAGTGCAAAAAGAGGATGTGCAATATATATATATATATATATGCAGTGTTTTATGGTGCAAAAATATACTGTAGTGCAAGATTGTATTACATCCTATGAAAGTCTGCATGAGAAGATTGTAAATGAAACAGACATATTATGCGCTCTTACTTTGAAACCTTGACTAACATGCAGAGTTGCAGTAAGTCTGTGGTGCTTCATGCAGCTCTGCTCCTGCAGGAGGAGTGAGCAGCAGCATGGTGAGCACTCAGTGCCGCTCCTCTCCTTCCCTCCTCCCACCTCCTCACTCTTGTGTAACTGTTGGTTTCAGCTCTGACACACACACTTTCTAACACAAATATAAACTACGTGCATTGCATAAACCAAAAATGATGTTCATGTTGTCAGATAAACTGAAGAGCATCACTGCAGAGCAAAATCTGCAGAAAACTACTATTATTCCTCATGCAAAGGAAGGTGAACTCACTATTAGTGCTTAAATATCCTCTAACTACAGAAATATTGTAGGAATTTGGAGTTAGGCAGCCTTTGTTGGCAAGAGAAGCTGGCCCCCAAATTAATGTGTTGCAGATGCCTCCTGCTGGCTCACAGTGTGACTTGGTGTCCCTGTTTTCAGCCCGGTACCGGACGGTGCTAAATCTCTGTCAATATTATTCTTGACATTCAGCATGAATTCTTAAATCATGATCCAAAACACATCATGGGTTTTAATTGGCCTGAGTTCCTTTCCAAGACCAAAAATTCCTGTTCTTTTTTCCTGTCGTTCAGTTTTTGTCACATATTTGAATTTTTTTAAAAACTTTATTGTGTTACATAAACCTTATATAACTGTTAGGTCACTAATTTTAAATTCCTAGAAGTCATAACGGCACACAAACACACTTTAAAGTTAATTTAGACTAGAAAAGTAAATTACATGTGGTTAACTGCACTTTGGTTGATTATTTAGTTTAAATTCACCTTATAGGTCGATAAAGTGTAAAACTAGCTGAGTGAAGTTCACTGAACTTGAGAAAACAAGTCAAATAAACTTAAAATATTAAGTTGAAGCAAAAAGTGACGCAGAATTGTTACAGAAAATGGTTACATCTTTCCTATTATGTTGTCTAAGCTTAAAAAGTTTATTTTTCTTTTAGCATTTAGAACTTACAGTCTCAGCACGAAGCCATTTTTGACCAGAGTCAGTACAAAGTCAACAAGTGTAGGAACCAAAATCCATCCTATGGTTAGAATAGTTTCTATAATAACAACAACAATAATAATAAAAGAAACAACCACAACTTAATTTAACAAGGACACACAGCAGCTTTCCACCATGTCTGTCTCCTCAAACTACAAAAAGCGAGAGTCTTTGAGGAGTTACAATGCATCCTGGGATGTCGAGATGCTAATTTTGTTTCTCACAGACTTCATTCATTGAGTTGAGTGAACTCTCAGCTGTCAGTTTTTTCAACACAGCATTTTAAGTAACAATGGCTCGAATTAAAAGAGCTCATGTTTTAAAACTCTAAGGTTGTCTGAAAATAAAAATGACCCAATATTATGTGTCTGCAGTTGAAGCGGTGGCAGGTTCACGACTGCAGTTGTGGAACCGCACTTCTAGCATACTTGATTTTTCACAACAACCCTGTACATGAATTAGGTGCACTCACATTTTACCCCAATTCTACTTTCTGTCCCGGATATTAGAGTTTTAACGTTTTATTCCACCCAAATAGTACTTTCTAACTAAGAAGTGATGGTTTTAAAGATTTACTCAACCCAAAATACTATTTTCTGTCCAGGATCTTTTAGTTTTAAAGGTTTGTTCCACTCAAAATAAAGCTTTCTGCCCAGGTACTTATAGTCTTAAAGGTGTATTCTGCCCAAATAGTGCTTTCTAACTAACAAATTATGGCACCCAAAATATTATTTTCTGTCCTGCAATTTAGGTTGGTTGCTAAGAATTGCCTACTATACAAACTGTGTAACATAATTAGGTCATAATCATGAGATCTAAAACAGACATTTGAAAGGCTGGACAGAGGCAAGACACGACCCCCTCTTTGCCACACTATCGATAACTTTGTAACTGAACCTAATTAATATTCAGTTTTGTGCTACAGTTGTCATCCATATTTGCGAGAAATGCAATGTTTCCTTCAAAAGTTGACTTGCTTCTCCCTTAATTATCCAGTCCAGTCGGAGGTGCAGCCACAGAATACAAGGGTTCGGAAAAATACAGCTTCCTCTGCTGCAGACACATCCAAGTTAATTAACTAGAGATTAGAAAAATCTTATATTTACATTTAGTTAACCAGAAAACATAAATCCATTTAAATAAATATCTATGTTTCACAGTGTGTCATTTGATTCATTCATAGTATACCTATCTATCTGTATATTGCATATTTGTAAAAAGAAGTAGTCAGTTAAAACGTGTTCATGTTTGTATCTTATATTTCTTGTTTTTATAATGTACCTCTTTGTGTTGCCTCATTTCGTTTGTTTTATGATTTACAACGTTCCCTCAATTTCCCATTAACCTATATAGAAAAAACACAGCTGCCACCTGCTGGTCTGAAATCCGCATTACAGGTTGCAGCCGCTTGGAGCTGCTTGTTCTCGCGATATCTGCGCAGTTGACCGGACCAAAACAGGAACTGAGACATGGCATCAGTGTTCGGCGGAGTAGAGGGGTAGGAATAAGCTTTAATATACAGCAAAAGTTTCTACGTGTATTTCTGTAACTTGTCAGATTCGGCTTGTGTGTATTTCAGGCTTTTATTCCTGTTTTTTGAATTGTTACTTGAAAATAGTGATCGAAACCACTCGCTTTTTTTTTGAGTGTGTGAGTGTGTCTCGTGATCACTTGACGTCCCTCCTGTTGGATTTTTACTGTCAGTTCAAGTCTCCTAGCATTTATTTTAAATTATTAATTTAATATACTTGTACATGTGAATTTTATTTCTTGGGCTATTTCTTCCCTCCTACATTAAGTGCTGCCTCATTTAAATTCTTTATTAGGTTTTGCTAACCCTTGTTTGTTAGTGCCTTCATGTGTTTCTGTCTCTTTCATGCCCTACATCCAGTGGAGGGACCCACTCCATAGCAGTGCTGGTGTCAGCAGAAGGGAAGGTCCTCGCAGAGATAGTTGGAGCATCCACCAACCACTGGGTGAGCAGAAGTGGTGAATGAGACAGGACAGAGAAATGATGAACTGATAAAGGATTTGTAGTTTCTCAAATTTCTATAATGCAACATCTTCTAAAGATTTTCCTGTCTGTGTTCTAGTTGGTCGGGGTGGACAAATGTATCGAAACCATCAACGACATGGTCCAGAGAGCCAAGACTGAGGCAGGACTGGATCCGAACACGCCAATACGCTCGCTGGTCAGTCAGACTTGTGTATCATCTGCAGGTTCTTGCCTGATTAAATAAGATCAACTCTAAATTGTGGTTTGTGTAGGGCATGTCTCTGAGTGGAGGGGAGCAGAAGGATGCCAACGACAAACTAATCGCTCACATGAAGGAACGGTTCCCCAGCCTCAGCAAGGACTATTTCATCACCACTGACGCCATCGGAGCCATGGCAACGGCTACCGATCGTGGTAACCTGTCATTTTCTGTCATGTACTGAAGTCAATCCCTAGAGTTGCTTAGATTTACTCTTAATTTAATCTTGAGTCTTCAGTTCATGTCTACTTTCAGCCAACTTAATTGTAATGATATTACAACTGGCTGGAACAATTGAATTGTAATAAAATTACAATTAAATTGTTTTGCCAATTAATTGTATCTAGATGAATCGACCACACATTTGAAAGCTTCTCATGGTTACAGTTGAAAAAGAGGTTGAGGCTTGATACTTTACCCGCTTAGGTGTGGCTTTTTAAAAGGTACATCGCTGTTAGTGTATCTTTCCAAACGTTATGGCTTAATGACACCATCATCTCTCTTATCATATATCACCTTTCTTCTCAGGGGGCGTAGTCCTGATATCAGGGACTGGTTCTAACTGCAAGTTAGTCAATCCTGATGGCTCACAGATCGGCTGTGGAGGCTGGGGTCACATGATGGGCGACGAAGGTTCAGGTAACCATGGTGATATCATAGCCTGGATATTAAAGATGGATGTAGCAAACCGTTAAGTCACCAACTGGTTTGTGAACTATATTCAAAGCCTCGAGTTTGGCATTTGGTCACTGTCTTGGTCTTTTGAAACTGAAAAGTAAGAAGTGGATCTGCTCGCTTTATTGTTTTATTTGCTCTAAATGGCACCATAATTTACAAAAGGAGTGTCATGCTGTATTGAAAGAGACATGAAACTAGTGATTAAGATCATAACCTCATCAGGAAATTGTGTATCAAGGTAATAAATCAAGGCAGAAGTATGAGATCATTCCCCATAGATTTAGGGTTTAGCAGGTTTAAGGGCTTCACTTTTCAAACCCAAAGGCTACATTCATCTTTTGTGTACAGTCTATAGGTGATATACAGTGTATGAATATTTTCTATCTTTACGTTTTAGACCAAAGTGTTTAGTTATTTTTCTTTCTCTCAGGATTCTGGATTGCACATTCAGCTGTGAAGACGGTGTTTGATGCCAAAGACAACCTGGTTGCACCTCCTCACGACGTTACACATGTTAGAAAGGCCATGGAGGAATATTTCCAGGTCAGACAGCAGTGACAAATGTGGTCTTTTATACACTGATATCAGCTCATGGTTGAGTAGGGGCGGTTTGTAAATTAAACCTTATGCTGATGTTGCATGTGGGCCAATCAGAAAGCAGGAATTTAAACACTTCTGAGAAGTCTAAACAGATTTGAGTATCATCTGATTCATGGAAAGCATGTTTCTCTCTTCTGCTAATTGTGAATAAACATAATCAGGTGTCAGACTTCATGGGCATGCTGCCACACCTCTACAGGAACTTCCAGAAGCCCCACTTTGCAGGTTTTTGCAAGAAACTGGCTGAAGGTAGGCAAGACATCACCGTCCCTTAGTTAAGATGAGAACAAGTAAAAGGTTAGGGAGACAAGTAAGTTTACTAAACTGTATCTTTCTGTTAAAGGTGCAGAAGCAGGGGATGCTCTCTGTAAATATGTGTTCACTCAGGCTGGGAGAGTCCTGGCAAAACATGTAGAAGCAGTTTTACCTGCAGCACAGGAGGTAACACACTTTCACAATCCCGTGCTTTCACCCGTTTAAAAACTGGATTCAAGCGCTTCTCTCAATCTCTTCTTCTTTTTTCTTGCCAGCCTTTATTGAGTGGTGCCCTCGGCCTACCCATCCTGTGTGTGGGCTCAGTGTGGAAGAGCTGGGAGCTCCTGAAGCCAGGTCAGTGATCATGAAACCCTGGCCCTCAACTCCCTTTTCGCTTCATTTTCATACTGAAGAAGAAGTCTCAGTTTCTGTGCCTCTTTCTCATCCCAGGGTTCACTGAGGTCTTGGATAAAGTCGCATCATCTGACAAGTTCAAGGGCCGTTTCCATGGCTACAGCCTCCTGATTTTGCAGCAGTCTTCAGCCGTCGGAGGCGCGAGTCTTGGGGCTCAGAGTGTAGGTGCCACCATAACTATGGATTATGGAGCCAATGCCATTGTCTTCTACCAACAGACCTTCAGCAGCAGCTAATGAGAAGACAGTTGAGGAGGATGTATTGGCCAGTTTGTGATTATTGCCATATTTGTATCATGATGATTATGACCAAACAGCAACTGTGTAAGAATGGGGATAGCACATACACTTTTATTGTACTGTTGATACATTTTTTGCACTTTTGAATACTTGTTTACATTTATTATTCATAATAAAAGTGCTGTCAACTTTGCAGAAAAAGTATACAGGCTTGCAAATAATCTCTGACCCTCAAGAGTGACAAACCAGTAACTCACTTGTTATTATTTAAGTTTAAGAATTTAGAAATGAGTACATTGAAGCACAGATTTTTTTTTCAGTTACTTCCACAGATATCAGTTAAAAATGTTTTTAAATTGTAAACGGTATGATTAACATTCTAACATTCTACTGTCTCCAATGGAGAACGATGCTGGACAACTGACTCTTCGGTTGAGCTTTAATGCTGTAACAGTCCATTAAAGTTACTCGGACATGGAGGAATAAAAAAATACCTCAGCCATGACTCCCTCAAAATACCTGAAGGTAAAATCGATTAACCCATACATTTCTGTTCATTTTACGCATCTGTAAGTTGATTCATGCTACTTTGTGTTTTGCTAATATGTTTAAAATTGATATGTTGGGGGCTTTGAATCCAAAAGTCACTTCTTAAAGCCTTGTTTATGGTGTTCGCTAACGTTAATAACTGTCTAGGTTAGCTTCTACATGCTGTGTTCACTGGCTTTTGCTAGCTAACTGTTAGTTGCTAATGCTAATTAGCGTGCCGTTTCTGGAAGGTTAAGGTTGCTTTCTTGTAGCTTTTAACCGCATAAAGCTGCATGTTCTGGCTAAAAACGCAGGGGGACCAAAACTGACTGCAAAGAAGCCCAAACCTCTGTGTTTTAAAGTGAAATGCAGCATCCAGTGATAAGCTAATATTGGGCGTTCGCTAAAGCTAGCGGCCCAGTAACGGCTGTAACTTCTGACGCTGTAGCATTTTGCTAACAGCGGTGGAGCTAAATGTACTCAAGTACTGTACTCAAATTTTATGTACATTCACTGTAGTCTAATATTTATAGTTAAGAGTACTTTTTACAGTACTCTTTTGACAGCAGTTGTCACTAGACTACTTCACAAGTAAAATACTTTCTACATATTAGTGAATAGTACAACACAGCGGCCATTTTGTAAAATCATTTTACTTAAACGTGCACTTTGCAAGTTATACTTGTGAAGATTTACATTATTATAATTTTCTTTTCAGGGCTTTCTTGTAGTAGAGTATTTGGCTGTGTGTGTGTTTGTTTTGTTTTTTTGCCACCGTTTATTTTGAAATATGTGTACACACGTGGACAAAGTTGTTGGTAGCCTTCTGTTAAAGAAAGAAATACCCACAATGGTCACTGAAATAACTTGAAATTGACAAAGGTTAATAATACATAAAAATGCTGAAAATTACCTAATGAAAATCAGACATCGCTTTTGAATTATGGTTCAACAGAATCATTAAAAAAAAAACTAATGAAACTTACCTGGGCAAAAATGATGGTACCTATAGAAAAGATAGAAAATAATTTGACCATAGGAGCATGTTAAACTGTGGTGGGCCCTGTAATTAACCTCACAGGTGTCTTCAAACTAGGAACTATTTAAAGGGTGAAAAGTAGTCACTGTGCTGTGTGGTATCATGGTGTGTACCACACTGAACATGGACCATAGAAAGCTAAGGAGAGAGTTGTCTCAGGAGATTAGAAAGAACATTACAGACAAGCATGTTAAAAGTAAAGGCTATGAGACCATCTTCAAACAGCTTGATGTTCCCGTGACTACAGTTGCACACATTATTCAGAAGTTTAAAGTCCACAGGACTGAAGCCAACCTCCCTGGATGTTTCTACAAGAGGCAAATTGATGACAAATTGAAGAGAAGAGTGATACGAATGATAACCAAAGAGCCCAGAACAACTTCAAAAGAGATTAGTGGTGAACTCCAAGGTCAAGGAACATCAGTGTCAGATCGCACCATCTGTAGCTGTTTGAGCGAAAATGGACTTAATAGAAGATGACCAAGCTTTTTGGCAAGTCGCATCCGCTCTATGTTCACAGAGTGAAGCATACAAAGAAAAGAACACTGTACTTACTTTGAAACATGGAGGAGGCACGGTTATGTTCTGGGACTGCTTTGCTGCATCTGGCACAGGGTGTCTTGAATCTGTACAATGAAATCTCAAGACTATCAAGGCATTCTGGAGCGAAATGCGCTGCCCATTGTCAGAAAGCTTTGTCTCAATTGCAGGTCATGAGTCCTCCAACTGCACAATGACCCAAAACACACAGCTAAAAGCACCCAAGAATGGCTAAGAACAAAACATTGGACTGTTCTGAAGTGGCCTTCTGTGAACCCTGATCTAAATCCTGTTGAACATCTGTGGAAGGCGCAGAAACATGCATTGTGAAGAAGGCACCCTTCATGAGACAGCTGGAGCAGTTTGCTCACGAGGAGTGGATCAAAATACCTGAGAGTTATAGAAATCGCTTGATTGCAGTGATTGCCTCAAAAGGTTGTGCAACAAAATATCAAGTTAAGGGTGCTGTCATTTTTGTCTAGGTCAGTTTCATTAGGTTGTTTTTTAAATGATTCTGTAGAACCTCAATTCAAAGGCAATGTCTTTTTCAGTAAGTTCTTCTTATTACTTTTGTCAGTTTTACTTATTTCAGTGACCATTGTGGGTTTTTCTTTCTTTAAAGGAAGGGTACCAACAACTTTGTTCCATAACCTGTCTGCTGTCAGACTAATGGAAAGAAAATATCCATAATACACATTTAGATGTTTTTATGATCTACTTTGTCTATCTGTGTCTGTAGCTTTCAATTATAATACATGTGTTTAAAGCTGCTGTATTCTCAAATCAAGTTTTTTTCCTTACCAAGCTAACATACAAAAATCTCCTCAGCTGCGCTTACATCCACCAAACTGTCCAGTTTTATTCCCAGCTATACTTTGAAGGTTTTTACACAGGGGTTTGTTCAGCCTAATTTAAATACCATTAATTCATTAATAAAGCATGGCAAGAAATGTTTTTTCCCCTGGTTGTGTCTGGTATCTTCTGATTAATGAAGTGATAAAGAGAGATGTTCAAAATCCTACCTGCAAAACCCTGAAGCAGGGAATTAAGCAGTACTATTTTTTCTGAGCATCCACACACAGTAAACTGTTTTTCCCTTTCAGACTCAGGATCCGAGTGCTTCAGGGAGATTTGTCACCACCTATAGTCATGACTTTAAGAATCCCTTCAGGAATCACCATCCACACCTGAAGCCCAGAACTAAAGCTAAGCTACAGCCCACTAACTACACTGCAGAGACCAGCAGGAGGCCGCTGCTGACAGAGTACCAGTCCAGCTATGGTGCTGAGGTAAAAAGAGGCAAGCTGAGTCTTCATGTGTTTGGGTAGTAGACTCTAGCCCTGTCCATTTTCTTTTCCTCTTCTCTCAGGTGACTTTCACCATCATCTTCCTTCTTGTCACTGGAATTTCCATCCTTCAAGCTGAATCTCAACATTTCTCTCTGAACATTGTTAAGCCTACTCCTCCATTTATCAACCCACAAAAGGTTAAAAAGAATAATGGATGTATGGATTTACAGTGAAACACATCATTTGAATGATCAATGATTATTGGTTGTATGTTTTAACAGAATAATCGTGAGCCACATTGGAAGACGGATGTTCTCCACCAGGAAGGTGAGTGTTTGATTTGATTTACTGTGTACTTTTGTCTCTAGAGCTTTTAAACTATATCTTACTAGCCAAAAGTAGTGAAACACATCCAATATTTTTTAAATCCCATTCCATATTTTTGCACCTTTTGGTGATATTGTGTTGTCATCCCATGTTGGTCCGGCCTGCTGTGAAGATTTCTTTAGATCCTCCTCCAGAGAAGCCGGACTGCAGCGCCTCCACAAACATCCAGCTGCCTCGAATCCTGTCATCACATCGTGTCATAACAAAGGTAGAACAACTCTCTCACATGCTCTTTGGTTCCACGAGGCATAAACAAACCCCTAAAATGATCCTTTGTGGTAAAGCTGAGGATGTAACTTTTACTCTTGTGAGGTTGAGGGTTGTAAGTCGAGCAATGCATTTTCTTTTGTATTTATGCAATGTAAAAGATCCAAAATCTAAAAAAGAGTGGCAAAACCTGCCAGCAGATACTTTACAAAAAAAGAAAACAAAGAAAACAGATGTAAAAACTACTCCAAGAAAATTAATGTAGATCAGAAAGTTAAACATTTGTCCACTGAGGTGGTGTTTTGTTGGAGTTTCTTACCTCTAGGGCCACTTTGTTTGCTTAATTTATTCTGGTTGAAGATGCTCTTGGACAGGAGAATTGATTGTTAGTATTTAAACCTAAAGATATTGTATTATCCTCTAGGAAGTACTTATTTTATTGATTGATAACACGATTGACATCAATCTCATCTGTGCAGTAAATATAAGGCTACAACCATTAGATGACTAAGTGAGTTTAGTAGAAAGACTAAAAACTGAAACAGTTGTAGTGGCTCTGTGCAAAAATAGTAAAATCCACCTACCAGCACTCCTAAAGCTCACTGTTTAACGTGAACTTTTCTAATTTTTTATGGATAAAACCTTTGAACCAATCTTTGGATTTGTTGGAGTTTTTCATGTCTAATTTTGTCAGGTATAAATTTTAATTTTTTTAATTCGTCTGGTAATTTGAAATAGTATATAAAATAGTCAGGTAAATTTGTGCTATTTGAGTCTGACATGTTAAAGATTCATTGAGCTGTAAGCCATTGTGTTAGATACAGTACAACCGCAAGGCTTGAAGTGCAGCATCTCTGAACTGCATTAGGTGTCATATTTGAGTGAATGCACTTTGTCAGCTCCCATTTCTAAATTAGACGCTGAAGATGTGGAGAGCCGTTTCAACATGTGGGATTTGAGCTCAGCTATGGGACTGAACAGCGGCAGCTTCCTTCAACCTACATCCAGGCAGTGTATTTGGTAAACCAAAGATACATACTTCACGTTCTCACCATAAGCACATTTTTCAAAAAGCCTCTTAGTTTCTTCTCATTTGTCCTTTGTGTACTGTTATTTTCTGACACTTCTACTTTATTCTTGTTCCCAGCTGCAAAACTGAACATTCAAATGGTTGCTGCTTTGAGTTCCAAACCATCCCTAGGAGCGGCACCCTGCCTCAGGCCCATGTACAGCCGACTAACTACGCAGCAGAGACCGGCATGAAGCCCCAGTCCAGCTATGTTCTGAAGGTTCTTACATGGGAATTTGTTCAGCCTAATTTAAATACCATTTAATTCATTAAAAAAGCATGGCGAGAAAATTATTTTTTTCTGGCTGTCTGCTATTTTCTGATTAATGAAGTGATAAAGAGAGATGTTGAAAATCCTGTCTGCAAAACACTGAAGCAAAGAGTTAAACAGTACTATTTTTCTGAGAAGGTGTGAATCCTGTTTTTGGGCTTTCATACAGTATGTCTGACCATCCACACAGAGTAAACAGTGAGTGCTTCAGGGAGATTTGTCACCACCTATGGTCGTGACTTTAATAAACCCCTCATGCATCACCAACCACAGCTGAAGCCCAGAACTAAAGCTAAGCTACAGCCCACTAACTGCACCGCAGAGACCTTCTGACAGAGTACCAGTCTAGCTATGGTGCTGAGGTAAAGAGAGGCAAGCTGAGTCTTCCTTGTCACTGGAATTTCCATCCTTGAATCTCAATCTTAGGCCCCTTTGTCACCACTGTTGTGTGTGTGCGTGCATGGAAAGCATGTTTAAGGCACGTTGTAGAACCTAATTGAGGTGAAAAGGCACTATTTAAGTGTGGCCCATAACGTATTACTCACTATGCAGCATGGTGCCTGTGTTCCACTGGCTTTTGTAACTAAATGCAGTCTCACATTCAGCATTTCTTTAATCTGCCTTTCTGAAAAAATGAAGTGTGCTCCAGTGTTCTTAGATGAATGTCCATCAAATTTTTAAAAATTATTGATTTCAACAAGGTTAAAATATGATTACAGTCTGAGGCGCTCAGGAAGCTTCTCCTCTTTGAAGGTTTCCTGCCTCTGCATTTCTTTCTGAGACTCGTCCTCTTCGACCCTCTTCTCAGTTAGGAAGTAGCACATTACTGACAGAGTCATTTCCCTGTCTTCAGTGTAGTCAGACACCCTGAACCAGCCCTTCATCTGCTCCTCTGCTGCACTGTAGACTGAGGATACAACCCTGTGTTGAGACACATCGCCCTGCTGCAAATGGAGGATGTCATTCCTCCGGTCTGCTTTCAGAACAGCAATATCAGCTTTGTCTGGGTGGACTGGAGACAGCAGTGTGCCAGCAGCTGGCCTGGAGGGAGTAGTTAGTGTTACAGACAAAATTACAACTCAGTTACATCACAGGATTATTCATAGTATGATAGATTAAGGTTGCAAAGTCACTTAGAATCACATGATAAAAGTTGCACACAAATTTTCTTGTGCAACTTTCGTGTCATGTCTGAAGTAGGTCAGTTTATCTTTAAATATGAAAACCTGAACGGCAGTATTTTTTCAGTTATTCAATATCACTATACACTGATCAGGAAAAACATTATGACCTCATCAACGGTCTCATCAACACGGATGCCAAAATCCAAGGTTTTCCAGCAGAGCACCACACAGTACTAATATGATCAATGTTCACCTGTCAGTGGTCATAATGTTGTGGCTGATCGGTGTACACTAGCAATGTTGTCACCCGACCTAAAGCCTGCAGGGGTCATCATGACCTGTGCTGGTTTTGCCAGCAGAGGACAGTATCTTGCGTTCTCCTCATCCTCAGCTTTATAAAAGAAAGGCGATCTCAGGCACTTCTTCCAGACATGTGCCTTGGTGAACTCAGACAGGTCAGGTTCTCCGGTGAGGCGGCGCTGCAGTGAAGGGATGAACGTTACAAGGCTGTCCAGGTTTTTTAAAGTCAGACGGCGGTTCCTCAAGTTGATGATGTACATCCTGATGTTGTGCTGCCTTCCTGATAGCGAAACGGAATTCTTTAGTTAAGATGCTTTGCGAAGAAGGTTTAAGAATATTTGGAGCATGGAGTCAAGCTTTCAGAAAGAATGAACTGCTGTAAAATTTGGCTGGCTCACCTTTAATGGAGAAGGATTTTGTACTAATTTAATTAAACTGTGGACTTGGTTACTAGGATATGCTGTTATACAGTTTTCCCCAATTGCTAAAACACTAAATCCCATTCTCCGAACCAAATTCTCAGTGGCCTAAACTCATTTTTCAAATCAAACACTCTTTTAGCCAGACCTTAAACACTGTTCAGGTACTTAGACTCAATTTGCAAACGTCATCTGCTCCTTTTTGCTAAACCTTAAACACATTCTCAGTCACAAACCACATTTCACACTGTGACACATTTGTGTTGCAAAATTGTAAACACTGGCAGCAAAATGTGAACACAACTCAAACACAGCTGTCAGCTGTTACACACAACTCAAAACTGAACACAGTTTTAAAATGTGATCTGACCAATTGGGCAGGATAAAAGTCAGTTCAGAGTGCACAGGTGGCACATCAATCTACAATGGACAGAAACATACAGAGAGGCAGAGGAGGAAGAGTTAGTGTGAGAGGTGGTGGATGAAGAGGAAGGGACAACTATTGTACACCATGTCCTTGTTCATGGGATGACAATGAGAGAAGCAGGACAGAGTCCAACCCAGTTTAAGCAGATTCTCTCTGGCCAGCATCATCAGGACATTCAGATTTTTTGGATTTGTGTTTAAGGTTGTGAGGAAATAAGGGGAGGTTTCAAGAAATGTGTTCTAGCAATTGGGAAAAACTGTAAAGGATAATTAGCAAAAAAAAAACCCTGATCATTTTGAAGAGATAAAAAGAAGTGATTGGTGTTTAAAGCCTCTTTAAGAAAGAGACGCCTGTTACAGTCTGCCAATAGTTGCTTGATTATTGTTGCCTGTTATTCCTCCTGCTCTGATTTCTGAACGCTGACACCTTTACTTTGCTTTATGTTTGTGCATAAATGAATAAGCACTTATTTCATACCTGTAGCAGTCTGCTCTGGCTCGAGGTCAAACTCCATTTTTATGTAATACTTCTCTCCTCTTGGTGTTTCCATTTCTGCAGATGTGGGCTAATGTTGGGTTTAAACTATCAGTTGGACAAACTGTCTCGCCACAAGTTGTCATGAAATTGCAGACCTTTAAAAAACAAACAGACATCTAAATATGAGCATCTACATTTCCATGACAACCATCTGCCGGGGAAGATCTCTTGAAATGATTTAGTTCCAGAACAGCGACTAATTGGACCTTTTGCTGAGATTGCTTTTTCTAGTCAAGTGTAAAACATGACTAGCTCCCATGATAGAACCCTTAACCAGAGGGGTTTATGGCATTTGGTGTAGAAGGTCACCAAGTTCATTTACATATATTCATAAATCTTGGGGGAATTTGCTTGTTTATTCCTGACCTAGGGAAATTAATTTCATGATGACAGAGTAAATAGGAACGTTCATCAGGCCATGCATGAAAGACTTGAACCTTTTAGTTGTGTTGACAACATCAAATGTGTTATTTGGAATATTAATCATAGACATTGTTAATGAGCAAAATGTTGTACTAATTATTTTAGATGATAACCGTCTGGTAAATATTTTTTTTAGCACCACAGTCAGGTTAAACTAATAACATTCCCATCAACATCAGCTAGACCAATAATAACTACATACTTTCTGCATTTCATAACATTGTATGTGCAGATACTAGCATATAAAAGTTAGCGCTGGTAATTTTACAAAGGCCATGAGTGTGTTTAAAATGACAGAAGGATGTGGTCATATCTACTGTATTAATACTAAAAATACAAACAGTGGGGGTGAAAAAATACACATAGGTAATTTGTCTTTAACATCTTTATTCATCTTTTTTCATTATTTTTATTTGTAATGAAATTCATAAACTGTGTCTTCTGAACCTTTTTTTTTTTTTTTAAACGGCTTCTGTCATCTAACTCAAACAAAATCACCAAAAATGATTTCATGTTGTACAATCCACCTGGCGGACATTCCTATTGGCTTCACCAGGGTGCCATTCGACAGCTGTGGTCCAACACTGTGTGAGGAAGTTCCCCTTTAAACTTAAAGACTTCACTGCCTCTGCTGCACTATTTAAGAACACACCGAAAACCGGGAAAGCAGCAGGAAGGGTGGACAGAAGTGCTAACCCCGTCAGATACTTAGAAATTCCTTGTACAGTGTCTGCTTAACACCAAGATTAAAAAGACACGATATTATTATCACTGCTAATACCACAAATAAACAGTGGCATGAAGGCTGATGTTCAGATGACAAGACTTTTCCTCATGACAATACTGCATCTACATTTTTCCAGGCCAACATGACTGAGATCTAGAAAAACGGACTTAATAATTCACAATTAGCGCCGATTAGAATCTCGGTTTCCTGAAAAGCATCTTCACATTTGCTTTTTAAATTGGTTTACAGTTAAACTGGTATTATATGCTCACCACAGAGGGATGCTTTAGGGAAACCCAGACCACAACAAAGACTCGCTGTTTAAAAGTAGAACTTCCTCCAAAATTTTTTTAAAAAAAAAATCTGTCTGCATCTTCAATTAGGACAAGAAGAATAGCAAGGAGGCAATACCGTCCGCCATACGAACCACATCGTTTTATTCTGGCAGGCCATGGCGGTACGGTCTCGTCTTCCTACTGCTTCCTACAAACAGGACTGAATGGACACCACAGGCTACTATACCCAGTAGAGACACAAAACGCCTCATCCTCAAAAATGTGAAGAAAAGGAAAAAAAAAAGAGGAGGAGAGGCTATTTGAGAACCTGATTTGGATGTGGACACTTGATCTGATGCTGAACAAACCAAGCTGTTCCGGCAGAAAGAGGCAGTGGCTGCGTTCCAGACCAAATACTCCCCCCGTAACAAGGTAGATCCAAACTGAAACAAAGAATGAAGCTGTGAGCGCAAAACATAAAACTTTTTTTTTTAAAGATTTAAAAACGCTCTGACCTTTCTTCTACTCATATTTTTTCTTATTAAACTCAAGTTGAGGCATTGCTGGGACATTCACCACCTCTGCTCTTGGACAAAAGATAAACATGGACTTCCACATGGTTTGGGAAAATAATATTTATGATTCCACTTGTCCATTTCTGTCCTGACCGCCGTAAACCGATGGTGCAGGGAAGGTGGGGTCTATACTTGGTTTGGAACGGAGCCACTGCAGATACAAATAACAACCCGCATCTGTAGATGCACAAGAGCTGTGATGTCACAGGGACCTTACGACATCATAGGAGCCAACGTTAACGGGTTTCACTGATGACTTTACAGAGCAGCGGCAGAAACTCATCGAGTTCCCTGAAATGTTAGTCCTTCTAATCTCACTGGTATGAAAACCCTAAACCTGCTGGCAATTTTTGTTCCCCAATTCAAATTGAAAAGCGCAAAAATTAACGCGAAGAAATTCACATTTTTAAGTTCTTGGATTGAAGTTTTGTCCTGGCATCACTCCTTGGTAGCTGCCTCAGTTCCAAGGGAACTTCAATGCGATATGCTTACTCTGTAAATATCAGTGGTGTCATCTGACATGTAATGATGAGCTAGCGCCCGCAGCGGGGCGGTGCTGGTACTACACCCCTCCCCCACCCCTGTTCCCAATGTCCCTCAGTTTACAAGAAACAAACAGGAAATAAAAAGATTAAAGAAACAAAAAGAAAGAGAGAAAGAAAAAGAAATCCCCCCACCCCCCAACTGGGCCTGCCAGCACGCCATTGACTTTAAGTGTGTAGGTGTGTGTGTGCATGCGTGCGTGTGAGAATCAGTGTGTGTGCGGTCGAGGCCGCCAGAGTCTCTGAGATTATGTGAGGACTGGTGTGTGTGTGCGCATGGAGGCTCCATGGGGGTGAGGGGGACTCCTAGTATTTCTTCCCCGGGACGAACTCCTTTGCTTCGGGATTCAAGATGCTCTTCCTCTGCAGAGAGACACGTAAAAAACAGAATTAAAACATTGTCCTTTGAACTCAAACTGAATGTTCGTTACTAGAAAAAAATTGCAATATTGGATGTATCTGACTCACCGCCACTTCCTCCAGGTTGCTGTGGTGATCGCTGACGGAGAGGCCGTTGAGCTGCTGCTGCAGCTGCCCCACCCCCTGGTTGTTGAGGTCACGCGAAGGGATGAACCAATCCTGGTCCTCCTCCTCCAGCATTTCCTGGAAGCAACGCTCCAAGAACTCCTGCTCCAACAGCTCCTCCTCCACCTGAGAGACAATGATGGAGGAACAAAAGACAAGTAAGACAAAGAAGCAGCAAAATCAAGTGGTACATCTAAATTTGAGGTTACCATATTCAGATTTAACAAAGTGACCAGCCAACAGCAATGTCCCCAGTTTGTTGCAAGTTGTTGCCTACATCTCTTTCCACTTACTTCTAGTTTTTTTTACTTAAAATTGTGGGCAGAATACATACTGACTGGTAGATTTTGTCACTGAAAAACAAACATGTCAGTACTTTCTCATAAGATAATCAAGAATTGTAGACAGTTTCTGTGTTGTACATATTTAATTTGCCAACACAGGGAGATCGTGTGTTAAGTTGAGCCAAGTTAAACTTTTCTGGACAACTCTTTACAAAGTAGAAAAAGTCCCCTCTGGATCAATGTAGTGTTCTTATTGAAATAAACAAGGACATTACGTTCTGATACGGTGCAGATGTCTGAACACAACCAAGTCCAAGTTCTGATGTTGGTTCAGAGCCCACAAAACCAGAACTTGGACTTCCCTAGCTGATTTTTTCAAGATAATATTGAGTTTGGAGAAAGAAGATGGGGCCCAAGAGAATGTATATGCATGTGAAGGGTATGGGAAGAAAAATGGATCTCAAAGTAGAAAGAGTCTGAATGATAAACACATGAATTCTCAGATTCTCGGTTCTAAAATCAATCAGATTGTAAAAATTAAAAGTTGGCTTTATGTCACACATTCCATTCAGTATGTGTACATACCTGTCTGTTATACTCTTCCTCATTCTCCATCCACATGTACTCAGCGAACGGGTTGGCGTCGCTGCCCTCTCCTGCGTGCCCATTGGCCACTGGCTCCTTTCCTTCCTTCCCTGGAGCTCCGCCTCCTGGTGTCTTGGCCACCTCAGGACCACTCATCTCAGCCGGCTCTGCGTGAGAACACAATCACACAAGTTTTGCTCTGGGTTCCACTTAAAACTTCACTGTAGTAAAGTACACTGAAAGTATTTTTCACATCAGACACAAATGAATCCTAAAAAAATTATTTTACATACTTTATTTTCTTTAGTTCTTGAAACCAGACAACAATTTGATCATCTCCGGTTCATTTATCCCACAGCTGGATCTTATTGGCTATTAAATTACCATTATCTCATTTAAATCAAGGCTTTAACATTTTAGCCTGGGATTCAAATTGGACAAATTAGCAGCATATCAATTACATTTTACCCACAGCTGGGAAAGTGCTCCCACGGGTAGGAAAGTCTTCACTGCTCGTAAATAATAAGACCACCAAACAACAATTTTCCATATCGCATGATCTGAATGAAAAACAAAGTGAAAACTAACACCAGCTGGGACTGATCCTGCTCTGTGCACAACACACACACGCACACACACACACACGAGTCACAACTGCTCTACAATATCTAAAAATATTCTCTCTCCAAACACCTAAATTAGTCTCAAGGCTTAATAGAGTTGTTGGCATTTTATGGCTATAATCAATAGTTTTTCCAGGTTGGTGAATTGCGGTGCTGCAGTAAAAGGCCACAGTGTTTCATAATTAACAAGAGAAGCACACACAGACCCAGACAGACATCAGAAAGACATAGAGCACCATTAACAGGCCAAGAAATACAGCAAGTGTTAAATCAGCTGGTTTATGATAATAACAAGAGAAAATACAGCACACTGTCAACTTCAACCTCATTTCCATAGCAAGTTTAACAAGAGCAAAACAACTGAGCCACATGAGATGTGAATGTCAGTGACGGCTGGAGAAGTTAGGAAAAAGAATAGCAAAGTAAATTCTGAGAAACGCTCAAATTAAAATAGCATTAGAAGAAAAAGATAGAATTTAGAGGCTGTTTAACTCTCCAAGAAGAGACCTAGTATTTCTATTTCAAGAAAAACAAACATTCAGATAGACAGCAATGCACTAGGCTGTGTGCCAAAGGTGATTCATATATGCTGGAGCACGTTTTCACTCAATGGTGATGGGACGTGACTTTAAGTTAACTGCCGGCTTTTCAGCCAGACGCACTGCTTCTGAACAGCTGTGTCAAAGATGCATCTTCAAAGCGCAAACAAATAAAAATGAAAAGTTCAGAGTTCAGAGATGTCCTTGGTAGAAGATAATTTGTCATCAGACTGGTCCAGTGTGACAATTACAAATCTGCAGCTATAATGCCGATGCGCCTTTTAAATTTAGATTTGCATTTGTGGCAGTAATAAAAACCATTACAAGACCTTTATATTCTGCAGTACATAACCTTTAGGTATATTTCTTTTAAATAATTTACAGTTACATTTAATTTTATTACATCTACATGCAAATAATTCAAACGCTACGGTTATTTCTAAACATGGATGCAGCAAATAATAACCCCGTAAACTACGCAGAAGAACTGAAGAGGACTTTTTTCCTCCTAGAAATACAACTTGTTTGACCTGCCCTGATAAAATGGGGTTATTATTTGCAGTATCACATTACACATATTTTCAAAATTAAAAATCAACCAGACAATTTGGAAAGAAAACAATTTTGAAATAACCAACGTAGTCACAGACATTCATGAGAGAAAGGACTTTTCACTCTGTGCATCTCAGAATGTCACACTAAACTAGCAGAAATATAACCGACTTGATTTGATCTGAGAAGCTGAAATGTTTGTGAGGTTATTTTTCATCAGTCTGTGGATGGCTGCACACGACTCAAGCAAGGCAAACACAGTGAGTCACCATATGTAATGGTGCTGCATGTTGCAATGTACAGGCTGCAGGCGTTGCACACATCTGGTTCACTGCTTTCACATGGCTTTCACAGTCACTAAAAAGAAGGCAAAGGGTTTCATTCATTTAGACAGTTCATCTTTGGGTTCACTACATAGTCTTTACTGGCATTCTTGCTGCAGTAAGATTAAACTTGGATTTTTTTCAGTGATCTTTATGTACCAGTTTGTTAGAGTCATTTTGACAGTGCTTGTTATTTAGTGCTATTCTGCACTAAATCTAATCTTTGATCATCAAGTCCAAAGAGCCAGCTTCATCTTTACTTTTATCTTGTTGTACATATTCTCCCACCTTTGCACTGTGCACATAGCATTCGATGTGAAAGTACCAAGGTCAGGAAAACACAAACATATTCCATATCTGTATGCTGTCAATGTTTTCAGACTCTCCAAGTTCAGCAGCTGTAGCCCAGAAAAATAAAAAATCCTCAGCTGACTGGGAAAATCCGTGCAGAGGAAGTGAAAAAAGCAAACAGCTCTCCAACAAGTACAAATCAGGTTTCCCTGATCCAAATACTTCCTCCTCTGTCCTTCAGTGGGACTGTCCCTGCTTAAACATGACATCTCCATCTTAATTTAAGATGTGAAGCTTAAGCTTGGACAAGATCACACTGCTGTAAGTCAACACCTGCCCTGAGAATACTGTGCTGCTATCACTTGGCCTTTCTTTGCTCTGTGCTGCTTGTGCACAGATTATAGCTGGATTTGATCCAAACCAAATAGGAATTCCCATCACCATGCAACACGTATCTGATGTGCAAGATGCAGTGCAACAATATTTTTCTGTTTCCAGACCTAAAACCTCACTTTTACTGTTTAAGGGTTGTAACTGAACAATAGGACAGTCCACCTACTACAGCAATAGGGTTAGGTTACAGTGCAACAATCCTGCTAACACAGAAAGAAAGCCCTCTAAGGCAAATAAACCTGTCACTCTTTATTGAGCTGAATATTCTGCAGTCACAAGTTTTATTTTTGGAAAGTCAAGAGGACCAGGAGGTTTTACTACATTTTCTGCAAACCAATTTTGACAAAGCATAAAACAACAGCAGCTAATAATACAATTATAATCACCAGATCACCAGTATCCTACAAATAATTGTGAAAATGCAACAATTAGGCATGACCTGTGTTGTATCTTTGCTTCTGCAACACAGACACGCTATTACGACTATGATGAGACATGCCCACTATAATCCTCAGACTGCCAGCCAGCTACAACAGACTTGTCATGACTCAACTGCGGCCTCACAGTAGGGCGAGAGGGAGGAGAGAAAAAAATTTAAGCGATGATCTCAATCGAGCAGTGCACACAGCTCCAGGGTCAGCCTGATGCAGACACGTATACCACTGTTGCAATGTTTGTCTTTCAAGCACTAACTAGCATGCCCAAACTCCCAGAAACTTCCCCCATATAATGACCTGATTCCAAATTCAGGACATAATGTTTCTCTGACGCCTGTTCCTGCTGTTTCGGTATCGGTCAATGTAACAAAATCAGGCAAACTGCTGTTAACTGTATGGCAGGCAGTATGGTCACATGGTCCCACAGAGGAGTTCAAATAAACATCTATAATCTAAGTAGGTTAGTAGACTAAGAAGAGGTATAGCTGTTTCTATCTGCTGGCACTGATAGAGAAGTCTATTTATGTAGTGCAGTGATTTACACAAGATGTTGGACTATAAAGGCAAAGAAAAAACAAGCGGGGCAGGACAGAATGAAAGGGAAAGAACAATTTGCAAGAGAATACAGACGACCTCAGGTACTGGTATGATTGAAGCTTGTGCCAGTGCTACACCTACAAAGTGAACAAAACAAACTTAACATCAATTGCTGAAGCTTGTTACTTAGCATGTCAGGCATATGAGACAGACAAAAGCAAAGCAGGCCACAATGAAGTTCACACAAGAGGACAATCAGAAAAATGTCCCATAAAAATCCATCAAATGAATGTTTTGTCATCTATTAAGAAAACATTATAAACAAATTTCTGGTTCCAGCTTCTTAACATAAGGATTTGCTGCTTGTCCCTCATTTGAAACAGTTATAAAAGGAATATTTGATACTTCATAGACTAAATGACAAACTCAGTAACTCAATACCTAACTAAAAGTAGAATCATTGCAATCAAGGAGAAAAATATTCTTTATCTGCCCTCCTATTAGGTATTTTCTATGTTTTCATAGTGTGGCAATAATCATGTAAATCTCAGCCCTAAAATCAATTCCCATCAGCTGTTCATAGTCACTGAAAACATGCCTTTGCTCAGACAACACAGAAGTGCACAGCAGGTCAACGAGAATAAATATAAAGCGAAGACAGCGAGCACTGTACCATGATGTACTGCATCGTAGCACTTAACATGTTCATGTTGCATAACCATGTGTTGGTCAACATGGAATATTCTGTTAGCAAAGCCTAGATCAGTGCATCTTCCATACATGTGAGCAGAAAGTGATTTGATTCAATTCAATAACAGGTGATCAAGAGGTTAAATGCCATTCTTCAGTAGGGCACGATGAGAAATATCGAAAAACTATGAAAAAGAACAATTTCAAGATGTCACAGCTATAGTTCTGAATCAAATTACCTCATGTTGTGATCTAACACACTTTAAGCTCCACTCACTTCTTAAAGCAAAAATGCGAACAATTTGCTGGTTCTAGCTTCTCCATGGAGAAAATTTTATAGTTTTCTTTTATATTTATGACTGTATATCAAATAACTTTGTGTTTTGTACTCTTAGTCAGAATATTTAAAGATGTCACCTACTTTCTGAAGAGTGACAGACTAATTTCTAAACTCAAAAGCAACAGTTTAAATAAATGATTGATCATTTGGAAAATGGAAAATGATTTAATGTTCCATCTTATCAAAAGCAAGGGTTTTTTAAATCTAATTTGTTGAGTTTTTTTCATATTTTCCCATATTTCAGAAACTAACTTCATTAAATCAGTTCATTATGCCTATTATGAACTGCTTTGTAAACCCCTGAAATGAATTAGATAACAAGATAAGCTTAAGCACTAATACCATCGAAATTTAAACTGTATGAAAAGGTCAAATTATTGATTCAACTTAATTGCATTATTTACAAATCACATGAATACATCAAATCAGTCCCCTGTGAAGTCTGTTTGCAATATTATCCCTGTATTTCTTGGAGAAACCAGGATACGTTGTGTACCTGCACGTGAAAAATAAAACTTAAAACTGAAACACTGAGATCCCACCTGCGGAACGACAAAAATGGAGGAGCGCAAATAGGTTTATTCAAGTCCAGCTGTGCATTAAAAATAATAAAGTGCTTTGAAATGCGCTGAATAAAGCGTTTCCCAGCTGATTATGTAATGTAACAGTTAGTGTACTGTACGTAACAGGAGCTGTGTCGTCGTGGCTCACAGCCTGCTAACGTTGTCAGAGCTAACGGGCTAAACCAGGTGTCAGGCCTACCTGAGAAGTTGCTAAAAGGATTGGACGGTTTTAGCCGACGTTATGCTAAGTGGCTAGTTTACAGTGGCCTCACAGAGATAAACACACATAGCTGTCAATGAACGGGCCTAAGGTAAAAGCTATCCCAGCAACAACAAAGGCTACAGGGCTGCGTGGCAGAAAGCTGTTTATTTTAATCAAAGCCGTACAGCGCGTTAGCTGAAACAGGTTAAATGCAAATAATGCAGGCAATAACACCACACAGAAAGCAATTACAATACGTAAACCACGCATCGAGGACAAACCTCGCTCTCATTTGAATGTTTGAGGCCAAACAAAGTCCGCTACCAGCTAGCACGCTGCTACAGCATGGCAGCATCCCTGAAGCAGGTCAACAAAACAAGCCTCCGCTGCGGAGATTACAACAGCTCCACACACACTCACGACGACCCACTCACGTTTAAGGTTTTTAGAAGGTGAAATTACCTGGCATTGTGCTCTCGGTATTTGCCTCAACGTGTAACGTTACACAAAGTTACTGCAACTACACTGCGAAGAGTGCGTGCTCGTCGTTTCTCCGGTGGGGATTTGTCAGTGCTGCGATGCAACGTAGCTCAAGTTAGCTAAATCCTGTTAGCCACCGCGCTAGCGATGGAGAGCTGGGTCGGTCATGTGGTCTGCTGAGGCGTTCAGGTCCTCCAGCAATGTCGGAATTAGAAAAGAACTTCACATGAACATAATGCCAGCAGACATCACTATTAAAAGTAACACCATTCGTCCTCTCATTATTGTCTGCGAGAGTTAAACTAACTTACTTGTCTGTAGCAACTCTTTTGCAGTGTTCTTCACTTTTTCTGGGGAAACATCTGCACTCAAACTTAAGAGTGAACGAAAATTAAAGAATCAGAAACAGAAGGTTTTACTGCCAAGTAGGTTTCCACTAACATTTGACTTTGGTGTTTTAGTGCAATGAAACAGTAACACATAGATTAAAAAGTGTTGCCAGTAGTAGTTAAAAATGTGTAACAAGATAAATAAGAAGCACTGACAAAAAGTAACAGAAATATTTCCAATATGGAGGAATGTGCAAATTAGCCACCTGAAATCAGTCCCATACAAGGTTGCATAGAAAGTAATGTAAACAAGAACTTGAAAATTAGGACTTGTAAATAATTTAATACTATCATTAACTTCAAGGGGAGTCACAGCCTTATGGTACAATCCTAATGTTTTCTACAAATTTCTGAGTTGGAACAACAATGAATCAAAGGTGTTAATGTAGCTGGTGTTTTAAAGATACAGCGTGATCAGTTTGGTTTCATATGGTGTATAATAGTGGAATACTGTGCTTTGTTTTTTGTGCACATCATATATATTGATATTATTTATTAATACTGTAATGCTAGTCTGATTCAGCGAATTTAGGCTTCCGGTATAAACCTGCAATTTGTTTTTTGTATTTCACATGTCTTTCTCCATGGCTGTATTCCAAATTGGATACTTTTTCTTTTTACTTTAAGTCTGTACTGCAGCTGCACTTACGAAGTATGTACTGTTTTCAGCTTTCAACATTCTGGTCTGTAGTGCAAAATAAGTTATCATCTGTCTGCGATGTACAATGTATTAGGACACATCAAGTCTCTTTCTGGCATTCTATATGGTGTGGTAGTATGAATTTTGTAGCACAGTCCCACTCTTCCACTATCTTTGTGTTGCTACTTTCAAACCCTGCTTCACTACAGAAAACAACAACCTCAAAGTGGCAACCTACACACGGAAATGTCAAGTTTCTCTGAGGACTGTCTGCAAATGTTCCTCCAAAACAATTCTCCCGTCGCTATTTTGAGGGAACACTGAAGCCGCATCCTTCACTTAGCTCCATCCAACATGATTGTGATTGGTTTACGCCACATTTCCACATGCCTCTGTGTTTGATTCAGCCAGAATTTCAGTCATTCATATGGGATTGCCCATTATCCCAGATGTGTTTGCAAAACTCCTGCTTCTGATTTTTTTTCCAGTCCTAAATTTTCCTCGAGTACGTTTAAAAATTTTAACTTTAGTAGTTGATCATGGAGAGACTGGATAAATAGCATAAAACTATTTGAGATGCACAGAAACAGAGGTAGCCCACCTTTGCAAACAACTACAACACAACATCTGGTTATATCCAATCACAGTAACTCGATTCCACCAGTTCCCACCACCCCTTCCTCCCCTGCAAAGGTTAACAGTAGGTGATTAAATGATAAGTCAAAAGACTGAACAAGATCCAGCTCTGACACACTCTGAGCAGAAATACACTGTAAATCATTGATTCTTTTTCAGCAGCTGTCCATCGTGATAAAAAGTCAGGCTTTATTTTTTCTTGAGAAGAACTGAGAGAATGTGGATAGAGACACATTTTTTATATTTAGTCTGCTACAGATAACATGAACATAGATAAACACCACTGGCCTTGGTGTGTCACACTCTCAAGAAGATATGGTTCTACAATTCTCTGGTTATAAGTTATTGTACATTGTTAGCAGCTCTAATAGAGTGATTGACAGCAGCTGACATTATGGTTGCCTAGCAGCAAACAAAGGCTGATCCTCTTGCTTTTGCCTGTCACACTAATAACCGCCACACTTATTATCTGCATTTTACTTTTAAGAAATTACAGCACATTGTAGCCATAGGTTTATGCATGGTGCTACAAATGTAAATGTAAGTCACGAGTTAACACCCTTAAGAATGCCTATATGTGAATGTAACTACATAGCAAACGTGTTTACAAGGTTGAAGTTTGTTATTTTCATTTCATTATCAATCTGAATCACTGTTATTAGTTTATAAAATGTCATGAGAAGAATGTCCAGTTTCTCAAGCTTTCTGAAGTCTAAACTTTATATTGTCCAATTTTCAACAGTAAGAGAGACAAGCAGCAGATCATCACATCTGAGAGCTGGAGCCAATAAACTGATGTGTTGTTTAAATTACTAAAACAAAACGTCTATTGGGAACATTTTTGCAGATACATTTTCTTTCCATCAACTTATAATGGTTCCCAGCCAGTGAGTTGGGACAACTTAAAGAGCCAGGGGATGAATTCAAAATAAGAACGCAAACCAATTCCTCAAGTTCCAGAAATTATACCTTCTATAGCGAAAAATAGTGGATAGGTTTATCTCCTAGCATTAACAACTTTTAAAATGCAATAATCTGATGAGGGAACATCACTTTGTGGTAGTTCGTGACTCTTAAACCCCTTTTTAGACGCGCTTTTTTCATGAATTTGTTGGCACCTGAACGTGTCAACTTCATGTCCAAAAAAGCTAAATCCTGCTTGGTCTGACATAGTAACAATTTCATATTGCTTTCAACACAACACAGAGATGAATATTACAGATAAGCACACAGGTTCAATGACCAATGTGGTCACAAAAGAACAAGAAGAAACTCGTCCATGTACTGTTCAATTTAACATTGTAGAATGGTTGTCTCTTAGTAAACATATTTATGAGTATTGATTTCCAGCTAGCCACAGTAATTTGAACAGTTTGATATACTTGCTATTAGTTTAGGTTTAACCTATTCTTTAGTAGTAGCTCCCACAGATTGTTCATTTGTCTTATACACCAATCAGGCATAACATTATAACCAATGTGATATGATTGTGTGGTAAAAAATGCTCTGAACCATTGGACATGGACAAGAGGACCTCTCAGGGTGTCCTATGAGGTCTGGAACCAGGACCTTGGCAGTGTCTGTCAATCCAACTTGTTCCACTGCATCCTATTGATGCTTGATCAGAATGGGGTGTAGGAAGTTTGGAGGTCAAATCAACATGTTGGGCCACTGCCATGTTCCTCAACATGTTCCTGATCGTTTGATGTTTTTTTCCATGTGGTGGGGTGCATTTTCCTGCAGGGGTAGGCCAGTGGCATATGAGATTTCTATTTGTATGAGGGAGTGTGCTTGTTCTAGGACAGTGTTTATTTGGGTGTCTAAGTCTCATCAGCACGGGTGCCAAAATCCAAGGTTTTCCAGCAGAACAGCACATAGTACCAATATGATCCATCACTTCACCTGTCAGTGGTCAGAATGTTGTGGCTGATCGGTGTATCTCTTGTCTGAAAAGGTCTAAAAACAGATGCAACCCCAAGGCCAAAGGGTTGCTGGCAGATGTAGGTTTTTTTTAAAGGTTCTTAAGCCAAAAAAGCTGGGAAATTCAGTTCTGGCTGATTGTTTTAGTGCTAAATGTCACGATAGCGTTGACTTCCTAAAACCGGGGCTCTCAGCGGGTACCTGAATGCAGCATGTGAACAAACATACGTCGAGCTCCACCACAGAAACACCACCACTACACTCTTTACTCCCCACAACACAAATGCCTGCGTGGCTTCGGAAATTAAAGAAATACTTACAAATAATCCAACAATTTACTCATAAACTGACTTTTAAGTGTAGTAAAAAATATATATAATGAAGGAAAACATGCTCTGAAATGTGGTCTGTTCAAATGTGTGCACACAAAATAGACATCAGTCTAACATTTGAAGACTGCATGTTTTCAAGAACTTGACAGTGCTCCAGTTTTTAAGTTTACCATAATTCAACAATTTCTAATGTAAAGATAAACCTGTAACTTAAGTTGTAGCACATTTTCATAATTGTCACAACAGTTATTCCTTCTTTTCAGACTGATATTTCAGGACAGCAGTGTTAGCTAACTGTGGAATTGATGCAAGTTTATATCAATAAATACTACACAAATTGGGTTGTATACTGAAAACAGCATAAGTAAACTGCATTTTATTAACACTGCTGACGTTTAGGCTTTCTTGCTGCTCTTTCTTTACGTCTTTCTTGCTTTTTTGTGTAGCAAACGGCTAGCTTCCCCCCTTTACTGCACCAACAACAACATACTCACCTCTCAACTTCAAGAGCAAACGGGGGGAATCCGTAAACCAACTATCGAAGGGGGAAAACGGCTCTTTTCCGGTCCCGTATGTCACAGGAAAACCACACAGGAAACAAATTCTTCTTTTAATCTCCAACACGCCAGATGGATAGCTGTCTCCCGGTTCAGTTTGCTCGCGTTATTTGGCTAAAAAAACGGTAAAGAAAATCCGCTGTTTCCTTCTGCCTAAACGTTGGGAGAGAAAAACGGTGTCGTGGTCGCGCTTGTCCAGCTGTACACTTTCGTCATTGGTCGAAGTCAACGTCAGTCAACGGCTGCTAGCGTTTCTATTGGTCCAAATGAGCACACGCCCCGCCCCGCCTCTCCATTCACGTAAGTAAACAAAATATAACCCATTTTTCTCGCGGCCCCTGTTTTGTGATCAATATAACCACTTAATATTTGACCCTGAGAATTATTAACCAGGCATGGCCGTTCTTTACTAGACGAAGCTCTAGTTTTGTGTTTGTAAAAGGTGTTTATGGCGAGAAAGTCGGAGAAAAACAGGAGAGAAAAGTGAGCGGTGACGTGCACATGGTTTTCAGAGGTGAGGAGTGTGTTTGAGCTTTATCCATTATCTTTACGTTGTCATACTTTATAGGGTAGATATTAGTTTAAGTGTTGAAATGACTTCAGAATAATGAAATTAATACAGTTTGACACAAGAAAAGCACAAACACATGATTGTAGGTACTTAATCATGAATCAGAGGAAGCTTTCCTGTGAAAAGAATCCACAATGTAGAAAACTCACAGGTGAATAATAATGAATAGCTGATCTGTCAGATTAAGAGGATCTAGGAATTCCTTACACGTGCTGGAATTCTTACAACGGAAAGTATTAATCATGGACAATTAAGATAATCACAAAAACATGTGGCCTGTTGTGTGACTTAAAAAAAACAGAATTGCAAGTAGGAGAATGATTCAAAAATAGGTTTTACCATGCAGCTGATCATTTTTTGAAGAGAGAAGCATTTTTCTTGATACTGAGTATTTATATTTCAGAAAAATATAAGGTTAGTTTGTTGCTTGATTTCATAGTTAATGGCAGGCACAAACTAGGGCTAAAGTTAGTTTAAAAGAAAAGGAAACAGCTCAGACTGATCACTTATACGTTACAAAATTTCAAAGGGTCACTGTCACATATGTGTGGTGTCATGTAGTCATGTAAATTCAGGTGGTTGGCATGTCTGCACTGCATGCTCTGATTCCGATGTGACGTGGTGAATTGCTGTCTTCTGTAATGCTGATAATTGTGTATGCTTTAAAAGTTTGTCATGTTATGAGTCTTTGTGATGGCCAGAGATACACAATTTTGCATTGCATCATTTTCAGGACGACTGACGAGGATACAGGGACGTTCAGTCAGAGTTCAAGACTCCCTCAGTGTAAGCTTAAACACGTGTGCCTGAGTGATATTAATAGCTAGTAATCTGCTGTTTTGACTAAACTGGCACCAAAATCAGTTGTGCTCTACATTTCCTCTAAAACCTTTAACTCTGCCACTGATCACAATAGATTAAAGTTTTTAGAAGCGAGAACAGTCACCTTCGACACTGAGGATGGATGTTTTGATTGCTTTAACGGCACTAAAGCCAGATCAAAAGCTACAGTATCTTGTTTTTGTCCTTTACACAGATGCTGACATTATGCTGCTGAAGAATAGTCTGATGTTTTGTCCTGAGACTGGTGCAATGCAAGACTAGATATCCACTATCTTGCCAAAAGTATTGGGACATCTGCCGTTACATGCACATGAACTTTAATGACATCCCATTCTTAGTCCGTAGGAATGGGATCCATAGGAATCTGCAAAGGGCTGGCCCACCCTTTGCAGATATAACAGCCTCAACTCTCCTAAGAAGGCTTTCCACAAGGTTTAGGAGTGTGTTCATGGGAATTTTTGACCATTCTTCCACAGCACATTTGTAAGGTCAGGCACTGATGTTGGACGAGAAGGCCTGGTTCTCAGTCTCTGCTCTAATTAATCCCAAAGGTGGTATATTGGGTTGAGGTCAGGACTCTGTGCAGGCCAGTCAAGTTCCTCTGCACCAAACTGGCTCATCCATGTTTTATTGACCTTGCTCTGTCCACTGTTGGCAGTCATGTTGGAACAAGAAGGGGCCATCCCCAAACTATTCCCACAAAATTGGGAGCATGAAAATGTCTTGGTATGTTGAAGCATTAAGAGTTCCTTTCACTGGAACTAAGGGGCAAAGCCCAGCCCCTGAAAAACAACCCCACACTATAATACCCCCTCCACCAAACTTCACACTTGGCACAATGTAGTCAGACAAATACAGTTCTCCTGGCAACCGCCAACCCCAGACTCGTCCATCAGATTGCCAGACAGACAAGCGTGTTTGGTCACTCCAGAGAACACATCTCCACTGCTCTAGAGTCCATTGGCAGCGTGCTTTACATCACTGCATCTCATGCTTTGCATTGCACTTGGTGATGTATGGCTTGTATGGAGCTGCTCAGCCATGGAAACCCATTCCATGAAGCTATCTACGCTCTGTTCTTGAGCTAATCTGAAGGCCACAACATATTGTTTGGAGGTCTGTAGCTACTGACTCTGCAGAAAGTTGGTGATGACTGCACACTGTGTCCCTCAGCATCCTCTGATCCCACTCTGCGATTTTATGCCTACCGCTTTCTTGCTGAGTCGTTGTTTTTCACAGTTGCTCCCACTTTGTTATAATACCACTAACAGTTGACCGTGGAATATTTAGTTTCGAGTCAATTTCACGAATGGACTTATTGCACAGGTGGCAACCTATCACAGTACCAAGCTTGAATTCACTGAGCTCCTGAGAGCGACTCATTCTTTCACAAATGTTTGTAGAAGCAGTCTGCATGCCTAGGTGCTTGATTTTATACACCTGTGATTGGAACTCCTAAATTCAGTTATTTGGAGGGGTGTCCCAATACATTTGGCAATACGGTGTATATTTGTCCATTACAAAGGCTGATATTTTGTTTAAAAAAATTTAAAGTATCAATGATTATCAGCTTTACCTGTGCACAAAAGATTGCAATTTACTACAACACTGACTTTCGCAATCAGAGCATCCATCCTCAGTGTCACAGATGACTGTTCTTGCTTGTCAAGGCCTTCATCACCTGTCATCAGTGGCAGTGTTAATGTCATTTCAGAGGAAATGCTGAGTGCGACTAATTTCAGTGTCATATTGTGTTCAGTCAAAACAGCAAATTCCTAACTGTGAGTGTTGGTAATTAAAATCCTAACTTTGTGTGTCAACCTACTGAAAAACAGAGCAACAGCACTATTCATTTATGCAATACCAGCGTAATGTATATAAAGATGCTTTAATGTAAACACTGATTGTTTTGTAACATTTTCAAAAGCTGATCTCTCTGTTCATTTGAGAAATCCCTGCTGCTGTGATGTGCAGAGATTTTGTTTCTCAGTGAACTGACAGTACAATTGATGGAAAAGCTATGCCACAATGGTACCATCTACAAAAAGGGTGAATGTTTTATCCATTCTGATTTATTCTGAGCAGCCGCCACATTTGCATCAGAGGCTTTTATAGCCTCAGTGGCTATTTCGTCTATTTTTGGTCAAAGTAGACAACTGCTTCCCTCATGCAGGTTTGGGGAGCTGAGAATGTTTTTGGCAGCTGCTCAGAATCAGAAACACTGTTTGGCATAAACAGCATGGTGACAGTGGCATGTGTGTTGTTATAAAAGCTGCACCGGGCATGATGGATGTTTATGTGAATCGTGCTGTTTGTAGCCTATGATTTAAACTGTAGTACAGTTAAAGTACATTAAGAGTAAAGCTTTTGGTTTCATATCTTAATCGCTGGTTTGAAGCATCTTTTTAACCTTTAATTGTTTTTTTTTAGCATTTCAGCACAATAGCAGCATCTTGTAAAATGGTTTCATCCAGCCTCTGGCCTGTCTGTCCTAATGTAGGGAAACAAACAAATCCAGCGTTTACCTGCATTAAGCAGTAAGAGGGTGCATTACTCTGAAATCACAGCGGAGGGCGACTGTAGCACGCAGTGTAGTTGTTGGTCAGTGTGGTGTCCACTGGCAGAAAGCTGTAAATATGGATCCAACTTGAGTAGAACTAAGGGAATACAGATTTCCTCCATCCTCTGTAATCTTTGAAGTGCAGACTTTTCAAACATTACTGACAAATTAAGCAAAGGTCTAAAAGAAATAAATTGTCCATCATTTGTGACTTGAACAATACTTGACGATCAGCTTAATGTCTATAAAATGCCTATATTCTGTTAGTGCAGGTCAGGTAACTCAGTCATATTCACTTAAGCGTTGCATTCTCAATGGCCTGTGTACATTGCACTCGACCACTGCTTGGTCTATATATAGTTAACAATCAGAGAACATGCACTTCACCATAAATCCTCACTGTAGCAGATTTCCAGCTCGCTGCAATATCGCTGCATTGTCTCAGCTGGACGCAAGATGCATGGATGTGTTGAGAAGGATATGGGGACATTAAATCAGCGTTCAAGAACGCCAGATGTTCCCGGGAGTGTAAGCTTAAACGTATGTGCGTGTGTGTGTCTGTCTGCAGCTGAGTTATCCACAGTGATCTGTGATAGCTCTCCTTGGGAAACGCACAATGGCTTATAGAAAGGGTTTGTTTCCTTGTGATTGGACACACACATGTATACGGCAGATGTATCCAGGCAGAGGCCAGACCTGGTCAAATATGTTTTGTAAAGTGTAACTGGGATTTCCGCTCAGTTCACGTGTGACAACAGCAGTTTTTTCCAGCATTTGGCTGAAAGAAAACTTTAAAGGACAGTTTATTTAAGTCTCACATGTGAACAATGAGCTAGGTATTTTTTGCTGTAATCATTCCTCATAGTCTTACTCTCCATTTGAGCTTCCTTCCTAATGCTCCTCCTTTAATCTAATTTGGTCAAATCAAGTGTCTGTTTTCCAATAGGTGTTTCTTAGTCTAACATTTCCACTTTGTGTCCTCCAAGACAAAAAGTAACAAAAAGTTACTCTTCCATTCATTTGACTCACTTGACCAAAGCCTCTATTAGCTTCAGATAAACTTTTTTGTTTACCCGGTGTGAACACTGTGAATTGTGCCGATCACTTACATTGAAAGCAGACAAGGAAAGGACCTTTAAATGGCTGGCGTGAACCAGCAGAAACTTTTCAGCGTTTATATGTGCACCAGACTATTGTTTAAGGGCCCACTAGAAAAACTGCAAATCTATACACAGCCCACATCTACATATATTGTCATGGGAGTTTCCAGCACTGTAACTATCCTCAGAAACACTATAACTTACAGACAAAGTGAGCTATTCCCCTTTAACTCCTTCCCCCTTTTCTTCCCCCCACTGCTGCTACATGACATCCCCCTCCCTCCTCTCTTCTTCCCCCAGCTCCCTCTGCTATAAATTTCAGCCTCCGTCTTTGCTATTGAATCATAAATCATAAATTCCCTTCCTGTACCTCTCTCTCTCTCATGTTCCCCCTCTTTATTATTACACAATAGGCCAGACTTTATGTCAGAGGGCAGCCATATTTAATATGTGTGTGCGTTTGTATCTTCCACCCCAGGCTTTCCTGTCGCTCTGGGTCCCCACCCCAATGCTTCACCGGTGAGTTTGCAGACGCACCATGAAACATGCGGCACACCCTCACTTGCACATGAACAGGAATTGGCAAGTTAGCACAGACACATGCACCCAAAGGTACCATATTGGCTTTATTTTTGTCTGCACAGACCCACTATTCCTGCATGAGCAGGTGCTTATAGTCTGAGGTTCTGTTAACACTCACCACTGAGGTGCTGTTAACACTCTGGCTGCAATAAGCACCAGGCTGGCAGTATGTTCAGTTTTAACAAGGACTTTGGCGAATATGGAAATATTTTCCTGCCGTGTATTTGTTCCAGAAACCTTAAAAAACTGCATTCACACAGTGCAGGCCAATGTTTCCGCTTTGCTCCTCCTCTAATGCTCCTCCTTTGTGTTTTACACTCTGGACTTCACATGTTCAGACTCTGCGTCCCTTGTTTATTTAAAGGGTTGCATATCTAATGCCATTTTTCAAATCTAAAATACAAATGCATTGATTGCAGACTTGCATATTTATGACTTTTATTTACATGGTTGGAAAAAAACTAAAGAGAAGGGGAGATCTGCATGATGATAATATTGAACTCACTCTCATGCCGCCATCTGTCAGTTAGCTTAGCTTAACACAAAAGCATTTTTAGCAGTAGTTAACAGTCTGACTGTTTCCTCCCTACTTTTACCGTTAGCCCAAATATCCCAGCGATAATCTTTGTTTAAAAATGTCCTGAAAAGTTCTGCAAAGTTCCAGTAGAGTTGTTCCATCTGCTGGAAAATCTCTGATTTGCTCAGACTATTTTCTATCATAAACTACAGATTATTAAAATGGTATCTGTGAAATTCTAGCTTGATAAATCAAATACTTTCAGTGATGATTTTCCGCTATGTTTGAATGACAATATTTCAGGAATTATTAAAGATAAAAGCCCCATCATTGAGCACACATTAACAAAGAGATCGACAACAACAAGATTGGATTTTTCTGATGGCATCAGTCTCTTTTCATATTTCAACTAACCCATAATCAGAGAATATATGATCTGCTTGTCCAATATTACAGATCCGGAGAAAATAGAAGGATGTAAAATAACAGTAAAAGTGTCAGACTTTCATCTTTAATAGTTTCTGAGATATTGTAATTCAAACATAGCTTCAAATATCAGGGAAAAAACCTGCTGAAAGTGAGTTGACTGTCATTTTTAAAAAATGATTTATCTCTTAAAGGATTTGATATGTCGAGCTAAAATTACACAAAAAATGTTTATAAATCCGCTTATTTTATGCCGTAAAATTTTCAGGCAAATCAGGAATGGTCGAGCAGAAATTATTTTAAAAATGTGACCATTTAAGATGAAATAACCCAGTAATGTTTTCAGTGGGAACCTTTTTTTCTTTGCTCCCAGAATTCCCTTTTTGAAAGGTAAGATAGCGTTCTCTAAAGACGTTCTTAAAATGTTTGCTGATAACGTTGTAAGATCCTTATGCTCTGACATTTTCCAAACGTTACACTGGGAATATCCTACCTTTGTTATCACACAAAAAGGTGGAAGTTTCATAGAAGCACTTGCTATAATCTGTTTCCTCAACGACACTCTTAGAAGTTTGTAGGCAGAATGTTCTACCTTTTTTAATATATCACGTTACAGGAACATAATGACAAAAAATTACGTCATCTGAAGCCTACATAACATCTTGACAACACTTTTTAAATGTTGATTTAATATTTTTCTTTACTTGCTATTATGTAATATAATTTGTGGTCCTGACGACATCCTCAGAATTCCTCTGAATGTTGCAGTTAGTTAACTTTTAACCTCGTAGGAACATTATTTCAAATGATAAATATTCCTAAAACATTCCTGAGAACTTGTAGTTAATGTTTGCCAATGTTGTGGGAACGTTCCCTGCCAGCTGGCTGCTGCCTATGGCAAGAAAGCCAACTGACCTATTTCTGTAGTGTACACCAACATGTATGAACGTGTCAGTAAAATACAATCAGCTTTACTGCCTTTGCAAAAATGACTTCCCAAAATTGTCACTTTGTTGCTCTTTTGCATCAACAGTGTGGTGTTTGATGCTGTCATGGGAACTAACAGGTTCAGGCTGACATTTTGAGCTATTTAGAGGAGCTGAAGGGACAACAATAGTGTCTTACAGTTTGTGTGTGTGTGTGTGCACGCATGCCTGTGTGTTACATGTTATGGGTGTGTTTCCGTTGCTCGAGGACTTCCAGGGTCCCAGAGATAATGTGGAATTCATGAGCCGCTCAGGGGTTCCTTCCTGTCACCTGACTCTGTCCCTTCCTGTTTCCTGCGTCGGACCTCCAAGGAGAAGGGCGAAGCTGAGGGAGGTGATGGAGGAGCTTCAGCGGACGGTTCAGTCGGGTTTAATGCAGATTAGGATGAAGCAGGTTGCTAAACACAGCTGTCAGGACAGTGCCTACAATCATGAAAACATTTGAAGTGTTGCCACCCATAATAGCAAATTAACTGAACCAAATGAATGCGGGTGAAGAATTAAATAAAACGGATTGGACAAAGAAATACTGGCCCATAAATGGATACAAGACAGATGCAAAAGAACAATAAAAGATGCAATAAAGAGAAAGAAAGGAGGAGAAGGAGAAAGAAAGAGGTGATGGCAGGATCCATATGGGGCCTCTTGGTTTTTGGGCAGCTAAGGGAGACATGCCAGGTAATGGCTTCCAGACACACACACACACACACACACACACACACACTAATTTGATTTGGAAATCTGACAGCAGACTGAGTGTATATGGATGTGTGTATATACCTGAGGCATTTTCTTTCGCATACTCGAGAGGTCTGACTTCCTCTGCCCATTGGGAGAGGGGCCGGTTAATCTTTGTGTGTGCGTGTGTGCGTGTGTGTGTGTGTGTGTGTGTGTGTGTGTGTGTTAGCAAGCACTGGGGGTTAATGTATGCTTTCAATCACAGCTCTTGTGGGGAGAAATCAGATCCCTGCAGCGTAGAAGTGGAGCTCAAGATCAGCACACACACGGCATTGGAAAACAAACATAAGATGAGAAAATCAATACCACCCTTATGTCCATTGGGTAAACATGTCGTGATTAGCATAGCTTAGCATGACAACTAAAAAGAGGGGGAAACAGAGCGGCAATTTTTTTTTTTAGTTCCCAGAATGTTCTTCTCAAAGATAGGATACACTGTTCATTCTTAAAACATTCTTAAAGCTTTTTCTCAATGTTACATTAAGATCATCTTCCCTTTGTTGTAATGCAACATTGTGGGAATGTTTTAAAGAAAAACTTTCTATAATGAGTTACCTCAACAACAATCTCAGAGCTTTGCAGGAAAATGTTCTACCTTTGTTAATATATCACATTACAGGAATGTTTTATAGTAGATCTTTTGAGGCTTTGATAAAGCTATCTGGTAATATCTTCCAAAGAGTCTCTGAATGTCGCAGTTTATGTCTTAGTACACTTTTAGTCTCACGGGAACAATATTTGAAATGATAAATATACTTAAAACTTTTTTCAAACATTAGACTGAAACGTTTTCTTTAAAACATTCTTAAAACTTGTAAGTAATGTTGGTCAGTATTGTAGGAACGTTCCCTGCTAACTGGGGCCTCTGTGCTAAGCTAAGTTAGCCAATTGTTGTCAGAAGCATCATGATAAAATAAACTGGCAAAATGATGTACTTCCTTAAAAGAATTTTTGGACATTAGATTATAACTTGTTTTCGAAGTTATTTGAACTTGTAGGTAGTTTTTTTAGTTTGTGCTAGCTGGGTTGCTGGCTGTAGCAAAAAAACAAATCAGCCTGTTTCCTGACATTATTTCCTAGTAATTTAATTGAGGTGCATTATACTGAACGTAGAGATATGAGCTTCATTGTCTCATCTGAATCATTTTAAAGACAACACATTTAAGGATGCACACATTAAAACAGGGCACAGTGGTATAAAGTTCAACATTAGTTTTAGATTGACCATATTCACTTCGCTGCTTCCTGCTTTTGTGTGAAAAAGGTCAGAAGGGCAGCTAAAAAAAATCAAGCAAAGTAAAGTGATAAAGACAGCGGCGCAGAAGGAGGCAAACAAAGAAGGAAAGTGAATGTGAGAAAGAAAGAAAAGAGAACAAGAAAAAAGGAGGAACTCAGGGTGAGGGATAGATATGGATGAGTGGGAGGGAAGTGAGAGGGCGAGATGACTTCACTGGGATACAGTGATTCCTCCACCCTCACAAACTTTGCAGTTTCCCACTCAGGTAAATCCCCCAGCATTCCCCCCCTATGTGCTGTCACAGCCCTCACACTCCTGCAACGTGTGTGTGTGGTGTGTGTGTGTGTGTGTGTGTCACCACTTTTCTCTGACATTCCTGTGCAGAGTAGAGAGACGGAGCGCTCGGCTGCAGAGACACAACTGCAAATCCAACTCCCTCAAAAGCCAGGACTTTATGTTTTTTAACAGAGAATTTCATTTTTCTTGCAGTGCTCTTCCACATCCATCGGAGCTCTTTTCTGATTTGGGAATTCCACTCTTGGGAAATCTGCCTGCAAGTCAGCTGGGAAGTCTTCCATTTTTCCACAAGGGATTTCTAGAAAAGCATCCTCTTGTGTCCAGTAACAGCTTACTCCAGTTCCTCTTCTGTCCATCTGCTTCCCTGGAGGCAGATTCCAAGCTTGTCAAATTCCAGAGTTTGGGAATATTTTCGTGCTCCGGCCAGGAGAAGCAAAACAGACGGGGACATAGCGGAGCAAGCAGCACTTGAGGTAACCTTAGAAGAAAAGAACTTTTTTGGATGATAAGTTGAGTGCTCTTTGCAATGGAGTGGAATAAACTTGATTTCAACTTAGCCAAATTGCATCTTTCTGCATGTTTGTATCAAAAGTGCATTAATTGCAACTGTAAAACACAGAGCTGCATAATAATGACTAGCAATAATCTGTCTTAAGTCTACCGTATGTTGACAAAATTTCTCAATTGTAATGGTGCATAAAAGTGGTCCATGTTGCACAATGTAATGTTATGTCTCACAGGAGTTTTAGTGGCTTGTTCTGCTGATTCCTTGCTAGATCTCAAGCAAAAAGAGAGAAAGTAGAGAATGGAAAGGAGCCGGGGTGTAGATCATCCAGTGCACATTAAGGTCAAGGAGATGATGGGATGACAGAGACAAAAAGAAACTGATGGAGATTAAATATGTGCAAGAGAAGCGCATGAAAGAGTTTCATCGTCTCTCTGGTTTAATCATCAAACAGCAAGGACAACTGCTGGACATATACAGGCGTGCTTTATATTCAGAAGTCTCAGCCACATGCTGGAATAAATGCACACAGATGTTGCATGCATGTACGCACAGAAACAATGTCGAGCTGATGTATTCTCTCTGTCGCACACACTCGCAAGAAAGACATTTAAACAAACACATCTTTGTTTCATTGCACTCGGCTGTTTAGTTTGCTGCTGGCTCAAGATCTGGTCCTAGTGCTGTAATCAATACTCACACACAAAGCAGATCCCCAGTCAGGAGGAACCAACATACAACCAACTACTACAGATTATATAAAGACACAGATTAAATGCATACATGTATATACATTACATAAAATATGCACTGCAATCATCGAATTACTGTTCTGTCTCTCACTTGTCCACATTTTTGTGTTTGCTTAAGCCAGCCAAAATGTCAGCTCCTATCATAGTCATTTATATGTATGGTATTTGGAAGACATCCTGATTCCAGAAAGCTTCCTGATGCAACCAGACGGTGACCTCTGAGCAGTTATAGTAGCTGGGAGTTTGATTTTAAAGAGCAAAGTTGCTGTAAAAGATGGTTGGGATGTGCTCTCTTCACTTCCCCTCCCTGGTTGATTAATATCACGTCCAAAATTACTCCCAATTTTCTGTCTAGTGTGCTATATTTACAAATTTATGTAGTACAAAGCGCCTCCCAAGGTACGCACAAAGTGAGAGAATGAAATAAGTTGCGTCCACAATGTGTACAGTTATTCTTTGCCAAATTAAATATCACAACGCAATGGTTTGACTTTGATGCATTAGTCATGCAACATAAAATGCAGTACAATATACCTTCACATTTGAGAAATTCTAACTTGTAGGAAAAGCAAAGGTGTTATTAATAACAATCACGCTCTTGATGGCTCCATAATATTCAAGTATAAGCCGTGGCAGTGCGCCTGAGTCAATATGCGCAATACCAGGACGCTGAAGCAGCTAAATGGAATTCAGCCAGTGGTGATTTTATTATTTACACCTCCTCTGACAGGTCATAATGTTGTGTGAAAACAGGCCTTTTGGAAAATAGCAGGATGAAATTGGTAATGTGTGCAGGCCGTAAAGCTTATTTCATTTTATGATTAACTTTTGCATTCATTTTAAAACCTTGTTCAACAGAATATGTTTCTTAAAGCTGCACTAAATTATATTTTGTGTAAGCAGTGGATCAGTTTATTTTGTCTGAAATGAGGCACTCGTCATGACTAACACATAAATAATAATTCACCCCGTTCTGTAGAGTTCAAGCATTCTTCAGCTGTCGCTCAGAGAGTCCAATTATTTCTCTTAGAAATTGGTGGAGACCAAAATTGAGATAAAAGGAAAGTTTATATTAACTTTCCTCGATGGACAGAAACACAACTGCTATTAACTGTTAACTTTGCACCAGATATGATAAGCAGCTGTAGGCTAGCACAACTTCAAAACCTTTTTTTTCCTGAACATCAAGCAGTGTATTCATTATTCTATATGCACGTTGGTGTGTTTCTCTGCAGATCCTGGCTCCTGTAAAGATGGCTGACGTGGTGCAGCCAGATCCCAACAGCCTGCAGATACCGGGTGAGACTCACACACACACATATGCACTCATTTGTTTTCCATTGCAACCTGGTCAAAATGACTCACTTCTCCCTCTTTATCTTTTGGAGTGTGAACATGCTGACCTTTCCATGTCCCTCTCCCACTTGGGAATATTACTTCAGATTCCACTGACATTCCTGTCCAGTTCATTACAGTTATCCAATCTCACATCGAGAGAGCTGCAGGACAAGTGTGTTTACATCCCAACCTGCTAATCTCCACTGTGAAAAACTAGGTGTTTTCTGCACGTATATTTGTCCGTTAGTATCAGCAGCTGACGACAGTCCAATGCTGCCTCTTCCCTGATGATAACAACGTTTTCCCATGACAGCATATCACTCCAAACAGACCACTTTTTTGGCAACTCTGTTCATTTTCTGGTACTTTTCTAGTTTTAAAACATCATTCAAACGAGACTTTATTAGTTAACCACCACATACTGCATATTGTTACATTTATCTTTCTTCTCCTTATCTCTTCTATTCCATGAAATTCCAGGTGAAAATTTATCAACCCCATCTTCGCCTGCCACGGCGAGGAACGACTGCAGCATCACACCCCTCACACCCTCCCCATCGCCGGTATTTATGCTCCCACAGCCACTCCTACACACCCTTTTCCTCTTTCTACTTATTTTTCTTCATATAGAGCTCTCAAACAAGACCTGGAAAGCCACATCCACTTCTAACTGCTATTAGTGGTTTATAATAACACTTATACTCACAGCTTAAAGTGAAGAGTAAAACAAGTACCCAATAAAGGTTACAATCTGTGGCAGAGAAATATATGCATGTTGGCACTAATTCTCAAAAGTACTGAGGGAAAAAAAAGAAACAGCCTCTGATTCCTAAGCCAACCTGCTAATTCTGTTTCCACTCCTAGAAACCAGTTATTACATAAACGCGAGAGAGGTTGGTTTAGATCCCACCCATGCTTCCCTTTACAGACAGAAATGATAGCCTACATTACCTTATTCACTCAAAAATGTTTGTAAATGTTCAAAAATCCCTTCCTTTTGTGTCTACAGCCATGCTCACAGTGCTTTGAGCTAACATGCTAACAGTGGCAATGCTAAGATGCTTGTGTTTAGCAGATATAATGCTTCGCATGCGACTGCTCATTTGAAATAAAAAAGGGAAAAACTAGTTTCTTTGTCCATCTATCTCTCACAGAGGGTGGAGGTCAGACCCAGGATGGCCTGCCCCTTCTCGGTTGTCGTGGCGATAGACTTTGGAACGACCTCAAGCGGCTACGCTTTCAGCTTCACACAGGACTCCGAAGCCATACACATGATGAAGTAAGAGACTGTGTGTATTCCCTTTAATTCTGCTCTGTTCTAATATTTTCTATCCTTGACAGCCTTTTTTTCCTTCAATCCACCAGACGCTGGGAGGGCGGTGACCCTGGAGTGGCCAATCAGAAGAGCCCAACATGTCTGCTGCTCACTCCTGAGTTGCGGTTCCACAGTTTTGGATTTGCAGCGCGAGACTTCTACCACGACTTAGATCCAGAGGAGGCCCGGCACTGGCTCTACTTTGATAAATTTAAAATGAAGATCCACAGCACAAGCGTAAGAGAGATGTCTAGAAAAATAAAAGTGGAAATAGGGACAGAAAACCAACTTTATATAATATGTAGAGTTACAGATTTAAAGTTTAACTCAAAATTTTCAAATTTCAAATCTGTTGCATCTGTAAGTACATCCAGTATTGGTATCATGGTGTATTGACACACCCAAGAGTACACTTCAACTCCGATCAGGCATGACATTATGACCATCTGCCTAATAATGTGTTGGTCCCCTTATGTGTTCAAAAATGCTCTGAACCATTGGGTATGGACAAGAGGACCTCTCAGGGTGTCCTATGGGGTCTGGAACCAGGATGTTGGCACTGGATCCTTTGGGTACTCTGTCTTGTGCAGTGGGGCCTCTGTCAATCAAACTTGTTCCACTGCATCCTGTTGATGCTTGATCAGAATGGGGTGTAGGAAGTTTGGAGGTCAAATCAACATGTTGGACCATTGTCATGTTCCTCAACATGTTCCTGATTGTTTGATGTTTTTTCCATGTGGTGGGGTGAATTTTCTTGTGGGTGTACATCAGTGACATTTGGGATTTCTATTTGTATGAGGGAGTGTGCTTGTCCTGGGACAATGTTTATTTGGGTGTCTAAATCTCATCAACATGGATGTTAAAATCCAAGGTTTTCCATCAGAACAACACATAGTACCAATATGATCAATGTTATTCACTTCACCTGTCAGTGGTCAGAATGTTGTGGCTGATCGGTTCATATCACTGCAGCAAGGTGAAAAGTTGAACAGCTGCGGTTTAAAACAGAAAGATTTAACAAGTTTTGCTGAACGTTACTCTTCTTCATGCTGTGGTGTTTCAGCATTTGTGGCTTTGTTTGCTGCAGGATCTCACCATGGAGACAGAACTGGAGGCGGTCAACGGGCGCAGGGTCAGGGCCATCGAGGTGTTTGCTCACGCCCTTCGCTTCTTCAGGGAACATGCTCTAAAGGTAAGTTCTCGTCCATTATTGCAACCACAAGAGTATGTTCACACATTCTAGGACTGTTTATATGAAGTATGTGAGTGAATTCATGTTGGTACGCTCAATTACTTTGCAAACCAAGTTGTTGAGATGACTTTGAATGATTTTCTTCTCTCATAAAAAGTACTTAAGTGATGTTTCATTGAACATATTAGCGGGCTATAATGTAACTTTGCTGAGGATTCACTCAATACAAGTTGGAATAAATCAAGAGAGAAATGCAGTTCAAGCTACATATAAGAGAAGCCAAACTGAAGACGCTTATATATTGAACTTTAATTAAAGAGAAGTGTTACTTGGATTCTGTTTTAGGAGGTGAAAGACCAGTCATCATCCGTGCTGGAGGGAGAGGAAATCAGATGGGTGATTACTGTCCCTGCTGTGTGGAGACAACCTGCCAAACAATTCATGAGAGAAGCTGCCTACCTGGTGGGAAATCACACATACATTAAAGTGTCCATATGTATATGCAGAGAATCACTGTACGGCCAGTGTGTCTGTGAGAGAGGAAGAGCAACGGGGAGACAGAATGAAATACACGATGAGATAAAGGCCGTCTGATTAATGTTCCCACGATCACTCACAACAGACACACACAAATCATAACGCTGCACTTTTGCCTCTTTTCCCTCTGTACGCCTTCCCACCAGAACATACACCCCTCCTCTGCGTACTTGTACAATGACTTGTCGGAAGTGTGCGTACACGGACAAGAATGCAGGGGGTCCTATCACAATATACATCAATGAGAACGGGCCAGCCTGTGCATGTGAGTGTGTGTCTGATTGTGTGGTACATACATATATGCAGTAATTCATGGGAAACACTTGCAACCTTTCACTCTTAATGCCATCCTTAGCTTATCAATTCACATACAATAAACACAGATTTAATTTGTTAATCTTAAACATGAATCGCCTAATGCATGCACACTTTTCACATGCTCGTTGCTACATACGTGCACACACCCCGCGCTGGCTCCCGGCTCGAGGCGTGTGTGCTTCCTGCTGGTGGTGATGTCATCAGGGCCGAACAATAAGGGAGACCGGCGTACAAACACAGGAAGCCCAGACCAGACCCCCGCCCTGCAACGCACACACACCTTTACTCCCAATACATCAAGACCAGCGCTCATACGCCTCTCCTCCGCTTTCAAGTCTGTCTTTAACCCCAGCAGAGAATCTTGTGTCATTTTTTTCCCCCATCACCACCTTTCACCCTCTGTTTACATTTCTCAGTGTGTTTACATTGTACAGCTGTCCTTCAGCATGTGTGTGCGTTACTCCTCTTCTTTTCCTCCTCATCTTTTTTTTTGTCGACCTCCATAAGTTGTCCTGCCCTCCATCAAAATGTCATGAAGTGGATAATGTCATTTTGTTTTTCTGACATCTAAAAAGGTTCCTAATCATGATAAACAATGTTCATTCTTATACTTCATGTCCAGCCTTTTATTTTTAGTTTTTTTCTCCATGATCCACTGTTTTGAAAGACATTGAGAATTTCCCACAGTAGTTTTTTTTAACTGAAACACAAAAATGCAATCGGAATACAAATGTAAACGTTTTAAAGTTTCTCCATTTTCACTTTATCTCATCAAATGCCAGCAGTGTAAGTCTGTTTCTTTTTGTGTGTTTCAGGCTGGTCTTGTGTCCCCTGACTGTCCCGAGCAGCTCCTCATCGCTCTAGAACCTGAGGCTGCCTCCATTTATTGTCGCAAGCTCCGCCTCCACCAGGTGATTGACCTGAGCCTGCAGCCAATCACAAATGGCCTGGATCTGGACGGGTCCCGACCCTTCGACTCCAGCTTCAGACAAGGTAGAAAAGACAACAAATGTGTGTGTATGTGTGTTTTTTTCCTTCTTGCAGGCTTTGTTATTAGCATAAGCATGAAACCGCGCTGTGTTCCTGGAAATGTTGCTGTTTGATTTCACTTGCGGATTGTGGTTTTTTGCAAAAGATGAATGTGTGTGTGTGTTTGAGAGAAAGAAAGAGAGAGCACAGAGAGTAAAGATCTGGCTTTCGATACTGCTCACGGTTTCGCCTCAGATGACTTTGCAGTTGTGTATGTTTGTGGGGTTTGGAGAGGCCATGTGTTTTGTGTAGAGCAGACAGAGAAGCAGGAGAAGATGGAAACATGAACAGAAGGTGAAAGAGGAGGAGAGCTGTTTTGAAACTGACCACAGGATTCCCATGAAAAGGAAAATTCAGCCTCTCAAGGCACTATTTAACTCATAAGCTCTTTAATTAAGTTTACAATGTGCCAGAAAAGCTTTGCTGAAGTGTCCTATTTAGCCAGGCTTGAATTTTGTGGCAGTATGGGTTTGTTTTTTAACTGATTATACAGGGCGTGATGTAGGGTTTTTTCCTTACAGGCAAAGTGCAGGGTGATTTTACATTACATTTAGCAAAAGGATAAGGAACTTAAAAAAATTGTAGCTCCTCAGTAAAAGATACAAACATCAGTATTCAAAAACATTTGATGAGACGTTTACTAAAATCATTTCCACGCATGAATTCTCAGCAATGTCATCACACGTGGTAGACAACAGAAGATTGTCACTGTCAGACGTGTTCTTACTACTGAACATACTCATACAGGAGGCAAGATCATCAGCATGTACACTCGCTCGCTGTGAATTCTCCGGACAATTACCTGCTTCACACATGGGCTCCACTGGACATTAAACCGGCTTTGTACTAGAAAGCTGGCAGGGTAAAGTCTGTTTAATCAGCCCGACTGATTCCGACATTTGCTTTCTTGCATACAGCTCCCTTGGGTAATGTCTTGAAAAGTTCAGGGCTGCAGTGCACGTGTGAATACGACTGTTGACTTCTAAAGAGCTGCACGCTTGAATTTCTGTTGCATGCTTTGCCAACAATAAACTAACGCTAAACAGTTTATGCTTTTTATATACCAGGTAGATTCAGGCACCTCAATTAGTACAGTTTCTGACTCAGAAGAATTTGACAGTTATGTGTGTTCTGTCAGATTTCACTTTCAGTTTAATTCATGACTCTAACTGTAGCACCGCTGACTATAAATCACAGATATGATCAGTTTTTTGGCCGCTTAGGAACAGTCAAACAAGCTGCACACACAACAGCGACCTTTTAAACATGTAATACAGTTGCCTAGTTACACATCAAGCAGATTTACATTATGCTGCAGGCCAGAAAACAAAAACAATGAGCCCAAAGATGCTAAAATTCTTAGAAAAGCTGCAGAGTTGAATCATAATTCTTTCTGAGGTTATGACTGCAAGTGAGTTATTCTTCATTACACGCAGTCATTTGATTCATTGTTGCTATAAAAAATTGGACTTGTGCAGCTTTAAAAGGCAACTTTGAAATAGAATATTACAGTCTGGGAAAGTACCTCCAGAACATGTACAAAACTTTAAACTAATATTTTTAACAGAAAAAACTGCTCACAATTCTACAGTAAAGCTGTACAAAAACAAAACGTTCTCCCAACAGCAAAATGCCACTAAACTGCAACGAACAAAAGCAATTCCAGGCTGGGAAAAGGGAGACCGATGCATAATTCAGCGAGCAAAACATGCTGTCCAAAATCCCCTGCAAAGGCCCACTTATACATATGCAGTCAGTGACACACACACACACACCAAGAACATTCACACACACTAAACACAGGATATTGTAATTGGAACAAGGTGCAGTGAGACTATGATCTCACCCCCTCCCGGCCTGTCATTCCCCCTCACTCACTTTCTTTTTCCTCCATTCTTCGGGCATGTTCTCTCCATCTTTGACTTTCTTTTGCCAGAACTTTGCAAGGACTCTGCAGACACACAAACACACATATTTACACGCACACACATTTGGCATCACAGTCACGCTTTTTTCCCACTATCTTTAGCTTTTCTTCCACCTCATTTGGTCTCTAAAGATAGCACTGGGGAGTCATTAACACACACACGAACACACACATGCATTTTCTTTTCTGCTGTTTCATGTAAATGGTTTCCAGACTTACGTTCCATTCATCACTGCTGTACAAACACACACACACACACATACACACACACTGATGAAATCAAGGCTATGCGACTGTGCTGCTCTTTGTTCAGCTTCATTTCTAATGTACACACACCGACACACAGCCGCATACATTACCTCCTGCGTCATCCCTGAAACAACTGCAACAGCGCTTTGTTGCTCTTTGTTGCTCAATAAGTGTGTAATCTTTACAGTCGGGCTGTTTTCTTTGTTCTCTTTCTGCCACAGATCTCGCCTTCTCTCTCTCATAGAAGTATTTTTTTGGATTGCAGTACTCGTGTGGTTTGAGGGCACCAAGTAAAAACCACCTTTTGCTTAAGGCTTCTGACACATTTCCCCCACCGTCTTGCCAATTTATCAAGAAACAGGAGAGAAATATGCATTTTTTTATCCCAACGTCCTCCTTTGTTTTGTTTGATTTATAATTACACAGTGCTCAGTCATTATGTCTCATTTCATGCTTTTATGAAGGCTTATAAATGTGTCCGCTCTGTCAAACAGCCTGTCAGGTATGTTGTATATCTGCCAGCTGTGTATGAGTGTGTTCTGTTTTTGTTGGCCTCCATCCATATTCTTAACCTGCCAGCCGAGCGGGTTTACATGTCAAGAACAAATATAAAGCTGAAATTTGAGAGCAGTCCTCATTTCCAACAAATTGCTCCTGTCATCCAAAAACATAATGACTGTACGTTTTTCTTGTTTTACTTGGATCCAAAGATTTACTTTCTGTCCTGCGTTATTGTCATGAACTCTCAGGTTATGAAACTTGTTTAAACCTTATATGTAGGAGAAATTAAAAACATACATCTTCATTAAGTTGAAAGTGAGGATGTTTGGGTTTTTCCTTAAGAAGCTTTGTATTGAGAATTAATCAAACGCAACATAAAGGTACTGACCATCCAGGGAGAGTGTTGACACATGGAGACAAAAAATGTTTGAATGCAGGCAAAGCAGTGCAAGGTGATGAAAGGTGGTGATGATTCTTACATGCATACAGCTGGAAAGAGTCCTGTGGAATTATTTATTAGATAAATATCACAATAAAACTAAATGCTTAAAAAATGTACACCGATCAGGCATGGCATTATGACTACTTGCCTAATATTGTATTGGTCCCCTTATGTGTTCAAAAATGCTCTGAACCATTGGACATGGACAAGAGGACCTCTCAGGGTGTCCTATGGGGTCTGGAACCAGGATGTTGGCACTGGATCCTTTGGGTACTCTGTCTTGTGCAGTGGGGCCTCTGTCAATCAAACTTGTTCCACTGCATCCTGTTGATGCTTGATCAGAATGGGGTGTAGGAAGTTTGGAGGTCAAATCAACATGTTGGGCCATTGTCATGTTCCTCAACATGTTCCTGATTGTTTGATGTTTTTTCCATGTGGTGGGGTGAATTTTCTTGTGGGTGTACATCAGTGACATTTGGGATTTCTATTTGTATGAGGGAGTGTGCTTGTCCTGGGACAATGTTTATTTGGGTGTCTAAATCTCATCAACATGGATGTTAAAATCCAAGGTTTTCCATCAGAACAGCACATAGTACCAATATGATCAATGTTATTCACTTCACCTGTCAGTGGTCATGATGTTGTGGCTGATCGGAGTGTGTAACACATGCAGTGTAAATAAAAATGGACAAATCCTCTGTAGCGTAACCCAAAGATTTCCATGAGACCAGGTTTGAGGCTCAGTGAGGTAGCTCTAGCTGTTATATTGCCACGCCTCTAATTATGCATAATTTGAGCCGTAATACAATTTAAACGGATGTTTTATATAAAAAATTGCTCTCTATGTAGTCAAGGGGCCATTTGTGGAACTGCACTTCCATGCTGGCTTCATTTGTCAGCCCCAGAGGTTGCCTCTTAATGTAGCATTCATTTATGTATTATTTCTTACCCCTTAAATAACTCATCACTCTCCTATTATCTCTGTTTTTGATCTCAACCAGCTGCTGACAACATCTGTCACTTTCACTGCTAATTGCTCCACCAGTTGCGAACTAGCGTAACATAAATTGTGGTTTTAGAGCTGGAGCTGGGAGATGAGTAGCCGACCTTAACATAAAGGCTAAACGGGGTAAATATTAGTCTGTTGTTAGTCAGTTTAAAAATACATCTACAAATCAAAAACAGAAAAAATGTGACTTTTGGAGAATTATGTGTTGGCATTATTATGTAATGACAACTTGTCTATTACTTCTGTAAAGTTTATCCAGGCTGTGACTTTTGTTTGCCAAGAAGTAGTTCCTGTAAGTGACTCTACCACAAAGGGACTATTTTTACATGATATTTTACACATCTTAACAATGTGAAACATGCTATTTTTGATCTTTTAGATAAAGGTAGGTGCATTTTTTCAACTTCCAGGCTGAGATAATTGCAGATGATTCTTTAAGTGGAGAGTTCCAGCATGCTGTCGTCATGACTTTCATATCAGTTTTACCACACATGAGCTGTGAAAATTTTTTCCCAAAAACCAGGTGAAGAAGGTAAAGCTCACTTTGTTTCTTGTCTGAACAGACTGAGAAAGAACAGTCTAGAGAATAAAAGCATCACAGTTCGCCTCACTGAAACTATGAAAATGTCACAGGTATAAAAAAAGACGTAGTAAATGTGAAGCATCTTGTGTGTGTTGCAGCGAGGGAGCAGTTGAGGCGATCGAGGCACAGCAGGACCTTCCTGGTGGAGAGTGGAACTGGAGAGCTGTGGTCGGAGCTGCAGACCGGTGAGACCGTGTGTGTGTGTGTGTGTGTGTGTGTGTGTGTGTGTGTGTGTGTGTGTGTGAGTGCTGGAGAGACAGACCCCACATGTTGGAAAAATTGATGATTTTGACCTTTAACCTCAGCACACTGACTATGAGGAGCCGACCCACCTACTTAAACGTGGGTGACAACACTTCACTACTACTAGCAACAGTTCACACACATGTCTTCAATACCTGCTATGTTTGCAGTCAAGATGGCACCACTGATGGCTGCCTCAGTTTATCTTTGTGCACTAAAACATCAAGTCAGATTCTTTGTATGTGAAAATGTGCTGGGAATTGAAATGAAACCTTTCCGACTCCAATGCGGTCATTGATGCAACAGTTGAGCAAGCAGCATATCATTTCCCTTCACATGTCACAATTAGATCATTCATTAGAATATGAGCGTGGAGCCTGATGTGTGCCATTTGAATGATAGACACATCTACAGCATTTAACTAAGATAATAAATAGAACTTTATTATTACTCCCAAAGGAGATTCTTGTTGAATGTAATAAAGCTATAATACATTGATTAATCACATTTGTATTCCAATTATGTCTTACTAAGCTCAAAGTAAGTTGCAAGTTGCAAATTAATTTGACCATTTTAGTCAGTCTTTAGACTATTAAATGAATTCTGAGGATTGATCTGTGTCAGTTCAAGCTGAATTCAGGAAATATGTCACCCTACCATAACTTGTGTAAGTTTAATTATTCTTTTTATCTTGGACCCAAAACTAAGTTGTGTAAATCATTTTGGCAGGATGTTGAGTTTTTCAGATACCTTTCAGATTTTTAATCTTAAACAAAACATTTACCTGGGAAGCTTTTTTTAAGAGTCCAGATCTCCAGATTTTTAACTTCCACGTGCTTCAGCAGATCTGAGAAGTTGAATGACTTCAAAAGAAAACTCTAAATCTAAATCATTGGCCTTTGGAAATGGAAAAGAATTTCAAACAAGCATGGTATTGGGGCCCCAGAAAGTTTCTGTAAGTGAATATATATGGATGTGTGCATATTCCCTACTTTCTATTCTTTGGTTGGCATTTGACCAACTTTTGAGGCTTCTGATATCAGTAGAACTTGATGTGTGGCAAGTATGGCCATCCAAGGTTCCACTTTTTTGCTGTTTTGATATTTCTAAAAAATGGTCTCACTTATTGGACCACAAAATTGGTGTACATAGGGATGTATATATTGTAATTATATGTGCAACTTTCCAATTTCCAACCATATTTGATGGTCTTTTGCAGCAAATGGAGCTTTCTTAGTTGTCCAGAAGGTTGAAAGCTCCAAATAAAAACGCAGCTTGATTCAAGATTACGACTACTTTCACACTCAGCAGGAGTTCTGATTGGCCTGACGCAACCACAACCACAAAATTAACAACCCAGAGCGAGAAGTTGTGCCTGGAATGATAAAATCCGACTCGGGGAGAATTTAAATTCACCCATTTTGGTGGTTTCGCACACAGCCATTTCTTTGTGTTGAGCCATGACACCAATCTGAGGAGCCACGTGGCCCCGCTGACCCTTTCTGCTCCCTTTCCTGTCCACCGCACACACAGGAAGGACCCAGCCCATGGGACTCTCTGCCCCTGCACTGTAAATACACCCAAGGAGCAGAAACCCTCTTTTATCTTCCTCTCTTGCATTTTCCTTCTCTCATTCCTCCCTGCATTTTGCATTTCTTCTCATTCCTATTCCTTACATTCCGTTCTCTTCCTCACTCTTTTCTACTACCTCTTACTTTCTGGTGTTTAGGGCGTGGTCAGCTGAGGCCAGGGCAGCTACACCAAAACCAGCTCTTATCGCTGAGTGTATCATAAACACACGCACTCGCAGAGGGAGAGCAGCAATCACAGATGACTGAAGGTTGTTTATGTTTAAGAGGCTGCTGGTTGAAGAGTTTCAGGGGGAAAAACTGCAAACACACACACACAAACACACACTGGAAACAAGACATTTAGGCATTCCACATAAATGAAGATACATGATTATCCACAATTTCCTTCGACAAGTTAAGAAGAAACACCCTGATCATACTGTTCTGCAAGATATTTCCTGCCTCAGTGAAAAAAAATGCAAAATGCTTCCAAACTGGACTCTGAAACATCATATGTGTCTTTATGCTCTCCTTCTGCAGGGGACAGGTATGTTGTTGCAGACTGTGGAGGAGGGACAGTTGACCTGACAGTCCATCAGATCGAGCAGCCACAGGGGACACTTAAAGAGCTCTACAAAGCTTCAGGTACCCTCTCTCGCCATCAACACAGAAATTAGCAAATTTCCCTCAGTTTCCAAAGCTGTGTTTTCCCCCCCAGGCGGCCCCTATGGAGCTGTCGGCGTAGACCTGGCCTTTGAAGCCATGCTGTGCCAGATCTTCGGCGAGGACTTCATCCAGAGTTTCAAAGCCAAGCGGCCGGCAGCCTGGGTGGACCTCACCATCGCGTTCGAGGCGAGGAAACGGACGGCGTCTCCTGGCAGGGCCAACGCCCTCAACATCTCACTGCCCTTCTCTTTCATCGACTACTACAAGAGGCACAGAGGGCAGAGTGTGGAGGCCGCCCTGAGGAGGAGCAAGTGAGTGCGTGATAGGTGAGCAGTGTGTGTAAGCAGTCCGACTGATTTGGTTTTTATCTGCAACCTTTCTCCTCTGTGTGTGTTTGTGTGTGTCAGCATGAACATAGTGAAGTGGTCGTCCCAGGGGATGCTGCGGCTCACACAGGAAGCCATGAATGAGCTCTTCCAGCCCACCATCATCAACATCGTCAAACACATCGGTGAGAAACAGAGAGACAAACGTCAACACAACAGGGCTGCACACGTACAAACACAACAATCAGATATACAAAGTATTCAACTCCCTTGTAAGTTTTTCTCTTTCATTGCTTTTCAAAATTGAACCAATATAGTTCAGCTTTTTGACAAGAATTTACAGTTTTACTCTTCATTTTCTTGTTTTGCACTTGGTTTACATTTCATATTTTTATCTAACTGACAGTACTTTGTAAAAATCTGTTTTCACTTTGACATGAAGGAGTGGTTTTTGTGAATTTGTGTCAGATAAGCCCAATTAAATTGACCACGATTCAATGCTAAAAAGCACTAAAAAGGGAAAACCTTCAATGTACTTTAATATGCACTATAAGCAAAAGCTTGAAATACGCTAAACTGAATTAAATTAGATTTAAATAAAGCTTTAATTACAGTATAAGTCTCATTATTTCATAGTATGCACGGATAGAAAGAGACAGACATTTCAAACTAATTACTTATCACCTCCTTTATTCTCCTGATTTTCTTTTTAAGTATTTTTCCTATAACTCTTCTGTTCAGCTTTGCTTTAAATAAAATCTACAAAGAGAAAACTTAAAGATTGAGGTGATAATTGACTTGCACTGCCATACATTAACAATAACACAGAAACACAAGCCCAAAATGCAAAAGGCTTGCCAGTATAAAGTAGCAACATTTTGCTTTGACAGCATGGTGTTAACATAAAATTGTGCACATAAATTTGTGTATATTTACACAGTTAAAGTAGCTTCAGGTAGTGGCTACTTGGGGGTAGAACTCAACAACATTCAGAGCATCGTATATTTGGCATCTAATGGCCTTAAAAAGGTAATATTGCTAACTTGTTAGTAAACAGTTGCCTATTTACATCTTTTACTCTGGTTTGGTCATCAGCATTTGAGAAATACAGCAGTTAGTTTTCTATGTTCAGCTGCTAGTCGCTACTTTTTGTGCTGCGCAGGTGGTGTTTTTTCTCTTCAGATATCTGCCTGTTGCTGCTTGTTATCAGTGAACCAAAACAGTCACACTGTGGGCGTCGAACCAAAACAATAAGCTCAAAAGTTTGGGAACTTCCGAGTTGGATGATAAATTGCCTGTGGTTTAATCACTATGAGCACACATAGTAATTTGAGCCGTTGTTGATTTGTGCAACTTTTAATTTACCAAGATGGATCCTTGGTTTGTGACTTTCCCACGCTGCTTAAACTTCTGACCTTCCAAAGGGATCAGCTGCCAGAACCATAAAGTGAATTACTTCTTTGTGCTACTTGGATCACACATCCTAGTCTGCTGCTGCTAACGGACCAACAAAATATGGACAAAAACACAGCAACAAACTGCAGCTCAAACCAAACAAAACAGACCTCAGGCATAATAGCTTCCTTAGTCTCCTTGTTCTACATGATGGTGACCTTGTTTTCTGTCAGGCTTGTCAAGATAGAACCAAGGCAGAAAAATGTGTTTTGAATCAGCCACATTCCAGTGGTGGATTAAAAACAAGGGGACTGGTTTTTCTAGTTTGTAGGAAAACATTTCAAGACAAAAATACTGAGGGTAGCCGAAGGAAAGGAGGCAAAAATCATAAGCTACTACTAAAAAAAACACACATTTTGTTTGTTGTCATGTTTTAAAAATGGTTTTTAATCATATTCCCTGACAGAGGAGCTGATGGCGAAGCCAGAGGTGCACGGTGTGCGTTTCCTCTTCCTGGTTGGTGGTTTTGCAGAGTCGCCCATGTTGCAGAGAGCAGTCCAAAAGGCCTTGGGGAGGACGTGCCGCATCATCATCCCTCATGATGTTGGTCTGACTATACTGAAGGGGGCCGTGCTCTTTGGGCTGGATCCCACTGTGGTGAGGACCACTTAGTGTCAAAGTAGAGCTCTGAGTAGGAATCGACCGGTATGGGTTTTTCAGGGCTGATCCCGATTATTGGTAATCAAGAAATAGCTGATATTTAGAAATGATTTCATTTAATGTAATGTTTTAAAAACATGCAATATATAAATATAGTCACCCTTATATATATATATATATATATATATATATATATATATATATATATAATACAAATATTATATATATATATAAGGGTGACTATAACTGAATATGAGAGGTAGAAAGTGATTAAAATAGAACACTCTCCTCTGTTTATGTGGGATCAACTGATCAGTTTGTCTCCTTTTGTTCTGTCTGCTGTTCTTCTCTATTTTCTTCATCTTTCACTTTTCTATCACTTTTATTGCCCACTAAGGTCCAGATCTTAAAGCATTATTAATTATTGTTTCCTGACTTTGTTTCAGGTTAATCTGTGGCTGCCCTCTAACATAGCCGCGAGCCGTTAACGTAGCCTTAGCCACTGTGAGAGTAGCTGATTTCCTGCTAGCTGATTTGAGTCTCTGCTTGAAAGACTTTCTGAGACCACAGACTGACTACAGACAGACAATAATTGACCAATAAAAATAGCGATACGGATCATCAGAAAATGCCAAATATCAGCCACGATAATTAGCCAGGCCAATAATCGGCCTGTCCCTAGATCTAACAGGCTCTCTCTCACAGGTCCGAGTGCGTCGATGCCCTTTGACCTATGGTGTTGGAGTCCTGAACCGCTTCGTGGAGGGACGCCACCCTCGGGATAAACTCCTCATCAAAGACGGACGCGAGTGGTGCACTGACATCCTCGACCGCTTCGTCTCAGTCGACCAGTCGGTGGCTCTGGGGGAGGTCGTGAGGCGGAGCTACACGCCTGCTCGTCTGGGCCAACGGAAGATCATCATCAACATCTACTGCAGCACGACAGACGACATCATATACATCTCTGACCCCGGCGTCAGGAAGTGTGGGACGATAACTTTGGACCTACCGGAGCCATTACCACAACCGGGAGCGGTGGGAGGAGCAGGAGCAGGAGGAGCAGGACCGGAGAGGAGGGAGATCAGGGCGACCATGCAGTTTGGAGACACAGAGATCAAAGTCACAGCCGTTGACGTCATGTCTAACCGCTCCGTCCGGGCTTCCATCGACTTCCTGTCTAACTGAGGAGGAGCAGGACGTGGAGATTTGAAAACACACATAACTGATTCCAGGGATGATAATCTTAGAAAAAGCGGTACTTTGGGAGTGGGCGACTTGTTTTCTTTTTGGCGGGAACATTGGATTCTTGGAAGGAACCCCCCTAATTCAGACATTCAGGCTTCACACTCATTCATTAGAACACATTAAATCTCTCCATCCTTAACAAACACATCCTCCTCAGCAAATGTCTGAGCTGAAGGGCAGAGTGCCCTCCATGCACAGAAAAGAAGAAATTAATTCATCTGCCTTCTGGCTTTCAGTGGGGAGTTTGTCATGTCACACCATATAATCCTGTCACCGGCATTTCCTGCCCAGAAAAGTCAGAGAAACACTCTGTGAAGCCTAATGCAAGCTGGAGGCTGAGTACAAATCCCTTCTGCAACACTCCAAACACACATCTTCTCAGAATTCAACCTCACTAAGGAGTATGTCGACTGTTAACGAGGTTTTATCTCCTAGACAGACTCTATCTAACACAGTATACAACCTAGAGTGACAGTCACTCATGTTCACTGTTAAATATAAAGACTGTTGTCTCATGTAATAGCTGATACCTCATTTAAGTCATATTTCCACACATAAGATATTCACGTTACTACCTGGACGACAGCTTTGTCTCTCTACATGAAAGTGCTTCATCTAGTGGTCAAAAGACTGAAGTGCAAAGTAAAAGTGAATTCAGGATTTCTCAAGATAAATCAGAATGCATCCATGGATGGTATATTAGAAAGTCACATTTCCTCATGTGTGTTATCTGTCATGGATGAGGTTGCTCAGACTTAGGTTGACACACTTTCTTCGGTCCAAATCAGTCTAAGACTTTAAACCGTATAACAGTTATTTTCTAAAGCATTTAAAATGTTTCAAAATCTACTGTAAAAAGATATTAAAGCTGCATAGTGCGGTGAAGAAACATCTAGAAGTGTCTTTTGGCCGTTTTACAAATTGAAACCCAAACCTCACTGACTTTTTGTTCTGTTTATTGGTCTCCACCAGCACCTGAGGACCATTTTTGGCTCTTCAGCTGCTAAATGCTCCACTACGTTCACCAGCTAGTTGGATACTCTGTTTGTTTGCTGGTTAGCTACTGTACGGTGGAGCTTTTTAAAAACACCAGAAAGCAAACTGGTGAGTGTGCAGGCCAAAAATAAAGAGCAAAAACTACACAAATCTGAGGGGAAACTGGTGGTAACTCGAACATTTCGAATGTACAGATATTTTGAAGAGCAGCTTTAAAATGAGTTCCTATAGAAAAAACTTCAATGGGTGGAGGTGGACGTGTCATACCGATGTCTTTCTATGTGTATTCTGTAATAAAGTGTACCCATGTTTATGTAGAAAGTAAAAGCTTATGAACCACTGTAGAGTCCAGTGTGGAGGATTTAGTGGCATCTAGTGGTGAAGTTGCAGATTGCAACCAACTGAATTCTGAACTTGCCTTCCCCTTATAAACATGTAGAAACTCAATCCCAATTTCTGTATTCACATTTGGCCTACGAAAACCTATATTTGATTTTAAAAAATTTTTTAAAACTGTCCCTCTCTAGAACCAGCTTTAGGTTTGTCTGGTTTCAGCTACTGTAGAGACATTACAGCTCCATGCAAGTAGACCTGCTCACACTGTTAAAGGCAAAGTCTAACATAATAAAAACTGGATTCTTATTTTTAGGTGAGAACACACCCAAGACAATATAATCACAAATACATTTCATTTCTATTAGATCCCACAAAATCATTCACACTGGTTCTCTAATCTTGTTTGCTTTGACCTCATCTCTAGTACATTGTGTTTTAAACTGCAGGTTGGTAAAGGGATAAAACAAAGCTTCATTCTCATTTTATGAAACATGGCCTTACATTTTTTTTTAAATACAAATTCTATGTATATTTGTGTCTATTATTTTTTAAATGCATTTTTCCTTTAAAAATGACACATCACAGGCCACCTGCCGGGATTATTGATACACAATGAGGAAGAAGTCACCAGTATGATTTCAGCTGTGAATTTATTGATAAGAATGGTCCAATAAATAGTTTCACACAGCGAGAGCAACACTTTTTCAGAACTGCTCAACATCCTATCAGTGCTTTGCTTCCCATGATGCACATCAGTTTGTCACGTAACACAAAACCAGATTACAGAAGTTATGGAACGGCTCCTTCGGATTAGAAGAAGAAGAAGAAGCGCTGACCTGAAGGGGCCAGGAGTGTTTGTTTCCAAACTGAGGGGGAACTGCTGTCATTTGGCTTCAATTTCAGTATCACTTCTCAGTAAAACAGCTACAGGTGGAAACAGTGCTTGAAATGCTAAACAGGTCAAAGATTTGGTAAGAAAAACGGTGAAAAACAAAGAAAAAACAAGCCATTGTTGACAAAGTCCAAACAAACAGTCTTGAAATTGCCATATGAACTTCTCTTTCCCCCCTTTTTGTTTCTTTTTACTACACCTGTCATTTGCAATGTGTCTACGACTGCTTACAACACCTCATTTTTTCGTGAGTTCAAATCCAAGTGCAGATCAGTCATGTCAAGCTGCATTCAACAGCAATGTAACCTGACAATCTCGTCTGCATGTGGGTTTTACTGTCTCTATAAAATGAGGTTTTGCTCTTGCTTTCTCTTAGTGAGCATGGGGTCTCCCGCGGCCTCGGCCCCTGCCGCCGCCTGGAGGTCCGTCTACGGTGCTGCGGGGGTTCTTGATGGTCTCGTCGACTGACAGGATGAGACAAGCTGCCTCTGATGCTGCCGTCAGGGCGTTGATCCGCACGATGGCGGGCTCCCAGACGCAGGCGGCGAAGTTGTCTGCGATGTCTTCGTTGTTGATGTCCACACCGTACCACATGCCGCCCTGAGATAAGAGGTGAAGCACAGAGTCAACATCGTATCTGGAGACCCTCATGACGAAGGTTTCACTCAACAGATGACATTATGAAGTGTGTGTGTTTTTTTTTTTTTACCTGTGCGTGTTTTGCGCGCAATTTGTTCAGGATGTTGGTGGCGTCAAAGCCAGCGTTGTCACACAGCTGCCTGGGGATGACCTCCAGGGCCTTGGCGTAAGCTCCAATCAACAGCTGCTGTTTTCCAGGGATGGTTCTGGAGTAATCCCGCAGGTACTTGGACAGCTCCATCTCTATCGCACCTCCACCGGCTACAATGGAGTCATTCTGGAAATGGGATGATACATTTATACCTTATTACAGACAGATGGGCCAGCAAAGTACAGAATCTGGGAGGTGACAAGGTGCAGATCAACAATGTGTACTGGAAATATATCAGGGTGACATCAAGGACAGATCTGAGTCAACTGTGTAACACTTAGAAAATAGATAAATAATACTCCTTAACTCCTTATTTAAACTCTCACAAGAAATAACACATCAAATTAAGTATGTCCAATACAAGCCGATATTAACATGCTTTTCAAACACCATAAATTATGGTTGCGTCACCGCTAACCTCACTACTTATTCAGTGCAGTCACATACAGACTAATCTGGTGGCAAAGTAAGAGCAGTGAGCTTTATCAGTATGCTCCCCCAACCCAGTTTCTGCCTGTTCCACATCTCAAACACTAAGTTGCCTTATCCAGGAGAATCTGCATCTCTATAGCGTAGATGAAATAGTTGCATTATATTGATCTTTCTGGCCATGGAATTATCATATATATACCAAAGTAGTTATTTTCAGCCAATTTCAATCTCATACTTGGATCCACAATGAAACTAAAACTGTAGTTTTTTTCAAATGGTGTCAAGGACAATAAAAATGAAAAAAAAACTATGAAATACTCATACTATCCATTGTACTGAGTTTGTACAATCGTCCATGTGTCACTGACCTTGATGGCTCTGCGCACAATCATGATGGCATCATGCAGCGATCGCTCTGTTTCCTCTGTGAACTGCTCAGCTCCGCCCCTCAGGATGATGGTGCACGTCTTCGCCTTCGGGCAGCCCCTAAAAAAGTTGTACCTATTAAGAAAAACAAAAGATGTTAGAATTGTTGGCTTTCTTAACCTATGACAATACATGCATTTACGCTTAAAGATAACAAACACTACCCCTACATGTCAACCAGAAACAGGAAAAAGGATCAAACTGGAAGATAATTGGTGGGAAGCCAGGCTCAAATTACTGATTCAGAATGCTGCAAAAAGTTCTGTCACAGTATATTCACAATCTAAACTGTATGCAAAGTTCTAGGAGTCAGGCCAAGCTTTTGGTCATTTATAACAGACAGGTCCTAATGAGGGCTAATGACATATTGGGCTGTAGGGAATATAGGATTCTGCCCTCATTCTGTTGTTTCAGGGCACCTGGTTCAAGGATTAAAAGACTCCATGTCTTTTACCTCGAGTGCCATTGATTTACATAATGGAAGTTAACACTGTGGTTGTGTCTTCACTCCAACATGGTACATTTGCATACTTGCATTTTTGTATTTTTTGTGGATTTCCATTTCCTGCATTAATTTGTTCATTTGTTTATTATTTGTTGTTGTTGTTCCCTTTAATTCCAATAATTTGTGAAGTCTTGCTGTAAAGCAATTTTCCCCTCGTGGGACAATAAAGATAACATTGAATCTTCACATGATCAGCACTAACAAGATACACACCTACGTCAATAAATAGAACCCGATACATTTCTGAAAGTGCATTTAACCCCTTTGTTTCTAACCAGAAAAGTACAGAGTTAAGTTATCTGTCTTACCGCTCTCCTCCGACCTGAACCTCTTCAAAAAGTTCACACTGTCCCAGGACGTCGTCCGTCATGGCTCCTACAGAGGTCTGGATGGAGCCTCCACAGGCCTGGTGGTCACATTACACACAATCAGTCAACAGGTTCACAAGCTTTCAGCTGCTTTTATATCGGTCAAGAAATCTGCATTTGTAGCATCCAAGTCAACTCCAACAAACCACCTTTTTAATTTAGAGACGTAGTGTTCACTGTAATAGTCTGTATGTCTCACCATCATGGTCCTCCTCAGATCCTCCTCTTGCACCCTGCCAGCACAGAACAGGTCTCTGTCAGCAAAGTACTGAGTGGCCACATCTCCGATGGGCAACTTGGACAGAACCACCTTGGCTCCTGACTGATAGATCTTCTCCAGTTTGTCATACAGGATGTTCCACTCTGCGTCCACGATGGCCTGGTAGTCCTGCAGAAAAGGTGGAAGGAAAAAATGTTTATGGGGAGCAAGAAAAAGAGATGTAGATATCAATGTTAAGGTGGTTGTTGTTACTTCGTACCTCCACAGATTTAACGCGGACTTCAGCATTATCCTTCTCAGCCTTGAGCTCCAGTTCCACGTTGAGCAGAGCAATTTTTGGATTCTCATAGCGTTTGGGCTGCATCTCAAACCCGGCGTAGGAGAAGGTCTTCTTGAACGCAACCCCAGAGATCAACTGGGAATCCTGTCAAGATGGAGGACAAGACATTTGAACTAGATGAATTTGGAATTAACATGTAAGAACACTAAACAGGGAGAGTAAAGATGGTTCAGAATTGTTTTTTATAGTTTTTCTGAGTGCTGAAGTCCAGACACCAACCTCGAGGGCTCCTCCCTGCACCTTCTTGATGCCAATCATCTTCAGAGACAGCAGCTCGTCCAGAGACATGACAGCATCCACCACCATTTTGGAGAAGAAATCCTTCTGCCCGGCAATCAGCTTTGAGTTCAAGGCTGTGGCTGCACACTTCTCCAGCAGCTGTCTCTGCTCTCTGACAAGGTACGGAGCGAAAAAGTACAATTTACTGTACTGATCATAGTATAGATCAAATCTTAAAAGCCTGAAATCTGTTACAGCGAAACTGAGCACTTACTGCTTGTCATCTTTTTTCACTGGTACAGAGATCTCCCTGATCTTGTTGACAGCGAGGTTGGTGGCGGTGCGGAACGCTCTGATGATGGTCTGAGGGTGGAGACCCTCCTCCACATACGGCTTCAGCTGCTTCAAGAACTCAGCTGCCAGGAGGGTGACAGAGGTGGTGCCGTCTCCAACCTGCAGACAGAAAGAGAAAGGTGGTGCGAGTTTGAATTTGAGATGCATTTCAGATGTCGACTCCGATGCAGAAAAGGCCTCAAACACACTCATCTCACCTCAGCATCCTGGGAGCGAGCGATGTCCACCAGAGTCTTGGCTGCAGGGTGAACCACATCCAGCAGCTTCAGGATGGTGGCTCCATCATTGGAGATTGTGGCCTTACCTGGAAACACAAATATTCTCAGTAACGTGCTCTAGACTAACCCATAATCAATTCCTACTTTTATTTTTTTTCTATCTGTCTCCTCACCTCTGCCATCCACCATCAGTTTGTCCATCCCTCTGGGCCCCAGGGTGGTCCTGACAGCCTCAGCAATCACCTGTGGACAAAAACACAGTAAAAAACAGGTACATTTAGAGACGCTGAAAAGGGGTTCAACAGATGCAACATACAGAAAATACAAACAACCACAGAGACAAGAGCTGGTTTTCTGACCTGGCAGGCATTGATGTTGCTGATGAGCTGGGGGATGCCCTGGGATGTGTCTGTCCCTTCCTTCAGCAGGATAACCGGTGTGGGCTGGAGAAAAGATGGGGAGAAAGGATATGAGTAATAATACTAACAATAACAATAATCATATACTTTATTTGTATTCCACTTTGTTTACATAGTCACAAAGCACGTAACCTAAATACAAAACTTAAAAACACTCGTCACACAAATAAAAATAGCAGCCAGTGACCAGGAACACAAGGGGCTAAAAAGTCCTCAAAGCAATGGCATATAATGTTTCAAAATTGGTTAAGACAAGTTTAAAGCCAATGTGGAGTTTTGCAGGTAGTCAGTCTAAATGGGCAGTCGCCTGAGGTTTATGATCATATTTCTTAGTGCCAGTTCAGATCTATAGGCTGCACTCTAAACAATAATCTACGTCACAAGTCACAATTTCACAAATATGTAGCCATAGTCTGGATCATCATGTATATTAGACAACACAGACTGGCAGTACTGATCATCCAGGTCAGCTGCAGTAATGTCAACAGAAAACACTGTTTTGCAGGTCACAGTTTGATAGTTTTTATGCACCAAAACTAGAACTGTGCAATAATTCAATATTATGATATATTTGACAAAGTACTAACAGCATCTGTCACACTTTATAACCAAACATGGGAGCAGACTGAGGCTGCTGATGTCGGATGTGATGCTTCATTACTCATCAAACATGCTGCTAAGTGACACTGTCAAAAACCTGGAGGTCTGTTTGCTGCTCGCATAATTTTATGATCATTATGAGCTTACAGATTTTTGTATATGACAGTGCTGCCACACTTGGTCATATGTATTAGGAATGTGTTTTGCTTAGCTTTTTGCAAAAGAGAACACTACATGCTTCCTATGCAGTCAGTCATACAAAGAAGCTAAACACACAGATGGTAACTGCACTAAAATTTGACTGACAAAAACATTAACAGACGATATAAAACCGCATGAACGTTTTAAAGTTGAAAGCTAGCCTTGTATACTTGTCCTTGTGAAACTAACCGAGCGTAGTGTTTCTTTTATGCCCAGTTATCGCTAACATGCTAACTAGCATCACCGTTAGCACCGTATACGCCCATTGATTTCGACTAGCCATACGATGCTAACAGTCTAGCTAAGAAATAAATCTTTTAAAAATAATTTACACTAAATAACTGCCTCTAAACATGAGTAACAGTCTGTCTTGTGAGCTGACGCTACTGCCGGTGCTAATGCTGGCTGAAAAACCGAAGGATGGACTCGGATTATGGTTCAGAGTTTGGGGATAAAAGCTAACTGACTCACCATCATCTTTGCAGTTCCTTCGAGAAGCTTTCCGCCGGCATCCAATCCCACAATGCTTTGCGACAGCCGGGGCTGGTGGGGGGACGTTCAAGAAGGAGCCGCCGTGTTTTGTCAACCGTTTGAATTCTCAATTTAACACATTTTCTGGAATAAATTACAAATTAATTTGTGTTATAATGTTAAAAATTCTATTTAGCGCCAAAGTGTTCAGTAATAATTAAATAGATAATGAAATAAGCAGCCATACAGTAATTAATGGTGGTACATTGCATAAAATATGTAATGAATCAGTCAAGTGACACAGTTAAGAAATTTTTCAAACACAGCTCATTATTAATATATGTTATTATTCATATTTTGTTTGTTATTTCAATTTTTCATTTTTAAAAAGAAGATTAAAACAAAAAATGATAAATTACACCCATTGACAGCATGTTACTTAACCTAATTGTGTAGTCTTCTATAGTTGTGTGTATGTTTCTGTTCCTAACCGCTGTCAAATATTAATATAGATATTTTTCTTCTGTATGCTATGTTGGGATTTTAGATATGCAAGTCATTTTGTGCACACAGGATACATGCAAGTCATGTTATTTGCTTCTACTTCATAGATTTTTCTACATCTTTGCACACTGCATATTCTTTGTACTGTATATCTTACACCTTACATTTTACAAACAATTTCATTAGCTCGCTTTAAGTCTTCAGTACACTTTAGTAATTCTATAAATTGTTTTCATGTTCAATGTTAGATGTTTGTTCTTGAATGTGATTCTAGCTGCTGCAACAAAGTAATTACCTGCAAAGAATCAGTAAACAGTGGGATCTAGACACACTGGGGCTTTTGAGATTTTAACTCGATGATTGCACCTTTTTTTTAAGAAAAATGAATATCAAATGTGAGACGCTGTGCTCCAGTTAAAGTAAAATCATCTCACATGAATATCACAGTAAGTACAGGCCAGCCAGACCAAAATGTGCGCCTTGGAATAAGTCATATTTATGATTACACCTGTAATGATATGTAAAGGTTCGATGTTTTTTACATATTTTCTCACTTAATGACAGACAAAAGCTAAATCCACATTGTCAATGTTTTCCATTGCAACTGGATTTGATTAGAATTTAGTTGTTTTTTATTTTGATTAAATTATACAAATTTGTACTTGTAAATTTTCCACAATGATTCTTTTATTTTATGTCTCATGTCTCATTTCATTTATTTTATTGTTTATTTGTGTGTTTTGCACAGTGTACTCTCATGAATTATTGTCAGTTTTTTCGTTCAATTCCAAAGGAGCTTTATTGGGGAAAAATGTTGAGAAACTCTATTACCAAAAGCATCAAAATGCAGTTGTCAAATGTTTGAACAGTGTAAAATACAGTCATATGAACATTATTATAACATTAAGATTAATATATTTGTATGACATTATTCACAACATGAAGTTAATATTATAATTTCATCATACTGTGGAGCACAAATGTAAGCTAACCCTATGTAGCGGTTGAGTACTCTCTTCTGCGTTGTGTAGGTAATCAAACACGAATCATCTTCATTTTTGGCCTGAAATCCGCCGTTTATTTACAGGAGCCTGGTCAAACATATGAATAATTGTCTCACAGTCACGCACGTGATAACCTCCCGATCATACACGGCAACCGCACACAGCAGACTGAGCGCGCGCATATTAATATAAAAAAGAATGAATGAATGAATGAATGAATGAAACCTGTACCTGGTCAAACATATGAATAATTGTCTCACAGTCACGCACGTGATAACCTCCCGATCATACTAAAACACAAAGACAATTATTCAGTACGGAGGTTAACATTAGATAGCATTTTGCTAGCAGAGCTTATGTTGGTCATCTTACCACGGCAACCGCACACAGCAGACTGAGACCGCAATGTGGGGGTACGCACCCCAAGTCTGCAGGGGCCCGGACATGTGTCCACGCCATATCCGGCGGTCACCGCGGGAACCAAATATGAAATATGAGATGGCAAGTGGAATCATTACCACCACTACACTCCCCCCTACTGATCTCCACTTGCACATCCCAATGGAAACAAAATTACCATGAGAAGAAGAACAAAAAAAAAACAACCAAATAAAAAAACAGACAAGAGCTGTGAGACCGTCAAGGAACACAACCATACCAGGTACCAACACTACATACATAGAATGCCTGGAGAAAAATAAAGAAAAAAAAATTACAGTACTGCTCACATTACAGATATCCAACATTCCAGTCAGTGACCATTCCCGAAGAATTAGAATGAAAAAAAAGGGTCGCGAATCCTCTCAACACTCATAGGAAAGACATGCCCGTGTACATGTCAAGTTGCCAGATATTACATAATAAACACAGTACAATTACAAATCACCTGGATCCTACTATCAGAATTCACAGACAGGTGATCATTTCATACAGAAAACAGATCTCCAGAAAATATCATAAACACATTCTACAAATCCACATGTACAAAAACATCAAATACCAGAGAAAACATTCTGGCGCATTTGTTGAATAAGTCGCACAACAGGCCTAACAACTCTCCCATACCTAGTCGTTGTGCTAAGTAGTCTGCTATCGGAGGTAGCAGCACGTACAGCATGTCTAACACCAGGTCTGTCCACAGAACCCTCAACCGAAGGTTGCGCACTACGTGCTGCCACAGGAGCAACAGATTGAGTCCCAGTTCGGCCGTCAGGACAAAAAGTCTCAGCAGGTAAGTCACAGGATACAGTCCATTCCGAGTCAACGGCTGCAGGAACATCACATGAAGCAGCCAGCTGTTCTCCAGAGGCACCTGGGATCTGAGAAATCCACGAAGCAGTTCTGTCCTCAGGATCACAAACAGGCAGCATAACAGAGCCCACGATCCCATCATTCAGCAGGGAGCCATCAGAAGCTTCGGTGGTCAGATCACTGACACATGAACCCTCAACCTCAGGACCCATGGAAACAGGCAGGAAGTTAGCAGGCAGTAAAAGGTTTCTGTGCACCACCTTTTCCTGCGCTGTATCACAGTTCCTGATCCTGAAGGTATGAGTGTTATCATGTTTTTCCACAACAGTGTAGAGGTGGTTCTCCCAGCGATCAGCCAGTTTCTTTTTACCTCGTTCACCTTTGTTAGCCAACAGGACTCGGTCTCCGACATCCACATGGACACCCTTAACCTTCCTGTTGTAAAGGTCAGCCTGTTTCTGCTGCTGTTTTGAGGCAGAGATCTGAGCAACTTTCAAAGCCTCAGCCAAATCGCGCCTAAGGCACTGCACATAGGCGTCATAGTCGACCACCTGGTCATCTAGAAGAACTGACCCAAACATCAAGTCGACAGGCAGCCTAGGAGTTCTGCCAAACATCAGCTGAAACGGGGCAAAACCAGTGGTCTCATGTGCTGTGGCGTTATAGGAGAAGGTCAGAGATTTCAGTGACTGGGGCCATCGGTGTTTGGCCCTTGGTGGAAGAGCTCTGATCATATTTCCAAGGGTTCTGTTGAATCTCTCCACAGCTCCATTGCCCATAGGGTGGTAAGGAGTTGTGTGCGACTTTTGAACACCAGCAATCAGGAGCATCTCTTTGATCAAACTGCTTTCAAAGTTCGCACCTTGGTCTGAATGCACACGCTCAGGGAAGCCATACACACAGAAGAAGTTGTTCCAGAGTTGTTGTGCAACAGCCTTTGCAGACTGGTTGGGACAGAGGTATGCCTGAGCCAGTTTAGTAAAGTGGTCAGTAACCACAAGCACATCAAGAGACTTGTTCGAGGAATCTTCAGCCGACCAAAAGTCTATGCAGACCAACTCGAGGGGTCTGGAAGTTGTAACACTCTCAAGAGGTGCTCTGGCTTCCGGTTCAGGAGATTTGCTGAACACGCAGCGACGGCAGCAGCGCACATAATCCTGCACATCCCTCTCCATCCCATGCCAGTAGAACCTTTGTCTACACAGGTAGAATGTCCGCCTCCGGCCTTGGTGACCTGCCTCATCATGTACTCCCTTCAGGACGCTCTCTCTAAGTGCAACAGGCACAACATACTGATAGGTCTTTCTCCCTGTTACAGCATCCTTCGTGACACGATACAGCACGCCAGATCTGACTGTCAGCTTTTCCCAATGCCTCAAGACGCGCAAAGCATCAGCTGGTTCATGTGCACGTTCACGTCTAGATGGGCGCCTCTGACGCTCAACAAATTGAAGCACACGGCTCAAACAGGGATCAGCACGCTGCATTGCCATCAGTTTTTCCCTTGGCAGGGGACGAACCTCAGACAGCTCAGAAGTTTGAATGGAATTAACAAGCTGAGGCAGTAGGAAGACTTGGGGTGGCAGGTGCTCTCGGTCCAAAGACCGAACCATTACTGCAGACACCATCTGCTGTGAGATGCATGAATCTGCGGTCTGAGGCCCAACAGTCTTGGGCGTCACAGTCGCCTGATGATGCATCTGAAACATTGTCTGAGGATCACAGGAATGGCGAAAAACATCCTGCACACAGTCAGAGTCCAGAGCGTTTGCTGCCTCCATGAGTGCACCATAAGGGACCTTCGTGAGACGATGGAGCATACTTGGACGTGCAAAAGGCTCACGACTGAGGGCATCAGCGACTACATTCTTAGGGCCTGGAATGTACTTGATGTCAAAGTCAAAAGGTGCAAGTTTTGCAACCCATCTCTGTTCACAGGCATCGAGTCTCGGCTTACTGAGGATGTAGGTCAGTGGATTGTTGTCAGTCCACACAGTGAAAGAGTGACCTCTCAACCAGTGGCTGAATTTATCACAAACAGCCCATTTAAGCGCTAAAAACTCTAGCCTGTGGGCTGGATAGCGAGACTGTGCAAAGTTGAGAGACTTGCTGGCAAATGCTATAGGACGAGCAACATCAATACCCTCTGCTAGCTGGGACAGCACAGCACCAAGGCCGCAGGAGGAGGCATCAACGGACAGCAAAAATGGCCTGCTGAAGTCAGGATGAGCCAGAGTGGCATTGTCTAACAGAGCCTGTTTTAGTTTCACAAAAGCTTCACTACATTCAGATGTCCAGTCAGCAGAAGTGAGCTTCCTGGCCACAGGTGAGCACCTCTTCCCTTTTGCATGTCGCGGCCTCTTCACGCCAGATGTCAGGGCAAACAGGGGCTTACTGATGTGAGAGTAACCCTCAAAGAATTGCTGGTAGAATCCAACCATACCAAGAAATGATCTTATCTTGGAGGGAGAGGGAACGCTGGTGGTCTCGAGCATCAAGTCAGTCTCACTGAGATCCACTATAGCTCTGACTTTCTCTGGATCTGTGGAAATGCCATCCTTTGTCACAATGTGCCCCAAGAACTTCACAGACGACCGCATGAAGTGGCACTTTTTGGGAGCGAGCTTGAGGTTGTGCGCCTTCAGCCTCTCAAACACCATCTCCAGCCTTTGCAAAGCCATCTGTTCATTTGGAGCAAAGACAAGGATGTCATCGAGGTAACAAAGGAGGCTCAGGAAGTTCTGATCTCCAAAGATGCTCATCATCATCCGCATGAATGTAGCTGGGCTGTTGCAGAGACCCTGTGGAAGCCTATTATATTCATACAGCCCGAAAGGAGAAGTGAATGCAGTGAACTTCTTGTCCTCTTCATGGACCTCGACGTTGTAGTATCCAGAGGTCAAGTCCATGGTTGAAAAGAATGCATTTCCTCCGAGAGCAGCCAAAGCATCGGCCTGGTGAGGCAGAGGATGTGCATCCTTAATCGTGCGCGCATTCAGCCAACGAAAATCAGTGCAAAGACGCAGATCTCCGTTTTTCTTCCAAACCAGAACCAGCGGTGACGCATACTCGCTAGAAGACTTCCTTATGATGTCCCGCTCCTCCATTTCATTCAAAGCTAAACGTAGCTTCTCGTAGTGGGAAGGGGACAGCCGTCGATAAGGAAGCCTGAACGGTCTGCTGTCACTCAGCCGGATCCGGGTCACGGCACCATTGTAGCGGTTGAGTACTCTCTTCTGCGTTGTGTAGGTAATCAAACACGAATCATCTTCATTTTTGGCCTGAAATCCGCCGTTTATTTACAGGAGCCTGGTCAAACATATGAATAATTGTCTCACAGTCACGCACGTGATAACCTCCCGATCATACACGGCAACCGCACACAGCAGACTGAGCGCGCGCATATTAATATAAAAAAAGAATGAATGAATGAATGAATGAATGAAACCTGTACCTGGTCAAACATATGAATAATTGTCTCACAGTCACGCACGTGATAACCTCCCGATCATACTAAAACACAAAGACAATTATTCAGTACGGAGGTTAACATTAGATAGCATTTTGCTAGCAGAGCTTATGTTGGTCATCTTACCACGGCAACCGCACACAGCAGACTGAGACCGCAATGTGGGGGTACGCACCCCAAGTCTGCAGGGGCCCGGACATGTGTCCACGCCATATCCGGCGGTCACCGCGGGAACCAAATATGAAATATGAGATGGCAAGTGGAATCATTACCACCACTACACCTACACAAAACGATGAAGCACTGAAACGTTTTTACTGAAACATTTCCCAAAACACTTACAGTGTTCTATCATATGCTCAAACACATTTAAATAAAATTGTCTGTTTTTCCCACAACAAGTTCTTGAACGCAGCTTTTGTGACGTCTCGGAGAGGCGCTAAATCCGGGCCTCTGATTGGCTTGTGAGGCTTAGCCTAAGGTGCACCTGAATTGTATACCAGGATTCGCAGTACGGGCGGAGCTGTGCTCGTTGTGTGTCCAACCACGCAGACTCCTTCTGACGGGACAACCTGAACAACAAAACACGCGCTTACACCGTGTTTGCTAGAACTCGCGCGGAGTTTGGAAAGTGTACATACAGCGGTGGCGGGAGACAGAAGGACTGGAGATAAATCGGCATTTTAATACTTTAAATATCGTCGAAATAAAGGGGGATACGTACAAACAGGTTTGGAGTTGTTTGTAGTTTCAGGAGGAAATCGCAAAGATGGACGACTTCGGAGTTTATGCAGTTTTTGGGGTGAACGGTCCGCCTCAAAGACTACTGAGGTGAGACAGTTTGAAGGCTTTTAGCCGTTAAGTAACGTTAGCTAGCTGCTAAATCCTTGTTAATTAAGCTTAACGTTTACCTGAGCCACAACTCTTTTAAATAAAGTGCTTTTTATAGCCAGAAGCTCAACTTTTATTGCTCCTCATTGGCGCCGCTTCGAGCCGTATTTACAGACAAAGAGAAGCATTTTATTACTAAAAAACACATGCTAATGAATACTTTCACCTCTATTTTTGTTTTTCTCAAGGCTTAAAGGTAATTTTTCACTATTTCGTTATGTTTTTCCGTGTCAGTGCTGAAGGGTCGTGCAGGGTCTGTGTTGCAGTTCCTCCGTCTGTCCGCCAGGTGGTGCTGTTCAGCAGCGGCCAGTGGGGCGGCAGAGTCTGCGTGAACGCGGAGCTCAATGATGCTGATCGGATCCCCATCACCATCGGAAAACTGACTCCTTACAACAAGTAGGTTCACTCTGACTCATGAAACACTGTAGAAAATCTGTCTGCCATCTGAATCAGACAATGACATGTCATTTCTGTGTTAAAATAATAATAATCTATTTATAGAGCACTTTTCAACCTCAAGTTACTAAGTGCTTCTCAAGACTGTAAAATACAGACAGATAAAAGCACAGCTCAGTGTAGCCAAACCAATGAATGTCAGAAAAAGAAAATATTAAAGAAAGGTAAAAAGATAAAAGTATGTTTAAGGCAGGGATTTAAAACATTGTGAGTCAAATGGTTAGAAGAAGTTTGGTGACCCTTTATCAACTGTGTAAAATATGTGGATTTAACAGGATCATACCAAAGAATAACTTTTTGGTTTTACTGTAAATTTATTAGGAAGTTGTTTGATATTTTAAACTATGTGTTCTGTTTATTACAGGTTATGTAATTAATTATTTATTTAGAATATGTTTTAGATACTTACTGCAAAATGTTATTTATTCTCGAGGGGGCGACTATTTGGATCTCAAACTATTATTCGGATACCACCACAACGACCGAATACTCAGATTTTCGGATCCAGTCCTTGAATCTTGTTCCATTATGTTTTTTCAACATGTTGAATGACAATAAACTGAACTTAACTAAATAGTGCAGAATTTGTAAGGAATAAGTCTAGAAGACTTACTTAAGATAACAACCGTGGATTACCATCAGTTTATTTATTAGGAGAAGATACCTGTTCATTTCTGTTTTTCTATAGTTTATTTGTGTGTGTGTGTGTGTGTGTGTGTGTGTGTGTATGTATATATATAAATTATGTTGTGGTGCAGCAAAGTTTCCACAGCTGTGCAAGATCAAGCATGTAAAAATAAAAACTGTGTGACTCAGCTGACCTGACTTTTATTGGACAGATTGTTCCAGAGCCTCAGGGCTTGGATTACAAGTGCTTGGACCTTTTTACTCTGTCTAGTTTTGCCAGTGGAACAGACAAATGGCCTCTGCCCGAGGATTTCATAGTCTGTAGCAGTTCACATAGTAGTAAGAGTTCAGAAATGTTACCGTGGTGTTTAGTGCAGTGCTGAGTGTTCAGATGAACAGGTAGCATGTCACTGATGACTGCACTGATTCTCCTCCAGGTGTTTGTCATGGGAGCAGTGGGAGGAGGAGACGTGGACGGACAGCGTCACACTGAATGTCGCTCTGGTGGGAGGAGACCTGGTAAATGTCAAACAAACATGAAGCTTTAGCACTAAAGGAAATACTGAGACGATCTCAACAGCTGAGAGAAGTGGATTCTTGAATGTTCCATCTAATAGCCAAGCTGTTGACAGTTAATATAGAAATATGGTGTAAGGCTGCATGATACTGGAAAACAGTGACGTTATGATGTTTAGTTTTTCAACAGATGACTTGGAGGACTCTATTTAGAAAGAATTAATCACTCTGGAATCATTGGGGTGGGTTTTGTAGTGGAGTGCATCCACATAGAAAATGAAAAATAATTTATAAAGGCCAAAAAAAATACAGCGAGAAAAAACGCTCGCGAAGCCATCCAAAGTCGCTTTTTGCTTTGGTTGACTTTCAGAGCTGGCTGTTCACTCATCTTACAAAACTTCATGGTGCTGTTTAAAATGATCAGTGGCAGCAATTGCAAGACACTGACTGCAAATAAAGTACCTGTATTTGGTCAACAAAAACCTTTTTGTAGCTGAGGTATTTCCATACAGCTAATAGGGCATTACTTTGTTTCAGCCATATCTTTCTTTTCAGTGTTCCTCTCCAGTTACTTCCTTATTTTGCTGTGCACGTACAGAGCATAGAAATAGAATTGAGAATTATGTTAATTTTGTATCAAGCAACACAAAAATTGTAGCATCATGTGTTTAAATTAATTTGTCTCCTTTTTTTTGCTCTTGCTGCAGTGAGACTATAGTGCTTGTTCACACTGCAGTGTTGATGCAGAAACAATATGTTGTGCGGCCCTGGTACAGTGTCTTTTATAAAAGCGCCATTACAGTGACATACCAATATTCAGTTGTCATGAGAGACAAAGTTGTTTTCCTTAGTCAAAGGTTTTATTTGTGGACAGAATCACAAGCCAATGTAAATAAGTAATTTTCCTTTTTTCCTCAGACAAAAGCAGATTGGAGCGAACCGGAGCTCATCCTGGCGGTGAAAGAGTACACACCAAAGGTAAGCTGGTAAAGATGCGCTGTTAATTAGTAACGGAATCATAGATACCAAGAATTAAGCATTTGAATTCTTAACATTTCATAAGTACGTAACATTTCATTTTGACTGGTTGATGTTAAGTGGGTAGACACTTTCTCGTAGTGGAAGCTGGAGGTATTCAGATCATTTATTTCTTGGTCTTTAAAGTACACATAAAGCAATGTAAAAATACATGATTACAAGTAAAAGTCGTGCATGAAAAATCCTGCTTAATAAGAGTAAATGAGCGTTAGCAGCTAAATGTAGTTAAAGTATTGAAGTCAAAGTGCTCTGACTGATCTTTTTATGTATAATATCATTCATTATATGATCAATATAGGAGCATGTTACAGTTGTAGCTGCTGCAGGTGGAGCTAGTTTGAGCTACTCTATGTACTTTAATCTGATGATTAATATGAGAGGAAAGAAGCAAAACAAAGCTCTGATGATCTGTTTGTGGTTTTTGGACTTTTTCTCTGGTGTTTGTTGGATGATTTGAACATTTATTGAAATGCAAATGTGAAGTTTAGAGGGGGAAAGCACTGTTTGGTGGGGCTGCTAACAACTTATTGAACTCGCTGTTTCCGTTTTTGTTTTACGTTTTAAAAGCTTGTAATATTATCCATTGTCTAAAATCATCTTCATCTCAGAAGTAACTAAAGCTGTCAGATAAATGTAGTGGAGTAGAAAGTACAATACTTCCCTCTGAACTGTAGTAGAATGGAAGTATTAAGTCGTGGAAAGTAGAAATACTCAAGTGAAGTACATCAAAGTTGAAAGGTGCAAGACTTGAGTAAATGTGCTTACTTACTTTTCTACCTGCATTTCCCACGATTACAGTAAGCAACCGAGAAGGAGTCAATAATAAGAGGTCTTAGTTGAAATAAATGTCATGCCCTTTCCAAAGCTCAACATGTTTGAACTGCATTCTGCTCTATTGAAACTACTGTCAAGAGAGAAACTGGCTCATCTTGTTTGGCTACTATGACTATTTTGTCCTCATGCTTTTTTGATTTTATGCTGCCACTATTGTAGGAAAACAGACAACACACTGAAAGAGACATAATTATTGCTATTGTTGCTTTTTAGCTGAGCCGGTTTGACTGTTTTAAAAATTTCAAACTGTGCTGTCTCAGGACACTTTGGCTCCCCCCGAAGCCCGAGACCTCAAAGGCAAGAGGAAGAGAGCGGCTGAAGAAGACGACAATAAGGTGGCAAAGACAGAAGAAGAAGAGAATTCATGTCCAAATGGTGCCAAGGAGAAAACCACACCTGTGCGAAAGGCCAGAGGTCAAACCAAAGGTGGCCAGAAGCTGTTCAGCAGTGGAGCAGGTGAGAGAAGCAGTACTCTATAGTGCTGTTTATCATCGCAGTGTGATATCAGGCAATTCAAAGCAATTTCCCCTCAGGGATTTGTAAAGTATTTCTGATTCTGATATCCATGCATGTCTTTATTTGGAAATGAGATGGAGATTTTTGTTTTGCATAGAATGTGACAGAAAGCTGCTCGAGGTGTTAGAAGTGTTCGTGAAAAGCAGAGTTTTTAATCCTGTCTGATAATTAGTGCTACAGACACTCGTACGGCTTAACGTGGAGGTGTAAAACAATTTTATTTGTGTTCTGTTTTTTCTATCAAAACTCCTTCTCTCTCTTTCCTCTTTCACAGCTAATGGAGCAGGAGAGACGCAAGGGATTGTGGGAAGAACGCCTCTTCAGAGCGCAGCCAGGACGAAGAGTAGGCAGGCCAAGACTCCCACACAGACCGGTGCGTTTGTGCATACACATCACATACCATTTTGGCTATTTTCTTTTATTTATTTGTACCTTTCTGTCATATTTATTCGCTCGTCAGTCCCACAGCTGGTGCGTTGATGCGCATCGCCCACCTGAGTTCATGTTTTCCGCTCATCTTTCTCTGCAAGTGTTATCTGCACGAATGCAACATGAACTTGTATGTGTGACTCACTCGCAGGTATTTGTAGGCTTCTGCTACCTGGGTAGCACTGTTGGTGCTCTTGTCTTTCAAGGTATAGCTTGACATTTTGTGAAATGCACTTACTGAACTTTCTTGCCCACAGTTAGGCGAGAAGATCAATACCACTCTTATATCTGTCCGTCAAGTATGAGCCGGGAGGCGCTCAGCTTAGTGCAAAGACTAGAAACAAGGAAGGTGGATCTGACTGTCTCTGACTTTAAAAAAACACAATCCAGCGCCTCCAAAGCTCACTTTATTTGGTGTTTGTTTTATACACACAACAAACAAAGTAGTTAGAAATGTCACTATGATTACATTCAGTAATAATACTTTAAGTTGTGTCACAGTATTCATTTTTCAGGGTGATCTGTATGAGCAACATTTCCTGAGCATTTTTGACTTCAGTCTGTTTCTTGGAACAGCTGTGATTATATTTTCACAAACAACAAGATGCAACCACCCAGGGGTTTTTACCTCTTTGAATGGCAACACTAATATTTCTTGACATCAGCACACAGTAACTCTTTGCTCCTCAGATCACCAAAGCTCACCATCCATATCCGTATCTCTCAAGAAGCCATGTACAGTGGTGGAAGAACGTTCAGATCCTTAACTTAAATAGCAGCACTAATCCCAAACCACTCCACTGAGAGTGAAACTCTTGCATTTAAAAAATCTTGAGAGTATTATCAGCAAAATGTGCTTAAAATGTGAAAACTAAAAGCTCTCATTTACAGCAAAATGGTCCATGTTAGTGGTGTTTGTGTTCTATATGGTGTCTTTGGATTAATATTGCAGCTGCTGATGGTCCACTTTACTACTTTAGATGTTTAAGGTTAAGCTAACTTTAACTACTTTAGATGTTTAAGGTTAAGCTAACTTTAATACTTTATGTGCAGCTAGGGAATGTAGTTTACAGCAATGCCTCACATTCTGTAAGATCATCAGGAACCACGTTTGGCCATAAAGTCAACTTTTATGAGCTCAGAAAAACGGCCTCTGTGACAATGCATTTTCCAGCTAAACCAAAAGGGTTATTTTTAAATAGTCTGTACATCTAAAGCTGTAGGAGAAAGTTCTCAACTCAGAGAGAAACACTTATTCTTTAAGTTCATCACAAATATTCAATATCAACAGTTTTAGTTAGGTGGTTGTCACTGGACAGGATGGGTGTGAAAAACAAATGTACAAAAGAAACCAGTCAAAGCTGTGAGGTAATGTAATGGAGTGAAAGTGCAATATTTGGCTTTATATTGTAGTGGAAGTATAAAGTTGTACAAAGTAAAAAAAACTCAAGTATAAATGCCTTAATTTAGTACTTCAGTAGAAAAACTGAGTAATAGTACTTAGTTACAATGTACAATAGTGCATGTACATGTCAGTTGATATGATGTGAATGGGGCGTGTTGTATTTGAGTATTTTTTCCTTAATCAGTTTTCTATTATCAGTATGTTTTGGACTTATTAACTGTGTCTATAATCAATCAGTGAAGCCCTTCAGTTTCAGTTCCCCGGTCAGTAACTAAAACCTAAGCTTGGCCTCGAATCTGCAGTTAGAAGTCTCAGAGTGTGAAGTTTTACTGGATGTTCTGTGTTGACATTTAGACATTCACTACATGCAGAGGTCATGGATGAGTCATTTAACTCTGTGCTTTCCTGCAGCTCCTCTCTTCAGCCCGTCGGGTCGCTGGGGTCAGACTTTATGTCCCATCGACGCTCAGACAGCAATTCTGATTGGAGGGCAGGGAGCCAGGATGCAGTTCTGCAAAGATCCCATGTGGAAGCTCTGCACAGGTCAGTCAGTCAGTCATTAAGGTCATTTTATAATCTCTGTAATATCAGAGTTCTGAGGAGAATTGTGTTTCCAGTGGGTCCATGTTAGAGTCTGTGTTTTCTGTCCACAGAAGACTTATCCTGGGTGGCTGCAGAGACTCTGGCAGAGGGTCCAACTCCTGAGGCCAGGATTGGTCACACAGCCATCTACGACCCCGACTCCAGACGGATCTTTGTGTTCGGAGGCTCCAAGAACAAGAAGTGGTTCAATGACGTTCACATCCTGGACACACAGAGCTGGAAGTGGACCATGGTGGAGGTGTGTGTTTCAAGTCGGCACCCTGCAAGGACGTCATGGTTGTTTCTGCTCTTTTTTCATGTCTTCCTCCCTTTTTTCCATCCCAGGCTCAAGGTAAGGTTCCTCCTCTGGCCTACCACAGCTGCAGCATGTTTCGGGGGGAGCTGTTCGTGCTGGGAGGAGTGTTTCCTCGGCCCAACCCGGAGCCCGACGGCTGCAGTGACTCTCTGTATATCTTCGACCCTCATCTCTCCATCTGGTACCAGCCCATTGTCACAGGAGACCAGCCCTCTGCCCGCTCAGGGTAACGCATCTTAATTGAAACCTCTCTTTCAGGCACCCAAACACACATTTTCAGTTTTAAAAACTCCCTCTTTGTTTTGTTCCTTCCAGTCACTCTGCATGTGTGATGCAGGGGAGGAAGATCTATGTGTTCGGTGGGTGGGATACTCCTGTCTGCTACAATGATATGTACATGTTGGACCTTGGTAAGTCACACAGAGGATATACGCCTGGGGGAAAGTGTAAATACATATCAGTGCCGTCGTGAGTAAATGTTTTTTTTGTTTCTTAGGTCTGATGGAGTTTTCTGCTGTCAGAACAACTGGGAAAGCCCCTTCTCCTCGAAGGTATGCAACTAATCACACACATACTCCATGTAGTTACAGCTAAAACTGGGTATCAAACCTCAATACTACACTTAACATGATTCAATTAATAGAAGCAGGAGGATTTGTGCTCCTCTGAATAAGCTGTTGATTGACTAATATCGGCATTCTAATCATATAAGAAACTGATTTTAAATAGCTGTCTAAAATTCTCTTTGTGGCTCTGCTTTCTGATGTATAATCAACATGTCTGTGTACGTTGCAGCTGGCATGGCAGTGCTGTTCTCTCAGACACAAAGTTCCTGATCCACGGTGGTTACAACGGAAACAACGCCCTCAGTGACGCCTTCGTCTTCGACATAGGTGAGACGCAGCTCACGTTTCATGAAGGACGCATGCAGTGATTACAGTGATTTTTTTAGAAAAGTGTTGAATGTAAACACTGGCGACAAGTTTAAGAAAAACCTCCATGTGTCATAGCAAGGGGTTGGACCAACATTTTCAGAAAATGTCAGGCTTTTATCTCTAGTAGTTCCTAAGATATTTCCATTGAAACATAAGCTCAGATTTGAAATTGCAAAAAAAAAAAGTGCTGAAAGTGGATCAACCGGCAATATGCTTTGTTTATTAGCTTAGAAAGTACTTGATGTATCAACCTAAAATTTCATAAATGCCTTTATAAAATCCAAATTTAATGCTGTGAGATAGAATGACCCTCCTCCAGTCATTATTTTATTAAATTCTCAGATGACACTGCGATTCTGAGGACCCTTCTGTGTACCACGTTACGATGAATGCCTTCATCAAGTAATGTGCCATTTACCGTGTCATTCCAAATGTCACCGAAACACAGGACATGGCTTTTCACTTGAGGCAACTGCTGATGAGCCAGCAGTCATCAAAAACCTGATAATGACTTGACTGTCCTTGTCTAAATACCGACGTTGTCATTGGCAGGAAAACACACTGATAATTTGTGGAGCAGACTCCACTTTCTAAGGTGATGGAGGCCGAATGGATCATGTTTACTGGGCGATCCTGAAAGCATCATTAGATATGAAATTACAGCATTGAAAAGCAGCTGTGGAGGTGGTAGGAATGAAAGAGTACGAGCCCATACAGATCCTGCGCAAGCATTCAGTCATGAAACAAGCAACCAAAAAAAATCCTCTTAAGCTTCCTCTCGGGACAATAAAGTTTACTTTCTTTTACTTTCCAGCTCACTAATTAACACATTCCTTCTCATTATTTTCTTCCTGAAAAATTCCGAAGTGTAAAAACAACACTTCGGCATTTTGCAAGGCGCTAACAGTTTCTCTGTCATGTGCGGAAACTTCCTGGAGTCTTGTCATCACTGTGAGGTTGTCAGATAACCAGCAGAGGAATTAATGTTCACGGCGGAGAAATCTCATCGAAGTCAAGAAAGGTTGTCTCAGTGTTTTCTACTAATTATAAGGGAAAAAACCTGTGAATAGGAAAGTGTATATCCAAAAATATACACTGTACTGATGTGCAGCAGTATGATGGTTTCACACAGCCGTTGGTTGCATAAAGTGAGGCGGCATCCAAACAAGAATGACCAGAAAACCCCTTCATGTCATTGTACCTGTTACATTAATAAAACAGTGACTTTTCATCTTCGTTTTCTCGTTTCAGACACCAACAGCTGGACAGAGGTGACGCTCCCTCAGCTCTCTGTGCCCAGGGCGGGGCACTCCATCATCACCATGGAGACGGCCGGTCGCCGCCATTTCCCAGAGGACGACGAAGACGTGGATATGAACGCCGGCTCCGTCGGCAGAACCCTACTGGTGTTCGGAGGCGGAGACAACGAGGGCAACTTCTACTCCGACCTGACGACTGTCGCTGTGGAGGAGCTGCTCGGTGCTATTTAAAGAGGGTGAGTCAGAGGTGAGTCCTCACTCCCCGACTGGATGTGAAGCTACTTCAGCACCCCCGCACCTGCCTTTATTATTTATATACCTATAGTTTGTCTTTTCTTTGTTGGTGAATGTGCCCTTTCTTTTTCAGTTAGGTGCTTCTCAAAAGGTTTATTTCTGAAAAATCATCAGCATGTGATGCGAATAGTGATCTCAAAAGCTGCATTAAGAAAACTACTGCTTTTTTAGATGAAAAGAAAAAAACGAGATATTCTCTCATTCATAAAAAACAGTGTCCTCAAATACGTTACTTAAGTTTTATGTACATATGTTTGAAAGTCCTATTTTTCCTCAGGTATTTTTTTAAGTATTTCTTTTTCTTTTGAATAACTGAGACTTTCATTAATTTGGAATAAGTTACCTCCAGATTGCCTCAAGTGCTTTACCTGTATTTTGCCATGTTCAGTCACATCTTTGTATTCATCACCTCCTCCAAACTATCAGTGAAAACCAAAATCTCAATTCATGTTCCTGTGCTGTTGCCTTTTGCACTTGGCTCCTGTTTTTGTTGAATAAACATTTGTCTTTTAAGCGGAATCTTTCTTTAAGTTGGCATTTAGCTTTTCTGCTCTTACACAACATTTTACATTTCCAGAATAATAAACTCGTCTCTTCAGTCTGATATCAAACTGTGTGAGGTACGCTTTATACCAAATCGTGTCATGCCGATGTAACTTAAATATAGTTTGACACTTTCAAACAAAAACGCCTGTTATTAACATCCCTGCCGGTCGGTAACTCGACACCAACACCAGCTAATGTGAGACTGGCATTGTAACGCTGATGTTGTCTTCAAAGAGCACGAGCTAAATGGAGGCTTTTAATAAAAGATTAGTGGAGCTTGAGAGGGATTACCTTCATTTCCTCTGAACTGCTGATAATAGTGTCATGAGTATGGCTGTGTTTTAACTTTAATATTTTTGTTGGATTGCAAACTACAGACAGACTTCTGTTTGGTAGCATGAGAAGTCAGTGAATGGCCACTTTTGAGGGTGTCTTCTTAAGATGTTCTGGCTCTCAGGGTCAAAGCTGCTGTTGAAGGCACTGGGGTCCGGTCTTCAGTTTTTTTAATGGGAATTTGGGAATTTTTATAAACCCTGAAGACGTTTCTGTCTCGGTGTGCCATTCAGAACAGAAATTATTCATTAAAAACTATCAGAAAACCCAGTGGACACACAATGCCACAGGTGAAAACTTGCACAGTTTATCAGGGATCCAATGCAGTCAGTTGGGTCACCAGAAACCGAAATATCTCAACAACTACTGGATTGATTGCTCTGAAATTTGTTGCTCAGACTCGTGCCTCCCTCAGGATGAAGTGTAATAATTTTGGTGATCCCTTAAACTTTTAATGAAATGCCAAAACTTTCTATCTGCCCCAAGTCTTTAGCTGCAAAGCTAATGACTGAATCATGAGCTGTACGAGGAGTTTAGAGCTAATCTGATATGCAACAGCAATCAGTTTTAGGGTCCTGGTCGCTGAAGTTCTTATTTGTGACTTACTAGAGAAGAAAAATCAGTTGGAGGCCATGAATCTGGTTTCACCCACTCCATGGCATTTCCTCTGGCGATGCAAAGGAAAGCCTGACTTCCTCAAAATTTTTCAATCAAAAGCAAATCGGTTTCCTCATGTGCCTTCCACACGTGTGGATACACGACTTCTCCCACTTGATTTAGTTTTTTTCCGACAGCAAATCATGAAACATGCTTGGTACGTAATGAACCACCGAGCAGCTCTTCTCTACTTTGTCATAATTAAAGGTAATGTGGTCGAGTTAATTTATTTTTAATTTAATATGGAGACCATCTAATTACTAAAGTACATCATGTTTCACTTCCCGTCTGCACAGAAGCGTGTTTTTGACTTTGGTTTTTTTGCTGCACTCGTTTTGCCCACACTGAGTCAGCACCTTGTAAATTATCAGGTCAAGGCAGGATATTTATCTTTTGGACTGTTAGAGGATTGACCCTGTTTGATCATCTACATCATGGGTGACCAATATTCTGCATTAGTGGCCGAAAGCAGTGGTTGTAACCTCACAGAGCCTCTTCATCCTCACCCATCCTCATCCATATGTATTCACTAGGATGTTTTGTTTGTATAAATATAAAATTGAATATTGTGACAAGAAAATGTTCACACTAGTGATAATCCTTGAACTGCTGAATTTTAGAGATGACTAATGCTGATGATGGCTTGTCTTTTAAATTTGTATCAATATTTGTGTGTTTACTTGCCACTTTAAAACAAGTATGTGGCTATATTTATGTTTTTTTTCCTAATGAATATCTTCCACTATTACCAAAAAGTCATGACTGACCTGCTCAGGTGTTCAACTTATTCACCTGGTTAGGTCTTTGTAAGCTTCGTTGACATTTGTTTGAATGTGTTTCTTTAAAAGTTTGCCTTCTTATTGGTTTATGACGTCATGTGACTTCAGCAAAGCCCCACCCTCTAAACCTGAGCAGAGGGGAACTAAAATAGTTAAAATTTTTGAATTTGTGTGTGATAAATACTTGAATTTGTCAGGTGTTTTAATTTGCTAAATTAGCCAGTAAAAATCCATGAACAATTTCTCAATTGATGTTTTTTTTTTACATAGAAAATGTCTTTTTCCATAACATACATCATTATCAGGATTTAGAATTGCATAGATTGTAGCACACGTGACACCCTAATATGTGAACATTATACACTGAATTTCAGTGCCTGCAACTTATAAGATTAATGACGCAGCAGAATAATAGTATTGACAATTGAATTTAAAAAAAAAGAAAGCTGACACCGTGGAAAGTGTATGTGGATTTCCCAGTAAGTATCTTTATGCACACAATATCACAAACTAGTAGGGAGTTGATGCAAGAGATTAACTTAAAGCAAACTGAATTTATTAAAACTTCACTAACACCAAACAACAAAGGTGACAATATCAGCACTCAAGCAGTGAAAGGATGCGTACTGTGAAAGTGATAAAGGTGCAAACAGAAGAATACTGATGCCATGTGGACAGAAAAGAGTGTAAGGTGAAATTTCCTTGACGACAGTAGGAGAGATGTCTCACACACACTCTTCTTATCAGATTCTTCAAATATGTCACTGTTTTTGTTGCAAACCAGAAAAAAAACACATTTTCATTCAATTTCCTGCTTAACAAAATGTGTAATTTTCAAAAAATTGTTGAATTACATCCTCAGTTTGTTCCAAAACTGGCTTCCTGAAATGGTGAAATCAATCCTAACAGCTGGGAGGTTCATGCTCCAGTGGGTTTCGATCACATGTGCAACAGTGTGACAGAAAACCAGGACGCTGTTTTAATCAGATGTCACGGTAATGAAGATCTGCATGTTACACCACTGAGTGACAGACGGTGTGACTAAGGTGGATGTTGGAGAGAGAAAAACTGAAACGCCGGGAAAGCCTGGCGATGATATCAAACGTCTGATGATGCGTGCCGGCTGCCAGGATCTACAGGGAGAAGTATTGACTGCATATTAAAAATAACTGTTATTGCAGCCTCAATCCGGCCAGATACGTTTGGCAGCGTGAGATGGGAGACTGGAGATACAAAGGCTGCTATGTGTTTTTAATGCTCATCCAATGAGACTTAAAATACACAAAAAATCAGCTGCAATTAACAGCCTGTGGTCCAGCCTCCTACTCAGTGTGTCATTTCTCCTCTGAAGGAAAAACAGGAGAGACAGATGGACAGATAGACATAAATAGATAGACAGACAGACAGATAGATAGATGGATCGATAAATTGATGTAATATGTTCAGTCTTCCTGCAGATGGCGACACTTCAGCACATTTCCCCCACAATAAAACTGGCCTCCTGCTGAAATGGCTCATGTGCAATCTAAAAAAAGACCAGTGTCAATGAGTTTACAGTCATTACTTTTGTATAAATGTTAACACGACCGGCTCTGACATTTTCCACAAACTGCTTCTAACGATAAGGGAGACGTCCTCCCTCCTGTGAGCCACCGTCAAATTGGACGTGCACCAATGCTCTGCAAAAAAAAAATTAAAAAATGATATATTCTGCCAAGTGAGTTTGGCCACTTTTGCACGTTGCCTGAAAGATGCATCACAAGAGAAATCCAGTGACTTGACAGCAGCGTTGTTCACTTCACCTGTCAGTGGTCAGGAGCTGCTGATCTCCTTCTACAAAGCCATCGTCCAGTCTGTCCCCTGCACTTCCATCGCTGTGTGGTTTGGATCGGCCACCATGTAGACGCTTCCGCTGCCTGAAGGCCAACACAGAAAGGATGCGGAGGAGCTTCTTTCCTGAGGCCATCCGTGTTCTGAACAAGAAATGAAAAGGACTTTACTGGACACACATCCACATTGACATACACACTACTCTCATGCTGCATTTTGCACACTCTGCACATTTCACACTATTACATACGCTCACTCTACACTCACATACTGATGCATCACAACAACAACACTACAAGAGCTAATTTATATTTCAAATTTGCAAATCAAATCATAATAGAGAGGACGTCTCAGGCCAGGTCTTTATGATCCTGGTGCATGGTCTCCTTTCCCTTCTGATGGGCTGTATTAATTTGGTGGTCTTGCTTTGCATTGACCACTTGTGATTCTTAACATTTTTTCTTATCATCTTCATTTTTTTAGCAGCAGGGTTCTCTCCTACTTCAGTGAATTGATTCTCTTGCTTTAAATCTCGATATGGTTCCTAAATCTAAACACTTTAAATGTCCACTGGTGGCATAGCATCATGGTCAGATCGATCCACAGGTTTGGGCCACCGTAGAACCACGATGGGGTCCTCAGACAGTAGGCAGCCATCTTCACTGTTAACTTTGGGTTCTTCCTGAGGAAGAGATTGTCCCTCAGCAGCCAGTGCTGGAGGTACAGCACTTATACTTCACTAGAGGCAGATAGAGTTACATTTATATAGCAAGTAAATTGAATCACTGGTTACTTTTGTTGGATTTTTTCTTTTGCTTTGGTTTTGCTTGCCTTTATTATGTAAAGCACTTAGTGGTTCATTTTATTGTATGAAAGGTGCTCTATAAATCTGATTGATATTCTGATTTGACATTCTTGGAACAATATTTTTGCCATGGTGTGATCAAAGCTGTGATCAACTGGGAATTCCAGATTTCCCAAGTAGTGTTTGGGAGTGGCTCAGCTGATGGGTGAAGGCCAGTGGCTCAACAGTAGGGGTGAGCATCTTCCACTGATCTAAATAAGTTCATTATTCATTGCTATAGATAATTCAGGACACACACATTGCTTCAGAAATGTACAAATGCAACAATGGCTGGAATTTAGAGCCAGCAATCAGTGTTGAATATTTACTCTTATCTCTTTCTTTAGGTTATGAATGTGGAGATGTCCTGAAACTCCATCTACAAGGTGCCAACTACTGAAGCACTGTAAGTTAAAGCATGGCCATTTTGGTGTGAGACACTCAATTCCATGCACATACTATGTCTGCACATGTATTCCATGACAGGAAATCATTCAGGACATGCCCTTCATCACAGAGCTCTGACACGGGTGGCCAAATGTGATGATCCCTGCTGTGTATTTAATACATGTTATGTGTTTATGCATAGCAGTGAATAATTTTATGTGAAAGTCTTGATTTGCTAACCCCTATAAATAAAAATAAATGATTCTCGCTTTTGCACTACATGAGATATTGTGTATAACACCGCCTTTCAGCTGGAAATTAAATGTTGCATCACTCTCATTGTGTTTCAGGGAAATGCAGACTTCACCCTCATCACCACTCCTCCCCTGCTGTCCACATTCATGTCCAAACTGGATCATTACACGAACCAGTTGATGAAGTTGTTCAGGAAGAAAGGTGGAGCGGCAGGACACAAAATAAGCATGATCATGGCGGCCATGGACGAGGTAGGGTTTTCTATTAAATGGTGTAGTTTGGGCACTTGCCCATGTGTCGCCGTCTTTATCACTCTTTCCATCATATATGCATGTCACTATAACTCTCTGCCCCTGTTTGGTTCCCTGATTCTTTTTAGGTAGCGTCCTTGTTCTTGTATGGGAACATGGATTCTTTTTTTTATTATATGTAGATCCTGAAGGTTTGTTTGCCCCCCTACAGAATCCTACTGTTGATTCTGTAGGGGGGGCAAACGTGACTCTTTCGTACATTCCTGTGTTCTGGTTGTAGTTTTAGAGCCAGGGCTCTAAAACTGTAGCTTTTAGTCCTTCACCAGGTAACACTGTTTAGCTGTATTTCACCTATGGGAGAATACAATGCAGTGTTTCCCAGTCCTGCTCGTCCAGTATTATGAAGCACAGCAGACCAGTGAGAAATGTGGTTGCATCCAAAATGACCTGGATGTGTTTGTAAGAGTGTGGCGTGTATTGAAAAATGTGAATGTGTGCAAATATACAGATACATTTGAGAGTTTGTATGATCTTGCAGGTCTTTATAGCATTATGTCTAACTCTCTCTCTCTCTCTCTCTCTCTCTCTGTCACACACACACACACACACACAACCACTTTCACTCATACATCCACTCACGTGCATGCAGGTCGTCAAACTCAGTAGAATATAATATACAACACTTAAAATATGGTGTACATTTCCTTTATAAATTACACTTGGTTGTTGAGCTGTGAATGTCTGTGTCATATTTTGGCATGTCTGTTTAATGTAATATCTCATGTGTAATATGAAGCACTAGTCACTGTTAGGTAACTGTTGAGGTTTTCTCCCATTTTTTTTCATGTTAAAGACACTGTTAGTCAGGCATGACTAGTGCACTTTAAAGGAACCAAGAGGATTGTTTTTGAAGCTTGATCATAATTTGTATATTTGTCTTTTTATTTTTTGTCCTTATTTTATTCTGAAATATTCTTAATAAAATCAGGTAAAGTAAAATGACTAACTTGTATCCGTTTGAACTTCTCACATTGATAGAGCAAGTAAGATGCAGCCATGTTCAGTACAGTCGGTGAAACACTACAGTATAAATACAGCTTGTTTGTGTGAGGTAACTTCAGAATAGTTGTGTTTAGTAAATTCAGCATAACTGTATTTATCACAGTTAATGTAATGGTGTTTCTTGAAATCAGCATAACTGTATGATGAAGCATTTAAGTAAGACAGTTTGTTAAGATTTACTTAAAAGCATGTAGTAATCATTAGTTCTCTTGTCTTTTGCCCATTTATTCAGCTTTGTTTCATGGGACCAGTTTCCATAGCTAAGTTAAGTAAATATAATGTTACATTTCTTTGAGTGTAACCGTCATCAACCGGATGCAGCTGTCAACACTGTGAACATCATTTTCTGCCTCTTCCTTTGCAGTGTTTGCTAGAACCATACTGCACTTACTTCTTAAGGTTGCAATGCACACCTGTTGTTGTTGATTCTAATCCAGTTGTATTGTTTAACATTAAATATCAGGATTGCTGGCTTCTTGTCGTCTTGCAGTTCTCTTCTTTAAGGCATTATGTAGCAATAATTTCATCTGGATTATCTGTACAGCTTATGCACAAAATAATAGAGCTTTGAAAAATGTTTTCAGCCGTCTAGTGGGAATCTGGGCGTTTTAATACGTCATATTTTTCAACCCATTTTTTTTCTGCTTATCTGGGCTTAAGCAACTTCAGACATCCCTCTTCCAGCAGCACTTTCCAGTCCCTCTTGGGGGAATCCCAGGGCGTTCCCAGGCCAGATGAGATATTTAATCCCTGCAGCGAGTTCTGGATCTACCCTGGAGTCTCTTTTGAGCCAGACGTGCCCAGAAAACCTTGAAAGGAAGTCATCCAGATGCTCACACCACCTCAACTGGGTCCTCTTGATGTAAAGGAGCATCGACTCCCACCGAGCAGCACATAATTTATTGCATGTATTGAACTAATATAAGACTTGCTTCATGTCTTTTAGGGGGGAAAACTGTACTGATTTAACTACTATGATAAATTGCACACAAAAATATTAATATGAAATCCTGTTGTGTGGATTTGGTAAAGAAAAAAAACAGGTGGTTTAATGATGTTTTCAAAGGCTGTATATATGTCTAACAAATGCAGCGATGTAAAAAGAGACGTCTGAAAAGTAGATGCTTAAAACAATGAAGCAGCCACATTAGGAAATGTTAACATAAAGGTAAGACAAGATGAAACTTAAGAAAAAAACATACAACATGAGAATAAATGCAGTGCCTAGTTAAAAAGGAAAAGATATGTGTATGATGCATTACTGAAATTTTTAAAAAATAATCTAAAATAAGATTAGAATTAAAAAGTATGAAGTAATGCTGGCAATATTGCAACTTCAATATGAAATATTGCATATTACATTGACAATGTTGTACATTAAATTGAAATATTGCACATGTATTCAAAACAGTGCACATGAAACCTGAAATATAACACATGATGCTGATTCTGATGTTGCACAAACGATTGAGAAAAAGTAATATTGCAAATAATATTGATATAATTGTTCAGAAGTATCTCTAAGTAAAAGTTATTCTCCTTTACTTTTTAAAAAATCACAGAGAGGATTCAATGCCTCTACAAGATTAAATAACTATGCAAGAACCACATACTTTGCAAGTAATCAGTATTCTATGGTGACAAGCCCACCTGAGCACCACATCATACCAGATCTATAACGAAGGTCCACACAACCCCCGCACCTGCCATTTACCAACCTAAGTGAGGCGGTCAGCGGTGGAGGATCGGAAAGAGTCGAGTGGAGCCGAACCCTCCTCCTCCTCCCTCCTCGGTCCTCCTCTTTCAGTCGTGGTGCAAGCAGCCATGTTGCCGCGAGCTTGTTCCGGTATGAGGGCAGGATCGTGCGCATAGACTGCAGCTCCTCGCCTTACTCTCCCCTGTCGCCCGCGACTCGCACCTCCCGACGAGAAAAGCCCACTGTGCCGATAATGGATTTTACAACTTGATGATTCCTCCTTCCGTCGGCTGGAATAAACAGTCGGTGTAGCGACAGGACGGACTGCTATATCGCCACACTGCAGTGCAGCACTGGTGAACGACCTTCCAATCACGCAACACAAGGAAGAGCGCCGGTGATTTCCGTGGATTTTGAGTTTCGTGGGCTGCTCTGTGGCAGTCACCGCCGCTGCGGGCGCTGGGGGAATAAGCTAACTGGCTAGCTTTGCCTCGAAAGAAACGCTGAATTCGCTAGCTAGATGGGCTAATTTCGAGCAGCTAGCGCAACAAATTATTTCGTGTTTCTCACCTGCCATGTGACCGTTTTTACAAGGTGCTGCTTTTATTTTTCGGATACCCAACCCCGGATATCTCACTGGGAATATCTTGAATTGTTTTGTGTGAGTTGGGAAGGTCGAGACCTCGCCGGGAATAACTTTGGCCTGAAAGTTTGAGGACCCCGGACCTGGTTTCAACCCTGAAAGGAAACATCTCTGTCCCCAAAAAGAGAAAGACAGACGACGACACTGCGTTATGAAAACGACGCTGGATAAACGTTTGTTGTAGAATTCGGCGACAGTCGGGGCTTCCTCAGACGTTAGTTAGCAGCCTCACAGGTTAGCATGTTAGCCACCTAATTGAACCTTGTCTCGTTCAATACAACCAACTTTTCCTCAAGCTAGCGCAAGTAGCTAGCTGGCCAAAACGTCACAGCACCAGGCTGTTAGCTCGGGTCCAGTGTCCGTGCTATCGCTCACTGCTCACCATCGACGCCGATAGATGCTAATTGGGAACTGAATGTTTTCAGAACGAGCCTGAAGAAAACGTTGGTTTTTCCTGTTTTCTGTTTGTTGACAAACATGGGACGTGCGGTTGCTGCTAGCTAGTTTCTAGCTAGCTGGCTAACTCGGCTAGCCGCTGATGTGGGATTCAACTTGTTGATTCACGGGTTATCTGTCGTGCTGCTAGCTGGCTAGCACTGGACATCTGTTGGAAATTTCCCTCTACCATCAGCCACACGAGTTTTAAATGCACAAGAGACACTGACGACTCGTTCTTGTTTCACAGTTCCTTTTCCCTTTTTTGCAACTCCCAAGTCTTTCAAAAATGTCAACAAGGACCCCACTGGTGCAAGTCATTGAAAATTCGGCCGGACAGGTAAGATGTACCTCTAAATACGTCTCCTACATAATGTGATAAATGATATTCACCCACTCAGCTAGTTAAGTAGGAAGTTGTTATCTGCTATGGAGAGAGGCCCTGTTTGGCCTTCTCCAGTCTCTGGTTGTCTCTGCTTTTCTGTGTCTCTGTTGTCTTTGCCACACAGCAGTGATTCACAGGCTTGCCTACGCACTCACACTGGATTTCCCACTCCTTGCAGAATAGGAGAGCAAATTTAGCTTGCTGTTTAGTCTGTTGCTTAAGGCATGTCCTCCTACATGACTTTTTGTCACTTTGACCTGTTGCAATACAGACAACCCTGTCAGCTAGTTCAACATGAATTTCATATAGCTGACAGTACAGAAACCCATCATGCACATAAACGCTTTAAGAACTATTATTTCACTGTAGTTCTTCTGTGACCAATGTTCTGTTTCCATTGTTGGGTGTCAAAACAATACAGTAGTGTATGGGGAATTCTTTTGTTTATAGGAAAGATGAACGCGTATGGAGATTTTATTAGATTTCTAATTTGAGTTACTGGGGACTTTAGCTTTATTCTGTTTTTCTGAGATAAAAAACGTCAATGTGTTGTTTTTGTTAGACTGTTTTACATGAGAACCTTCAATACTTAGTAAAGTGTTGTAAGAAAACATTGGTGATCATGGGGTGATAGAAAATGAGCTTTTGGAGTTCGTGGTTGAAATGTAAATTGTAAGAGAGAAGACGTGTCATTCATTGATTAAGAAATAGATTTTACACAAAGAGGTCTATTCAATGTTAAAAGTAGGGCTGTTGTTGAAACTGGCTCCTGGATGTTACATTTTGGGGTTTGATACAGGTGCAGGGGTGATTAAAGCTTTTCTAGCAATAGTATTACACATTACACATCTTCTTCTAACCTAAAACAAGGCTACTGACCCCGATCCATTTGTGAGATGGCTCCAAAACACACTATAATTTCCAGCTGATCAGTTGCACAGCACTAATTAAAGCTCTTGAAGCTTCTGATTTCAAGAGCCTTGATTAGGGCAACACGTTTGAGTAATGTGTTTGAAAGCCAAAGAAACCCCTTTGGCTGTGCCGCAAATCCATACAAGAAGCTGGAACAAAGCCCCAGCTTCCAAGACTACAGTATCAGCCTTAATCTTGTAGACAGTTTTATCTTGTTATTATGAAAATGCCACACACGCTCACATGAAAGCCATTATAGTTACCAGAAAAGACCATGACTTGCATTACGAGGACAGCTGTTGACAAGCATTACTTGGTATTTGTCTCTTCAAATGAAACATCTCTCATGAGTGTTGGATGGAAAAAATTATGTGTCTGCATGTTGACAGTGTAGCCAGTGGGTAATCGTCAGCATGTGTCGAGCTAAACCCAGTTCTATATTTGTGCCTCTCTGGTGTCTGTAGGTAGATGAATGCAGCTGAGGTGAGGATTTGGTGTGATAGATTAGTTTAACAGTTGGGGAGTAGCTTTGTTGAGTGTATACAAATATAACAAATGCTCATGCAGAGAAAACATTTGATTGAAACCTTTGTGAGAATGACTTAATAACACTGGTTTCTCAATACTGACAGAGGATATGAAAGAACGATAATACGATAAATAAGGGGAGTGTGACTAACTGCTTCTTGTTTTCAGTCTGCCACAAGAGCTGCACCCTCTATTAAAGTTCTCTACTTTAAACACTGAAAGCCCATCCCAGGTGTGCGTGACAGGTGTGCAGCCAACCAGACTGCAGATCTGTTCCTAACAGCCAATAGGAAAGCCTCCTGTTGGTGGAGACAGAAAGGTTTAAAGATTTCGTCTGTTTTTGTTTCTCATAAAAATAAAACACTGACGGAAGTTATCTGTTGATACCATGATCACACTTCATGTGTCAGTGTTTGTGCTGGTGTGTTCAGCACTACAGGTTCCTCCTTCAATAACAGTAAAAAGAGAGCGACAGTTATACTGGTATGTAGGTGTAGGCGAATAACTACACACAGCCAGAGTGACACATGCATATTCGTACATGGCTACACCCTTATTGGAACAGAGGTCGGGAATAATACAGTTGATTATATAAGTGCTTGCTGCCTTATCCACTCACGTGCACACGGACGGGGCATCTCCATTTCCAGTGGGATTTTAAAATTGGATGTTATAGTTAAAGTTAGGTGCCTCTTAATCACTCTGGTGTAACACAAACTTGTGCAAACAAATGAGTGTAAACCTTCAGTGTCGGCGAACTTCCTCCCTGAATTCAATGAGACAACTATGCTGGATTCTACAGAGGACCTTGGCAAGTCCATAAAGTTAGACTCGGCTCTACTTTGGCTGCAGTTTAATGTAATAATATTCAATAACACAGTATTAGGAAAATACTTTAAGTCATGCATAGCTGGGGAAATCCTTTGTAATATGCAAAGTTGGGCCATATGAAAATGGAAGGGAGATACACAGCTGCATTAGAGGATAAAACCAAGTTGCAGTGTGTTCATGATTTATGGCAACTCAAACTAAACTTCTGTGCATGCTCTGTTTGTGTAACCTTTGGCAGCAACTTGTGTTGTCTTAATGTAAGCTATTGTTGGTCTCAATGAGTTCATACTCATCCTACGGCACCCAGCGGGGATTTAGGGGTGGAAGAAAAAAGTTTGGGGTCAAAGCACATTCTCAACTGGGTTTGTAGGCAAAAGGTCACGGATGGATACTCCCATACAAACACAGTCTGTTTTAAAGGCCGTGTATAGAAAGCCTTTGGTGTCGGGTCTCAAGATACAGGACAAAATGGCACCGGACATGAGAACGGACTGAGCGTTGACATGACTCTCTGTTCCAGTCAGAAACTTAAGTGTATATTTTGATCTGTGAAAGTAATTAGGTCTACTCTTATTCTCTGCAATAAGACTGCTTTACTGCAACAGAAAAGTTTATTTTGATACTTTACATGGAGTCGAAGTGTGACTTACTTTACTTCACTTGACAGTTTGAAAACCCTTTTTACACATGACTGCCAGCTAAGCTGTGAGTTAATGGTTTATTAAAGTCTGTGGGGGTTTGTAGGGTAAAAGTTACTGACTTAGACAGCCTACCATCCAGTCTACATGAGCAGTTGCTGGGCACATATCAGAAGAGAGCTGTCAAATGTAGAGAAGTGACTTATGACATCTATCTGACGGTGTGAAATGTCAGATATGTTGAGTGGCTTTGATCGGTCATGTTCCCATGTTATGCAAGGCTTCGTGCAGGCTGCTAGTTTGAGGAACTTATTTGAATATGACACTCATTATCACTGTGGCACCAGTATAAGAACAAATACCTGGAGTTTATACGTGATAGAGATATAAAGCTTATTTTTCAAAATACAAAGAAGGATGTCCTTTATGTCAGAAGCTACTTGCAATCAAAATATTGCATCATGTTGGTTCAAACTTGGATTCTGCTTAGTTTAACTTGTTACACTTGTTTGCTGTTAACAGGTTTGCGCTGCTGATCCACTTCCCTAGACATGATCACTTCATTTCCTGTTTTACAGTGTGCCTCTTCTATTTATTGAGCCACGTCTTCTACTACACCAATGTAGCTAGAAATACTGGTCTGCCTCTTCAATTGTTTTTTCGCTCTCTATGTCATTGTTTTGGTAGTTATACACTAGCTGAGCAAGCTGGATCCTCCCCACATTGAGGTGTGATAGAGTTGAGCCATTAATTTGCCCAAGTAAGATGTTTCCTCATTGTAGAAGCCATTTTGAGAAAATATAAAGCTAACAAAGCTCCATTTAGGAACCGACTTTTAAGTTTACACAGCATTTACCCAAGTTGTATTTTATAGAAGTCTCTCCATTCCTAAAGTAAACAAAAAAAGGAATGAGGACATAAAGCATAAATTACAAGATGGTGCAACTAAATACCTAAAAGGCATCTGTGACTAAAAACACCTGACCAGGTTTATGACAAAATGAAAATGGTTGGTTCAACAATGATGGTTCACCTCCTGCACTGAACCAATGCTGTTCACAGGGGGGAAAAACAAACAAACAAAAAAACGCGTGATCCATCGACAAGCCCAAAACTGTGTCAGGAATTCGCTCAGGTCTATCTCACCCCTTTCACCCTCTCCCTGCACATTTTAGTGAAAATGTTAAAAAAAAAAAAGATATTGACGGCAATCTAAACAGTAAAGCCTTGTTGGAATCAGTGAAAATAATTAGAAATACACATTTTGCCACAGGCAAAAAACAGTTATTGCTTGGCTGTAACCGCACTACTTGTAGACACAACATGTGTCTAGCTCAGCAAACACAGACAGACCAAAGGACTTTAATAAATATAAATATGTTTCTCTGTATTGTAAGTTACCTGATTTCAAATCTATCGCACTGAATTGTTTTACTTACATTTCCTGCAAATTTGATGCAAAAATACTTTAAAAACTAGCTTAGTTTTTAAATTCAAATAAATGAAGTGATTTTACCTGTAAATTTCTCTTTTTTAGTAAGTAAAATGTATTATTCATTGAGCCCCATAAGGTTTTATGGACCCTAAATTTTTCAACTTAGGAATACATGTACACATTTGTAAAAAAAAAAGGTAAGCATGAAGCCTTCAAAGGACTGCCCTACATGTCCGGGGCCAGATGTATAAACCATGCAAAGATGTGTTTGTATTATTAGATTATTGCATGTTACCATGTTTGTGTGTACACAGTGTTTTAGTTGTGAGGGTCGAGTGTTGTGATGCATCATTTGCATAAAGTTGAAGTCTAGGCTACTTTATGCAAATCAGTGACATCCAGTCGCCACTCGACATGTCCAGAAACTTGAAACTAACCATTGTTCATATAGAATGCAGACACATTCAGCAACTACTTGGCTTTTCTCTCACCTCAAAAACTGTAGGAGGATGAAGTCTGTGTTGGATTCCCATTGAAGAGCACCTGTCAACCATCTATTTTGACACTTTCTAGTTGTACCCCCATCAAGTGTCCACTGTTGTGAAGTGATGCAACCCTTCTCAAAACACCCTTGTGGACATGTACCCTTATTGCACTAACAAGAGCTTTAAATTTCACTGTACATTCGCTGTACATTTGCATGTAAATACCATGAAATTAAAGCCAAAGTCTCTACTTTTGTCTCTTTGCTAAGTTTTGAACTCAAATTCAAATGCCCAAAGTAGCAAAAAATCATTTTTATACTTTGTGGTACCCACCACTAGTTAAGATTAGCTAAAATTGCATGACAGAAAAAAAAAATCATAAATAAATAAAATATGACCAGGCAGACATATGCTGCATGCCAACCAGGGAAAGCATGTCTGGCAGTAGCTGTTAAGATGAAACTTCACTTTGCTGGATGGAAGAGTACTGGGATTGGGCAGTATTGTTTTCTACTCCCCATCAAATGCTAATGCAGCACAGTAATTGTCAGTACTTGCTGGGCTGTTATCAGATGTGCTTAATTTTTTATCCGCTGGGTAAGGAGATGTACATTTGATTTTTACAGTGCAGGAAGTAGACAACACTAAAGACATTTTAGTCTAATTTGAATATTTTTCACATTATCTAAGCATTTTAAGGCTGGGCTGTCACTTTCTTTTTGCAGTTACTATGGTTACAAGGGTCACTCTCTTTTGCGTCTATCACAACATCAAGTAACTTAAAACCTATATCTACAGCACTTGGTAATGTTACATCACGATGCTTTTCTCATAAATGTCAGCCTTCTTCCAGCATTTTTGTAGTTTGTCTCAGCTTTTTTGTTGCTGCTTCTTGTCCAATTCTCAGTGGACTGTAGATGAATTTAGTCCATAAGATATTTATGGTGGTGGAGGAAACCGTTCTGCTAAGGAAGATGCTACAGGCTATGTATTTGACTGGAGAGAAGCATGCAGGTCCTTACATAAGACTTTGCATTACAGAACTTTGTAGTCCATTTGTACTTTCATTTGCCGTCAACATTATTGTTTCTATACATTTACTGATGAAAACTGTAGTACATTTATTTGTTGTTTTAGTAGTTTTAGTCACAATTTGTTGTGAAAAATCTGTGATCAGTGAAGTTTTTCTCTCATACTTTTTGTTGTGAATACTGGATTACTCCATTTTTTTTAAATTAAAAAAACACGCAGATTATAGAGTGGAGGAAAAAAGGGCAAAGAGGGTGATGGGTGTGACATGCAAAAAAGCTTCAGCCAGGAATCTACTCATGCATTAAAACCAAAAGGCCACCTGACACCTCAGTTTGTAACTCATTTTAGTTTTTCTCTCTATTCAGTTTCATTTTTTTAAATGCCGATTTCAATTCAAGGTGCTAATGGACGGCAGGTTTCAAAGGTAGTGAGTGAGAACGTAGAGTAACTCCCATGTCACCTGTGTGCTGGCATGGCAGCCCAGTCATCCATCTGTACATTTATTTTCTGGTGCATTTCAGTTTGACCTTTGTAACTTGCAGCAGCACCAAAACAGCGAGGCTTGCAGATTCAAAACGCTATCAAGCAGACAAAGCAAACGCAGTGTTGGATATATGAGTAAAGCTGAGCCCAGTTTGATGTATTTCACCTGACACCTTGGGAGTGTAAAAGAAAGGCAGAGACTCCCAGCAAGCTGGTACGCTGGAAATTCAATATAGATGAGAAAGAAGCACTGAATGTGTGAGTGCATTGACACAGGTACGTTATTGAAGACGTGCTTTAATATTCCAGTGCTCACCTTTTTGCTTGTCTTCATTCATGCCCCCCTGGAATGAGTCATGTAAGCAATCTATAGCACATACATGCGCACGCACACACGCACACGCGCACACGCACAGACGTTGCTGTTACGCCCAGGAAACCATAAATTATGCCTCTCTCCTTACCAGACCCGTCACTAGGCAGATGAACAGAAAGACAAAGCTAGCCAGGGCCCTAGCAACAGAGAACCTGCTTCAAACACACACACACACACACACACACACACACACACACACAAGCAGTCCCTCGTTTTTTCCTCACACACACAAATACTTGCAGTTAATTGTAATTGAATTCGATTTATATTTTCAGTCATTTATTCATGGAGGTCCAGTGGACTCAGAAATGTAGGACAAGCAGGTGCTACCGAGGCTTTTGACCGACAGTGCAGTGAAATTCAGTGCTTTGTGTGTGTTGGTTATGTCTGAGAGAACAGGGGAAAACAGGCCTTTCCAGTTGAGCAGAGTGGTAGGTGTGGCAGCTAACTGTTGACCTGTGATTTGAAGGGCTTGACGTCATTCAGGTGAAGGCGTGTGGATTTCTGTCACTGCTTCGATGATACTCTCTTGCCGTGTTCACTCTTTTCAACCTGCCATCAATACTCGGGTTACTTCCTGTAATCTAATTTGCATGTTTTGATGTCTAAGAAATGTTAAATGAATACTTGAGAAAATTAATTAAACTGTAGATTGTAACCTTCTTTATCATCGCATGCAGAAAAACATAAAGCATGAGAGCAAAGGTAAAATTACTTGGTCATTGTCGAAAGTTTCAGTTTAAATATCAGTGTACAAAAAATGCTTTAAAGCTCAGTTGATGGTAAACATTCAAGCTGCCATTGCTTGTGCACCTGTATCTGCTCTCAAGTAGTAATGCTCCCTATCCTTGAAGACGTATTTCCCATAGCTAAAACAGTCTGTGTCAAAGTTTTGTTGTGATGTATCCCACACTACGATTTGATTCGCCTCCCTCACAATACAGAAAGCTTTCTGTAGCCCCAACAGGTGACTGGCTTGATTCTGAGCTTTAAACAGTTGTTTACAGCTCAAGGAAGGAAACTTTTTGATTTCTGCTTAGTCACACTGATCCTGAATCCAGTAAAATGAGATTATTTGGGTTCAAATTATGTTGTGACCACCCACCATAAGCAAGCCGCTGTGATCCAGCTAATAATTTTCCATGTTTGATAAATGTGGACACTGTGTACTTGAGCCTAATTGCTTGATTAAATGTATCTTCAAAGACAAGTTGCACTTCTTAATCTTAAAGAAACATCAATTCAATATTAGTGGCATCATTCATCTATTGTATTTCTTGTGCTGTTAGTGGTATTTTCTCCAACAAATGCATCGTTCATTTACTGTCAAAACAGCTACTCCAGGGTCCCCACTAGAGCTGAACAATTAATTTATTTCAAATCAACATTGCAATTAGTGAACGCAAAGGTTGCAATTAAGGACATATGAGGTTTGGCTAATGAGGCTAATGCTGTTATTTCATTTTATTTAATTTGAGCCAATTGAAGCTTTCAGGGGTCGTTTATACTGGCCTACTGATCAACATGTTCCACCTGGTTCTTGCACAAACGCTGTGATTCAACTGACATAACCCCAGTCTCATTATTTAAAAGCAGCACCTTGTACATTATGCAGCATGGCTGACCCAGGGTTTAAACTAGTAACTAATGGTTTTACAAATTAATGCCATCCTCCTTGGGTGGCAGTCAATACTCTGTCACATGTTTTAAATCTATTACATGGTGAATGGTGAGCTTAAATTTGAATGTATATTTATGTATGTCACAAAGATATATATCACAAATTAAAGTGTAATTTAATATTTTCCACAAATGTTCCAGCCCTAGTTCCCACAGGAAGTTGTTTAGCCAATGGGATAAGCCATTTACTGGTAGATCCTGGCGAATCTCGACATGTGATCACTTAAGTCAGTAGATAACAACCTAAAGAAGGAATATCCAAATTCTCTGGATATGGCACCTCTGCTCTTCTTCATGAAAGCTTATAGACTTGAGGTCACCTTTATTTCAAGTGAGGTGGCTGGGGTGAGGTGGAAACCTGTATTTCATCTATCCATACATGTATCTATTAGCTTTTCAAAGCAGCCACCCTGTGAAAGCTACACAGACCTGTTTACTCTGGTGGCTCTCATGCACCGCTCACACCCACAGAGTTGCATAGCAGCAGAACGAGGGCACACAAGGAAATGCTATGCTGTGTGTCCCAACTGTGACAGCAACAGAGCAAACACGGGCTCTGAACTGATTTGACATACGCACGCACACACACTCACACTCACAAATATACACATATACACATACACATACCTAGGGAGTTAAGGTAATCCAGTTCAAGAGAACACACACACACACACACACACACACACACAACTCTACATTCACAGCAAACTGCGACCCAGCGTGACACCACCTTGCTAAAGTAAGGGGCCCCTCACAAATTTACTTGGCCTCATGTGTGGTAACAAGTTTGTTTGACTAGTATGAATGTACTAGCTGGGCTTTATATTAGATATTGCTTTGAATAGCTTAAGGGGGTGACAAAGAATAAAGATTGTGCAAGGCACTAATATTTAAAGGCTTTTTGTCCTGCATAGTTGTGAGGCTAGAGCTGTACACCTAAAAGTGCATATCTTCACTTCAGCTGAAAGGTTGTGTAAATTTGTGTCTGTAATTAATGATGACAATCAGTAGTGTGTTAAGGATGAATTGGGTTTTGATTCTACTGGTGCCACTTTTGGCGCTTTAGGTTACAGATTTGAACAGTTTAAGCCAAAAGTCCTTAGATGTGAAATGCTTTTACAGCAACTCCGACCAAATTTGATCTTGTATTGATCATTGAAACTCAGACATAATGAAATATTATGTGGGTTTCCAGCTAAAGGCGATTGTAGTCAAAGACATGTTATACATGCAAAAATTATTTCAGCTTCACTTGAGCTCAGTCCAAATTGTTTCTGTGTTGAGTTAAGGCAGCCCACATTCTAGGATTTTCATTTTGTATACTGTGTCTGACTATAGTGTACAAAGTGCTTAATTCTGTGTTGGTTTTATATCCCTCCTTTGCCAAAAATATGTTCATGCAAAACTCCACATGTCCGTCCTGTTTAACTGGCTTCCTATTATGTGTTGAATCATAACTGCCAAACAGGTGCAGTAGCATTTCTCTGGGGCATTTGGTAGCCTTTTAACTGTCCTTTTAATTTCCCCTTCATTAGAGTCGTTCCAAAGTTATTCTCTCATGGGGTTTCCTTGTAATTAGTAATTCTAGTTGGTAGCTGCAGTTGGTGGCTTACTTGGAGTCACCATGAAGTGAAACATGGTGATTAAGACGATAGCAACTAAGGCGCTGCGCCTCTGTTTGCTGCTGCATGGAAATATTAGGATACTGCATGAACTTCCCATGTGAGGACAACAAGCTGTCTGTCACATATTTTTTTCTGGAAACTCGTCTTGGCTGGGATAAAAAAGAATGATGGGGAAGAGGGAAGGAGAGAAAATTAAAGACGCGTGAAGAAGATGCAAAGCGGCATCAAGACAGAGGGCAGGATTCAGCAAGTGACAAACCCCCATGACAACACAGCCATCACAACCTAGACTTGGGAGGCGTGTGTGTGCGTGCGTGTGTGTGTGTTTGTGTGTGTGTGTTTGTGCACGCGTGTGCACTCCCACCCACAACTTTTAGTAAAATACAGCACCTTTGTCTGTTTTTTGAAGAAATGGCTTCTGTCAATAGTGCAGATTAAATTGAGTTTGCGGATTAAACCTTTGTTTAAATAGAAGTATTTATTTGTAAGGGTTTTATTTTAAAAACTGTCACTATTTCATCACGTTTTTGAAAATTCCAGTACAAAATCTAAAATTGATTCATAAAGCTGAACCAGTTGGTGCTCAAGTGAAACAGCAGCTGTCCAGGATAATAGTGACACAGAACAGTAAGTGTTCTGTTTTTTAACTAGCATCACCATGTTTAATGTCAAGTTGTGCCCATTTGGAAGGTGTTGATTAATTAGCAAGATTAATCTGTACAAGTGTAGTTAAGGACTGCTCTCATTAACTGCACTCATCTTTGCGCTAAATTACAGCAAGTGTTTTCAAAAAGCCCCTAACATGGTAATTTAGCTGTATGAAGGCAGCTTGCAGGCTTGATAGTGAGGTCACATGTAGCTGACACTACTGTAGCTCTTTAAAAAAAAAATCAGAGAATCTAGCTTTTATGTTTTTTTTCCTCCTTTGGATGTACAAGCTTCTTATTAGGGCTGTGGTTCAGTGTAAATGTTTTACATCCATCATCCACAACTCTTCAGTTCTGTGTGGAGATCCGATTAAATTTAATAACTGCTTTGTGTAAAAGAAGTACCTCAAAACGCAAGTGTTTGTCTGAAAGGGGTTTTAATTGTTGAAAGACCAATCAGTCAGACAGTAATTTGGAGCTGCTTTAGTGCTTTTCCTATTGTGTTGAAATTACCCAGCCTCGTGTAAAGAAATAAATCCTTGTTTTTAATTATTCTACATTTTGTATTTAATCATCTTAATGTGGCATTTTTTTCACAATATAATGGTAGCATTATATTGATTACAAATGTATTCATAATTAATTTGTTAATTAGCCGTCCCCAGCCCACCATTTTGTCCACACAGATGGTCGTGAACACTTTGGGCGAAACACTGCGAATAACGATGTAATATCAAATGGGGAAATATGGTCTGGCTGAAAACACGTGTCCCGATCTCTAGTTTAACCTCATAAATTGGTTTGCAGCTCATTACTCTTAGATTTAATTAGGTTTTCAGGATTTTCCTGTGAGGTTACATGTGCTGATCTTCAGCTGTTCATTTCACTTTCCAATCTGGAATGCATATGTAGAGTTCAGTGCACAGATATCTGCTCTCTGTTGTGTCCTTTTTCCCCTGAAGTTGTCCTCAGATAGGAAGGGAATGAGCGGTTAATTTGCAGTTAATTATTTCAGATGAGGGGGAACATTAACCATTAACAGCAGTAAGTGATGTGGTGTTTAAAAAAAGGAATCTGAGCAAACTGCTTCAAATAATAGCCCATGATTCATCAGTTTGTTGGTTGCTAAAGTTGGCAGAAAAACTGCCATATTTTAATTATGCATAATTGCAGTAATAATGGGCCTGTGTAATTATACCCCCATATTTCAGAAATTAAAAGCACACAGAAAAGTTGTGTGTCATATTATGCACAATACAAGTTAGTTTTAGTTTCTCTCATACCTCACTGTTTCTCAGTAAAAACAAGTGGCTCACCTGTTTTAAATAGCCCCAGCAAGGAAAACTGGCAAATGTTAGTTTCAGTTGTGATTACAGAGTAAGGTAATGTCCTTAGTAGGGTTAAAGAACAGGGAGAATAATAATAATCTGGAAATCTAATGGGATTTATAGTTGATAATTGATCTGTGTGTTCTGGCAATGCTTTTAACCGGAAGAACTGAGAAGTGTTTTTGTTTTTACAGTGTCGTTTTTTCAGCTTAGCCTACTTTGCACGTTTCAAAGTGTGTTTTTAAGCTAACCTCCGCCTTTAGTACCCCTAATTTGCCTGTCTGTCGTTGATAACTTTTTTGCCTATGTTTGCCTATGTTTGCCTATCTTGTGTTTGGTTTCAGCTGTCTCTTGATAGTAGTGTATAGTGACTACTTCACGTGTGACTGTTGTACACTTACTTAACTGTACTTTGTAAAGTTCCAGCTGGTTGTATCTGAGTGGCTTCCTCCCAGAAATCAGATTAGTAAAGGTCAGTGATAATGAGGCCTGAGTCAAAACACAACCAGTACTGCAGTATTGGATTAACTTTACTGCGTTGTGTGTGTGTGTTTTGGTCATGTGCAAATGCTTGTGTTTGCAGTATGGCAGTAAATAGCTTTCAGCTGCAAACGTCTTGTCAGTGACTTTTAACTTTATATATATGTGTGTGTGTGTGTGCGTGTTGGGAGGCGGGAGAGGGGGTCTCAATTGTTGAGCCGGATATAAACACTATACTAATGGTCTCCACACGGTAAGCAACAGACAAAAAGAGCTGCCCCCCCGCAACGTGCTTGCCACACAGTAGCCGGTAAAGTCAGGTTCAGAGCAAACTGTGCTTTGTTCTGTTGCACTTTCAATGTTTGTGGTTAAAGTCTGTCAACAAATTGTGAAAAAAAGTGTAATATAGATTAATAAAATGTAAGTAAACAGAAAAAAATTACTTTCAGTCAGCTGAAGTGATGGTTTCTCGTCTTATGTTTGTCTAGATACAAAAAAAAATAATGTAATTGAAAATATAAGAATCTTTAAAAGAAATAAAATATTCACTAACTTGTAAAGACAAATCTGACAGCTGATTTGTGTTTTTCTGTGCTATTGTGCTGTGTTACTGGATCAGCACACATTATATTGTCTACCTTCAGGTTCTGGATGTTAAAGTGCTGTATGGAGAATACTGCGAAACCCAACATTAATCTCTCACTAACTTATATTTAAATCATCAAGCTTGATGATGTTTCACATTGTGATCACAGAAATACATAATTTTATAAAAATTAGAAACACATCTTACTGTAAAGTGAAACTTTGAAGAAAGTAGCGTGCCAAGCTAGCAAGGATATGCATGTAACGCAGCAGCATCAATAGCTCTGCGTTAAACAGTTCATGTTGCCCTTTTGTCTGCAAGTTTTTTTGAATGCAATCTAAACATAAAGATTTAACTGAGGCTCAGAAAAGTAAAATTGATCTATGCAGCACGTGTTTGTGCTTTTACTTTCCAAATCCACCATTTGTTGTTGGATTGGTTGCTAAATCAGGAGTGAATTTAATCGAGAAGTGTTTAGTTTCGTAGATTACGGCCTTTGTGTCTTTTTGACATATGACTACATTTTAAAACATGCAGTCAGTTATATGGAATCTATTTTATGACAAAAAGTGAAATCCCTTGCAAATTATAAAAATTAGAAGTTTACAAATAAGGTCTATAAATATGTCTTGCTGACCGTCCTTTATTCAGTCTCCCCTGAAGTGTCTTTGGGCTTTGTGTTTACAATTTACTACCTCCTCTCCTTCCACAGGAAGTCCCTTCATCTGCTGTGAATGTCATTAAGAGACCCATAGTTGCAGCGAGTGTACGTTCAGTTCGGTATTCAACTTGCGTCTGATGGTCTTTGCGAACATGTCAAATTAGTTTTCCCTCAGAGTATACTAAAGCCCCTAAGTAAGTAAGTAAGTAAATTCTTTGTTGAATTGACTATGTTAGCAGTTCTACGTTGGTGTTCATGAGTCACTCTCAGCATCAGAGTGTAATGTGAGAACAAAACAATGATGTCACTTATTGTCCTCCGACACGTCTATAATTATAACTGAGGGGAGAGGTGGGTATGCGCATGTGTATGTGTTTATATCTGTGTGTGTGTGTGTGTGCGTGTGTTGGGGGTGGGGGTTTTGCTTAGCCTGCAGCTGCCCAAAAATGAAGGAAGAATCAGTAGACAAAAATAGTCAGACATGAAAGGGGATAGGAGAGAAGGAAGACTAAAGAGTTGAGGACCGCGGAAGAGTCAGAGGAAACACGCTTGAATTGTAAAGGCCAGTTAGTGGTCTCTCAGATCTAGTTCACAAGACGTGCCTTCCAACTTCAGCATAAATCTAAAATCTTAATAGCTGCTAGGGACAACCATGCTCAAAGTTAAAGTGAAATGCAACTGTCATCGAGACAGTGATGTTGCTAAAAAAGTGAGGATAATGATGCCACAAATAGTTGTGTAACAAATGAAAAAATAGGGCTAGAAAGAAGTGCGATACCAAGCTCCTCTCTAACTTAAACACAACTAGCCAATCACGGCTTGAAGTGTGTGTAAATGTCAGATCGTCTAATCCTCAAGTCAGTGGCATAGTTGTACAGCCTTGGTCAGCTAATGTAGTTTTCTGTAGATCCGTTTTCAGCAGAATGGGAATTTTGTTATGCTTTAATGCTGTTCTTTTTTTGTATTCTTTGTTTCTGTTTAGTGTGCAACATCAAACTGCTTGGAGACAGCAACTTAAAATATGCCTTTTGACTGCATTTTGACACGTGTATTATATTTATGAATTAAGGAAGAAAATAACGTTAGAAATGTTTGATAAATAAAAGTGGGAAAAATCATGAAATTTCTTATGTTAAGTTGTCTAACCTTAACCTTATAATCTTTGAGATTTTCCCTTCTTAAAGCTACAACAGGATAATAAATGAGTTCTATAGCCTCAAAGTAAACTCAGGCTATTTTAAAATCTCAAATGCAGCTCAATGTATGCTGACTTTTTTGGCATTGTGGAAAGTCCCATTCTGACCATGCAATCCCTGCCTGTTGCTGGTTTTTACAGCATGTTCCCCATCATACATTTTTTGAGGAGGTTTTGGTTAGATAATGCAGTGCACTTACGTGATTAGATGGTTTTTGTTGTCAGGAGGTGGGCAGCTAGTCTTTGGTCTGATTGTCTCAGTATACACATGATAAAAATGTCTTGTAATGCCCTACATGCCTCAACAAAAATGCTTGAGATTTTTTCCTAGTCAGTGCCATCATTGACGGTTTCACCTGTCAGTCAGTATGTTTGTGTGCAAATCAGAAACCAAGGAACTTGAGAAATCATTTCATCCAGGAAATGAGACAATGAGAATCTTTTCAGACTAGGAATTCACCTCAGGCGCAAGGTGACGTGAATGTCTACAGGAACAGCTACGTAATTTGCCACTTCAGCCTCTCTGTTTCCATTGCAGTGTAGGATTCGAAAGCTTTGACTATGACGTCAACTGAAATGTGGCAAGTAACAACAAAAAGTAGTTAGTGAATGCAACTCCAGGGTTTATGTTAGTTTACATGGTGAATTTTTCGATGTTGACAGCAATGTCTGAAGTATGTGCCCCTGAAAATGGCCCTGAAAGAGATTCTACAAGGGTGGCCAGGTTCCAGCTTTTCCACTGGTAGCACTGGTGCCACCAACTTTGTCAGTTGGCAGCACCAGCACTGACTCAGTCATTATCTCTCTGCCCACACTTGCACCCTCATCATCAGTTGTGTCTGAGTTGGGACCTCCATCAGCATCCTGTTCTCACTCCTCATTTAGTTTTTTAGCATAATCAGCTATAGATTGTTTCGCCATTTAAACGTAGTAACAGCCAAATGGATTGTTTGACATGTGAGGCAGGGAGGCACTGCCTGAGCCAGTGAAGAAGAAAAAGGTCATGTTTTTCGGCCACAGTGGCTAGCGCAGTAGCTGCCCGTGCCAGCCGGAGGGGCACCAAATCCGCCTAATGATCATCATGTACTTGCACAAATGTGGCCACAAGAAACTTTAACTTGCACACTCTCAAAAAAGGTCACATATGAGACTATTTTGGTTGCTGCCTACTGGAAAATGGCCCAGTGAGTTTATAAGAAACGTTACAGCACAAATGCATTTGCATGCTACAAATAGTTGTTCAGCCATGGAAACATTTTTTAGACTACTTGGTGTCAGCTTTATGAAATCAGGTTATTGCATAAAGCAGAAAATGCTGTTAAGGACAAAGTCATGATGGTATTACATGTGTACATATTTCTCATTTTCCACAGCAGTTTACTATCTTTGCTGCTATTTTCCAGTAGAAGTAAGAATTATTCACAAGCATCTTCTGTGTCTGTAAGATATTATGTAAACACAATTATATATTAAATTGCATCCCAACAGACCAAATAGGATGGCTCATCAATTTCTAGAAACCCTTGGGAGACACAAATGTTTTGTTGGGACAGCAGCCCTCTAGTGAGATCAATGTAAAGCCGAGCGAGTGCCAGAGGGAGTTAGGTCACTTAGACTTCTGTGAGGACAGCCCAGCTGATCTAGAAATCAGCTTTGCACGGTCAGACGGGGTCTCATTGTCTCAAATAGTGGCCATATAGGACATTTTGTCTGCCTTCTTCTCCCACACGTTCCAAAAATAGAAATCATTTGCTTTGCCCCTCACACAAGACCACAAAAGAACCTTCCCCCTGTCCACTGGGTTTAATGTAGCTGTCATTTGTTTTCAATCCCAGTTCTCCCGCTTGTGTTGAAGCTTAATCTGGCCTATTACACTTAATGCAGGTCTGCACTGTCAGCATGAGGATGCTCATGTGAGTAGAGGGGGGAGCAGACATTAGATCATCCCATCTGGAGCAAGACACACACAAAGACAGTGAAGTAATCACACTTGTTTCCCATGGCTTACGATTTGGTAACTGGGAAGATAGTGTTGATAAAACTGTGGTCTGTGGGTAATTTGCAAGACAGAGCAAAGCCTCTAATTTGTTCAAGCAAGTGGGAGATAATTAGGTAAATAAAATGACTGGTCAGTGTTGGATGGAGAGAACAAAAGAATGAGACAATTTGTTCGAACCTCTTCACGTCACACCAGCAGTGTGAATTTCACTCTCCCAATGGTGTCAGATCTTTGAGAGGTGTGTGCAGCTCATGTCTCTGTGTATGTCCACCCATGTGTGTGTATTCTAGTATCTTTGCACCGCTGTTTGTGTCACAGCTCGAGTGTGTGTGTGAGTGTGTATGTGTTTGCATCTCGTCACTCTGGAGCCAGTCGTCCTCTCCTCTGACCCTGATCCCCGTCACCTGTCCGCTCAGATCACACAAACACACACACACACACACACACACACACACACACGCACGCACACACACACAATTGCCGTGACCCTTTCCTGGAGTTGAAACCCAATCGCTTGCCAACCATGCAAGACTTGCCAGCACAGCAAGGTTTTGTTTTCTTTTTTTGGGTGTGTGTGTGTTTGACTTGAAGGACCTACTGTCTGCTGTAAGATGAACCAAACCGAAGCAATTTTACTCCCGTGTTACTATATAAAGACGCTATTCAGATAATTTACATAACTGGCCTGGCAGAAGTCGCATAAAGAACCTCTATCAGGATTTACATTCATTACGGAATTTCAAATTATACTCACCAAGATTAAGTTAAAGAAGAAGAGATGAAATATGTTACATTTTGATTTGTCTGAAGGGCAGTATGAACATTTTATGAATAGACAAATATTGTATGTGGACATGACTGACTGCAGTGTGAAACATTAACCACAGTAAAACAGTGACAGCAAGAAAACCAAGCTCACAGTGACAGCATGTGTACTTTGACAGCACAAAAGAGAACCAGTGTTATCAGACTGTTTCATAGTTTTATTGTTCAGCAGTCTTCCTACCGGTATCTGCACTTCCAAATATTAACCAGTATAATGTTCCGGTAAATACCACAAGGAAATGAATGAATGTCTAGCAAATGTTAGAAACTTTAAAAACAAATATGATCCACATGCAGGTTTGGTAGTTTTAACCTCAAGTTCAAGAAGACAGAACATTGAAGTAAAGTGCTGCTCAGTTTTACAGCACTTCAGTGTAATCAGTGCATTTTCTTCCCAGCTATTCATAGCTTCTCTGTGTAAATAGAGTACATTTGTTGTTGCCGTTGCAGCATTTGAAAAACATTACTGTAATTTTCTCACAAAGTTTTTTTGAGTGATAAGTTTCGTTTTTTTTCTTTGACGAAGTGCAACCCACTCATTTTTGTAGCAGTTTACATGTTTCAAGAACTGTTGAAGATTATAATCATGGAGAAGTCTGAAGGCATTTGATTCAGTATTATTTGGGCAAGCCTACCTGAAAACTGTAACCTAGAATTTTTGTTCTCTGGAAAACCTTATTTCTTTCTGAAGCTTGAATTTGATTGTTTTACGTTGAACTTGTGGCAGTTGCGAGTTGTTCAGTTTTACTTGTTTTATCTCAGATATGTGCATTCACATGTCTGTTGTTTGTAATAAAGTCCCTTATCCACTTCTTTTAAACGTATGAGTTATATTTTTTTAATTGCTGTTAACACTGACTAAAATTATCTGTTGCTTTAAAGCCAATGCTTTTTTTCATGTTTTTGTTTCTGACTGAATCTATTCTAAGAAATAGCATAATGGCTGAACTGTAGAAATGGCCCAGTTCGTGACACTAAACATAGAAAAAGGAAAAAGAACATGAGATGAAAAGCTTTGTTAAAAATCTTGTCTGTCCTTAAAAGCTTTAAGTGTCCAGTACAGAGTGTTTTCAGCACAGCTGGAATAAAAGCACTTTTCATTTCTGCTACATCATATTTCTCCTGTCACTCTCTGCCAACAAGTCACACTCACATATTGCCTTCTCTCTTTCCAGGAGTCCAAGTCATCATCTGGCCGCTCCAGCATGCCGCGATGTCGGAACTCCGTCGCCACGACCACATCAGATGAGCAGCCGCACATTGGTAACTATCGGTTATTGAAAACCATCGGCAAAGGCAACTTCGCCAAGGTCAAACTGGCACGACATGTCCTCACTGGAAAAGAGGTAGGCAGTTATGCGCACTGTAATATTACCCTGTGATTCTACTTAATTTCATTCTGACTTTTTGAGCGTGTGAGTTTAATTTTTAGCCTCTTGGTTCAAATTCTGGAGAAGTGCTTCACTGCTGGCTACTACAGACATCTTTTGAAGATCATTATTAAGGAAATGTGGATTGCACAATGTAAATAGAACAATGACTATGTAAGCATTCGGATTCATTCCTTATAAACATCGATTTCGCTAGGCAGTTCTGTCTGAGCCTGAGTACGAAACCCCCTGGAAAAATGAATGCTCGATTTACAGGACAATGCGCAACTAAAACAAGAAGAGGATAGCGCCTTTGTTTCCCTAGTAGCTTTCCCCAGGTAGCTGAATTGGTGTACAGTGGAATCGCCTAAGTAAATCTGGAAACTCTATCCAACAAAAGAAAACAGAGCCACATAGGAGGGGAAAAACAAAGGTAAAGAGAGAGTAAAACAAGAGTGAACATGCATTAATTCAGCTCTGGGACTTGATAGCGTTCAGAACCCACATTTAGTTAGCATTATTTCACTTTCGATGTGGAACAAAACCTGCCTACCTGTTAATACAGTGGCTTTCATCCTAGCACTATTTCACTTTACCTCATCAATGCAAATGTCGAGTCTTTCTCTCTTATTTTTTAAGTGGTGTTGATGATGTTGACCATTGCTAGACTCTGAGGAAAATAGAAAGCCAGTCTTGGCGACATCGAGACTAACAGAATTATTACTTGGAAACACAAAGAGGAAAAATTGAGAAGTTGTCTGTTGCCACTTTAACAAAGCACAGTATTGTCAGTCTTTATGAACAAATTCAGGAAATGCTTAAAAAAAGGAGAAACATTTAGCCTTTGTCCACAAAATTCAGTTAATCTAACAATGAACTGCGTTGACATACCATTCAAAACTGTAAGTACAAAACCTGATGAATTTTCTTACTATTATAATGGGCCTATATTTATTTATGTATGTATGTATTTATTTATTTTTTTAATAATTACAGTGCTGTAAAGCCAAGCACTGTAAATGTTTGGCTAATGTTTAAATGTTTGTCTTGCTTCCTGGTTGCCGAGGATAGAGGAGGGTTTCACGCTGTGATACACAGTAGGTGTGGTCTGATCTGAGGCTTGCAAGGCTTTACAGACGGTACATCTGCTGCAGGAGATTTAGATCACCATTGTCAGCCTGAATAGAGAAGCGCAAATATTTCCGGCTTACTGTGAATTCCAGATGTGATGTAACGTAGTGAACTTAGTCCTTTAAGGGAAAAGCTGTGTCTGCATGCTCAACTCTGTCTGATGCCCAGTCAAGTCTACTCTGGAGCTATGTGCTATAGATGGAGGGAGGGCTGGGCGGGCTCAGCCAGAGTGTGACAGCTCTGTGCCTGACACCCTGATAACACTCCATGTGACTCGCTGGCTAACACACACAAAGAAAACAAGGGAGAGTCAGAGGGCATGAAAGAGTCAGACAGATGAGTACAGCCAGAAAGAGGAGTGAAAGAAAGAAGTTAGCTGAGAGTGAAGCATAGAAATTGGAGAGAGAAGCAGACCTCCCTTTTCTGTGTCCTTGTGAAGAGATAATTCTTTGTTTCCCTGCCTTCATGTCCTCTTTCCTCTTGTTCTGTCATCTCCTGTTTTTTCTACAGCTCTCACTTTGAATTCCTCCCATCTGTCTGATTCTCTATTTTTATTTTTCTCATGTTTTCTTTCTCTTTCTTTCCTTTTCTGTGTTTTTTTATCTCTCTCTGTCGTCTTTCTGGTGACCACTGTTGGATTATGAACTGTAGTCTTGATTGTGGCATGGGTAAAAGCCATGCTTCAGCTCTGTGTGTGTGTGTTCGTATCTGTATTCTGTCTTATTATGCAACTATCGCCTGCTGTGATTGTGTGTTTATCACTTAATGCTGCGAGATTGTATCGTTCTGTTTTTGTGTGTGTGGTGTGTCCAAAAAAGATAGCAGTGTGTTTGTGCTGTGCTGTCACAGGCTGTGCAGGTCTGTGTGAGCAAGATGCGTCAAACCCGATGCAGCAAGTGTAATAAATTAATAAAAGAGCAGTGATAAATGAACACTTTCTTGTTTTGCTTCTAGGTGGCTGTAAAGATCATAGATAAGACACAGCTCAACTCCTCCAGTTTGCAGAAGGTGGGTCTCTCTGACTCTTTCTCTTTCACACATGCACAAAATTCAAACCTCAGTCCTTCTTATCCCGTTTCTCAGAAGCCATTTTTAAGTCACTCTTACTGCCCCATGTGTCTTTCTCTCTTTCTCTCTCCCCGCCTCTTTCTCTGTCTTTCTGAAGTGGTCTAGTTTTCAGAGAGAGTTTTAATTACAGGAAACAAGCTGCAATTACTTCTTTTGATCGTGGCAGGGTGGGGTCTGTCCACTTACACGCACACACTCTTAACCATGTATACTCTCTGAACAGACGGACCATCCATCCTCAGTCATGAGCCACAGAATACACACTTCACACACAGCACGAGACGTTAATGTTGAGACGAAGCAAAGACACTGACAAGCCCAGTATGTTTATCCAGCGATAGATGCTGACCATCATACAGCCTTATGTTGAATAAAAGAGGAATGGAAATCCATTTTCAGCTTAGACCAGAATTGACGTTATAGTCCATACGCTCTTTAGAGATTTAGTTTTTTAACGTAAGAAAACTAAATTTGACAATACAGTCTTAGTACTCACTCTATCCCAAATTTATTAATTTCTGATGAAAATATGTACCCCTTATATATATTTAAAAAGCTCAGTGAATCTGGCACTGTAATTTTGTCAACAATTTCGGAAAGAAGTGCATTTAATGAATTTTTGAGGAGTTTATTGTGCTGCAAATTGATACAAATTTGACGTCAGAATAAGCATTACCAGCAACAGGACATTGTATGTGAATTTGACTTAAAATAGTGTGTCTTCACAGTAATGAAAGATTGTAGCACCCACAGCATTGTGACTCCATCCATCCAGACTCATTGATGTATTTTTATGTTTTTGTCAGTGTCAGGTTTAGCTACACAGACAGTCAATAGAAGTCAAAAGTATAAATTTATTATTTGTTTGGCTGCTTTTTAAAATTGTAGTTTTGTGTTCAGAGGTTGCTAAATAGCTACGGTGCCGTCATAGGCCTCTTCAAAGTTGAGATAAATGTAAATTTAGCTTTAAAGTTTAGATTTAATACACTGTATTGGTCCCAGATATTAAGTGATGTTGAAGTTCTGCATGAAAAGGTGTTTTTAATAACTTTAAAGCAGAGCAAATACTTGCCATAGCGCAAATATTGCAGACTGAGCAGCTACTTTGCTGCTAACAGAGATGCATTTAAACTTATTTCTAACTTTAGAAGTTCTTGATTGATGAAAGTTAATGTGTCCAGAAAATCATCCAGTCTGCCTAGTTTGATGGTATCTGTTGACTCAAAGAGGAAATAAATTCCTCTTACATCACAGAAACAGACTTGTCTACAGGACTTTAATTTATCATGTCTGTTTAAAGCTGAAATTCTAAAGAGAAACACACCTTGGACTGATACCAGTACTGCTTGAATTTCTGCTCATATGTCGTCACTAACCGTGTTTTTTTCTGCAAGTAGTTTGAACCACATGCTCATAAACAGGAAGTGGATATTTGTGTTTTCAGTGTCATTTTACCAAACACTGATTCTGGAGTCTTTGCAATGATACAAATGGTAACCTGCGTTGGAACTTGGAAAATATAGATGTATTAAACACAGAACTCTGTGTGGTTTGTTTCTTGCAGCTCTTTCGGGAGGTGAGGATCATGAAGATGTTGAATCATCCCAACATAGGTGAGTCAGGCTGAAACACGAGTTTCCACTCTGTCGACACTCATTGACAACCAAACTTAATCAGTCTTTGAAGGTCATATATTCAAGCTGAATGATAATAACCCTGCTTCTGTTTTGTCTTTCACTCCTTGTTCAACTCTTATTTCCACTGCTCCTCCTTTTCTTCTCCCCTGCATCTCCCTCCACTTTACTTTTCCCTCCCCCTCTTCTTTCTTTGCCTTTCTCTCTCCACCTGTAGTCAAGCTCTTTGAGGTGATAGAGACAGAGAAGACTTTGTACCTGGTAATGGAGTACGCCAGTGGAGGTAAGTGCATGTCCCTGTGAAATAATTCCCCCTGAAGCTTGGCACTCTGTATGTTAGATAATAAGCTAATGGTCTCCAGCCAACAAAAATTAATGCACAGGCTATTAAGACTTTTGTTGTGGGGTTGTTAGCAGTGATCTCTTGTTTTTATATCATTTATTTATTGTTTTCCAATTGAAAATTGGCTTCCTCTTTATGAAAATCCCTATATAAAATAGCCCATGTAAATCTACTAGTCCTTTTGGAGTAATCTGAGTCAGTATTTTGATCATAGCGGTATTTATTTACTCACAAAATCAATGAAAAATGATGGACTGACAGTTTATATTGTGTTATTTTAAGTCAAATCTGTAATAAAGAGAGCCTTAAATAATGACAGTTTTAAAACACTGTGCTCATACTTGGATTCTTAAAGGACAGTGTTTCATTCAGTTTCCCATTGACCCCAAATTCTGGGCTTTAAGGAGGCAAGTGTCAGGTTCCAACACTAAATCTGCTCTCCTCCTGTTTCTGTGATCTCCCAGGAGAGGTCTTTGATTACTTGGTGGCCCATGGCAGGATGAAGGAGAAAGAAGCCCGTGCCAAATTCAGACAGGTATGTGTTGGAAAAGTGTTCATTTATACCAGTTATGTGTTTGTTTGAGGTCAAGTTGGACTGAGATTAAAGGTGTATAGCTTGTGCACAGTTGTCTGTCTTGGCTTAAACAATAATTTTTAAGATCCACTTTACATAAATCCAAGATATGCAGTTATAAGGTTATTTTAGTTGTTTAAAGTGCCTTAATATTGTTAAAATGTTTGTTTATAAGCTTTTAATGACTATTTAACATTTAAAAATCTTCCATCCTTATTGTTTCTTTATGATTGCTTCCCAATAAAATCCTTATAAAGAGCTTTCTGTGTCTTTTCGTCATTGTCAAACTGTCTCAACCTGTCCCTCTTGTCATCCTTTATCTCCTCTTACTTCTCCCTCATTCTGTCTCACTTTGTCACTCTCCAGATTGTGTCAGCAGTGCAGTATTGCCATCAGAAGTGTATAGTACACAGAGACCTCAAGGTGAGAACACACGCTTTATTGAATTACACTGAGTGTCAAAGCAAGCTCCATCTCTCTCTGAATCTCCTCGTTAATCTTTATATGATTTGACTCTCTGCAATGAAATCCTGCCCCCATGAACAGGCAACACTGAGGTTAATTGGAATGATGATATAATGTCCCTCTGTGAGAATGGGTAGTTAAACACACGTACATGCTTAAATTTGTGTGGTGTTCTCCTCTTATGTCCCTTATTGGTTAGCTTTTCCTCCAGTCAGTTCACATTGGTTGGTTCCAAAAATTAAACACAATGTGCACACACAGATCCAACGCTTTCCGATCGTTTTGAGTATTATGCAGAGTCACAAATCCTCTTATTGCTCCAGCAGGCAGACCTGTAGATGAGACATTATCATGATTGCTGCTACAGTCACCATACAGGAAGCTCCCATCTCAAAGTAGTTATTTTTTTCCCATGAGTGGTCATTTTTGGCTTTTTAATATACATTTTTAGTGCTTTGACCAACGCTGTGAAACATTTTCTGCACTTTCAGAAGGTAATGATGGTTGTAATTTACAAAAACGGCAGCATGAAAAATAAGAGGTTTCTGCTGGGCACACAGTTCTCATTATTGTAATGTGTGGCATTCTGCACATTATCTTAATCACTCCTGATCTGAGGGTTGCAATGAAAAATCCAACACAGGCTTAACGCTGGTAGATCCTACACTGAAAGAGCAAATTTTGATGAGCGTGCATTTTCGTCTTGTTTGGGTCCCAAGATGAAAAACCCAGAATTGCTGCCATCATGTTCTATATATGGTTTGTACTGCTCTATCTGCAATACTCAAGGTTCTTTTTCCTTTAAAAAAAGAGGAAACATCAAAGAGTTTTATTTTGTCATTTGGCCAACTTAAAATGTTAATCTTAATTAGAAATGGATTATTAATGCCAACCAAAAAAATTAAAGCCAGTGTTCATTTATTTTGCCGATCAGAGGTTAGACGATGATGTCAGTGTTGTATTTAATGTGCATGCACACTCTCGCATACACTCAAACACACAGAAGCTGCAGAGTATTCAGAGCAAGTGAAAAGGAGAGCGCACCTGTTGCTAGGCAACCCCAGCCTCCTTGCTCACTGGCTCACTTTAGGCTTAAAGACACAAACACACACACACAGGAATAAACTGTGGTAGCTCACTTTGTCCATTGTGTGCTGCTTGTAGGCCTCAGACCATTATTCTGAAAGCCCTCTTTTTCACCCAGCAGTTTTTCCCAAAAAAGGTATTTTAGACAACTGTCCATCACAACATAGAATCTGTTATCTTCAAACTCATTTGTATGTCACAGGAAATTTTTGTTCAGTGACACTGGATGACAAGCTGGCCTGTTTGTTAATCTCTGTTTTTTCAGCTATTCAACCCAGCTTTAAGCTCTCTGTAGCTCTGATCTTTGTGTGGATGGAGGAAAATGGAGAAAAGGGGTTCTGTGTGCATGAAAATAAATATCACATTACCGTATCACACAAAAGCAAATCTTCAGTATCTGTTCCATTTCTTGACACATGTAGTATTCAGGAAAAGCTAGGGACCATTTTGCAATAGGTTCACAGCAGCCCCATCACCTTGTATGTTCACGTTTTGACCTATGAGTGCTTAATACTTATATAATAATGCAATAATTACTATAGTATTATATCAGGACTCCGTACTCAGCCAGACCACACCCATCTTCATACTCAGACTTCAGTTTGATCTCAACTACACCCTTGTAAAGTTGTTTGACTGCATTTTGGACAGTAAGGATGCTATTGTGTTGTCCGCAAATAGAAATATTAACACCTCCAAAGTGCTCAGAACCACCTTTGTGGCCATGGACACTACAGTATGCATGTCAAGAAACCACATTTTGCCATAAAGACACACACTCAGACAAACAGACTCACAAGGTTAAAAAACACAAGCTTGGCTGTTGCATCTGGTAATACATCCCTGTTTATTAATGATGTTTCCTTTTCTCCTCTCTCTATATCTTCCTGTTTTCCTTCACATCCTCTTGCTCTGTACATTATAAATCTGTCTTTCTGCCTCCAACCTCTCTCCCCCACATACACTGTCTGTCTGCAGGCAGAGAACCTGCTGCTGGATGCAGACATGAACATCAAGATAGCAGACTTTGGCTTCAGTAATGAGTTTACTCTGGGGAACAAGCTGGACACTTTCTGCGGCTCCCCGCCCTATGCAGCCCCAGAGCTCTTCCAGGGCAAGAAGTACGATGGGCCTGAGGTGGACGTCTGGAGCCTGGGAGTGATCCTCTACACACTGGTCAGCGGCTCGCTGCCCTTCGACGGACAAAACCTCAAGGTCAGAAAAGAGAGGAAGTGTGTGTGTTTGTGTATGTGTTGATGTGCATTACATAAGTGGATGTCTGTATTCTGTGGGTGGTTGTAGTATTTGTCATGCTGGTTTCTGTTCCTTCTGCCCTTCAGAATGCAGAAGCTGAACTCAAGAAAAAGTGAATGTGTAAAAGTTATTATATTTGAGAAGTCCACTCAAGTATTTGACTTTCAAATGGGCGGTTCGTGGTGTGCTGCACTAAACAGACAAATATACCTGGTACCATGTTTGGTTTTTAAACATCCGCAATGATTATCCACATTGTTCACACCACCTATCACACTGTGCAGTCAGTCGCCACATGAGTCATTCTGGATGTGCAGACACATTTTAGGTGGGTGATATGACATAGAATGTGATGGTATTGATATGCCTGCAATACATAATATAGGCTTTGCACTGCTTCCTGCTGTTTGGCATTTTGTTTAAAATCTATGTTACTGGTTTTACTGTTTATTTAACAGACAGGAGCCTCATTGTCTTCTGATTTTTTTTTCTGACTCTACTGGATGGTAGCTGTAATATAGTGTGTTGCCTTTTCCAATGTGTCAGACTGAAGCACTGACAAAAAAGGTGCAAAATTTGCAAAGTATTATGTTTCAGCACTTTAAATGGTTAATCTGCCAGTTTGACGTGACTCAGTTTTGCTGTATTGAGGACGTCTGAATGCGTGATGGATAACAAAAACCCTCTAATGAGATTAGCATTGTTAAAGAGTTTAATAAGTTCAGAATAAGTAAGACCCTATGAAGTAGATAATGTTGAATTTGTTAAATTGTGATGTTATTTGTGGCTGGTGACTGATATGAAAGTTTAAAGAATCAAATATCAGCACAATTAAAATACCAGTAAGTTTGTGAATATTATGTTGTGCTCATGTCACTCAGATTCTATGCTGTAGCCCTGTTTGAATTTTAGCCTTTTGAAATGCTAACCGGCTTTTGCTGAGGTCAGTGTGTTTTGTTTAACAAAATTAGAATTCATTTGGAGCTGTAACTGCAGCTAATGTCTATCTTGGCTAATTCAAACTGTATCAGATTTAGCCAAATAGAGACTTGAATACAGATGAGACATAGACTTATTTCTTTTTTTTTTAAGTTTTAATAAAATATCCAGCATATGCACAAACACACAACTGAAAATTGATCAAAAGTAACTATTAATGTTGGACAGTCAAGTTGCCTTTTTTTTAAGTTAGAAAGATTTAATTTCTTGAGAGAATAGAAGTGTGTTTGTTTTGAGGTGGATATTTGGAGCCGTCTGCTAACTTCCTGTGCATTTTTCCATCTCCAGGAGCTGAGAGAGCGCGTGCTGCGTGGTAAATACAGGATTCCTTTCTATATGTCCACCGACTGTGAGAACTTGCTCAAAAAGTTCCTCATCCTGAACCCTTCCAAAAGAGGCAGCCTCGAGGTACGCCACACTGCACAGCATACTCACAGGATCTTATTTGTTGAATTTGCTTAACTGTAAATTAATCATTTTAGTTCTTTAGCTGTGACTTTACAAACCCTGCAGACATTCTATATGTAACCTTTTGCTACTAATACAGTTGAGTGTGCAGCACATAGAGTAATGTATACCTGGACTTGTTTCAGCAGCTATATGTGAAATTGTTGCTGAGGTGTAAAGTGCTTTTTAAAGGCATCGTAAATACTTGTTAGTTTGACATTCATGAGATACTATATGTGGTTGCACTAAATGTAGCTAGATAGTCACTTGTTTGGAGAAAAATATGACTTAGATAGCCAGAAAATTTTAAAAACAGTCATTTCCTTACCTTGTTTTTAGTGTTGCCTGCTTAGCTACTGTTTTTGATCTTTGTCTTGACATGCTAGACTCTGTAATAATACTGTAAAGTGAATTCAAGCTTCAGTGTTAGAAATGAGTCTTGTGACTTTTCATTTACACCTGCTTTAGAATTTGTGTGTGTTCAGATTGGGAGTGTGTCTTTTAATCCTGCTGTGATTGCTCATAACTTTTGTCTTATGTAAGCTGTTGAAAAAATGTCCATGTTGATTATCTGTCCTTCTCGGTCCAAGAATGTTGTGTGGAAAAAAATATGCTCACCTCAGTTTTGAAATGGAAGAGTCAGTGTAAACTCTGAATTGTCACACTGCTAGTTCTGTCTTAAGGGAAACTTATTTGGGTAGTGACAGTAAATTTACCTATGAGAAAACCACTGGGCACATAAAACAAGCAACAGATTAAATAGTAATAACCTACTCCTCTCTTTATCATTCCTTCTTCCCCCTCTCCTTTTTGCCCTTTTGTTCTTTATGACATGCCACTTCCTCCTGAATCTGTCTGTTTGGGTTGCTCCCAGCAGCAGATAATGAGGGACCGGTGGATGAATGTGGGCTATGAGGAGGAGGAACTCAAACCCTACATTGAACCTCAGCCAGATTATAAGGACCCCAGAAGGACAGGTAGGCACAGAAACACTCCAAAATGATCAATTTCTTCCTTTCTTTTCCCACACACACACACACACACACACACACACACACACACACACACACACACACAAGAGTACAGGTGCTTTTTGCTTCTTACATGTACAGATGATTTATCTTTAGGAGAAATATAGACCTACAGTAAGTCCACATTCTAATTATAAACTGGCTGTGTGTCTGCAGACATCATGCTGCAGATGGGATTCTCTCAGGAGGAGATCCAGGACTCGCTGGTGAACCAGAAGTATAATGATGTGATGGCTACATACCTGCTTCTGGACTATAGGAACTCTGAGGTACTGTTTTTCTCTCTCATAAACACATACACTTGCATACTGTCCTTTTGCACTGCTAAACTCATGGTCCTCTCATATGTTTTGCATATTTTTTACTCAATCTAACAAGTTTATGATTATATATTTCGATTTTGTATCTTTCAGTATTTCTCTTTTTTTGTGCCCGTATATTTGTATTAAAACTCTGTTCTATTTTTTCCGTTTCTGTTTTTCAGCTGGATGAAGGTTGCATCAAGCCCCGACCAGGAAGTGATGTAAGCAACATAAATGCCCCCTCCCCGCCTCACAAGGTATAATGAGAACACATAATATCTTCTACTAAAGCACAATGAGGTTTCCAGACTCGAGCCAGTGTCACAAGTACGCTGACTTTGCTCATGTCTTTGTACCAAAAACACTCTGCTCTACTCTACATCTACTTTGATGCATCTTATTTTTAGGATCTTGATCGTAGGCCTACAGTACACATGAACTACAGCAAACCACAGCCTTCGCGGGTGCTTGAGTGTGGCAGTGTTTCTTTTTTTAAGTGTTTGAAAAGCTCTATAAATGAACAGCGGCTTTAAGCATAGGTCTTGGCCTCCATAGCTATATCCTAATGTGTGTGTAAACACTCTGTGACAGAAAGAATATTGCCCTGACTTGTGTCCGTCTTGTCTTTCTAAGGTACAGCGCAGTGTGTCGTCCAACCAGAAGCCTCAGAACCGCAGAGCCACCGACCAGGGTGAGATTGGCGTGTGTAGGGTGGGAGGGGAAAGCTGAGAGTGGATTGAGGATGGGGATCAGATTGAGGTGGTAATATGTTAGGAGCTCAAGGAGGGAAACAGGAGTGTGAAATAGTTAAAGTAGAAAATGGTGCATTTTGGTACACATTGTGATGATTTCATGCAGTTTTTTTTAAAGCATGCAGTCAAGTTACAGAAGAATGGAAGGTGAAGGATAAGGTTATTTGACTAAGGAGTAATGGACAAGTGGCAGGTAGAGCAGCGAGGGCATGATGTATGCAGGAATAAAGGTTAATGTAGGAATGATTGTATAGGTGACAAAGATGTGAAGAAAGAACGGCACAAGATTAATTTGAGAGTGGAGGGTTGCTAGAGCAGATAGAATGAAAGAAATCTGTCAGCCAGATCTCTGGTAGAGTAGGGTAACGAAAAGAAAAGTGACAAACGAGAGGCAGAGCAGTGGTGATATCCAAGGTTTGAACCGATTGTTATGGTCTCTCTAAAGCACTCGCTTTCTTTTTCTAGGCTCCTCTTACTCCAAGAGGGGAGGCCAAGCAGACAACCGGTCTGCAGCGGAGGACTCTGGGAGGAAGAGTTCATCAGGCAGCTCCACTACCAAGGTGCCGGCCAGCCCTCTGGTCCCCTTAGACCGCAAGAAGAGTGCCACGCCCTCCACCGTGAGACCCAACACCCACACTGCTTCCATGATGTTTTCAACATTCACATTCTGTCAAAACTGAAAGAGCCAGATTTGCGTATTATGATTCTTACATCACCTGTATCACAAGATACAGGTTAACACAAAAAACAAAATAGACACGTATATACACATAGTATAGGCTCATATCAGCCATAATTTGTCTTTTGCTGTGGTCCAAAGATCAACATAAGTGCTAGTTAATAATTAAACTGAATAAAAAGAGATAACCATTAAACTGTAATGGAAGTGTGCAGCTTGTAAGTGATTGGATAATGCTGCTGTTGTCGTCATTGTCTGGTGTTGGACTTGTGTGACAGTCAAGTCATGGCATTTCTTCAGCGTGTTAGATTTGTTCAGCGTATACACGCCCCTTTACGATGATTTAATCTTCATTTAAAAACTATACCTTGGATGCATTTAGACTTGTTGTAGCAAAAGCAGAGGTTTTACTAATAACAAACAGCAATGGGACCCTAAAAGCACCTAAAAGGAAGTGGGCTATTATTAATGTAATCATGTGCACCTGTGGTACCCCGGCTGTGTTTTTTTATGAGCAGAGATCATATGGATGCGTTATTGAGGTTAAATGTGAAGTGGTTCTGACAACATGAGAAAATGGAAGAGAATAGAGCAGAGGGGAAAATCCGTTTTTACTGCCAACAAAATGACATACAAATGTTGAAAATATGTTAAAGGACAGTGAGATTTGTTTGTCTTAATGCTGTCAAACATCAGTATCTTGTGACATGCGCTTTGTGTCATCGACTATCAAATGTTTTTCAAGTTTAGAATTACTGTTAAGGTCTAGTCTGGACAAGAAAAGTAATCCAGGTGTCCAAAGATGTTTTTATTAAAGTCACTTGATTACACCAAACTGTCCAACAGTGTTCAATCTCTTTATTCAGTTATATTGCAGCTGTCATGGCAGAATTAATTTAATATTTATATGTGGATACTGGTGACATTATGTAATTTCTTGTATAACTCAGCTGCAGAATGGGGCTAATTTGTAATAGGAAAATAAATGTGTAGGAATGCAAAGCCTTTATATTCAAAAATACTGAGCGACAAGCGACAGAAAATTTAATTTAATACATAAAATTCTCTGAAGGGATAATTAAGTGATTTAATTAATATTCAGTAAATTAAGTTACTTGTCCTTGCTGATTGGGAATCTTGCTCAAGGCTTTTCCAGGAACACCTGGTTTCCTTTGAGTACTCCGTCCTCCGTCCTCCGTCCTTCGTCCGCTGCTCCTCCAGTCTCAATCATTTTTATTTTTCTGACATTCTTTTTTATTTATTCACTTTGTCCCTGCAGAATAGCATCCTGTCCACTGGTACAGGTCGCAGTCGGAACTCTCCTCTGACTGAGAGAGCAACACTGGGCCAGGGCATCCAGAACGGCAAGGACAGGTACACAAAGACGCACACAAAATACACATTTACAAATATGAGATGCTTTCAGAAGACAAGGGCAAATACACCCACATTCGATCGTTCTCACAGACACTCTTTGTCGTCATTGACAACCCAACTAGTTGCTGTGAGGCAGCGCTGCTTCCTCACTAATGCACACATAATACAAACACACTCACCATGGTTTGTGAATGAAGCAGCCCTACAGCTGTCTCAGTGACTGAATCCCAGACCTTGGCTGGTATTCTCCAGAGCTCTGCCAGCTGGCTTAGGGAGGCCCACAGCCTTCCCCCCGGGGTGGGGTGAGCCCTCCTGGACATGGAAATCAGGCCCTCTTGGGAATTTAGGCCAAACCTCCAGTAGATTACAGATTACCCATGATTGTCTGATGGAGTCGCGCCAGTTAGAGCACACAAGAGTTGGATGGACACGCAGACCTACAGCTTTACATGGGATGACACACCGACCCGAATTAGTTCTTCAAACTCTAATCTTTCTTTCACTTCTTTCCTGTTACTAAAAATGTTCTTTCTAATATAAACTTTGTCTATAATGAGTGTTAGAATTGATTAAACCTGACTTTTTATGTGTGCTAGCAGCTATAAAAGAACAAAATTAACAATAACCTTATCATAATAAGTAGCTAAAACCAGGATTTAATGCATGATTCTTTAACTTTTTTATCGTTTTGTTTAGAAACAAGTCAGGCTCCCCTTTTTCTCATTTCACCCTTCCTCGATGTAATTCATCTTCTCAGCTCTCCTTTCTTCCTCAACCATTCCAGACAAATCCAATACGGACAAATTGTGTTCTGGGCAACACAGGACCTCCTTTATATCTTCATAAAAATATCCAAATATCTAAATATAAGTTTAACTGCCCAGTGACGTCGTCGGTGTGAATTTCCGCGAGTGCCAACATCTGGTGTTACACAGATCATGCGTGTCCACACATATGACTTACGCCCACATCACCCATGCTTAACCAGTCATATGCTTTGTGTGCTTTTTCATTAGCATTAAACATTAAGCCATAATCCTTACTATGATGCAGTGTTCATGGTCGTGGTTCATACTGCTTTATTACCTGTTCACGTACCAGTCTCAAATGACCCCCTTGTTCCCAACTTCCTGAAGAATTACATCAAAATTATGTTTTGGCTGTAAAATCTGATCAGTTTTGATAAATTCCTGCTATTCCTAAGTAATCTAATCAGCGCATGGTGATGAGGTGGTCATTTGAGACAGCATTGCCTTTTTTTTTTTTAGCACTGTGGGTCTGTTAGCCATGGTAGCCTCTGCTAACTTAGTGGTTGTCATCTGCTTTGATTTTAAAGTTGCTTTTTTTATCATCATTAATGCTTTGAAGTTTGGGCTTTTATACTTGTTATACCCCACCCCCATCCACCCTCTCTCTTCCTTTCTTTCCGTTTCTAATTTTCTTAATTTGGTCTTCTTTTATCTGCATCTGAGCTCTCGTCCCTCTGGATCCTAAGTCACACATTTTCTTGGCACCTCTTTTCTTTGCTTTATTCCAGCTTCCTTTTCCCCCCTTCTTTTCTTTATATTAATCTTTCTTCTTATTTCTTTCATTTTTCTCCCCTCTCTCTTTCTCTCTAAGGAGATTAGAAAGACTTGTGATGGAATATTAACTCTTAGTGGCACTATATGGTCCCTGTACTCGCCTCTTAATAGGCTTACACATGCACAAAAATATCCACGCACACACAGATGCTGTGCACGTACACACAAGTTTAAACATACATGTCACACATGCTCGGACTGTTGCCACACACTGGGGTTGTCCAGTGAATGTAGTTTTTTTTCCATCACCAGTAATGCTAATCCCTGTCAGAAAGAGAGTTTGTGTTGCTCTCAGCTATGTGTTTGTTTTCTGTGTAATTAGCAGCTGTTGGTTGACCTCTGTAAATGTCCCTCTTTCTCTTGTTGCTCGTTCTTCTGTCTCTCTCTGGTACCACTCTCCGCTGTCCCTCACTGTGTTTTTTTCAGCGTGTGGATAAAGTCAAGTTACAGCTGTCAGTAATGTGCAGAGCTTTGTAGCCCGTAGCAACCTGTATGAATAACAGCACTCAGGAAATAGTCAGCGTTGTTGTAAGTAATTAATAGACCTATGAAGTTAAGACAGGAAAAGTTGGTCAAACCTCAGACTTACATGCTGCCAAATTAACTCTATTTATTCAATTTGCTGTCATATATTGCAAAAACCAGCACATCTTCACATCCGAGTTGCTGGTATCAGTGAATATTTGGCAATTCTGTTTAAAAACAGGAAACAGTTTAACATCAGAACTGATGTTTGGGTGTTTGTCTGCAAATTATGCTACTCTTTCTGGCACTGTGATGGTTAAAAAAAAAGTGGAATCCAGTAAATTATGTGTTGCAGTGTAATAATAAAAAACCCAGATATTTATTCACTCAAAGGGGATTGTAAGAAAAATGCAGGTTTGAGTTTTACTAAATGCACTATCTAGTATCTTAATAGTGTTTTTCCAGTACGAAGGCCCCCAACAGAGGGAAAATGAATGAGTTTCGCTTGACTTTATCCACACAGTTTGTCGTTTTGTATGTGTTCAGTCTGTCTCAGCCAATAGAAGAGCATGTGTTAAAGTTGGTCTCCTATGCTGTCTGGCTTTTGTGTCAGGTGGATTTTACAAGTAAACATGAAGGCACAAGAACACTGTCAGCCTTTGACTGTGGTTTGTGATTTCCTTGTGTGAAACCACGATGCAAAAAAAAAAAAAGACTCTCCTTCTTTGTTCGAGTCCTTTTTTTTTGCTGCTTGTGTTTTCTGTCTCTTTTGTATCTACTTCCTCTGTTCTTCCTCCTGTGTTCCTGTTCTTTCTCTGCTCTTCTCTCCTACCCACCCCCCACCTTCCCCTTGTACTGTGTTTGATAAGAAGTTGCTGCTTCTAACCATACTCCACCTCACCTCCCCGCCCATCCACACACGAACCCCCGCCCGGTGTGTTTGTGTTTTCTACGTGAATGCTTGATGTCTTTTTATTTTTTATTGTTTGGTGTGGTTGTCTGGTGTTGCTCACGTTTTGTTGGGTGTGTTTGCGTATATGTGCTGGGCGGGGCATTTCTCCCCTTCCTCCCCGTCCTCCCTCCCAGCCTAAACACTCCGGGCTCCCGTGCCTCCACTGCCTCGGCCGCTGCCGTCCTCTCCTCCTCCTCTTCCTCCTCGCGTCCCCGCCACCACAAGTCCCTGTCCTCCTCCAATCATCCATGCCCCTCTGACCTGCACGCACCACGGCCCAGGCAAGTCTCACTCTCTGTTTGTCTCTCACACACTCTCACCGACACACCTTCTCAGCAGAAATCCTCTTCACTCAGCACAGATCATCATCCTTCCTGAAATGGACAAAGAGGAAAAAGGAGAGATGAAGACAGAATGAAGTGTTTTGTTGGCTCTGAAAACATCCACCACTGCTAGATTCAAGGGGAAACACTATATTTTTTTAGCTTCAGGGTAAAAAAAACAAAAAACAGCTCTTTGATTACCTTTTATTTACACAGTGACAAATCCTGGAACATAGCGGTGACCTTGCTGCCAATATTTTTCCTCCACAAATTGTGAAATCGATCAAAGAAAGCAGATTTTTTCTCCCCAAAGAGATGGTGTTTTATTTAACTGCTCCGTTTGCCCACAGCCGCCTCACGTAGACATTAGCAGAGCAAAGTTTTTCTGCCTTTACCAATTTCTGTGTGCCTTTTATTCTTAGATAATTTTATGCCTTTTTGGTCTGTAGGTGTCTTTCAGTCAACTAGAACTACAGTATTAAGTGAAATGTTAAAGAAATGGCAAATGCAGGCTGAAAAAACGTTTTAGAAATTAAAGAATGAAGAAATTTGAAACTGAAGAAATCATGCTCTTCTGTTCCTTCGTTTTATATGATGGGTAGCATGTGCACAGTTTAGAAACACTCTTTTGTAAAATAATTAATGATTTCCCTCAAGACAAGCCACAACCAGGAAGCTAAGTACAGCAGCAGATCTAGTAAATGGCTCTGCCGTATCTGTTGTGGTTTCATGTGATTGAACAAAGACCCAGAGTGTCTATCTATGTATATATATTTACTGCTAAAACCAGGGTAAGATGTCCAACATTTCTTAGACTAGCAATCATAGACTCACCAGTTACTTAGCAACAGCCAGGAAGTGGATGGTAGAGCTCAGAAAGCTGCACAAGTGTAGTTGTTGACACATCTTGTCTTTGGCCAATCAGTCACATTCAAACCTCACATTTACCCGTTGATCCGTACAGTAAATGAACAGTCAACCTGACAACAAGACGAGCAGGTTTTTCATTGTACTCTACACCTGACAGACCAGATATATTTCTTTTACTTGTGCTGTTTCCTGATAGGAAAGAAAAACAGACAAATACAGAGAGTAACTAATTTGTGGACCAGCAGGGATCAGGCTTCCACACACAGAAATCTCAATAGCTGATGAAGTGTGTGGACCAGCCCTTTATACAAACTTGGTCATTGGCTGGCTTGATAATGAGGTGTGCTGCATGTCTGCCTTCCAGGTCAAAGGAGTAAGAGAAGCAAGCGGACATTTCTCGGACACTTTCTGACATTACAGGATAAAAATGTTGTGTCATATCAATTTTCCGTCATTTAAGACATTACATCCAAACACTGTGGAAAAATTGAAAGCATGAGTAAAACCAGGCTCAGCCCTAATAAATACTTTAGTCATTTAATTTTATTCTAGTTATCTGAGACATGATCTGGTAACTGCTGCTCCCAAGCCGAGAGACAGTGTAAAGCTCGCAGTAGGGGTGGACGGATATCTTTTTTTTTCCAGAGCCAATACCGATATTGATTATTAGTAATCAAGAAGACCCATGACCAATATTTAGAATGGGTGTAATGGAGCACAGTTGTTATTCAAGTGAAAATCTTTGTGTTAGGATTTACAATAACAAACTCCCACTCGAAACTTTGTTGAAATACCTCAACTTCAATTAAGTAGAACACAAAGTGACTACAGATAGAGTTGGGTAGACTACCTTAGAGCCAAACTAGCACATTTTTTAAATTCATTAATGTAAGTTTAAATCCAATTTAAAAAAAAAATAATGACACGATGATTAGAAAAATGGTAAATATCAGATCTGATAATCAGTCAGGCAGCGAATCCACCAACCCCTGCCTGAAGAAAAACAACCGCGTTATTTAGTGTCTCAAAACCTAAATGTTTTAAATCACCACAGATCTAATAAACACTGTATAATGAGCTGCCTTAAATTAATAAAACTACTTTGTGTTACCAGATTTTCTGGGGAGGATAATCCTGTTAATAAGTGTAGAACATTAAAACCTGCTGCTCTGAGCCACACTCACCTGCCTAGTCGACCTGCACTGGTGGACTGTGAAGATCAGTGTGGGAAAAAAACTCATCAGTTTGAGCATACAAAAATTTGCGGGTGCTCTGGGGAGAGCCAGACAAATACAGGTGTAATAGTTGTGTTACTTTGTGTTTATGTAAAATAATATTTTTTATAATCTGTTGCATGGCCTGTGTAGATGTTTTATAACCCTGTCCTCCATTTGGTTTTATAATGTATTCACATGCTATGTTTTGCTGACAAAAGGGTTTTCCCTGGCTGGTAGAAGAGAATTTCAGGTCTGTGTGTAGGAAATTTAGTTTCTCAATCTGTTATAAAAACCTCAGTTATAAAGTAGCCTGGGAAAACCCCCATCTTCAGCTATTAAGCATTAACTGTGAAACTGAGAACTGACCTGTCTGTCTTGTTGGTTATCTGTGTGAACTTTGTGTGTTTGCTGTCTGTGTCTTGTTTTGTGCTGCTCTGTTTGCTAGCTTCGCTGCTTAACAGTGTCTGTTTCAAGGGCTGCTTTGATATTTTCACTTTTAGTTTAACGGTACATAAAATACAGGGTGAAAGGTCTTGGACTGTGTCCCTCAGCTATCTTACAAACTCCATCCGGAGCTGAGCTGATATGCGGCGTGCACAGACACCGACCTCTACCTCCTTTTGTGGTCCACTAAGAAAAAGAAAGAACAACACAAATGTCAGACGAAATTTCCAGCAGAGCAAATGTCAAAGTGGCCCTCTGGCTGTATGTGGTTTTGTCTGCTCTGTGTTGAAGTCTTGTTCTGTTGCATGCGTCGTTCAGCAGTGAGCTTGGGCTGTTCAGAACCTGGTTGGGAACGCTGGAGAGAAGGTACCGCTCCAACACATAGACTGTACCCTGAGTGACGAATAGGCGCCTTTTCTTAGAACGTAATCTGTGCCCTTAACTCCCATCCGCTCCTGTTGTATCCAGCCACCCCCTTCTGAACAACCTTCCAAATGCCATTCCCATTAATTGACATTTAATGAAGCAGGTGAACACTGACAGCCCCACATTTGTGTGAAGTAGGTGCAGTCTACTATACGCATGTTATTATGTGTGTTTGAAAATCATCCAGCTGCACCATGAGGATTCACCAGCCTGCATCCACATTATAACGTGTCTTCTTCCAATGCTTAAATCTGCAAGTGACATGAGAAATGCTTTAATATGTGCAAACCAATTGGAAAATACTGCAGCTGTCTTCCTCTTAGCACTATGTCGTCCTTTCAATCAAATCATCTCCATAACTATAATATGTCACACTGGTCCCCACTAATCTGCCTGATCCAGCTTTTCTTTCCTTGCATATTAATCTGTAGATGAGTTTGTGTGTGTAGGTACCTTTCACACAACTTTGGCATATCCGCATCAAATTAAAGGATATGCCTGAGCTGTTCATCACACTGCTTCACTGGAGACTTGACTGAAAGCCCCGTCTTGTTTTGTGTTTATTTTTTGTATAAGTCTTTATCGAGCATCGAGTGTGCTGGAGGGACTGCACATGACTGTTTTGTTTCAGTTCAGTTCATTTTTTAATTGATGCATTTTTCCGGCTAGTACATTTATTTTACTGTTTAATGATCCACGTTTTATAGGATGTGAGCTTAAAAGAGGTCTCATTATGTTAAAGCCCTTTTAGGGGAGGGGACCTTCAGCATCAGGCAGTGATGACAGAGTGAATCAAAATGTATGATGATAGTTTATGTTGCCTCCCAGAGTAACAGAGAACCACTGTAATGCAGTTCATAATTCATAATGCCTCAGCAAGTGATCAGCCCGAAGAGTACTGGACAGAGAAAGCAAGAAAAATTTTGTTCGGTGCCATGTTTTGAGGTGTGGCACATGTGTAGACGATGCATGTCCATGCATGTTAATCCGTGTAATAAAACCTCTCGTTTCCATCTTGCATTAAAGATACTAACTGCATTAGTCCACCTGAAACATGTCTGCTGTGTGTAGTCCTGTTGCAGCCCTCTACAGCAGTTTGCCCATGTGTATTACATTCTGTATTTGTTCTGATTCCTGTGTTTGTTACACTCTGTTCGCCTCTGTCTTTGTGTGTGTGCTTTGTGTTTGTGCTGTAGACGTTTGTGTTTGTTGTGTTTGCTGCAGGTGTGCTGGTGCCACGCTGGCATGAAAGATGCACTTGCTTATAAAGGAAATGCAAGCTTTTAGCACAGTGACTATGCGCAAGTGTGTTTTTGTCTGTGTGTGTGTGAGAGGAGAGAGCTGGAGGTTTGGGATGCTTTGCCCTTCAGCAAAGACAAAGAGGATTAACAGTTTGATTTGCACATGTGTCAATGACCTGATGTGGCCTTAAATACTGACTTAGCTGACTTGAGGGATTACATGAAACATCAGGTTATGTTGAGTAGACATAAGTGCTTGTATGACCTTACACTACGGTTAATGGCACATCAGAAGGCAGTGTTTTTTCTTTCACTGTTTTAACTTTGTGCTTCTCTCCCAAATCCTTCTTCACTCCAATCCGCTCTATTTATTCCTTTTCTCTCGTCCTGCATCACCTCCTACACTTCACTTCATGTCTTTTCCCTTTTCATTGCATCCTCACTATCCTTCCTCTCTTTCACACTTTCGTTATATCCTTGTTCCTCTTGTCTCCTGTCCTATCTCCATCACCCTGAATACTTCATTTGCACCTCCTCTTCACTGTCTTATCACACCTTCCAACCTTTATCCCTCTTCAATCTCTTCACACTTCTTTCCTCCTCTCTTCCTACACCCTCCCCTCCTCTGTATTACCTTTTCTTTGCCATCCATCCCTCCATTTTGCTCCTTCTTGTCTTTCCATCCTCCTCTGTAGTGCACCGCCACAGCGGGCACCTGGTGCCTCCCCTTCTGCCCACAACATCAGCAGCGCCGCCGTGTCGGACCGTACCAACTTCTCCAGAGGGGTGGGCATCCGCAGCACGTTCCATGCAGGCCAGCAGCGTGGCGCCCGGGACCAGCAGGGCTCCGCCTACCCCGGCGGGCCAGCTTCCCCATCACTGTCACATGGCAACAGCCAGGCCCGGAGGACACACGGCGCCACGGGGATTTTCAGCAAGTTCACATCCAAGTTTGTACGCAAGTGAGTAGCGGAAAAATGCATGTAAAAATGTAATGGGTGAATAGTCAGGTTACAGGTTGTAGCTGTGGCGTTAGAGAGCAGAGGAAGTAAGTAGCTAAACAGGACGGACAAGGAAATATATGTGGCAGAAGAATAAGGTCTGTAGCTTTGTAAATGCAAAGCGGTTGTGATAGCAGCTAGTCTATTTATTATCCTGCTACCAGTGCAGTTTAAAGCTGTATTGAGGTTTCAGCTCGAACCAGAAAATGACTGGGTTTACGTTACAAGTCATTTTATGTGCTCATTTCCTCTCAGGAACATTGCACTGTATGCCCATGTCATCACTGGTTTTTCAGAGTATTTCTAAAAAAGGGCTGGTCTCATCTATCACTAAACTCGTGCTGATCTGAAACTGGGCTGAGAGTAGAAAGGGAGAGGAAGGCAACAGCTGTGTCTTCTCTGTAATTTTGTTTGGAGCAGCGGTGACTGAGGAGTAATTTTGGTTGTGGTTCCACGTCTGGCCTGGTTTTCATCTCAGACTTGTAGTGCAGGTTGCAGCAGTTAAACTACTCTCATGGGTACCTGGTTGCAAAGTTGTTTATTTGTGTATTTTTAAATTTTAAGCGTAAGCTGTTTTTCTAGCTTTAATCTAGCTCTGTTGTGTAAATACGGGCGCTGGATTATATTTCTGCTAATTGAGTTTGACTTGTGACAAACAAATAATGGCATCGGTTTCAGTTGAATTTGATATAGATAAGATGTTATGCCAAAGTGACCACTAAATGCACAGTAAGATTTACAGTGAACTGGGGAAGCACAGTTTTCTGCCAAGGTCGGTATCTTATGTCGCAGTTTTTAAAAAAGCAATCCAAATCCGCACCAGGAATTTGTGGATTTTACCTATCGTCGTGCTCCACCTACCCACAGAATTTCATGAAATTTGGCTCTACTTGGCAGAAGAATCAGCAACTGAAGATGACTCTACGTGTAATAATATGGCAACGTCTTTCCACTCAAACCCAGTGTGCTAGTCTAGTTCTCTGTATGACTTCCCTGCTCTGTCAGTGGCACTCGGCCATGTTTGTTCCCACTGAAAGAGCAAATCTTTAAAAATAGGTCACAAATATATAATTTGATTTTTCAAAAAAGATGAAGAAAAGCAGCTGGGCGCTCTAGTTTTTAGCAGATAGTATTGTATTTTTAGGGATAAGGTTTAGCTGGGGGATTAATGCGAATTTGGTGCTTCTGTTACCATTAACATAGAAAAAACCAGAGTGCCTATGTTCACCACCATGAAGGAATTGTGTCTCATTAAAGCATATTTGTGTTGTTTTTAGTCAAGTGTGGAGCTTCATGGCACAAAGTAACCAGATTGATTGCTGACAGTAACGAAAATATAAAGTATCTTTTGCCCTTTCCTTTAAATTGCATTGAAGCATAATCAGTTACAGATACTTGACGCTCAGGAAATTGGTGATTATATTGGGCAACAATGCCAGAGAAAGTAAATTCATTGGCACAACACAAAATTAGTGAGATTTTAATGTCGCTGAGAGTAAAAGCAAAGAGCACAGAGGAGACAATGAGCAACAAGGCTGATTATTATCATCAGAATGGGAGATGTGAAGGTTTAAAGGGGGGTAAGAATGAGCAGGCTAAGAAATGAAGGTCCAAATGAGCGGGTAGGGTTGGGATTTGTGTGCCACCGACCAAACCTGGATGTTCGTTATAAATACAAGCGTCAAAATGTGTGCCAGGAGAAGAGTAAGAGGAGAGAATGAATGTATGGTTGTATTTTTAGTGATTTTTGTCGGCTTAAAAAAGACAGAAATTGAGAATGATCAAGTGTCTTGCCTTCATGCATGGTGTAGAGTTCGTTAGTGTGTGTGTGTGTGTGTGTGTGTGTGTGTGTGTGTGTGTGTGTGTGTGTGTGTGTGTGTGTGTGTGTGTGTGTGTGAGAGAGAGAGAGGAAGAGGCGGAGGTACAGGCACAGCCACTCTCCAGGCCTCCCACTCAGAGATACTGTAGCTCCGTGGCGACAGTATCCATGGTTACACCGGAGATATCACTTTTCCCTCAACTATAAATACCGCTAGTGGGGACACCTTGACACACATGCACACACACACACACGCACACACACACAACTTGGTCGGCGGAAGCAGAAGTGGTGGAAACAGAGAGATTGTGTTGCATTTGTACAGTTTGACCACACACACACACACACACACCAAAGTTGCAGGCTTTATTAACATATCACATAACGTCACCACTGCACTTTTCTGTTCGGTCTGGAGAGTGATGTTTTGTCTGTCCTTCTAACACATCGCCGTGTGTGTGTATTTGTGTGCGTGAAGGAGGTTAAGTTTCTCAATGTGTGTTAAAGATTAAGTTGTTGCTTAACCTGTGCTTATTTTTCATTTGATGTGTGTCTTTGTGTGTTTATAGGAGGTGGTTTTTATCTCTCTCCTATTTTTTTTTTTTTATCACGTTTGAACTTTTCACCTCACCAACACTTCTTTTCAGGATCAGCCAGGACTGCTCTGTATGTGGAGGAGTGCTTCATTTCATGTCGAGGCGTTCTCTTAATGGAATTTTTCCCATAAATCCCTTTAAAATCCCTTTAGTTTGTTTCACACCAGTAATTCCTGCATTTAAACACATTTAAAATAGCAGTAACGCTGGTGTTCTCTTTTTGTTGTCCATCTTTGGTTGTTTTACTGTCAGTTGTGCTTTGCTGCTTCAATCCCATGTGAGTCTGGATGGTTTTTTTTTTTCTGCTTTAAAGTCTGCTACTCAAGGGCAGGTTGTCTTTTACAGGAAAGTCATTTATACATACGTTTTATACATACGTTTTTTTTCTCTTTCTTTCTTTCTTTATCCCTCTTTTTGTTTTTGTAGAAATCTCTCGTTCAGGTTTCCGAGAAGGTAGGCAACATACCCAACGTTAAATATAACCCCTTGATATTTATATATATATACACGTATATTCTCTTCTTATATATATTTTACATATATATACTTCCTCCTCTTTTGGTGTTTCGTGCAGCTTTTTTGTTGAGATCTTCCTTTTGTGCCTTGAGCCTTATCTTTTCTCCTCCTTTTTTCCCCCCCTTGTGGTTTGGCCCCTTTATTTTTTTGAGCCTTCTGATTTCGAGTGCCGTGTTATGGCCCATTTTTATTTATTTATTTTACTAATTTACCCTCCCCTTCCTCCTCACCCGGTCACCCACTCACTTAACTCACTCACTCACTCGCTCCCATCATCACGCGGTACAATAACACCTCACCCCTCTTCCTCTTCGTCCCTCCCATCCTCCTCATCCTCACCTCCCACCCTGTTATTTTTTTTAATCCATTTTTTTCCAGGTAGAGTGTTTGTGAGCTCGTATCCCCCCCGTAGCATCCCAGATTTAGGTCAAGCCTTAATGGCTAATCTATCATCAACCCTTCCCACGCTTAACCCTTACCCCCTTCTTAGCTTTAGATCATGGTGTCACAGTAAGAAGTCTCACAGTAATTTGCTCATTCTTCTTTCCAAGTATACGCGAAATAAACAAAGTGATAGAAGTATCTCTACCAAGGTTTGCTCCTAACAATTACCCAAGCTAACGCCATCACCCATCTCACCCTTCTGCTCTCATCAGTTTGGTCCCTATAATTGGAGTTTCCTCGAAGATGTGTTGTCCATAGATCCCGGTGGGGAGGTTGTTTGTAATAAGGAGTCCCTGGTTGTAGCTGGTTGTAGTTGTGGACGGAGGCAGAGAGGAGGAGAAGGACCCGGGAGGGACGAGGCTGCAGCATTTCTCAGGCTGCACTCTTTATTTTTTTTTTCCGGAGGCTGCACTCTTCTTTTTTTTCATTCATTGCTCTGTTCTCACTCTGGCACTGGCTCTCTAACAGCAGCAGCAGCAGCAACAGAACTGGATGGCTTTGACCTACTCTGGCTGGAAAAGACGTTCATTCTGTGACCACAAACACACACAGAACACATTTCATGTACACACTTATTTATATATTTATACATACAACTTTTAAGACACACCCATACATTTACATAAGCACATCTACATACTTGTACTATTCCAAAATGCTAAACACACGTTGACACATTTTACATTTTCATACTTGCATGAACACACACATCTCACACACTGGCTTTTCAAGTGTATTTGTTGCCCTCTAACCAGCACGTAGAGCAATTCTCCTGTTTCATGTGGACCATTGCTCCACCTGGTGGTGTGACGTTGTAATGCAGCTTAATTATTTTAGAACTACTTTTCACTTTTCTAAAGGTAGGCTGTTAAATGAATCTCATAAATCATTCAGTTTGAAATAAAAGATAGAGAAAATTAAGTTGCCTTATGAATAAGGGAGCAAGCATGTCATTATACTGCTGAGTAAATGATTAGATTCTAGTTTGTGTGTTTATAGTTTGTCTTATATTGTAGCAAGTGGACTCAAATAACCATCTTATCAATCCTTTGTTTTCCCTTGATGTCACAGTGTCCCTCCTCTGGGAGCCATCTTGCATCCCTTCATATTAAGCCACTTTTCTTTTCTTTTTTTAAGGGCATGTAAAATGGCACGATTGATTTTACATTGTTCACCACTTTACCTCTATATTAAATTATTATTTAAGGAATCCTTATGTAACATTTTTTCCCTCTTGTCATTCCCCTTTGCTATATTTTTAACCATGCTTCTGTTGCAGGAGGTATTTTTACGTTGTTTTTTTTTTTTAAATAAGGCAAACAGGAATGATGTTTTCACCCACAACAGAATGAATTTAGGACCACAAAGTGTTGAATTTGTCATGTCACTCTCCTGCCATTGTCTGCATGTGTGTCGCTGTTTCCTGTCCACGTTTCTCTCTGTCGTCTGCTCGTCTCGCTTTAGTTTCTGTTGTGCGTTTTCAGTTTTGTCTGCTGATGCGAGGGAGAATGTTACTGTACGATAGCGTTTGTGTTGTGTAGGCTGCAGGGTTTAGTGCGTTGTCTACAGAGAGAGTGTGCGTGTGTGTGTGTTTTGAACAGCCTATGTGTAGGTCCAGTGTTACTAATACAGGTTTTAACGCGGCGCTGGGATCATTAATGCTCCTAACCTCCTTCAGCCACAGGACTCGCCCTCACCATGCCTGACTGTTCTGTTCCAAACCACTCCATCTTTGGTCCAAACCATTTCACCTAATGTTCCTTTTTCCTCATATTCCATTTTGTTGGATTCCATTCTGTTTGTTCCAACCTGTTGGAGTCACTTTAATTTTGCTTCACATTAACATTTGGAGCCATCTAGTTCTGTAAACCAGTTCCATTTAAATTCAGGCCATTCTGCTCCTTCTTGGCCATTTTGTTCCACCCATTCACTGTTTATAATCCATCCTGGAAGCTGGATGGATCTGCTCTGTTCTAGTTCCACTTTGGCTCAGGTTGTAACTGAAGTGTTGACTAAGCAGGGCTGCAGTGATGAATCAAATAATTATCATCTATTAAATGAATCGCCTGCTATTTTGATAATTGATTAATCAGTTCAGGTTATGTTTTTTATTCCAGCTTCTTAAACATGAATATTTTCTGGTTTCTTTACTCCTCTGTGACAATAATCTAAATATATTTGGGTTGTGGACTTGAGCAAGACATCTTAGGGCGTCTTCTTGAGCTCTGGGAACACAGTTTTTTTTACCATTCTCTTGCATTTTATTGACCGAACAACTAATCGTTTAATTAAACAATGTAACCAATCATTTGTTGCAGCACCATTGCACAGTGGAATTTTGCAGATTGCCAAATTAAAATGGGTTTCGCCAAACAAACTGGTGCTTAATGTTAAGATGAGATGCTAAGAACTGTTTATACCTGTAAAGTGTCTGGTTTGACCAGTGTTAGTTAGCTAATACCACTTGTTGCCCGGTTATTTTTGAAGTTATGTTTGGCTAAAATAAACCTCACTACAGCCCACTTTACACATTATATAGAATAGAATAGAAATACTTAATTGATCCTCAAGGGGAAAATCTAAAGTACAAAATGCACAATGAAGTGTAAAATATACTACGATTAAAGAATATACTAAAGTGAAAAATGCAACACAAAGTTTCAAATGCCAAATATAAAGAGTGAATGAGGAAATGGAAGTCCTGTAAACAACAGTGCAACATGTGCAAGTATTTATATCTTCACTAAGACACTGTTGAAGTTTCGCTGGAGCTCCCTTCACCCATGTTTTCATCCCATTGAATGGTCTCTGCCTAGTGGTGGGGCTGTGTTCGCGCAGAGTGGACTGGTATTATGTGGAGCAGCCACCACAGCAGTGCATTATGGGCTCTGCAGTCCCCAGGTGGTTCTAAACTTAAATTTGAGCAGTTGGAGTGGAATTACATATTTGGCATCAAGGCTGTCGGGGGTTGGCCGATTCAGGCAGGCATGGTGAGGACTGTGTTCCACCAGCTGGTTTACTATTTGTCTTAAGAGCCCACTTGTTGCCCGTTGCCCTAAAAAAAAAAGACTAAACTTTTGTTGATTTTTTTCGAGGAGTCCGTATGAGGGAGAGGGTCGGGATGAGGGGAGCAGGTGAGATACAGAACAGCCCGAAAAAACCCCAACAAACCCCCCCCCCAGACTCTACCGAACCCGCCTGCCAATCAGTAGCCTGGAACCGATCTGTAGTTGATCTGAGCTTGTTGTGAATGGTTGGGAGAGGGGGCCCCGAGCCGGGAGGTTTAATTGGTGATGGTGATAGTGCTTTGACCAATCAGGGGACGGGAGATTAGCAGTGAATGGTAGCATCCTAGAGATTGAGAGTGACGGTGTGGAGGTTGACCTGCATGTTGATAGCGTGAGTGTGTGAGTGAGTGAGGGGGAATCAGAATCCAATGAAGCACCCAAATGTGTGTTTGTGTGCAGCTACGCATGAAAAACCCTCCAACTCGCCAAAAAAAAAGCAGAATCGAACTGATCCGAGACATGTGCAGACACAAACACACATAGGGGTGCTTAAAAGAAATTTGCTTTTTGTCTTCATTCATATCCACAACCTCATCATTTCCCTCTTCCTCTTCACTCCTCCTCCCCTTTTTGTTTCTACTTTTTAAAATAATTCTCTCGATTCTCACTTTCACTCGTTTTTTCTCTGTGCTCATCTCTTCCTCCCTTCCTTCCTTCCTGTCGTCTTCCACCCTCGCACTTCCTCCTCCACACCTCTCCTGTCCCCATCTTTTTCCTCCTTCTCCTCTCATCTCTCCTTCATCCATCCTTTCTTTCCTCCCCCCTGTCCTCCCCCACCCTCCCATCGCTTCACACAGGTCTGTGCTGAGCAGTACAGTGGACAAGTCGGAGAAGACGTCCGGCGGCGTTCTGTCCTCCTCTTCCAACAATGACGAGAACAACTCCTCACCAGGATCTGGAAACACTGGTAGGTCCAGTTTCAGGAGTGTTTCCTGCTTTCAGTATGTGGTTAAGTCTTTTTAAATACAGATATCCGCTCCACCTCACGTTATGACAGTAAATCTTGTTTGTAAACTGTCTTTATATTATATTGTTTATTGGATTTTGCCATCTGTGTTGATGAGACTTGGACACCCAAATAAACATTGTCCCAGAACAAGCACACTCCCTCATGCAAATGGAAATCCCAGATGGACCTTAGAGTGATTACATTTTGGGAAGTGTTGCCTCTCATTTAGATCCCAAAATCACAATCCCAGACACTCACAATGCCTGGTATCTGGGAGGATGAATGAAATATACATGTTTCACAGTTACACACTAGCAGTCCTTCAAACACTGATATAATGACACAAACGACTGCCTTAATACAGGATAGTAAGTAATGTACATGCATAAACTACAGTACTGACTACACATACAATGTGTCGAAGCAACAGACTCACACGTGTGACATTTTCAGTCATGTGCAAACTTAGATTTTTGGAGTTTTTAACAGTTACTGAACCCATTTCGATGTTAAACGTACCGAATGTGATGGTGGACACTGTGTTTAGAGGACAGAAAGTTCATTTTGGCTTTAATTGTGGAGATTCCACTTTGAGATCATCCTCGTTTTTTTAGTTGTTTTCTGTATTTATTGATTGATTTGTTCATGTAGAGAAGCTTAACTCACTTTGGGAGTTAGAAGACACCTGAAAGATACACTGAACAGTCTGCCTTTACAAAGACACCAACAAAGAAGATGTTCTTCCTCCCTCATGTCTGGAAATGGGGTGATTTTAAAAACATTAGAAACACACCAATGTATTGCAGTTAAGTTCACTTCATTGGCTGAACTATAGGAGCATAGACGATATATAAAGATGGATTACATAACAGCTCCCCAGAAGTGAAGCCAAGCTGAGAACAGAGAAAAGGAGGAAAGCTGAGTTTTTCCTGTTGTCTTCTAGGTTGCTGCAGGTTTAATAGCTTTTTAGAAGCACCTTCCACCCGTCTGTCATTGTCTCAGGTCTTTTTCTACTCTGGCTGTCAATAACACCAACTATAAGCACATGAATCACTCATCTCTCTGCACCCAAACTGTAATTCCAGCTAACAAGTAGCAACGTGAAGAGCAACAAGATCACAGAGCTTTAACGTAGCAGCTTATCGCACACAGAGGGTATTCAAAATGCTTTAGAGGCAAAGATTTTAAAAAAAAAACCTGAAAATATAAAATAATGTTAAATCAAAAACAGTGCAGACAAGTTGAATAAAATGCACAGGCTTTATAGAATAATTAAAATTGATTAAAATAGTGATACAAGATGAAAAAATAAAAACTAAAGGATGGAAAAGATAAAATGTACAATAAAAACAGAAAGGCAAAAAATAGTGCAGACAAGTTTAATAGAAGTACAAGCAGTTTAGACCAGACTGTGTAATAGAACGGATTCATTTGAGGGTTAAAAATGGCCACATTGGATGCATCACCTTCAGGCAGTTATTCAGTGCAGTGCTGACTGTTTTCTGGGTAAATTATCACGAGATAACTTTTAACAACAGATAGTCTGCTTTGCAACCAAACACTCCGAGCTTCAGAGGGTCTTAAACGTAGAATATCTCCATCTGTGCTGCTTCCACGTTTTTCAAGTGACCAATACTGAATCACTGGTTCACTCTTTTTAAAATTTTTAGCAACGGACTCATAGATAATGAAAATACTCGTTAGGTTCAGCCTTAGCGCCCTGGAATGTCCTGGAAATTGTCACTGAAGGATTTTTATTCAGTTAATCCAACGTTGGTGCTGTTCAGATTCCTGTCATTAACTCTCATTCAGAGTGTTGTTGTAATGGGTTTTTACACTGGAGAGTATTTCTGTCATTGTCTGTTTAACCTCATTTTTATTCTCTTCACTCTTCTCTCATCATTTATTAACCGTCTGTATTCAAGGAGCACTTTTTAAAACCCATGACATATTGTTTCACAGGGCAGAGAAATGAACATTTGGTCCCTTTTTATTTAATTACTGTAACATTTCTCAGTTTGTTTTGTCTTCTGTTTTGCATTTTATTACCTCTTGTTGTTAGCAGCACAGTCATTTCTTCTTTCTCCTCCATCTCACCCCTGACACACTCATTTCTCACCTCTAACCTTTCTTCCTCCTCCCCTCCAGGTGGTACTGGCACTCCTCCCGCCATCGCCAGCCAGAAGGACTCTGCCAAGCCGCGCTCGCTGCGCTTCACCTGGTCCATGAAGACCACGTCATCCATGGAGCCCATGGAGATGATGCGCGAGATCCGCAAGGTGCTCGACTCCAACAGCTGCGAGTACGAGCTGCGCGAGCGCTACATGCTGCTGTGCGTGTCGGGGAACCCAGCGCGCGACGACTTCGTCCAGTGGGAGATGGAGGTGTGCAAGCTGCCGCGGCTCTCCCTCAACGGCGTGCGCTTCAAGCGGATCTCGGGCACGTCCATCGCCTTCAAGAACATTGCCTCAAAGATCGCCAACGAGCTCAAACTGTGAGTGCGGAGGAGCAGCGAGAAGAGCCGAGAGGGTGGAGGGTTGAAGGGGGGTGGGGAGACGACGAGGAGGATGATGCTGTAGGTGGAGGTCAGGAGGTAAGCTAAAGGGTGGGATCACTTTAAAATAACATGATTGTTATGTAGACACAGGTCTGAAGTAGGGCTACGGTTCTCTGAGACTAGAAAACGTTTCTTTTCTAGAAGTTTTGTTCCACACGTCGGCGTGGCCCTGCGGTTAGAGACTCTGATTTCCTCTGAGTTGTGAAGAAGTACTTACAGACCGAGGTTTTTTCTGTCACGTTCTACTTAGACGTTCCACTCTTCTGCATGTCCGATCTTCTCTCTCTGTTTTTTAGGAGTCACACTTTGATCACTTTGACCACTCCTGTCATTTCTTCCTGCTATTTATTCAGTTCCTCTGCACGGTCCTGCTGCCAGCTCTTTATTTTCGTTTGTCGTTTCGGTGGGTGGGGAGGGTGGAGCAGCCGGGTGGATATGGAGGTTGGATGGAGCGAGCAGAGGAATGCTGAGAACTCTCTCTGAGTGACTGACAGAAAGTTCAGGTTGGAACATGGAGCCTTATCTTGCTGGAAAATGAGTTTTGATTGAATTTGTTCTGATTCTGTAAAACTGAATGGACTCCAGCTGAGCCAGGACTTAAGTCACACACACACACACACACACACACACTCTTACACAACTACAAATGGATTTTGGACGGACAAACTCTGCTCTTGTCGGTTAAAGGACCGTCTCCATCTTCTGCTCACCTAAACTCCACAAAATCCACCTCACCCATCCTCCCTCCTGCCCTCACACAAACCTCCCCCTCTCCCCCTGACTTCAGACTGAACTCAGCACAAACACATCCAGCGTTTCACCTTTTCACTCCTTTTTATTTTTAAATTTCTCTCACACCGTCAAGTCCGAGGAGGCCAGTTAGATTTCGATCCTGCGGGCTTTTAAGTGTTTTATTTTCTGTTTTAAATTAGTTTCTTCTTCTTCTTCTTCTTTTATGGCTTTTAAAAAGAGTTGTGCACTGGAAAAAGAGGGGCATATTTGAACCTGGGGAGGGGGAGGCGAGGATGCCGATGGATTTTTACGTTGCCTTTCTTCGAAGAATTCAACTTGAGGGTTCGTGTCAGCACATAAATGCTCAAATGTTGTTGTTTTTTTTTTTTTTTAACCGTTGGTATCACTTGGTTGGCATCGCGCCTTCATATCCAGAATGTCAACCCTGAACCGACGCATTTCTCACCCCAAAGAGCAAAACAAAAGGTGTCGTTGGAGTCTGTAACAAACAGTTGTGTGAGTGTATTATAGAAGATCACTGGAAAAACAACAACAAAAAAAAGAAAAAAACGAGAAAAATCGACGACGAATGGTGAATTATTTTCTTCTTCTACTTTTGATTTGATAATATATTTTTGTGTCGTTGGAAAAATTTTGTCGGGGGTTTGTACAGATTTTCAGGAGAGAAGAGCGGAGGGGGGAGGGTGTGAAGGGTCACATCGGATCATATCATTGCTGCCTTTTCGGTGTCGTGCACCTTTTTAACACACATTTAACTTCCACGCCAGATTTAACGCCCTCCTTCCCCTCCGAGCGCAGGATATCGATGTATTTAATGATGTTTAAGGTGGTGGTGACGACTACTGCTCGCTCATTTTTGCCCATTTTTTCTTTCCTCCTCCTCCCGTCTGTCGTTTTTTGTTTTGTTTTTTTTTTAGTTATCTACTTTTTAAAGGCCTTGTCGGTCCAGAATGGCTTGAAGCGGAGAGTGGGGAAAAAAAGCAGGAGAGACTTCTTCTGTCCACAAAATGTTCTCACATCGGAGCACGTGTTCACGCTCGAAAACCACAAGCAAGAAGAAGTCGCCTCCTTTTCTTCCTCTCGCGTTGCGTTTCGATGCTCCGGATTTGTCGATTGCAGAAGAAAAACACACAAACAAGGGGTGGGAGAAGAAAAACAAAAGGCTGGGTCCCGTCAGCTGGTTGTACCTAACTTAACACTTTTCTTTCTTTCTATCACAATGACACACTGTCGTTTTATTTTTTCTCAGTTTTTAATACGTCAGAATTTTTCTTTTAAAAAGTTGATCATTGTATTAAGGTGCTGGGTATTGGATTCTAATTATTATTCTGGCTGTTGCTGTTATATTATCTCTTTCAGGGTTGATTTTATTTTACATTATTTCGTTTTACATTGCTGTAATTTACATTGATTTTAAATGTGTTTTGAGCAAACTGTAACTGTAGTGGTGGGTTTTTGGGGTTGGGAGGGGTGATCAACTCCTGAAAAATGTATTATTTGTTTGTTTTTTTTGTGCAAAGACAAAATGATGAAAAATTACAATGATAGTAATAAAAACAATGATATAATGATAGTCTGACTCTGAAATCCATTACGCGAGAAGCAGGATTAATCTGCTGCAGTTCGCCTCTCGGCACAAATGAATCACTGCATCTTCAGCAGATGGAAATGTTCAAATTTCATTTTGAAGCAACAGATTCTCATCCATGCCGGGTTCAGAGTTGAGGCTGATTTAACAGAAAATCGGCTCGACTACTCGACTTTGTGCCCGAAGGTCAAAATGAAAACAGGACGGCTGCTCTTCCTTTTTCTAATGTGTGTCAGATGTCGCCACATTCTTGCAGCCGGACAACTCAGAAAAGATGCTTTGTCTTTTAGAGGCAGCAACAAAGGAACTATCGGCACATCTGTTTCATGAGACAGTTGTGTAGGAAAGGGACGAGCATTTTCAAAAGTTCCAGACTCCTGCAAACACTTTCAGTTGCTTTACCAGACAAATGGTTTTTTTTAGAAAGAGAAGCCATGAATTACAAAACCTGATTCTACTGACTGACTGATTAAATCGTTGTGTTGTGAACACGTCCTGTATGTTATTGGAAGTCGTCTTACAGTGGGATTCATGTGTTCCTATAGTCTGTGGGGAACTTGACAAACTATTTGCCTGATTAAAGGCTACCACTGAAACATTACAGGTAAATATATTTTTAATGTTGTATAGGAGTCTGAAACCCAATCCCTTTAAGACTGTCCAGTGGAAATCCTTTTTTTTATCTTGTCAATGTGTTTATATGGTGTTTTTAATATGAGCAGAATAAGCGGTGATCAGCATGGTTCAACATTTCCACGGTAAACATGAAGTTTACTGGTGAAAGTCTCTAAAACATGGATTCAGACCAATCCCTGTCAACTTTAGGGGTGGGACTTTCTGTACTTTGAATTATTTCAATATTATAGTGTAAACTTATTATTTTCTAGTGGAAAAAAAACTAAATATTAGACTTTAATGCACTGACAAGAGATTTTAGGGGTTTCCAAACAGTTTGTCTACTTTTACAATGGTAAGAATGTCCTGCTCAGTATGCATGAGCAGCAAAAAATATAAACCAATACCAGGAATCTTTATCTAAAGTTGATGTTTAAAGTTCATGCAACAGTTAATTGGAAGATAGGATTGATTTTTTTTGTTTGTTTTAAAATAGTTGATGCAAGTGATAAACAGTTATATTTCCAATACTTTGTGAGATGTTCAATTCAACAAAGTTGTTTTAGTGATACTTTGGTTTCAGATCCAGCATGAAAATGCGACTAAAAGCATCTTCTAGGTAAAAGACACAAATGGTGGAGAGAAAGTCCTTTATCTGTGATGGGTTAGAAATGTGAAATTGAAGTCTGGTGACTTTCAGGTGTGAAATAAGTATTCTGTGGATGTGTCACCTGCAGTACGCTCTGCTGAACCCCCTCCCTTCCTTAAAGAGATGACTGTCAGGGTTGCAGTTGTCCCTTTTTCCTGCAGCAGAATTTGCAAAGAGAACAGATTATATTAAACAGTATTTCTCCCAAAAAGCTCGCCACCACCCGACTAAATCTGGAGTATTTTCAGCTGGATTGAGGAGTCTGATCTTTTTGGATTTCTGCACATTTTACTCACTTTTGTCGCTTTGATCCAGCAGAAAGATTCACCCTTTGGTGCTCAGGTGACGCCCAGAGAAGTGTTTGTGTCCTGCTCAGGAATGTGGGAGCTGCAGGTGGCAAAACCTGTTGGGACTCAACAGATGGTGTTTTGAAATGAGCTGACGTCTGGGAGCAGATTAAGTCCACAAACAACAGTTTTACTTTTGGTGTTAATTAGGTTCACATCTGAAAAACTTTGATTTAACTGATGACAAACGCTGAACTATTTGGTCATTTCTTTATTCTAAAAAAACATTTCTCAAACACAAACAGTTCAGTTTCCACAATGTAAACAACTTCTCACATACAATACACACAAACGGTTTTTTGGAGGAAGGAACAAGTGGAAGAAAACAAGTCCGAACAAAGTCACTTTAAAGCCAAACATAGTGATGCCTTCAGCTGCTGATGTGATTTTATGTGTGTTTACAGAAACATGACATGTGACCCACATCTGAAAAGGCAGTGATTCAGGCAGCTGGACTGTGGAGAAGAGGACAGATTCAGTCCAAAAGAGCTAGTCAGAGCTAGTTCGGATGTCCTACAGAAACCCTTTCTTGCAGAGATGCCGCCCCAACTATTTCACAAGCTGTCCCTGTTTTCCAAACGAGCAGAAAGAAAGCCAACAATGCCAAACACTTTTCTCAACTGGAGACGTTGGAACTCTGTGGGACGGTGTGCTTTTAAAGCGATAACAGACTTTGGCAGAATATTTTCTTTTTCCAGTGGACACAAACCTGTCGGAGGTCAGGGTAGATGAAGTTGAAACGTGTTACACAGAGGCTACTGTTCTCAGTTGCTCTTCAGAGCGGCCAGTGTTGGCTGGTGATGACTGAAAATGTTCCTCTAAAGTAACTTAAAGCAGTGGGACTTCAAACACTGAGCCGGTGAAAAGCTGCAGCAAACGACCAAATCATGTTTTAAAAGGCTCTTTATCTCCTCAGTGCTCAGTCAGTAATCATCATAATAAAGTATGCACTATCTAAACTACATACAGCCACTAACTGCCTACCTAGGGCTCACCTTTAAAAGTCTAGTCGAAAAAAATAAAGGGAAACATCACTCCACTAGTAATACATGGCTATGAGAGAAGACGGAGCGCTAAGGCCTCCTGCTCTTCTGCTTCCATTTTTTGCCCAATTAGGAACCAACAGATTCATCAACAACCATTAAAAAAAACAATAGATTCGCAGCTTCTGTTATGAAGCTCTTTGCTCCTATTTGAGGCTCCAAGTTTTAAAGCAAAGTTGGAAAAGGAGAATTTCTTCACATCATTTCCACCACAGGAGGAGCAGGTTTGGCTCAGATGTGGGCGACTCTTCCTCGTCGTTTCTTTCCCTCTTTTTATTCGTTTCATGAAGGTTGTTTGGATGACTTGATACCTGCCTAGTGGAACCTTCTGTATATATATATATATATATATATATATATATATATGTATGTATAGAGAGAAAGAGTGTGTGTATGTTCAACTGCATTCCTCTGCAATCCAGATGTTCAGCAGTTGCCATGGAGACGAGCAGGTGGGTCTGCTCTCTGTGGTCATGGCTTTCTTCAACAGCTTGATGATCCAGTGTCTCTTTGTTCAGTGAAGTGTGTGCAGGTACATTTGAGCTGTTTGTACTGTGTGTGTGTTTGTGTGCGTTACAGAGCTGTGTACTGGAGGTAGGTGTTTGTTAGTACAGTAAAGGGGCTTCAGATCACTGAGGGGGGTCCTCACACTCTTCCTGACATATTTTTCAGAGCGGTGGCGTCACCTTTGGGACCTGAGCAGTTGATCATGTGATGAGTGATGGTCCCAGGAATGAAGGCTTGAAGTGATGATGGAGTTACAGGGCGAAGGAGTTTCTCTGAGATGAGAGAAAGCTTCGTGTCTGTGTTTGCATGCTTGTGTGTGTGTGTGTTTCTATCCCTACTGTCATGTGTGTATCAGTGCGAGCTGGGCTGCTCCACTTTGAGCCCGACCAGTGATGGAGGCATCTGCACTGCAGTGGAGGAGGAGGAGGAGGAGGAGCTGGGCGGAGAACCCCTGAGGCTGGAGCTCCCAGTGGAGGTGGAGGAGGAGGTGACGGCGGGCCGAATGAGCGGAGGTGGTGGGTGGTTGTGGGGCGCTCGGTTCTGCAGCGGGCGAGTCTGGAGTGGAGGCGGCTGGCGGAGGAGGCTCGGCGGGGCGGAGGGGGGAGCCGGGCGCAGCAGCGGGGGAGGCTGGGAGAGGGAGGAGGGGGTCTGGGTGGAGGAGGGGGGAGAGGAGCCGCCAGCGACGTCTGAGGGAGAGTCCTCCATTTTGACCTGGAGGGTGAGAGTCTGATTATACTACAGACACAGTAGTTGTTCCATATTATACTAGTTGTAGTTGGAGGATACTAGTGATGAATTACCAAGGTGGATATTTTGAGTTTTCTTAATATCAGCATCATTAGTTTTAACAACCAGTTAGCGATAAAATTCATTAATTGCGCTACTTTTGCACTGCAGTCACTGTGGATTCCACAATCTCTAGTTACACATCATGAGTAATAGCCAAGCACCACTGAAAGCTACTGTTTGCAAACAGGGACAAGCCGAGGTAACAGATGTTGCTCAAGTTGTAATAAACACTGCAGTCTTATACACAACATGCCCTGATACACAGGAAACACCCCAATAATTCACCTGTTGGTGTCATTGCAGCTGGTTTGTTGATGGTGCAAGGCTAAGGCTATCACTAAGTGACTAGCCATGCCTCTTAGTCTGCAGCTAACGCTATCTGGAGCATTATAGCATCTTCTTAAAGTCTGATTAACTTTAACAATCTGTTCTGACAGACATGTCTCTATAGCAGAGACACAACCTGCAAAAAGTGAACAAGAAGCACATCCATCTTCAATAATCAGGCCATTAGCTACTTTCACAGGGGCTAAGGCTACGCTAATGGCTAGCGGATAAGTTAGGAGGCAGCCACAGATTACCCTGAAATAGAGCCTGGAAAACAATAACTAACAATGCTAAAAGATATGGACCTTAGTTGGCAGTGACAGTGATAACAAACTGTTAAATCTAAAACAGCTGGTGTCACAGCAAACAAAGGAGAACGTTTTAGCATCACGTCATGCTGTGACATCATCATTTCTACTGTTATTGTACATGTTTGGTTATAGTTATCAATATTATTGCCATAGCAAAATTATAAATGACACGTTCCTTGCTATACATGCTGTTGCTATATATCATTTCATGTATATTTGTTCCAACCATCTTTTTTTGGTTTTTCTTGATTACCAAAAACTGGTATCACCCTGGAACAACTATACTGATCGACCCCTTGAGGATGTTTTGTACACCTCCAGTAGATCAGTGCCCACGTAATACCTGAAGACACACGATGCGAGGTCCTAGCAGACCTTTGAGTACTCTTGGACGTCTGAAGTATAAAACTAGTCTTAGGAGGAGGAGAGAGTTGGACTGCAGTTACGGGTAAAATAAAGCAAGTGAAGAGGTGGGAACTATAATAGACAAATAAGAAGATGGGAAAGTAAAAAGATAGATGCCGTGGAGAGAACTGAATCACACAACCAGCAGCTCTCTGTTACATTTAACCACCAGCTTTGTTCCAAGAATTGTCTTCAGTCAAACAGAGGAGCAGCAGAGAATGAGGTTCAGCAGTTGCTTGAAGCTTGAAAACCTCCATCGACTTTCAAATGTTATTAAAAACACATGGCACTGGGTGACGTGTTCCTTCACTACCATGAACACACAAACTGTAGTTTTTCATGTGGCACGTCCATCAAAGCAGTTTTTATGAGGTCAGAGTATTTCTTCAAGTGTTTGCAAAGGCAGTACTGTGTATATAAACAAGGCTAAAAACACCAGCAGTGGAATGAAGCAGTATCTATTCCACACTGCACCTCGGGTCTGAGCTGAAAAATGTTGGTCACTTTTTACCCACAAGTCCAATCACAGTGGAGGAGGGGTGGGACAAACAACACACCAACCAACCGTCACATTCTACCTGTAGGACTGCTAAACAACAATAGAGCAGAAGTTAATACTGCTACTGTTGCATGAGTATTCTTCTCTCTACCAGATGACATCTGTGGACTATCACTACGTTAATATGAAAAAATAATCCTTGCAGGAACACTTCTTTCACCAGGTAAGCAGCAGTTAGTCAGCTGATCAGTTCTGGCAACACATTACTTCATATCATAGCAACCAAAGCCTCTCAGCTGAAACAATGCTGCACCTCCAAAGCGCTCCCAAAGGGGCATTGTTAGCTGGCAAAAAACACTTCACTGGTTCTCTGTCCTCCTGTCCCAAATACTAACTAAAGCAAGAAATGCATATTAATCCGCAGCTGGAAATAGTTCCCAACAAATCAACTATTTTTCTCCTCTTAGATCAACATTTGTTTTAAAAACAGATTCAATTTCACTCAGAACTCAAGACTTGGGGACCAAGTGGACACAAACACCTTCCATAAGATGCCAAGATGAATATCAGACTGATTTTTGGGCTTCAGTTTTATTCTTTTATTCTGTTTCTCGGTTCTCTAGTTCCTTTATTTAATCAGACCGATATTATGAATCTAAACACGACATCCTTTACTGGATTTATGGCACTTATTTCATCATTTATCAACAGTACAAGGTCAAATTAAGTTCTACAAAAATATATCTTGAAGTATTTTTTGCTTACTGAGACGACAACCAGATGACAGTGAGGTTTTCCGAGTCTACCTTTAGTTAATATTAAAATGAGTTCGATGGTTTAGAGATGGCCTATTTGAGAGTAATGTGCTTAAAAAGTATATTTTCTGAGAAATATTCCATTTCATTTTGACAAATAGAGGTTCCACTTATTTACATATTTAAGGGTTAAAATTTAGTTTTGTACAACAAAAACATCAATCAGATGCTACGAATAAGGTGTGTAATATCCTGTGTGTTGTTTTCCTGGCTTCACCTCGTCCTCCTCTGCGCCTCCATCTGTAGCTGCTGCCATGTCCTCGCTGCTCCTCCTGGGGTCTCTCTGGTCTCGGCTGGTGGCCACCTGCTCGGCCGCCCACTCCCTCAGCACCTCGTCCAGGTTGAAGCGGCGCCGGTAGCTCACGAAGAACGAGCTCACCTGATCAGACAGGGAGAGAGGCGACGAGTTAGAGAGGAAATGAACAATGGCAGAAAGTTGTGCTGCATTCAAGGACACACAGAGGTGAACATTAGAGGGCAGAAGACAAATGAAAGGAGGGATAATGGAGATTATATTTATCCTCTCAGGGAAAATACTAGACGGCAGGATGAGGGAGGAATTGGAGAAGAGATGAAAAGCTGATTGGCAGCTCACACAAGCAACCTGCTGGGTGGAGGGTTACACTGAGGTCAGAATAACAGATGACAGAGGTGATCTTCACAAATTTCAACATGTGAGAGAGGGGAAGCTTACCTGAGCTGGTGTCTTAGTTCCTATCACTTCAGCAATGGCTGTGAAGTCTTTACCATAACGACGGATAGCTGTGACAGAGGAGGGGAGACAGTTATGTTTGATGAGCATGACTTTTGATGCACGTTTACTGTTAACCTCCATCTGAGATCAGCTGGCTGCACCTGCTCTAATCCAGGCCACACTCACATCATTGCACACATGTTTATGTTTCAACTTCTGCTTCCTTTTCTGCCGTTTGAGCAGCTGCAGTAAATGGGGGTCATGCTTTGCTCAAAGGCAGCAGCCAGGAGATGTTACCTACTATTTGTGGGTTTTGAACTGAAGAGCCTAAAGTGTCTGCTGCTGTAAATCCCAACTGTTCTCCTACTGATTCTCAAACTTCTTTCTCATGCCCCCACAAGTTACTACTACTGTAAATTAATAAATTAAAATTTATTAATGCCAGAGTTTCTAGACACGAAACACAGAGCAGTCTAATGACAGTGAACCCAAGACAAGCTGACGTGGAACTGACCAACATGTTCACACGTTTGCTCTTTCTTTTCTTGTAGTTTTCATGTCATCAGCGCAGTTTTGTTGGACTACAAGAGTCAGATCTATTAGTGTCTGTAAATCACTGTATTTTTAATTACACATTACAGTCTAGCATGTGTAAATCAGATCAAATAACCCGTCAGCTTTTAAATAATGTCTTCTTGCACATTTCCACGATTGTGTCTGAGTCATATTTTGTGTGATAACGTTTAGTCAGAACTTCCAAGTCACTGTCAGTCAGAACTATTAGCAAATTCAGAGGACAGGGTGTCATTGAGTACAGCGCTCTGTATCCATAGCAACAAACAATAAGATGCCCTCACATCAGCCATGAATCCTCCTCTAATGAACATTACTGAATGACCTATTATAAGAAAAACTGTGAGTCTTTCATTAACAAAGGGAGATGGAGAAAGAAGCAAGTTTACTTCACCTAAAACTCCAAGTCAGTTCATCTAGTTAGAATCTGAATCCTAGCAGCTTCTGCTGTGACTCTTAGCTGCATCTTATCAATAAAATGTTTAGAAAGATTTTTTAATATATATTAAAAAGGTCAAACTCCAGTCTTTTGCGCTTTTTTGATCTAAAATTCCCCATGTGAGCAAGTCAGTGGCAGGAACTAAACTCAGTAACACCTTTTTTTTTGCCTATTTCTGTTTTCTGCATTTCTACCATGTTTGAAAAACCTGAAAATTACACATATCAGTCACATAACAGAAACAAGAACAACAGTATAAACAGATTTCATCCACTAGTGATCAACAAGAGTTCTTGCATTGTTTTGTACCTGCAAGACTCTTTAGCAAATTAAATGAGGGAATGCAAAGGAGAAATTTCTGATCTGCTTCTTCATAACAAAACCACATTTAAACACGAGAAGATGTTTTTTTTTCCAATTCTGCTGTTTGCTAACTTCATTTAACTACTTATAAATTACTTTTAATGCAAGTAAATATTAAAATAAGTGCCCCCATTTAGCCTGAATATCAGTAACAGTGGCAACATTTATTCTGGTTCATTTTCTAACTATTCCCACCCAACAATCTCTTGATAACTACCATTGCAATATGTCAAGACAGCAGTATTCAACAGTGACTGCTGGAGAAATAATTCAGGAGTGTGTCTTACACCGAACTAACACAAGCAGTACAGTCAGTCCCTGTGTGTGTAGAATTTGATTATGAATGTGTCGGATACACATCTGGCTGTGAATGTGAGGTAGGAAGATGAGAGCTGGCAGCACGACGTGACTCTGAAGGAGGGGAGGGGAGGTGATGCTACAGCTTCTACTTACCCTGCACAGCCAGGAGCTGCTCCTCTGTGGTCCAACGAGAGTTCATCTTCGGGGCAGGCTGGGAGGAGAGAGAGAGAGGGTGTGAGAGAGGGAGATTAAAGTGTGAGGCAGGTAGGTGGTAGAAAAGAAAAGAGGAGACAGGGATGGAGATGGCAGCATGAGAGCAATGAGCAGATTAAGACTAATCTCGGTCCCACAAGGGTTGAAATAATATCTGGGGGGAGTTGAGGAAAGGGAGAGTGAATAAATGAAAGAGGAGAAGAACAAACTGGAGAGGGATCAGAGGAGGAGAAAAGTGAATACAGCTAGGAGAGAAAAATCAATGAGGCGACAGATGAGGAAGCAGGCAGAAAGGAGTGAAGGAAGACTTACGTCAGAGGGTTTTAATGTATCGACACCCTCAGTTAGGCTCTGTTTCAAACTGCTGTTGTTCTGTTTAATAGACTGAACCTGAAAGGAAGAGTGGAAGGAAAAGAAGAGACAATGAGGAAGGATTTTGAAGGTGGTACCCAGTATCGTTTTTGTCGACAATGACGATTACGAAATTATTTCGTTGACGCCCCTTTTTTTCATGACAATAACGAGACGGTGACGAGCTAAACATGGCTCTTTGACGACTAAAACATGACAAGTTGTGTGTAAGTTTTTGTCAACAAGATGAGACTGGACAAAAATGCTAGTGGGAGGTCTGTCAGATGTGTGTGTTACTGTTATGTGTAGAACATGCAGGGATTTTTGGCCAGGCAGCATTTGTAATGCTGAAATATGGGGGGAAATGTAGCATTTCAGATGTTGCTTTTCCCCATGTGTCTAAATGAACAGCACACTTATCTTCTGTAAGGTTAGCAGCATGTTTAGCCATGTTTACATTCAATGACGGTGTGGCCATCTCTTTGTGTGTTCATGTTCTGTCAGCACGTTGTGATATGTTGAACAGGTCCAGTTATATGTGCTTTGTTATCATATGTAGAGTCTGCTAGCTTTAGGCCATAAGCCACAAGGGTATGTCAGTGACGTCATGCAGCCCCAACCATGACCTATGGCATTTGTGATGCGCTTTCTGAGGATTCGTTGACAAACTGGACTAAAACTATCACATGTAGAAATGACTAAAATGTGTATAAAACTAATAAGCATTTTCGTCCAAAAGACTAAGGCTAAAACTAAGATGGCTGCCAAAAACAACACTGGTGGTACCACTTGTGCCATTCACCAAAAAGGAATTTTAGCTCCTGAAAACAAAGCAGCTTCTTACTGATACATGATACTGACATTACAGAGATCTGGAGGAGATACTCATTTTCTAACAGATATGCGGTTAAGATGCATGTAAATCCTGTTGATCTTCCTTAAAACAATCTTTGCTTAATCAGATCCATTCTGAGTGCATTTACACCTGAAGTTGATAATCTGATAACCACACGTGTGATTACGGTCATATTAAAAGCACTCATACGGGAGTACATACCTGTCTCTTGAGTGAAACCAGCTGCGTGTCCAGCTGACGTATAGTCAGAACGCCAGAATCATGGGAGGCTGACAGAGACATGATGTCTCCCTGTACCAGGTGCATGCCTTTGGGTGGCCTGCGACGGGCCCTGAGTGGGTGGTGTCTGTACTGAGCCCCGATGTTCTCCTTCTTCACTGGTCCAGAGCGACTGGGGGTGGCTTTGTCAGAGCTGGTGCTGCTGGGGTTCTGTTTCACCGCCTGCTTGGATCAGAATGATACATTTTTACTGGAACAAGAAGGCAGCATTACATTTATGTATAATAAATGATGTTAGAAATTGAAGGATACAGGAATTATCGATTTAGCTGAGCTGATCTCCCCAGGCAAGTCATGACAAACAAACACAAAAATGTTTTCATCTGAGCCTGCACACACACGCCATGTTTTCTGTGGCTCACCTCTTTCTTGGTGTCAATCTCAAAGTCACTGTCGCTGCCTGGATCTCCTTCCTCCAACTCATCATTACTGCAAGAAAAAAAAGGCAATTAAACAAAACTCCCCCATGCTTAAGCTTTTTCACTGTCCTATTATCCAAATTAAAACCATGATTTCATTAGAAGTTATGTCTAAAAACTCTCAAAAAAGTCATCTGAAAATGACAAGAAACGATATCAATCCAGCTCATTTATATTCATGAGACTCGTTTCCCAGGATGACATGCTCATCAAATGTCATTTAACAAAGAAGTTTCGTAAATGTCAGATCTCAGATGAGTAGTTTCTGGTAACTTGATGGTTCCTCCTGCTCAGTCCTTTCTCCAGTATTCATTCTTTCCTCTGTCCATTCATCCCAGCCACTCATCTTGCTCTTACACACAGTTTCCAAAGGGGTTCAGTAAAGTTTCATGGCATTTCAAACCTGTCATCCTTCTCTCTCTTGTTAACCAGCCTCCTGGCCTGTCGGTCCATGACAGAGGTCCTGGTTCTGGTCTTCTTCCAGCTGTAGTAGTACTTCACCAGGCTGGAGATCATCTTGTCTGGAAGCTACACACATGAAAGAAAAAACATGACAAGTTTATTAACTGATCTTGCACACATTTTTGTAATAAATATTCTCTAATGGTGTGTGTGTGTGTGTTTTCCAGTCTTGTACCATCTGCTGGATGCGGTGGAAGCTCTTGCCGTGGAAGCTGAAGGCCTGTTCGAATAACACTTTATCCTCGACTGTCCACTCGTCTGGGAAGGGGGTGAAGTTGGCCAGGTCGGCCAGTGAGCGCTCCACATCGTGTTTGTGCCATAACAACATGCCAAGAGCCTGGAGGATAGGAGGGGATGGAGACACAGTAACAGGTCAGAGAGATACTTTATCTTGTGTGTTTTCTGATGCATTTTAATGAGAAAACATAATTTATGCTGTACATGAATGTGCAGCCGATTGTACCTGCTCCATGTTGTATCCATGTTTCTCTTTAGCCATCAGGATGTACTCATCCACTGGAATGATTGAGAAGAAAAGAAAACATCATTAAAAAAGGAGGAGCAGGTGGAGAAGGTGAACAGGAAAAACAAAAGAAAATGACAAAGATAGGAGAAAAGGATTATTAAGAAACAACAGAAATAGATGAGAGATAAAAAGGGCAAGAGAGTGACAGAACATGAGTGCACAGGAAGAGATAGATAGAACAGAGTTTTAATTGCTACCCCCCAGTCAGCATATAGCCATTAAACTGAAGGTCAACTTGTTAGGCTTGTACCACTGAACGCAAGGTAGGGTAGGTGTGAGGTGCTTACACATTGCATCAGAGAGCTGACTGTTGGGACACCACACCAACATGCTCCTCTGGTCCTTCTCATTGTAGCGGGTTGGACTATCTAGTAATGAAAACAAAACAGGGAACACTTTTAAGACAACACATTATTTGAGGCTATACATATATATACTTTAATACTGTTTTCACTCTTCTTCAACCTCAGCCTGCACTCCAAAGATCTTGAAAACCCCAACACCTCTATCTTCCCCTTCCACCTAACAAACCTCGTTACTCCCTCCCTGTTTCACATTCTCCTCTGACTAGAAACCATCTTTTGCTCCCTCTTCATTAGCAAGAAAAACGAGGTGGCATGTCTGTCAGGGAGCTCTTTTGGGAATTCAACACTTGTGCACCTGCTGAAACAGATGCTTGTGCTCTCTACTGGTGCAATCTGACTGTTGTCATCTTTTCTCTGTGGAGGTTATGGCGATTGCTTTCCCAGTGTCAACCTATTTTTCCTCCATTACTCACAGAGTATAAAGATCTGTCACAAAGCACACAATCACTTCATTTAAATGTGTCCAATCATGATTAAATTGCATAAAAAGACAACCCAAACTACATTAATTATGATTCGACAAAGACATGGACAAAATACATGTTTACTGAGGCAGATATAATTAAGAAAATAAAAGGTTTCAATATTACAGACATTTCACTGCACAAATTGTAAAGCACATTTTGTAATTCACAACTTATCTTTACATTTAATACTTATATCTTTGTAAACCTGCCATCAAAGCAATACAAAGAAATGATCATTCTTGTGTTGAAATTCAGATCTGCATGCCTGGACAAAGATGACAGTCCTGTAGCCTCCCCTTCCCTCCCCTTCATTTTCCTGGTTTTCCACTGTAACATTAGTCATTTGACCTTCACTCTTCTACTTATCTGCATTCGCCTCCTTCCTCCATTTCAAGGTCCTCCACATTTCTCCTCACCTCTATGTCTCCTTCTCAGCCCTGATTTCCTCCCTCCCTCTCGATTCATCTGCAATTTTACTGCTCACTGTCATCTCCCCTTCTCTTGTGTTCTCCTCCCTCCCAGCTTACCTGGTTTGAACTCTGGGATCTGAGCCTGGTAGTCTCCTCCCACTCTGATCATACTGTCTGTAGGGGAAGACATAAAATAAAGCTGAGTTTGTATTTTCAAGAGAGGTGCATTAAAGTGTTGTAAAGACAGATCAGTATTACTTTAACAAGGCAGAAAACTTCCGAAGAAGTTGCAGAGCTGGACAGACAGGATCATAAGACAGAGGGAAGAGCCTGTATGAAACTAAACATGATTATATCAGTGTATTTCTTTGTTACACTATCACTGATTCACTTTCTATCTTTCTAAGGGCATTCGGTATTGGTTTATCCTATCAGCCGCAGCCTCTGCAACAGCAAAACCTATAAAGACTGCTACATACAACTGAAGTTACATCGAGATAAAAACATGTCGTGAAAATCTGCCATTGATATGCACAGCTCTGATTAACTACTGCTAACAAAGCATAATTAATTCATCAATCACCTGCTGAACTGAATCAGGCAGATCTATGCTCATCTCATACCACTATTACTCAATTAGCATTTAAGCAATAACTTGAATAATTACAGACGTGACATTTGTTGTGTTGCTTTTTATATCTAATTTATTGTTTAACGTGTACAGGTTTTTAAACATAGTTGAACTTTTTACTAGGCAACAAGTAAAATCTAGAAATGACATATACCAGGCAATGTGAATGGATATATATGCATTTCCATTTATGCTGCCCCTTTCTAACTGAGAGGAACTCAGACAGATGGAGCTAAAGAGAGAGGAAAGAGTAACAGCGGATGGCAGTCATTAAGCAATTAGTGCTGTGGTAAACCTAGAAAGACGCAGAAGACACAGGGAGAGGGTGGAAATCGAAGAGTGAAGCGAGACTATGTGAGAAGCAGGGAAGCCGACCAGAGGGTGGAAGAGACAGATTACCGTTTCCTCAGGGACGGACGGCAGGAAGGGAGGAGAGGGGACGATAGAAACATGAGTACAGTGCATTCAGAAAGTATTCAGCCCCCTATGTTGGAGCCATTTAAATTAATTTTCCCCTCATCAATCTGCACTCAATGGCCCATCATGACAAAGCAAAACCAGATTTGATATTTTTGCATATTTATTAAAGAAGAAAAACTCTAATATCAGTATTAGTATAAATATTTGTACCCGGTACTTAGTTGAAACACCTTTTGGCAGCAACTACAGCACTGAGTTTTTGTCAAGTATGTAGTGTCTCCCGTAAGGAGTTGTCACAGCAGAGATGCCAAAATAATCAATTAACTTATTTTTGGCTCGCAAATGCTCCAGAATGTCTTCCCTCACAGCCCTTAAGGCGTAAGTCCATACAGCACAACTGTCCAATAGGAAATGTCTCATTAGCTTACACATGAGGTGTCAACATTTGGGAAATTACGCTTTTACTGAACATAACAAAAGTATAATTTTAAAGAAGACATTTATTGAACAAAAAATATATCACCCTTATATATAAAAACCACATACCACAAATACTAAAACATTTAAAAAGCCAGGAGTCTGTGCCTCCAACCGAAGTATTCTCACTCTCTCTCAGCTCTCCCTGTTACAATACTATGCAACATTAATATCTCTGTGAGGGAATCTGTCATTTGTCTTTGAGACAGATGGCTTTCCCACATGGAATACCTACAATCTTTGTATCAAGATGGATCTTCCAAATGTTGTCTAACTCACAGATATGTTTCCTTGCATATTCCTATCACATCAGTGTGTCTGCTGTAGATATACTTTACAATACTCACTTGAAGTTGTGGGATTGTTTTTCCTTCACCGTATGATAATGAATCCGTGTTCAGATATGCTCACTTTATTGTTGAGATCTACCCATTACTTGTTGTCATCATTGTTGTGCTGACATTGTCAGGAGAGTGTGAAGTTTCTCCACTATGTGCTTTTCTCACAGGTGTGTGAATTGACCTGGATATGAAGTGTGCGTAGCGCAAAATAATTCAACATTAGTTTCTAAACAGACAGGACAGAGGCTTCTCCTCTCCTCCACTCCTCTGCACATAAAACATGAAAAAAGGCTAAAAATTCTGCAGCAGTGGCCATACTTCAACCATTCATCTCTTAGTTAATTAGAAATGAGGCCAAACAGTTCAATCATGATTTGATCAGAAGCTTTCATTTGTCTTTCACTAAGGAGAAGCCTTTATCTGGACACTCTCCCATGAGGTCCAGATTGGTGGAGCACTGCAGAGATGGCTGTCCTTCTGGAAGTCTCTCCCATCTTCACTCAAGTTCTCTGGAGTTCAGCCAGAGTGACCATCGGGTTCTTGGTCACCTCTGTTACCAAGGCCCTTCTTTGCCGATTGCTCAGTTTGGCTAGGCAACAAGTTCTCAAAAGAGGCCTGGTTGTTCCAAACTTCTTCCTTTTAGAATATACAGAGGTCACTGTGCTCAATGTAAAAGGTTTTTTTAAGATCTATTTATCTAATATCTAATTAAGATCTATGAGTCAGCCAACACAACACTGGTTCTGAGCTCTGTAGGCAGTTCCTTTGACCTCATGGCTTTGTTTTTGCTCTGATATAATCACTTGTGAAACCTCATACAGACAGGTGTGTGCCTTTGCTAATCACATCCAAACTATTGATTGGAGTCCAGCAAACGTATAGAAACATTGGAGGCACCAGGGCTAAATTGGAAAATGTTATAGCAAGGGGGTGAACATTTATATCAATGTTTTATTTTAGTTTTTCCTTTTTAATAAATTTGAAAAAAAAATCTAACATTCTGTTTTGGCTTTGTGACTAGTGCAGATTGATAAGGGAAAAATAAATTAAATAATTATACCCTAAAGCTGAAAGAGACAATAGAGGAGAAGAGATGCATGTGGGCAGAGGATAACAAGGATGAAGAGTGTGGGAAGGGGCTGGAGCCAGGAAGGAGGGGATGACAGAGGAGAGCAGTGCACAGGGACTAGAGTAGCACTGCAGTGATGCAATGAATACACCCAGTAACAGCTGGTACGATGCTTCTGTACCATTAAAATGTCTGTGTGTGGCTAATGGAAAAACTCCTTGCAATGCTGAATGTTAGCATATCAGAACATTAGTAGCTATGACGATGTTAAATCAGTGGCTGACTTGGAGATAAGTTAACTCAGACATCAGTTTAATACACTTCAGTTTAAATTGTGTAAGTGTGTCTCTACCATGAGCATGCTCTTCATCGCTGCTCTCCTCCTCAGAGTGTGGTTGGCTGTTGCCGTTGGTTACAGTTTTGGCTCTGCTCCTGGACAGGACCCCGGCCCCCGAGCGCTCCATCACTGAGGGCATGACTGCAACAAACACACACACACACACGCCCCAAATATAAAATTTCATGACTTGAACTCCACCATTCATCAACATTGCTGGTTTAAGTGTGACTGAATGTCCCATTAAACTATGAGTAGTTCTCTTTTCATTAGTGTGTTGGCTGCGATTTGTTTTCACTTAAAACCCTATAAAACCCAATTCACTCTTGTAAAGTAGAGTGGTACCTTATGCTGCATGCTTGGAAGCAATCCCATTGTTTCCCTTGAGCTGTGTTTATTTTTCCAAACACTGGTTTTCTGTACAAGATCTCATTCAGTTAACGGTTATCTCTCTATAGTCCTCACTATCACACCACAAGTCTTAGCATCACCTTAAAACGGAGTATCTCTAACCAAAATGATCTGTCAACAGTTCAACTGAGGGCATGAAATTGCCCTGATATGGCATCTATTTATTGCCTAAAACATGTCTTTGACCAATTGCTGGATTTTTAATTTAAGTTTCAATTCTCATTCTTCTACTGCCAAGTGCCGACCTCATCCAGCCACAATCAACTGGCACTTCTTCATCTTGTTCATCACAAGACCCAAACTGATTAACTCAAGTCTTGCTTTGTTACTCCAGCTAATTAAAAACATGCCTGTGTCATGGTGGCACCACCCACAAACTGAGGCCGCTGTTAAAGGAACCCTAGAGCTAAAGTGTAGTCAACAAGTCAATGCTGGTGCTCTCTTTCCTTTAAAATTGCAATTTGTACACGCCGCTGCAATATTTTTATAGTATTTGAGCAAACAGAAGAACAATTCATTGTGTTCTGAACCTCAATCCAAGCTAAATATGTGACACTGAAAACAGAATTAAAGAATTTTTAAAACAGAAATAATTCATAAATTAGTCAATTAGTTGACTGATGGAAATTTCAATTAAGTATTTTTGAGTTTTTCCACTTTTTCTTACATTTTATTGACTAATTGATTAATCTTTTGATCATACTGTGAGAAAACAACCACTAGCTGCAGCCCTGACATGTTTCTGAATGAGGAAAGACAAAGAAAATCTAAAGAAATCCAGCACATTCAAAAGCCAAGGAAAGATGTAAAAAAAACCCTCCAAATATGCACATGTACACAAGAAGAACAAATGAGCATCTGTAAATCAGCGTAGAAGAAAACGTGCCATGGATCACATGAGAGCTCCTCCATGAAGGGGCTTTGAAGTGTCATCCACAGTCAGTGCTGTATTATTACCAAGCCTCGTTTTATTTCGTCTCTGTGTATCACCGGGCCAGTGGCACAAAGACTAGACGGTCACCTCAGGACACAGCACAAAGTAACCCATCACAACTCCTCCCTTTACGCAAAAAACACTCGTCTACAAACCAAACAAGCACTGATCGGAGCATAAACAAGCATTATTACACCGAGTCGTAAACGCTTGCTTTCTTTTCTATCCCACCAGCAACTTCACCACCGGTGTCCTAACTTGAACCGCAGACAGAACAAAGCAGGGAACAAGAAGTTACATGAGGACGGCAGCCCTCGTGTTAAACGTGACCAGCTACGCTCATGTGGGGCTCGATCCTCACCGTCCCAGACCTGAAATCACATCTACGAAACTCCCTACTAGACAATACAAGTGTCTGAGGCTCTCTGGAGGTCTTTGTCTATCGCTGCTCCCGATGCACCCCCCTTCCAAAAAAAACTAAAGCATCAGCCCCCTTTAACTTGAGACCCAGACCGACACATCTCAAGTTATCTGAATATATATATTTATCGATTTACTGAAGGAAATCGATGAAGTTGCGACAAGAAAGGAGGACGAGTGGTGTAAAATCCCGCCCCACTTCACTTTCATGGAGTTTCGGTAGCCTCGATCTCTCGCCAGATTAATCAACTGTTCAGAGCAATAGGAGCTTCAATACGCAACCAGCAACGCAACGAGCCTGGGTTTTGTTGCAGCAACAAGAGTTGATCAATGCAGCCTTTCCATTTCCACAACCTCTCATCAGCACATAAGAAGCTTTTACAACTTTTTAACTTACAATAATCACACATAACATGCACTGTGGTACACAAAATCAATCATGATTCACAGTTTTTACAATATTGCACATTTTTAAGTCTCCTTTCATTTTTGACTCACACTACAAATAACAATAGTGACACAGAGAGACTTTAAAGTGATATATTTGTCACTATTCTTTAAACTATCTCTTTGAAATCTGTTGGTTTCTTTGAATTACTTTATAATTAAACATTATAAAAAATCACGAGGTACCCACTGTTTTTCATCTGAGTCACGTTTACGAGCTAAAAATCAATATTTTACCAGCTCATCAGTGTCACACTTTGAACTCCTTTTGTTTTCCTCACGCTTACGTTACTACAACTACTGTCCTCCGCTGGCGTGGAGTAGCACAAAAAACAAAAAAAACTCAACTTGCCGGTCTGTTCCGGGACGTTAAGCTACAAACGGCAGCAACGTGGTCGGTGGAAGTAATTCCTAAAGGCTGAACAATAAAAAAAAAAAGGCAACATTTCCCCCCTTGCTCCTCTCACCAAAGTGCAATTTAGTTGCTCGCTGGGATGCTAACGTTAGCCGGCTAGCTTGCGGCTAGTACCCTCGCGTTACATTAGTAACGTTAATAGTTGGAAGTGGAGATAACAGTCACGCCGTACCTGTGTTTTCGTTTTCCTCCGCTTTCCCCCCCGCACTCAAAAACTTCTCCCGAGCCTCTGTCCGCGGTTCCCAATGCTCCTCGGAGTTCCAGCGGGTAACTAATGCCCCCGAAAACGGCTTAATTCTCGCCTAATTGATGAGCACAGTCAGTACAATGAAGTGAACTGCATGGATAGATGGAAGCAGCCGGGGGAGACGGACAACACCCGCACCGGAGTGAGGTGGACATCCGCCGCGATGCCTCTCCCAAGCAGCCTTTTGGATTGACAAAAAATAGTCCCGTGAAACTATTAACTTTAGCTAAAAATTATTTTTGAACACGTAATTCAGCACACTTGAGTGTTGTTTATTTTTTTGACAGCACGTTGAATTAAAAAGCTTTGGTTGTTACAAAATAAATAAATAAATATTTTTTTCCTCTTGCTGATTCACTTTATAATCACTACTCAGTGAATATAATTTAAATGGAACTACAAATAAGATGTAGTTTTATTTATATTAAAATAGCATCTTTTATAAAGTGTTAATCTGCCATCTATCAAAAATCCCATAAACTAGGGACTACTTGCCAGTGTGTCGGCGGATTGATTCGTCAGCTGTGCATCCCTGTGCTGAGGCAGGCTGTCCAGACTTGTACTAATGTATGCCTGGTGGAGAAAAGGGCAGGAGAGCGGGGCTACAGCTGAACCGGGTGTGTGAGACTTTGTGCAAGAGTGAGTCAGATAAATGGCCTCAGTGTGGTCTGTTTATTATATTATTTATTCCTGTATTATTTAAAACAGTTCAAAGAGTTGCAGCTTCCATGTGTGTGTGTGTGTATGTGTGTGAGTGAGTGTGTGTGTGTGTGTGTGTGCACAGGTGGATGAGCAGAATAGGGAAGGCAGGAGATTTTTCTCTCACCTGATGCTGCCAATAAACACAATAATGCAGGGAGAGAGGAGCTGCTGACATGTAGCAGCCTGTTACAAACTCCTCCAGCTTTTCTCTCTCTCTCTCTCTTTGGCATCACCACCTCCTCCTCCTCCTCCTCTTCATCACCATCATTTTCCAACCTCCTTTTTTTGTCTCCTCCACCTCCTTCTCCAGCACTTTCCTCCCTCCTGCCCTACTTCTGCTTCTCCTCCTCCCCCCTTTCCTCCTCAGTCCATGCCCCCCCTGCTTGATTTTTTTCTCCTTCCTCCCCTCTCTTCTTCCTCCTCCCTCCTCTTCCTCTTTCCCCTCTCTCTGGCTACTTATCTCTCTCTCATGTCGCTTTCAGCTTTGTGTGTGTGTGTGTGTGTGTGTGTGTGTGTACGTGCAAATTCCTCCCCTCCCCCATCAGTTTCGCTTCGCTCTCTTCCACCCCTCTTCCTCCTCCCTCCTCTTCCTCCCCTCTCCAGTGTCATTTTCACCCTCCTCCTCCTCCTCCTCCTCCTTGCCTCCTTCCCTCCTCTCTCCTCTCATTAGTCAGTGTCCATGAACCTCACCATCCACCTCCTGCTCACTCCCATAACACATCCTCACTAATGAACAACACCTCTCTCCCCTCTCTCTCTCTCTCTCTCTCTCTCTCCTCACCTCCTCCTCTTTCTCCTCAGTCCTCCTCTCCATCCGTCACTCCGTCTCCCTCTCCTCCTCCTTCTCGCTCGGTTTGCCTTCGATCTCTCAGAGCTGAGTGCACCTCCCACTCTCTTTTTTAGCTCACTCTTGTCTCCACTCCTTTTCACCTCAACTCTCCACCTGTCTCATGCCTCCTTCTCCTCCTCCTCCTCCTCCTCCTCCTCCTCGCCTGTCTGCCTGTCTGTCTGTCACTGTTGTCGAGGAAAATGTCTGTCTCCTCTGCTGTCTCCTTGCACTTTCCACATCTTCACATAACTCTCCTCCTCCCCTCCCTCACACCTCACCCCGACTCCCATCCCTCCAACCATCCCTCCCATGAATTCCCTCAGTCTCTCTGTTATCTCAGGAGATGTGAGGTCTAGAATCAGATGCGATAGAAGAGCTCCTCCTGTTGTACCGATGAAGCCCTTCTCCTCCTCCAATGTATTTGCAATGTCATCATGTGTAAAATAGAGAAACCTGTATAAATTCCTGCTTAATGGATTTTCAAAAAGTACATCTCCCAGGTCTCAAGGCCTCATCATCAAAGGAAGCCCAATTAATATTTCTTTCCACAGCACTCACCATCTACTCACATAGATCTGGTGGTGTACACTGAAGCACACTGTAAAAAATGAAAGTTTAAACTGCCATTGTTTTTAATAAGTTGCTGTTATTTTACAGATTTTCCCTGATTTGGTAAATTACAGTTAATAGCCAGTCAAATTCACAGAAAGAGTAATAATTTACATGTTAACTATATATGAACAGGTCCAAACTGTCCATATTAATAATAGTTGTTTTTTTTTAACAAATGGTAGTTTATTCATTTACTGAATTTAATTGTAAAATTATGTTATTTTTACCGTGTTAAAGTCAGGAAAAAAATGTTATTTTACAGATATGTGTCATTATTTGAAAGAAAATGTTTACATGTAAAGGATTTTTAAAGTGTCATTTCATATATTTTCATTATTTTCATATTTTTATTAAATTGCAGATAATAACTGGTAAAATCACAGAAAAAAGTATTATTTGCACACTAACCACTAAAAAAACAGGTCAAAGGTCGAAATAACATCCACACCGAAAATCAGTATTTTTACAAATAATAATTTCTTCTTTTACAACGTTTGACTGTAACAATACACTATTTTTATTCTGTTTAAATCAGCAAAAAATGTTGTTACATTACAGATATTTACTTGAGGGAAAAATGTGTAAATAAAGTATTAAAAATTATAAATTACAGATAATAAGTAGTGAAACCACAGAAAAAACAAGCTCAAACTGTAAATAATTGCCACATTTAAAATTTGTACACTTACAAAATTTAATTTGTTCTTTTATAACATTTGTCACAAAAATTGCATTATTTTTTACTGCATTTAAATGTGCAAATATATTGATATTTCACAGATATTTGCCATTATTTGAAAGTAAAGCTGCATATATGAAAGATTTTAAAAAATGTTTTTAAACTGTCATTTTGCAAATTCTCCTCATATTGTTAAATTACAGATAAAAACTATTGTGTTCATTTACATGTTGACTGTCATGTAAAAAAAAGTGCATAATGTCCACCTCAAAAATCTGCATTTTACAAACAGCAAAACATTCTTTTTGATGTGTGACTTATTGCATCAGCTAAGAATATTATTATTTCACAGTTTTTACAGTTACACTAGTTGTTATTTTCACCGTTATTTACAGTATTCCACTGGGTTTTTTTTTTTTTTTTTACTGTGTTTTCCTGACACTTTTATTAAGAGATTTTTTTAACAGTGTAAACAGAGCCGGCTCGCACATTAGGCAATATAGGCAAATGCTAAGGGCACCGTGGCCTCCAGGGGGCGCCACAAAATCAGGAAAAAAATCACCTTCAATATAGTTATATTAAAACTAGTTTGTTACTATTAACTCCTAAAATGGAAAAGCTCCCTTTGTTTTAAATATAAAGCAATGTCCAATTAATATTACTCCAAAACACTGCTATTTGATTTCTTTTGTTAGCGTATGTAAATCGCCGATATATGAGGGCGCCATATAAAATCTGACCTAGGGTGCCACATTGGGTGGGGCCGGCTCTGACTGTAAATCTAGTATTATATACTGATGCATGTTGGTATGTGTTGCCCAAACCACCACATTAAGTCTTGCTATTGGAATAGTAGGCTGTGATGTTCAGTATAGCCTTTATACTGGAATAAACTACTAAACAAATACAGCTAAACTACAATAGTCGTGTCCCGTTGATCTAAAATACAGTTAAAATGGTAAAATATATGTTTTTTGGCATAGCAGGCTGCTGTAAAAATGACTGGTGTCAATTGAAGCTACAGTTTTAAAAAGTAAGCCACATTTTGTACTATAGATTAGTCTATTATACAGCAATTCATTGTTTATGTTACTGTAAGTGTCAGGATTCATCCTCTGGGGATCATGAATATCAGCTACAAACTACATCACAGTACAAGCTTTCAAGACAACTTTCCTTTAGTAAGAAGTTTTAGTCGGAGCAAAATTCTGCCTAAAAGAGGGCGCAAGTGGAAGATCAGCGTGTCTTTAGGATGGATAATTTTGTGTTGTTTTCTTTTCTTTATGTCATAGATACAGTAGAGGAGACAAGAAATGTAGGAAAAGACAGTACAGATTGATTTGCTGCAAAACGTCCTCATCCCAGTATTTACTCCATTATATGCCCTGATCATGCCAATCATGGTAAATCTTTTCCAGGGATTTTACAGTCAATATCAATTGTGAAATTAATAATGATGCAGTGATTAGTTTTTGAAATAACTTACATCAAACCTCCAGTAGAGCAAAAATCCTCAACAATATCACGATTGCTTTATTGAAAGTGTTTGAATAAGTTCATACTCCGAGCTAACGTCCAATACTCACTATATTCAACAAAGCAGTTATTGCTCTAAGAGCCATTCTCTCATACTAAACAGTACTGAAACCACGAAATGGCAAAAACAATACGATTAAGCGCGCTGTTTCTTTTAGAGGTGTCGAGCTAGATTTAGCTTACCAGCAGATTGAAAAGTTGTCAGGCTCAAAATGTGGAAATGAGCCCACAAAATCTGAATATAACCGGACAGCTACGTATAACAGGAGGCAGAAAGCAGACATTTCAGGTCAGCTGTGAAAACACTGTGCAGCGTCTCATCACAGTGCGTCCGGTCTGTGCGTTGTGATTCTGTGCTGCAGGGCTCTCTGTGCTGATGAAGGCCTCGTCCTCATCCACCATTCTCCTACGGTCCTTTCCACACTGCATCTGTTGATTCCCTCCCTCCCTCCCTCCCTCACTCCTCCTCCTCCTCCCTTCTTCCTCATCTTTCTCCTCCTCGTCCTCTTCTTTATGTTCTACCCTCATGCTCTCCACCCTCCCTCCCTCTGCCTCCCTCCTCTTCCTCGCTCCTCTTTTATCTATCTATATTAGCCCTACACATTGCCAAGCTGCAGAGTTGTGCATGTGTGTGTGTGCATGTACACCAGTATGTGTGGGTGTTGGTGGGGGGTGGGGGTGGGGTGGTGCATCTTGTATTTTATTGAACGCTCCTGAACCGGTGCACTTACATATTTACAAATGTGGTCTAAAAATGAGGGAATTGTTTGGACTCTCTGCATGCAGGCTTCTCACAATGAGCATCAGGCCTTCTGGAGCAACTCCACAAGCCTCGTCGCGCCCCCTACTGACACGCGAAATAAATAGTTCCTCCGCCGCCAGCCGAGAGACAGATTCCCTGAAGACAAAAGAGTGTAGGCGGGGTTTAGAGACGGGGCCATCTGCGAGCTGGGGAGGGCTGCTGTGTGGTGTGTACACAGAGAGAAGAACCCCCCCTGCACAAGGCCTTTATTTGCATTATGAAAAAGTGGGAAGGCTCATGTTGGTGGCCATCTCATATCCCCACCCAAACCAAGAATCCACGGTCACAGTCAAAGATCTGGAGTGCAACATTAAGCTGACCTTATTATAGAAAAGTACTGAAGTGGCAACCCCTTCCATTTGCTTCAAACTGGGCCTAATGAACGAGACAAAACACATAAAGCATTCCAGCAAAATGAGGGAGTATTTCACACTTTATGGGCCACAGAGGAGCTAATATGTGCTCCTTATGTTTGGCAAAAAGTCATTAGCTGACAAAGAAATGCACAGTTTTTATATCTGCTTTTGTTTCAGGTCAATTAGACGCCACAGTGACGCCATAAACTCCAATTACAGAAATCCAAAGAGAGGATTTGGGAGCGGTGGTGCTTCGCAAACAGAGCAGATTAATATCTCTTGTATATAACAGCTGAAGGCTCCACAAACTAAACTAATGTGTGATTTTCTGGAGCACGCGACTAAAAAGATGTAATCATCATTTCAGATCATGGGAGACACAGACTGTTCACATTACAGTAGAAGAGGAAGCTACATTTCTGTAATTTGTGACACAGTATATCATGATAGTAGTACCCTCAGTATGTTCTCTGTCCTGTTATCTTTATTTTTCTTTTGTATTTTCTAAAAATGTTAAAATTAATTCAATAAAAAGTTAGAAAAAACAAACTTCAGGAAATGTAATGACTTGTCAAACCAATCAATTAAACAACATTAGGAGGTTTTATAAAGCAGTTAAAAGGATCTCAAAGTCCATATGACTCAAAACAGAACAATAAAGTTAAGTGTAAAAAAAAAAAATCACCAAAATTACACACTGTATCAGAGTCAGAAACAACAAAAACAGAAAAAATCCTTGCATTTTCAACTTTTAACAGTCATTTAACAAACCATGTGTGGCCTTCCATTACATCAGGAAAAATAACCAAATAGAGGCCTAAAGTTATGATATTTACTTTATTCTGCATGTCTCATTTAAAAATCCATCCATCCATTATCTGTACACCCCTTAATCCTCTGTAGGGTGGCGGGGGGACTGGAGCCTATCCCAGCTGACTCAGGGTGAAGACAGGGGACACTCTGGACAGGTTGCCAATCTATCACAGGGCTACACATAGAGACAGACAACCAAGCACACTCATATTCACTCCTACAGACAATTTAGAATCATCAATTACCTCAGCTTGTTTTTGGACTGTGGGAGGAAGCAGGAGTATCCGGTGAGAACCCACACTGCACAGGGAGAACATGCAAACTCCACCCAGGCGTCCTAACTGGAATGTGAACCGGGGATCTGTAGCTGTGAGGCGACACTTCTAACCCCTGAGCAACCGTGCAGCCCTTGTTTCAACTAGTTTAGGTGAAAAAAAAAACAAAAACTGATGTTCTTTTCGACACCACTGAGAAGTTATGACATAACTCAGTTGTGGCCAACAAGACAAAAATTTAAAAACTTCTCGGCTGAACTGCAGGCTGTGCTTTTTAGTTTTTTCCAGTATTGATAACACCCATGGGCACCTGGAAAAATGTTGTACACATTCATTCCAATTAGTTTTGTTTTTCATTAAAAAAAATAATAAAATCACATTAATAAATCTTTCATTTAAAAAAAGATTTCTGACACTCTAACTTTTTAAATACTGCACAGAAGGCATGTCTGAGTTCCCTTCACTTCCAGTCATGGTTGTGCTGCTTCCATAGAGGTGCACGGCTTTATACTGCAGTGGAAAATGAGCCCACAGTGAGTGAAAATGTGACGCTCCTTGGGGTTTATAGGTGTTGAAATCTCCATACAGATTGGAGCAAAAAGTAAAAGTCCATTAGCTGATCAGCCGCTTAATATCCTGCATTTATTTTGATTGTCAGTTAGTGATTTCGGTCATTTTCGAGGCAAACATGTCCCACATTTTCCGCTTCTAACAAGATAAAGTTGAGAATTTGCCTATTTTCCTTGCAATATTGATTGTTAAACTTTAAAGGAAGCATCCACCCCACTTGAATATCATGCAAATGTTATAATATTGATAATATATAAGGTGAACAATGTGTTTCTAGATTCTGCTAGTGACCTTATAGCATCCTCCTTTGTCTCCTCCTCCTCAGTGCTCTTACACTCTTCTTCAGAATCTTCAGTGCGACTTTAATGCAGTGTTTTCCTGCATTTCTGCGGCTGCTAATGACAGAACATGCAGCTCTGTCTCTCATGCTGCATGCTGAGGGGAGGCGCCACACTGACTTCTTGCTTTCTGCTTCACTCAACAGTTACAGTTTGTGTTTGTGATCGTTGGCATCAAAGTGTAAAGGATCACTCCGAATACAAACCGAGGCAGTAAAAGTTCAGATAACAGGCTATATGTTCTGTAACTCCTCATCATTTATCCTGTCTGGAGCTTAATTGTAGGTTTGGGATGAAATAAAGGGCTGCAGGATGACTGGGGTGATTTAATACCCCTACAGCTCCACCTAGTGGTCAGTGCAACAAACTGCAGGTTAGTAGGAGGGGTTTATTCAGCAAGACATGGGTTTCTGTTTGACTGGAAGCACACCTGAGAAAACTGAATAAATGGTTGATTATTATTATTACAAAAACAATCTTGGGATGATAACAGAACAAACTGTCATATGTCTTCTACTGGAAACCCCCTAAACTGCTGATTTAGGAAAAATAAAGTTAAATATTTTGTCGTGTTGCGTTTAAGTTCAGTGATTTATTTTTCAGATTTTTTGCTTCATTGTAGTGGTCTTAAATGCAAAAACACAATATAGAGTCATTATTTAAAGTGTGTCAAAGGTCAGTTTTTATCGGGTTTTTTTTGTTCATTTTTTTGTTTGTTTGTTTATAAAATTATTTATTTGTATATGTTCCAGAGTTGTTGTTTTTTTTACATCATTATCTAAAAGCAGTCTACTGTGTTTCTCTACTTTGCCAGGGACAAATGCTGATGATGTTAAACTGTTCTATTATTCAGGAATTTCTACATTTTATAAAATATTTGCAGCCTTTTATAAACAAACAATCAAATAAATGAAATGTCTGTTTCGAGTTAAACCTGGCCAAGAAGACACATCATTATAAAACGACAAATATTGTCAAATGAGTAACACGGGACAAAAGTGCAACGCATTAAAACACACATGCAAAACAAAATCCAGTGCAGGAGCAGCAACTACACTCTTTACTTACAGATCAGTTTAAAGCAAACATTGGCTTTAATTTGAATCTGTAAACTGCATTCAGGCCTCTGAGTGCTGAACCAAACTTCTAGAACTGATTTTACAAAACCTTTTCTGTAATCAACCTCCCAGTTGCATGACTCAAACCTGGTGACGTCATCGGTTACTCACAGTGTGTGGGCATGTTATTTCTGTGACAGCTTGCTTTTACTGTAACGTGTGCATTTGAGTCACGATGATGTCATGACAGACAGATGAATCGTGGAGCTGCTGAATGGACTCTGAACGAAGGAACAACTGCTTGGAGGCTCAGACAGCAGCCATGTTGGTTTTACTGATGGTTTCATCTCCTATCAGTCCGTCTCTAATTCAGTTTGACTGAAGAAAAGGACTCTTCAATCTGTTAAGGCACTGATGCTGTTGTTTAAGGTACATTTTATTGGAAGGATTAGTTGAAATCAGTGCAAATCAGTGTGGTGTCTCTCACTAGTCTGGCTTATTATTCAGCCACAGCCAGAATTTTGTTGAATTGATGTCTTGCACTGCAGTATAGTGACTCATTGAGAATTTTTTTAAGATGAAACACTTCATTTCCTACATTCTGGTGACTTTTTAAGCACCAGTTTGTACCTTTTTTGCAGCAATCCATAAGGAAAATTTCCATATTTACGTAAAGGGGAACAAACAAACAAAAACAAACAACAATTCAGAAACCACATAACTCAGTATAACTCAAATATAATGGATATACAATAACTCCAAATATAATGTAATATATATTATCTAATTCCGCTTTTCCCAATAGATTCTGTCTTTGTATGAACTCATATTTTATATTTGCAGAGTAATGAAAAAAGCCTGTGTTCCCCTCCGTCCCCTTCATGCAAAATGCTGTTCCCGGTTCTCTGTACTTTATTGCAAATTATTAAATTCAATTGAATTAATTTGCACTGTGAGAGTTTTATCTGATCTTATTCAAAATCTGTTTACAGTCTTTTTTATGCATTTTTATGTTACTTATCTAAACTTATCTATTGCTGTCATTCATATAATATTTAGATCAGATGTTCCTTCAAACCCTCTCCAGCCCTCTGAGGTTCTTTTCAAACAGGGAGACATAATTGGCGCTGAATATTGGTGCGTTCACTTCCTCTCAGATTATTGGCATGCTGATTCCATGTGGTAGCGTGGCCGAGCGGTCTAAGGCGCTGGATTAAGGCTCCAGTCTCTTCGGGGGCGTGGGTTCGAATCCCACCGCTGCCAATAAGCTTTTCTGTGTAAAAGCAGTGAAGGTAAATACATTAGTGATCAAAACACATGTTCAATATTTCCTTACGGTGAGTTTGAGGATCAATATTTGTAAAATCAATCAAAATGTGTCTACAGGTTGTGGTGTGCAATTTGGTTTTTCACCACAAGGTGTGGAGTTGAGTCATCATATCATCCAAGTGAAGTCTTTTTCAGGAATAGATCCAAGTAGCAAATTTTTACCGTCATCTGTAGAAGTAATAGTAAAAGAAAATATAATAGAGGTTCATAAAAGTTAGTTTTACTCTACTACACTAAACAGGGACCTATTGTATGTTTGTGTCCATTACATTTAACTGAGATTTGGCGTTAATAATAATAATAATAATAATAATAATAATAATAATAATAATGATAATGAGGAGGATACTCATAATAATAGTATAATATTACAGTATTACAACAAAGAGACCAAATAAAAAGAAAAAAACAGGGAAGCAAAAGGTGTACGTTCTTAATGTCGTTAACATGGTACAGAAAGGTACAAAATGCAAACAACACAATTTCAGTGCAAATAAATTAATAAAAGAAGAGTAAACCGCAGAAGTATGCCCCTCTTAAGAACAATGTCTGTCTTGTTTATATTCACCTTGAGCAATACAAACTTTTTGAGTTTGAAGTTTAATGTTTCTCTGACTTTAACTGTGACATAAATCGTATATAACATATATAGAAATTACTTCAGCCTTTTCTTTTTAAACGGTTTGATGATGTGTTTGTTATTTTTGGTTTAAATGATTGAATAACCATTCACATTATCCTCATATTATCACCACAACCAAGTTTTATATGCATATTCTGTTAAAACAAAAACACAGAGGTACAGAATTTTACATGTTCTCACCTCAGAACCACTTCTTTTGATCTCCTCAGTCCAGTCAAACAATGACTGCTAGTACTATTTAAAGAATACTAAAGTCACTGTCATCCAAAGAAAGAACTGAAATGAAAACTAATTCTTAAAATTCTACAGTTCTACAGTTTCATTTAGCTTTTATCCAAATCGACGTACATCTGAGATTAGATACAACACAAGCAAACATATAGATTAAAAAGCATTGCAGGTCAGTAGAAAGTTTATGTTACATGAGACTAAAAGGTCTTTGTTTTCTTGGATTTCTCGGACAGATAAGCCATCAAATTTAAAAAAAAAATGCTAATATTAATATTTCATCTTATGTGTAATTAATGTAAAACATATGACAGGTTAACTTTATGAGTTAAATTAGGAATTGGCTGATCGGTGTACCTTATATATCTGGGTAAGATGCCCTCTTTGGTAAGAAGTCCTCTCACCATATTTAATAGAATAACACTTAACAATATTAATATATAGCTTATTTTAATAAGCTAAAATACATAATCAACTAAATTTAAACCAAAACCCCCAGAAAAGTTTTCTTTTTCTTTCTTCCTTCCTTCCTTCCTTCCTTCCCAGTCCATTGCGGGGTGAAGCTCTCAGAAGTCCGAGGTCAGAAAGAGTCCTTGAACGCAGCATAGCCTGACTCGACGGAGAGCAGAGAAAAGGGCAAAGAAGAAGAAGAAGAAGAAGAAGAGGAAGAAGAAGAAGCGGCGATCAATTGAGCCTCCGTGTTGGCGCCAATCCGACTGACAGAGAAATAAAACAGCTTTCCATTAATCAAACTTGCGCCTCGCCGCCGCTCCTCCCTCGGCCGTCGCTCGGTGCTTGTAGCCTGCTAGCCTCGTTAGCACACATCTATCATTGTCATATTAATCTGGCCCCTTCTCTCTGCCCGTAGTCACGATATAATAACTGAGCAACGGCGGCGGCGGCGGCGGCGCACCGGGACAATAGAGGTGTGTTTCTCCGGGGGGATCGATACGACACGGCTGCAAAATGGGGGTGAGTTGTTTGTGTTTTGCTCGAATGTCTGGGTGCGGGGTGATACAATGAAAGATGGATGTTTGGGGCTCGTAAAAATGATGAGACGGAGAGAAAAGAAAGGAAGAAGGAGGGGAGGGAGGGAAAGGAAGAGAGACCGTGGTGGATGGATGTAGCTAAAGGTGTTAGTAGCCGTTTAGCTTACATTTGCTACGTTAGCCTTCACACACGCATACACGCGGCTTTAAATGGCATTTTCAGCCTCGTTACTGCATTGTCCTTGCCGCTGTGCACACTCAACTTCTCCTGTGTGTTGTGACATTGTTAGCCTGCTAGCTGTGTTAGCCGCTAAGGAATGCCATACGAGCAAATGGCGAGTGCTCTGCTAGCTAATAATGCTAATCACTCATCCTGTGTGTGTTTTACCCAGAAGGCCAGACTGTGGTGTCTTTTTCCCACCTGTTTTGTTAAGCATATAAGTTAATGAGTCGCCTGTCAGCAGCAGCCAGGCCATGCTGTGAAGCTGAGTCTAACTTTAGCTAGCCCTTGCGAGCAGCCTTGGATTTATCCTCCACTTTCACTCGAGATAAACCAATCCACGTGTTTTTCACAGTCCCAGCTCAGTCTGCAGCCTCTCTGTGCTTGGTACAGACTTAATGCTCTGAGCTCAAGTTGGCAGATCATTGCATTCCTTCTCCTAATTGTTGCCTCTTCTGTTCAGCCCCAGTAGGAAGGGATTTAGCTAATTCCTACTTGTTTGTCCAATGCCATTGTTTGTCTAAGAAGCATCAGTGCTGCACCCTGAACACACCATTACAAGCATCACTAAAAATGCTGTAAATAGACACATCCATGGCACTTATGATTGAGTAAGTGTTGAATTCCTCCTTGTCGATAATGACAGGCAGCCAAAAAAATCACCGTCAGTGTGAGGGAAGGTATTTATAGCAGCTGTTAAAGTGTGTGATCTCTCTGTTGCGAGGCATTGATGCAGTCAGAGTCATTTGTGTGAATTATTGCTGCACCATTGCTGATGCTTTTGCCCATCAAACCAGGAGCAGGCTAAATTGGACTATCAGAGAAATTTGCCAATACTATAATCCCACTCACTGAGTAATTGCAACATCAGCGGTATAAACACTCTGCAGTGTTAATGGTGCTCATAAAAGCTACTTGGATGAAATGAATTCTCTCTTTCAGCTTGCCGTCGTCATCTCCCTATTACTGCGTTTCAGAGATAGGACGGTCACATTGATCATAGTAGCATTTTAAATGTAATATCTGATCTGTGCGGCTGACCTTCACTTGTTTGTCTTGCTTTGATCTGCTGGGTTATATTTGTTCTGAGGTTTTAAGGATTCTTCTGCACACAGCAACACAAAAAATTCAAATCATAACTGTAACAAGAACCTCACACTGCATGGATCATATTCACATAACCGCCTTTAATCACACTTCAAACTGCACTGCACGTTTGACATTTTTGTGTGTCGGACAAAGTAGGACCCCCGACTACAACCTGGTCCCGTATCTCAGGCCTCAATTTGGTCCTTTGATCTCTACCACCAGATTTTACAGTGATGTCTTGTTATCTGACAAGCTTCGTATTGTACCAAAATGCTGGAGTTTCTTTTCACACCACCAGTGCAGATCACACACTTTGATAGTATCGATTCAGCTAAAGTCACAGTGAAGAATGGTGTCAAGAGCAAGAGTACTATATTATCTTTACAGCCCCGCCGTGGATATTTAGGTTGAAAGGCTCGGTTATAATTGATCATGTGAGACAGAAGAAAGAATTGATTAAGTGACAGAAAAAGAAAAAAATCTCAATGAAGTAAATGAATGGATTGTGATAGCTTCTTGCCTCATGAGCTAATAAATTTACTGACATAATTAATAGCCTGTCAGAGTGGAATTCTGTAATTCTGGCCCATCTGTCGATCCTCTTCTTCTATAGTTACCCTCTCACTGTTCCCCCATTGCTGTTTTTTTTCCTCCACTAATGTTTACTACCTTTTGCTCCATTCATTTCCTGCTTATTTCCGTGTTCAGAGGAAGTCCAACAGAGCAAAAGAGAAGAAAGCCCGGCGTCTGGAGGAGAGGGCGGCTATGGACGCTGTGTGTGCCAAGGTGGACGCAGCCAATAAGGTAATTTAGACCCAGATTATCCAGCAAGGCAGCTGCCATCGACGTGGGGAGGTGTTAGCTGCTTGTTGACTGCAATGAGGAGGGAAATATTTGGGTTGTGTTGTTCTGGCGCTGGCACTGATGTTAAAAATACATGCTGGCTTTGTGTTTGCTGTAGTGGAGCAAAGGCATTCATCACTTGCGTTCAGATTGCGTTGAACGTGGCACTAAAAGAACCTCCATTGTGAGCTGTGATATTTTGTTCTTTGATAAGTTACAGGAATTGTCATGGCCCCACCGTAATCACATCCATAATTGATATGCACATGGCAGGAAAAGCCAAATACAGTGCCATATGTTTCTTTATGCATAATTAATCTGAATCATTAAATCCTACCCATCTAGTCGATTGTGCAGCTCCTGCAGCTTGGAGGTGGGTTAGAAGGATTATTAAACTGCATGGAGGGGAACAAAGCATCACACTCATCACCACCAGAAGAGATGTAGCCGCGTCCTCAACAAGCTCTTAGCAGGCCTGCCCGGGTTTATTACTTTTTCTGTGTCACTTTGTTCCAAAATGGGGCACTCTGAGTGGCATGCTGTTTCTCTCTCTCAGCCCCTGTCCACTGTTGATGCGCCAACAGAGGAGGAATGCAAGAAATTCTCCCTAAGTAGCGTTTATTTTAGTTTATGCTCTCACCAGCAGTAATAAATCTTGACTTGGACTATTGTTTCAACTGAACAAATGCTTCATTCACTGTTTTATCCTGATCCTGGCCAGCCTTAGAATGAAAGAGAGGTATGGCTGGATTACCTAACAGTCCTACCAGGCATATGTCCAAGAGTCTAAGGCTACTTTATCATTAATATGATTTCATTTTATAGCCATCTTGTTCTCCAGGAGAAGTTTAGCTCCTTTGAGAACTAATCTGATACTAACATGCCTAATAAATGCGTGTCACATGAGCTGGTGTAAACACGAAGCAGGGGGGTTGGTTGCTTAGTTGTGGAAAACATTACAACAAAGGAACAACAGCAATGACAAAAAAGTAAGACCAGAGATTATTCTTACACACCAATGTTACAAACTTGTATGCTGTTTACAATCCTGAATGAACCTCTGATAGTCCTGTAGTTTTCTTGAAGAAATTGATCAGTTGACGGGAATGAGGCGATTCAGGGAGCGTCACATAGCGACAGTTAAGGCCCAATCAGAAAGCTAAACGTGAGTGTCTTCATTTGTGCCTGTCTAAACTAAAACACAGACCCAGTGTCTTTGAACTCAGTCAGGTTCTGCAGCATTGCTGGGAGTCGCAGTTTTGAGGGGGGATTAAAACTCTGGACTAGCATGGATGCTAGGTGTAAACATAGCACATGTTTGCTTTTTAAAATGAAAGTGCACAATTGTGGATCTAGTCTAAGTGTGCCCTCCAATGTTCCTGAATCTGTTCAATGAGAAGGGGCTTCTTAACGAGATAAATGCAACAACATTGTTCAAATTTGCAGCGACATTATAATTTCTGAAATTAACACAAAAATTGAATTAGCCCGACAGGCCCTGTGTCTTTCTGCTTTATTACATTGCTAACATGAACCCAACAGACTAACTAGCCTACATGATAGAAACATGTAATAAATTATTTCTAACGTGTTTTTATAAAGTGAAAATGATTACCCAACCAATTAAACAGCTAGCTAACTTCACAGTTGCCACCAACCATTCTGAAGGGAGTTAAGGCTTCATCTGATTGGCTAAACAGTATGAATGTGTTACTCATGTATTCAGGACTCCTCCAGCTGGCAGGAAATGTTCCCACAACATTAGCGAATATTACCTAAACATCTCATGAAGAGCATTTTTAAAGAGAAAGTTTAAGCTTAATGTTTAAAGACATTAAACGTTACATGAGTCACATACGCTCGGAGTCACAAACGCTCCTGTATTGCGCTATATTAACAAAAGAACATTTTGCCTGTAGCAAAAACGTTTTTAACATGTTTTAAGAGAATCTCAAGTTCAAAGAATGCTTAAAGGATATTTATCATGACAGGTAATGCTCCTATATTGTTAAAAGTTACGTACACAGCCGGAGGGTGTTTCGAGGATGATGTCTGGGTCACAGATTATGTCACGTTACCAAAGGAAGAATGTTCCCAGTGCAGCGTTTGAGAAACATTTTAGGAATGTTTATGGCATAATCGTCTGGCAATGTTCTCGCCAAACATAGTTAGAGTGACTTTAGAGAAGTTGGACTAACTTCCCAGGAAACAAAAATGAACAATCCTGAAGAAAACATTACTGGGACATTGTAGAACCGAAAAATGTACCCGGGCCATCTGACATGTCAAATGTTTGCCTGAAATATAATGAAAAACAAAAAACCTCTGTATTTACACTCAGCATGCAGCTTTTTGCACATGTTCAATGAAAATGCGATTCATCCATCAGCACTGTTTCCTAATTTTCATTAATGTGTATTCACAGCAGCAGAGTAAAATGTCTCTGAGTTATTATGAGTGGCTAGCTCGTATAACACTAATAGCTCAGTCATTTTCCTGCCCCATTTGGGCTATTTGGGTCCTTGAGCCTCTAGCCGAGCCTGAAGGATACTTGACAGAAGAGCTCGGCTTGAAAACACAGAAGGCTGTTGATAATCTTGTGTTTTTGAAAGGCTAATTCTGCCCCTTCTTCTCACAGCTTGATGACCCACTGGCTGCCTTCCCAGCCTTCAAAAAGTACGACAGAAATGGGTACGCACTGCTTCGTCCGTCTACAAAGGGTTCATACAGCATTCCATGAAATACATACTTTGTTTTATTGTCTGCATGGAGGGAAGAGTTGATCTGCTGGTGCTTTCTCTTTCTGTCCATCTCCCTCTTTGATGCTTATACACACCGAGTATTGATTTTCGTTGACCTTGTTAACTTGTCCTCCCCTCCAGGCTGAACCTGCAGATAGAGTGTAAGAGAGTGACCTCCCTCAACCCGCTGTCTGTGGAGTGGGCCTTCGAACTCACCAGAGCCAACATGCAGACACTGTAAGAAGCCTGATTTTGTAGTTTACAAGTGTAGTTCAGGAACAGGGTGACCCAGTCTTTTTATAGAGATGAATGGGGAGGTAGATGCTACATTACAGCTGGGAAGAAGTGCAGACAGGCCAGAAATTCTTATTTTTTTTCTTGCATTGGAGAGTGCCATCAAATGGCTACAGAATAAGATGTGGATCAGAGTGTTCTTTATGTGACGCACTGAAAGCAGAGCAGCGGTAACGCAGGCAGGCAGTGGAATTACTGCAATTTATCTTCTCGCTTTGCCAGAAATTTTCAGAGTTCAATTTAGCAAATGGCACCCCGTCCGTCGAAACTTAGTTTGTTTCATTTAGAAGGCATGTCCTTTCTGAGCAGCGTGACGATGACGGCAGCGGTAAATGCGCTAAAATGACCGTGATGATAGCTCCCTTTCTCCCTTGCTGTTGCCGCAGGTACGAGCAGAGCGAGTGGGGCTGGAAGGAGAGGGAAAAGAGGGAGGAGATGAACGACGAGAGGGCCTGGTACCTGCTGGCCCGCGACTCCGACTCCGCCCCCTTGGCCTTCTCTCACTTCCGATTCGACGTGGAGTGCGGCGAGGAGGTTTTATATTGGTAAGGTACCCGTCTGCCCTTTTGTAGAGTTCCAACACAAGCTTTAAAGTCATTTTTTCTTTAAAGTTTCTCTGATTTTCTTGACTCTGCAGCTACGAGGTGCAGTTAGAGAGCAAAGTGCGGAGGAAAGGGCTCGGCAAGTTTCTCATCCAGATACTACAACTCATCGCTAACAGGTAAAACTGCAGCTGTGCTCATGGATGTGTGAAATTGAAACACCTGTAGTAAATGTATTTGTTATTTATCAGTGTCTGAAGCCAAAAAGCATATTTCTTGGCTACTATACTGCAGGATTACACTCTTAAGCAACTTTTAAACTCACTTACTCTAAGCGTCACAGTGTGATTTAAATAATAAGGCATTAATCAGTATTTTGTTACTGTCCCATGCAATTCGATAAAAAGAAAGCTGTAAGCAAACAAGCATGATGCTACCAATGTAGGATTTACAATATTTCAAATGTTGACTTTTCAAATGTTTGTTATGATGAAGGGAAAGCATGTTTTTTTTAGACCCCAAAGAGACACACACACACACAAATATAACTTTTATTTGTTTAGAAGAAAATTATAAAAGACACCTTCAAGGAGAATGTGTGTCCGCGAGTCATGTGAAACGAAATTAAACTGCTTTTTTTTTTTTTTGCTCTCTTTGTGCAGTACACAGATGAAGAAAGTGATGTTGACAGTTTTCAAACACAACCACGGGGCTTACCAGTTCTTCAGAGAAGCTTTACAGTGAGTATACTGGCTTTCCAAAGGGCACATTTAGTAAATACTGAGAAATTGTTCGTGTGAATATTGTTTCTGAGTGTAATTTAAAACAAAAACATTGTAATCTCCCTTTTTTTTGCAGAGTTTATAATGTTTATGCCACCACCAAGTATTTTCTTAGTAGCATGTTTATTCATTCAATAGATTTTTACGCAGCAGTCCCTAGACTATAGTTACAATAGTGCAAAAGACTTCCAGAGGAGCGTTTCTGCGAACAGTGTCTTTAAGAGTGGTTAGAGAAGAATGGCCAGGCTTGTTGGAGCTCCCAGAAAGTCTGTGGTGACTCATTCATTACAACCTAAATGAGCAGAAAAAGCATCTCTGAATGCACAGTGTTAAGATTGGCGGGAGGATTGACTCCAAGAGCAGGAGATTTCGTCAAATTGTGCTCTTGTCAGGCGAGAACAGAAATCTGAGGCTTCACAGGGCGCAGACACACCATAACCCAGTTTAGAGTTTGGCAGCAACGAGAATCCACTGGCCCAACCTGCCTTGTGTTGACGGTCTAGGCTGCTGCTGCACGAGTAATGGTGTCTCTTTAGTACCAGTCAGTCATGGTTAGAACACCACAGCCGGTCTGAGTACTGCTCCTGACCATTAATGGCCACAGTTTACCATCTTCTAATGGCTTCTTCCATTATGACATTGCACCGTGTTGTAAAACGAAGGTTGCCTTAAACAGTTTTAATGCACTGGCCTCCCCCACTCATCTGATCTGATTGTAATAAAACAACTTTAGGATTTGGAACGGCATGAATGTGCAGCTGACGAGTCTGCAGAATCTTATGTGGATCCTGCTTCTGTATGACGCTGCAGGCATTTAATAAACTGAGAGGAAAGACTAACAAACAGCTGGAAGCAACAAACTAAACAGTGACTTTGTATGACGTGAAAAAGTACACTGTGCAACTTGCCATTCGACCTTTACATGCACTGATCCTGTCTCCATGCCGGGGATAGTTACTGTTGTACTGTTGTAGTGCTGTTGTTCCATGTGTGCAAATGAGTGTAGCATTAATGCTTCAGAGACGGTCATGTAGACTTTGCTGCTGCCTGTGAGGTTTTTGGACGAATATTGGTGCTACCATGTGGAAAAGGCCTTCCCTTAATCACTTTGCACAACTCTAAGTGCTGTTTCTTGTGCTTTTCTGTCTTTCTTTGTGACTCTGTGCTGTTCAGACATGTCCGTGTTGAAAGTGAGATGTTATGAGGTTTACCCTGGTGACATTCTGGTACAGAACTGACTCATGCAGTTGCCATTAGATTAACAGACGGGAGGGAGGTGCTTTGTGAGTGTGGAAAAATCACGAGATGATTAAAGGAATATAAAAACGGAAAAGACATATTTCTACCTCATCATTTATTTCTAGACTTTCATTACTTTTGTCTTGCAATTTACAGGCTAATAATGTGAAGGATATTTAGCTATTTAAAGGTAATTTCAATGAAACCTGGTAAAACTAGTAACCAGTCGGGGAGATTTTGCAGGCTCATAATTTTTTAGCTTAGAAACAAAAATATATCCTCTGATTATGACATCTCATCTCATGATTGTAAGATCAGAACCTCACAATTAAACTGTTTCCTTATTATGAGTTAGTTTTGCTGTAATAATGAGATGTTGTTGTCGATTGTTGCTGCCTGATTTAATAAGCTTTCATTTTCCACTTGACTTGAGTCACTGATTATGTTAGCTTAGCAAGGAAGCACTCTGACCTCGCTCACCTGAAACCCGACCTCCGTCACCCCTGTCAACTAATCGTCCCTCCTCACACCTCCAGGTTCGAGATAGACGAGACCTCACCAAGCATGTCCGGTTGCTGCGGCGACGACTGCTCCTATGAGATCCTCAGCAGGCGGACCAAGCACGGCGAGGCCTCGGCGGGACACACCCACGGCGGCGGGCACTGCGGCGGCTGCTGCCACTGACGGGCTCCGGTTGCAACCCACGCGATTGGTTTAAAAGCCAGCAACTTTTCATGGCTGTGTGTGAAAGCTTGAGCTGCCTGCTATTCCGCAAGAATTCGAAACGGCTGTAGAGTGCCGCCAAAAACCGCTGGTGGAATACGCGGATGTTGATGTCGCATTATGGATTGAGATTCGTGTGTTTTGGTTTGTTTTTTTGTGTATTCCTGCTACAAAAGCAGTATGCAGTGTGAGCTTTCACACATAGTTTTTTTTCCTTTTTTCCAACTTCTTGGTTCAATATCCAAGCCATCTTTTCCTCATCTATTCTCTTCTCCCTGTTATGACTATTAGTAATTCCCAGTCAAGAAAAAGCAAAACGCTTTGCTGTCGTTCTCTACCACTGCAATCATCCTGCTCTCATCTCCTGACGTGCTGTACTGTATTGAATCATCCTGCTTCTTAAACTGTAGTTAGGGACTGAAAATCGGTTGCTGGCCTTGGCCTGTATTAGAGTAACTTACTACCTTCAATCTCCAGTGTAAAATGGGATTATTCTGTTCTCAAAATATCGAGAACACGGATCAGATATTAAGTTTCTGTAATACTTCCTGTGATTTCTCGCAGCTTGTTTCACCGAGTCCAAGATTACATTAACTGTAGTTTAGTCCCCTTTAAAACAGCATGAGAAGCCCTGTTGCACTGTTACATTTTCTGTTATAACTCAAGTTGTATGCGCATATGGCTTGTAAGTTATGTAGTAACAAAAGCACTGCAGCAGACTGCACTGTTTTGAACCACAGTGACCCGTGATACTACTGTTCCATGGTTACAGTACACTGTTCTGTTCATGTGAAATGAATAGACGTCTCCCTCGCTTTTAGTTTTACTAACTTATAATCTGTCCAAGGTTGCCTTTTTCTTTGTCAAGCCTCTTTTCTCCCAGTAAAATAAGACGAAATTCTCATCATCAGTTGCTGTAAATCTGCATCCAGCACAGAAAATAATGCTCATCCAGATGTTCAGCTGCTTTAACCTCCCACCTGGTTTCCTTATCAGAGGTGCATGTTGTAAACTTAAAACAGGTTTTTGCTTCCCCTGAATGTTCATTTCCTTCTTTTCATCTACCACCTTTTTTTCTTTAAGATACAACCTTCTGAAACAGTTTTCTCCCCTGAGCTTCACTCCTGTAAAACTGCACCCAACCTTTCCTGTTCTTTGTGCCTGAAGGCGATGATCATAGCAGACCTCCTTCTTTGTGCTGCTCTCATTTTCAGTCACCTTTTGTGAAGTTGCGTTACTCCTGCTCGCCTCTTTGGTTTCCAAGAAGTACTGATGATTTTAAAAAAAGTCGATGTTGACGCTACTTTTTAGCCGTATTTAAAAGCTACTAAAGCCATCCTCTATCCCGTCTCTTTACGTATTTCATTAGCATGAGCAAATCATATTGATTTAACGTGAAGGTGTCGCCACTCGGTTTATATTCCCGCTTGACGCTGATGAATGCTCGGAGGAAGAGACGGATGCATGAATGGAAGTAAAGGCAAAGCACTGGAGGAAGTTAGCTATTCCTTCGCTGCTCCTCGGTTCGTTTTCGCAGCCCGCTGTCATTAGCTTGCATGGCAAAATTTTAAAATGTTGAACAGAAACGATAGTCTTAATCAGGATCGCACACTTCAGCTGCACTGTGTGAACCAGCGTCTGAAATCCTCATGTGGGGCTAAAAGCATTACTTTAATATTTCATGCTGATCTCCAGTGAATGATGGGAAGTATGTAAAAAAAAAAAAAAGAAGAGCAGGAGATGCACGATGTTTAAAGTTAATGCAGTGTTTATTCGCTATTAGTCCAGAATATTCCTAGTGTCGAGATGCTTTAGGAGGATTTTAGATATTGCATCACTATTTAAACCACTTTAACCACAGTGATTCCACATCTGTTTACAAAACCTCCAGGGTGTTTTTGGTTTTGATCGCTCGTTAGAAGCCCTTCTCCAGAAACCACAGTAAAACCCTCCAATTCCAGGACCCTAGTCGGCTTGTTCAGATTTCACACGTGGGCTGGAGGAGGGGGAAAAGATTGTGGATGTGGAGGTTTCTTTTATCTAATGTGACTGCGAAGGGCTTTAAAGTGGTACGTCTTTGAATCGGTCATATCATGGTTGAAGTATGTGAAGCAGGAGATTGAAATGTGAAGTAGCCAAGAGTTTTCTGAACAACAGAGGAGCAAAATGTGGGGTTTTTTTTGTAATTACATAAAGTAACCTTTCGGGATGACTAACAGTCCAGGTCATGGGGTGAAAGGATTCCAGATTGCATAGAGACACAATATTATTCAGCACCTGGGGACTCGGTTCTTTCCTGCTTGTTTGAGGTCAGATCATGAAAACGGTTCAACATATTGCTTGTTTTAGGACTAGACTTCCTTCTTATTAGTACAGTAATTCATTTTCTTTTCTACTGCATAGGTTACAATAAAAAGAGGATGTTGTACATAGTGGTAGTAGATCAATCGACTGACAGTCTCTCTCTCAGGTTAATCAAACATAATCGAACCTCATCTGTTTTACTCAACAGCCATGTTGTCCGTTAGACGGTGGCTGGATTGGGTTTAACGCACAGCGCTGATCTGGGGTCAGTTTTTGTTTATGTGCAGGAACTTTGAATAGTTTTGCTTTTCAAACAACCACAAAAGTAACAACTATTTTACTTTTACGATATGTTGCAGTGAAAGAAAATCACTGTGAAACTCTTACTCCTTAAAAATGTGACGCTAAATATGCTACAGATTTTGTACTGACCTCAGATCTGTGCTCAGCAGTTACATTCAATCCAGACAAGTGGGCTGTTTAAAAAAAAAAAAAAAAAAAGAAAGAAAAGAAAAAGGCTCACTGGAAGTAAAAATGATTTTGTGAAAATATGAGTTGGAAAACGAGCCTGAACTTTCCCAGTTTTATTTTAAAGTCAGTGAGAACTTTTTATTTTAGAAAATGGTTCCAGACCCTCACAAAGTTACAGATACTTCTCTCGGTCTTTTCTCTATGTGTATATATATAAATATATATAAGCTGTTGTGAATCCATCTTCATTTCTTGGCCTTTTACAGGTGAAACACTTTTTTAAACATGATGTTGAATAAAAAAAAATAACAAAAAAAAACTTCCATGTTTGAGAGTGAGTGTTAAAGTCCTGTCCATAAATGACAATGAAAGGGAAAACTAAGTCATTCTGCCTTGTCAGTGTTTTATTTGTATGTTACAAATAAAGGAAAGTTGTTTGACTTTTCAAGAGACGCCCTTTTATTTTTTCCTTTCTAATAATTGACCATGAATACATTATTTGACTTGGAATATAAACAAAGTCATCTATGATACTAATAATTGTTACATTAATTTTAACATTTGACTAATGTGACGTGTGTTCCATCCTTATTTACAAGAAAATACTAATTTAATATATTCTAGACTCACTACAACAGTAATACAGTCATTCATAGAGGAGATCCATCAGATATTTAGTGTATAAATGAACATACTTCTCAGAAGTTGGGTATGTCTGTGTTGTAAATCCTTTTGAAATTTGATTTTAGGGAGTATTCTAATAGTTTGACACACTTAAATTAAAACACAAAAATGCTTGAAGTATTTCCCTTTCTGTGTAATTAGTATGGATATATTAAATATCACCTTTCTTAAATAACTGATGGAAACACTTTTCAGTATGTTCTAATTTCTTGAGATGCCCTAATGTTTTCTATGTGGAGCCATGATGCACTCATACAGATGGAAACAGACCACATGTCCAAGCATGCTGGTGTTTACAGTTCATTTTATAACCATGTTCTTAGGCAAATTAAAGTACAATGTTGTGGTCAGTTTTATTTCAGTGATAACAGGTTTTCTAACTTGTGTATCAGTGATTGCAAGTGTGTTCACTTTTGGCGTTTTGAATTTCTACTTTGCAGTCTGTATTTTCAATATCGTCTTTGTAAAGCGTTTGATTGTTCATAAGAAAAAAATACTCTCTTTAATTTCGAAGTAATGCAGATATTGAAAAGTGACAATTTTGAATCATCTGACTTTTAAGTGATATTGCACAGGCGGTTCGACTCCTGCTATGTGTTCTAACTTATAATCTTGAATTAGTATTACATAATATTGACTCAACAAAAGTTTTTTCAAGCTTTTTTAGTGCTGAATTTGTCATCTTTTGTTATTTTTGTGTTTTATTTTTCATACTATTAAGCTCCTATATTTTTTACATTAACTAGTTTGGGGCCCAGACTTTGTGGAACTGTTTGTGATTGTCCATGTTGCGGGGGGGGGGACTCCTTATCATGCTGCACTGAAACAGGAAGTTGTTGGTACACTGCTGCAGAGAAATGTCCTAGCTGAGCCGAATGAATGGACGCCCTGATGCTGTGAGGTGCCTTTGACCACATCTGTCCAACATGAGCTGAAGCTTCGAACTCTTCGCTCCACTCCGCCGCTTCTGTCCGCAGATATTTCCGCCGCCGGTGAGTCCAGAGAGCCGCTAGTGGAGCTGCTTTCTGCCTGTCAGGCTAACATAGCTTAGCGTACTCTGGTTTACCACCAAGTTAAATACACATTCACATCACTCGACCTTCTCAGGAACACCGTGAGCAAACCCATCCTCAGCTGTGACATTTTTACTGTTAGCCTCTCAATAAATGATTGTGTAATGTTGCTGAATGGGAGTGCTTCAACTCTTAGCTACTTTGCTAGCTAGTTGTAAGGATTTTGCCCACATTTTCATGTAATTTAGTTCTCTAGTTCCAAGCAGCCCCAGGAGCAAATTTAGCAACTTAAAAGAAAGGAAAAGAATAATAAAGAAATCCAGAGGGAGTAAATATTTCCTCTGATGTTTACTGTCATTCTCATAGCTGGTGAGGGTACCATGGCAACGAGGATGAAGCTGAAGCTGAAGACTGTGTTTGTGCTTTACTTCATGGTCTCCCTGCTGGGCCTCGTCTATGCACTGATGCAGCTCGGTAAGTAGTCAGAACACAGACGAACATTAGTATAACAGGCAGTGACCATTACATGAGGATGTCGGGACCAATGTGAACTTCATTAAAAGACGGGTCACTGCAGGGCTTGCACACAGTTGGAAAAAATGACAGAGAGTTGCACCTCAAGCCTTGATTAACTTCTTTTTTTGGCATTAGAAGAAACAAGACTGACTAGGACTGTTGAATTATTGCCAAAATGATAGTCACAATTATTTTGATCAGTATTGAAATCATGAGTATTTGTCACAATTATTCATTGATTTTAGAAACGGTTGTTTGTAAGCTTTCCTATATAAAATACACACAGAACTGCTTTCACTTCCACATCGTGCTACATTCCTTAAAATGTACAAATATGAATTAAGATAAGACTGAAAAATAAGGTTCTTCTTCACCAGAATTCACTGCTTCCTAGAGTAAAATATAAATAAAACCATACCCAAAATATCTCACTTGCTCAACATCTGCTTATCAGTCTTGGAATGTACTGATCTTCCCTAAACGCCTCACTTACAGGCTACAGTAGAAGCTTGCTAGTCTACTGGGCATAGAGAAGCCTCTAGTCTCTACTCAGTTACTACAGCAGTTGTCTTTGCTTATGTATCTTTAAATTACCCTTGTTTGTTTTGTCCTTGATGCTCTACAGGACAGCGCTGTGACTGCACCGACCACGACTTGCCTAAAGACCGCACCATATCTCGACTGCGAGGGGAGCTGCACCGCCTCCAGGAGCAGATGAGGAAGTCGGAGGCGACGAAACAACCCCAGAAGCTGGCAGCCAAGCCCTCCCTGCCCACCATATTTGTCATCACTCCGACTTATGCAAGGTCCTTTGCTCTGTTTCCTTCATGCTCCCCCTTTGACCTTCATCTCCCCCCTTCCTCTCGTACTAACGTCGCTGTGAATTCTGTCTCTGTGCAGGCTGGTGCAGAAGGCCGAGCTGACTCGTCTGTCCCAGACCTTCCTCCATGTTCCTCAGCTCCACTGGATCGTGGTTGAGGATTCGCCACACAAGACGCCTCTGGTGAGCGACCTCCTGATGAAGAGTGGCCTCACCTACACTCACCTGCACATGCCCACCGCCAAAGACCGCAAACTACAGGAGGTAGGAAATTCACTCTAATATTTGTCTCACCACGTCTGAATCAAACACACATTTCTGTGGTTTGGTATTTTTACTTTTAACACATTCAGTCTTAATGCTGGTTCTTCACCTCAGGGCGACCCCAGCTGGCTGAAACCTCGTGGAGTCGAGCAGAGAAACGAGGGACTACGGTGGCTGAGAGAGGACAGAAGGGCTCAGCCAGGAGGAGACAACCAGCAGGGAGTGGTTTACTTTGCTGATGACGACAACACATACAGCCTGCAGATATTTGAAGAGGTGGGTAATGGAGTGTGTATGTGTTTATTTATCTCTCCTATTCTGAGAAATGACTTGTATTTTCCGTCACTAATGTCTCCACACTAATGTCTTCTTGTCTTGTCTCAGATGAGGAGTACCCAAAGAGTTTCAGTGTGGCCAGTGGGGCTGGTTGGAGGGATGAAATATGAGAGGCCTGTGGTCGAAGGAGGAAAGGTAGATTGTTGTTTATCAGCTAAAGTAACTAAACTGGTCAGAGGTTGATAACCTAAAACTGCATCAGAATCACTTTAATTGAACTAGTATCACTATAAAACATTGTCATTGCGTTTTTTGATGATTTGTTCCAGGTTGTTCGCTTCCATACCGGCTGGCGTCCGAGTCGCCCCTTCCCCATGGACATGGCCGGCTTTGCTGTGTCCCTCAAGTTGGTCCTGAACAATCCGGAGGCCTGTTTCGACGGAGAGGCGCTGATGGGCTTCTTGGAGAGCAGTTTCCTTCAGGGACTGGTGACAGTGGATGAACTGGAACCCAAAGCGGACAACTGCACCAAAGTACGAGTGTGTCTATGTGAAAATGAAGAAAATGTAGACAGAAGAGGGATTTGAGGGTCTATTTTGTGTGTGTTTAAGGAGGAAAAATGGGCCTTAGTCATTTATTCTTGATAAATGTAAAGTCAGAAACTCTATTCAATATGTTCTTGTCAAATTCAGTGACTTTGTTATCACAGTCTGTTTGCTATCTGTTTTGTTTGGGCTGGTGTTTGTGCAAAACCTTTAAAAGTGGCTCAGACTAATCCACAGAACACTATTCCAGTAAGTTCAGCGTATGTTTGTACTCGTGCACAGGAGTTAAGGCGAGATAGAAGCTAATTTAAACATGCTAACTGGCTAAAAATCAACAGTCTTTCTCAGAATCACATATTTTAAGGGGAGCTGATGCAGTTTGTGAAAAACGTTAGGAAAAGATCCCTTTAAGAGAGACGTGAAGCCTACAGTCATAAGAAATAAGAGTTACTTTAAAAAATACATAGTTTTGAACTGTGCTGTTAATTGGGGTTTTATTAATTTAAGCATATTAGTCATTTTTGTTGATTAAATGCTCAGAAATAACTGAAAAAATACATGGATTTCTGAAAAAATGCATTTACACAGTCATTGGAATTTCCTGTATGCAGACTAATTAAGCTTATTGATCTTGTGTGCTCGCCTCCCAAAGGCCCATTCTGAGCAGGAAAAACCTTTTAGGTGCAGGATACATTGAGAAAAATTATATTTGTAGCTCTTTTTTTTTACAGAACAGAAAGTAAGACATCAACCAAGCAATAATTCCTGCCTCAAAAAAAGAAAGAAAAGACAAGGGGTTTCCTTTTTCTATTCATTCCTGTGGTTATCCAACTTGTTGGTTACGTTGTGTTTAAACAAATGTACAAATACCTGTTTAATATAGGAAACAAAAATAAGCTGAGGTGTCATGAGGGTCCCCTTAGTACTGTAATACAGTGAAGAGATGCTTGATATCCTGATGCCTCATATTGGATCTTTTCATTTATAAAAACCTGGAAAACCTTTTTGGCAGACTTTAAGAATGATCTCTGTATTGGATTGATATTGTTTACCAGTGTCTCAGAGTTCCAGATGACCATCTCAGGGTTAAGAGGGAGGCTGTGTTCATGGACATCTGAGTAGAAACAGAAAAACTTGTAAAATCTGATATAGAGCAAAAACATATGAGCCGACGTTTCATCAGATTGTTTGTACTTAATGCAACAAGGTGACGAGAATGACTAATAAGATGAAGCAGTCTAACCTGTGAATGCATTTACAATAATTGGATACCAACTCCTTGTTGTAGTGTCACACTAAGCAGATGTTTATATTTCATTTTGATGCTTATTGTGTGATTTTGTAGGTCCTGGTTTGGCACACGAGGACAGAGAAACCTAAGATGAAGAGGGAGGAGGCGCTGCAGGCTCAGGGACTGGGCTCAGACCCTGCTGTGGAGGTCTGAGGAACACACACACACACACACACACACATACACATACACACACACAGTGTAAAGCATACCCTGCTGTTAAATGCTGCATATGTATCTCTGCATTGTAAATACTGTAAAACAGAAGACTATCTGTGAGGTCAAACATTAAATTTACCTGGTTATGTTTGTTTTTTTGTGTCTGGTGGTAAATGTGTGTGTATATTGAGTGAGTGTGTCGTCACAACTGTGCTGGCTGAATGTTTTTTGTTTTTTTTTTTATTTGGTTTTAGTGAGTTTGATGTCTTTGTTCAGCAGTACAGTGGGTGATGAGTTTAAATATGACCAGAAGGAGGCGCCAGATTTAAAGTTTGTGAGACCATGCTGTTACACTACTGGTACATTTTTGCTTAAAGATGGAGGGTGGAGGCTTCTTACTACGCACGTGCACACTCGTATCATTTGTAGGGTTTTACTTGTTTACTCGTGCTCAGTGGAAATCCTGCAATGTTAATCATTCCTCCCAGCAGTTGGATATTTTTATGTCTCAAGTTTCACCTGGTCTGTCTGTGTTTCCTCGGTTTATCAGTGCAGCCGCGAACGTCTTGTCTTGATTTCTGACCAAGATTCAGTTGCAGCAGAGCACTTTATTCATGCATGGCTTCTGTTTTTGCGTGATAAGTCTGTACTCAGCCGTTTAGGTACTTTTATTTAAGTCAAAAACCTCGTCGTCATCATCAAAGGCATGATAATAATCTCTATTCAAACTGTGTAATAAAAAATGTAAAGGTAATAGTATTGTGGAGCCAAGGTAGTGCATAGGTGCATTTTTTGACAGTAAATATATTCATAACACACACAGCAGCCGGCAAACGAGAAACTAGTTGTTGCCTTGTCTTTATTATGCCCTCATATACCTGTGTTACGGCCACAGCTAGCTCATTTAGCTCACACTGCAACACACACAGAACAAATACAGAGATAGAGTGGTTTCCACACCCAGAGTGGCTTTAGTGTTAAAGCTCAGAGCACAAATGCTGGTTCTCAGTGGTGTCGGAGCACCAACAGCTAGTTCAAGCGAGCATTTTGTATGTATAGTTTTAGCGATGCTTTTTAAAGCCCCAAATGAGGGAACAACACTACTGAAGCTCGTATAAATTCCTTATGCAATAAACAGACGCAGAAACCGGCATCCAGTGTTACACTTCAACACTTTGATGATCAAAATAAAACACTTGAATTTGCCTTTTATAGGCAGGAAATCCCTCCACAGTAGCAGCGTTTCAAAGCTATATTTGAGGGAAAAGTGCTTCAAATATAAATAGAAGTACTGTGTTTGATTATCAAAGTAACATTAAAGCTCAAACAAGTGCTTCTCGGCTACTGTTGTACGACACTGTAAAAACAGTTAGTGCCTGCTTAAGTGTGATTAGTGCCTGTAAGAAAGTTCTCTACCGGTGTATCATGTATTTATTACTGTAATATTGTTCTTAACATTGTACAATGTGATCATGTCTGTCCCTGGCCTTGAAAATAAACCAAGATAATGTATCACACGGTTTGTCTTTGTGTCCTGTTCTTTTCAAACTGCAGTTCGTCGTCTGTACATTTTGTTTTAACTTTCTCTTTAAGTCTCAGCAGGAAAAATAGAGGAGCGTCTCATGTAATGCAGTAATACAGCAGCTACACACAACAATTTACAGTCTCCTGCCTTCTCTCTGCATCTTGGGGCGGCCAATCTGGTGAGTTTACACTTAAACTTACAGCCATTTCTGCCACAAGGAGTCTCTCAATTGAAACAATAACAAAAGATAAGGTTTAATGACCTTGTGAGGCAGCGTGGCATCATGGGAGTTGTTGTCTTGACCCTCATACAAATGAAAATCTACCTGTTTTGAATCAGGGCAGAAATCACAATCACAGGTGAATTCGTTTATTTAAGTTTTGTTCACGTTTAGCCACTTACATTCGTGTCATTTAATTCTAATGGAGGAGCCACAAGAAATGTCCTGCCTTCAAACATGCCCTGCTTTATTGTCTGTTTTCCTCTAAATGGGAACATAATTAACTAAAAGAACATCAATCTAAATTTGTAAAGTCTTGAAACCAGCGATTTAGATGATAAATTTATTAAGAAAATGTTTAGTGACGTTATAAATCAAGTGAGAAGTTCGCTCATTTTCTCATCGTCTTCTATACAATTGGTTTCTTTTTGTAATCAGTGAAGACGCCCCCTGCTGGCCGCTGGAAAGAACTAAGGTGTAAGTCATTTAGACATTACATATTATACATTTAAAGTGTAATGTTGTCTGTCTTCCTCTGTCCTGGTTTTGATTTGTTTCTTCTTCTGTGGCTTTTTCTTGTGCTAAATAATAAGTATTGGCCTTAATTCGTCCAATTTTAGCTCTCAAACTTCTCACAAAATGTTCAGCGATCAACCACTGACTCGTCTTCCAGCCTTGCGTTGCTTTTCTTCTTCTTTTCATTTCATCATAGTTTACAACCCAAACAGTAAAACACTCAAACACAACCAAAATCAAGCTGCCACTTCACTGTAAAACCGCAGAAGGCTCCCTCTATAGCCAGGGTTAGGTTTGTCCATTCTGGGCTGCTGTAGAAACACAGCGTTGCAGCATGGTTGGTTATTTCCTTGCATCCCAAATTCAATACTTTATCTTGTTGGTTTCAGTATGTACTACAGCTGCCCTGTTGCTTGCAGTATAATGCAAATGGGACATATTACTTCATCATAACATTGCGCTGTGTTGCTCATATATCCGTCTGCATTGTGAAATCACCCGTCTGTACATTCTCAGCGGCTCAAGCTTGTAACTCGAGGGAGACGCTGTGACGTATGTTACGTATCTTTGACAGCGCAGAGGATTGTGGGTCAGAATAGATGGAAAAGCTGATTTGCAAAATGAGACTGAATGCATTAGAACATTTTAAACATGCTACATTTAGAGCATATGAAACCGTTTTCTGGCATACTCTATAGCACGGTTGTGTTGGTATTGGAGCATACCCCTTGAAAGGGCTCATTATAAGGCAACAAACACATTGATTCCTAGTCATATGAGAGTATACACTAATAGAAACCTGATGATTACAACTCTGTTCCATTTCTCCTAACACTATGCCTTTAAAATGGGAACATAACAGTACACCATGACACCATGAGGCCAACCTGTGCTTCTCCCAACTCCTGCAGGTGTCTCCTCCCTGCCTTCTCTTGCAACACCTTTTGGATTCTGTCTCCAACTTGTTTTAAAAAAATTACTGACTTGAAGCAGTTGAACCTTCGCCAGCAGCACATCTGTTCTCTGTCTGAGTGTGTCAGGTGATGCATTTCAGTAGCCCGAGGCAGAGCCGTGACTTAACACTGTCACTGTTTTCAGACTGTGGTTTTTTTTAAAAATCTGTCTGCTCCTTCCTCACTCTGTAAATCTGCGTTTTAGGTTTTCCTGCCGCCTTGATTTTCTGCTGATTCACCACATCATTGTCCTAAACAAACCCTGACTTGTCTCTGCCTGACAGTGACCATAGCAACCTGCTGCCGGCATCCGACACCATCATCAGTGATCACCCACTCGGGCAGGGATTCTTTAACCTCAACGCAGCTGAGGCTTTTACAGGCCTGAGTGATTGACGGCTGTTACGCCCTGCATGCAGGGGAGTCGCCCTCACTTGACTATATATGGAGGCGTGAGTCTTTGAGATGGAGGTGAGTAAGAGGAGCTGAAGTCATAGATCTACTTGCACGCCATGTTTGATCCACAGTGATTCACTCAGACATATGTATAAGTGCATCGGAACACACACACACACACCTGTAAACCAGACCCTATAGTGTAGTTTCATGATTGTAACTTTTTAACAACTTTCAGCGACAGTATCACGCTCCCAGTCATTGATAATACGTCACACTCCCATTTAATGTGTGTGTTTGTGTGTGGTTTCCTGACCTCAGTGTGTCATCCCAGTTGGACAATATGCTTGTGCTTGCCTGTCCAAGAAGGTGTGAGTCCTGTATATCCTGACCTGAAGAAAAACATAATTACTCAACACTCCCACTCCCTGTCCCACCCAGAGTCACTGTTTACTGCCCAAACAATAAGACAACATTCAGTGGTCGAGCTAATTCATTTTATCTGTATACACATGCATAGTTTCCACCAAAAGCTATACCTGCTTATCAGTTCATACTGTTCGACACATTAGTGGATATGAACAGGCGTGAAAAGACCAATTACCTTATTTCAGAGGCAGCAATTTTGAACTTCAAACCAAAACGTTTTAGCTCAATTTCACTACTAAGATGAGAATAAATTACTTCAAATTGGACTTAAAGGATTGTTTTGGGTAGTGTAATTCTAGCACATTGAGATGCTTTTTATGTACTGTTTACAAAGTTACTGACGTGAAAAGGCCCTTTGGATTGTTGATATATGTAGTAAACTTTATGGTTTAATGTAAGAAAATAACCAACATTTTTGATTATGGATTACGTCAAGTTGAATTGTGACCAAGGCTTATACGTTTTACAGTGTAAAAGTCAAAACATGTGAAGTTTGAGTGGCCCCAGCATGGAACCTTGAGGTACTCCGCAAGTGACTGGGGCAGTAAAAATAAACCTGTATGCTCAGAAGGAGCCAAACCACTTGTGACCTGGATGCAAACCTGGACATTGAGACAGTTTAAAAGAGTGTAGTGGTGAACTGAAATAATAACTGTGGAAAAGACAAACTATGCAATGCTATTTCACATTTTCTTTTATCATTTTTCATTTATCAGCCTACTTAGTATGTATGTCCAAGGTCAGTATGTCAACACCAACACTGTTAGCTGTGTATTTATTAGACATATTCCCTTGAAAGGTAGTAAAAGTGTGGAACATTAGTATTCTATGTGTAGTTGCTGAAATGAAGTTGGTATGCTGCGGTCAATATATGTAGGTAACCTTCTAAACTACTTGACCACTCAAATGTGCAATTTGCTTGTTTATGTTGTATGTATATTTTTTAAAAAGAGCTGAGACATTGTCATCAAATTTTCATTATCTTCAAGTATCCAAATAAGGACGTAATATCAGGACCCTGAAACTTTAATCAGGAGACATGAATGTGAATGTGTCACAGAGCTACAGGTGGAAAACTGACACCTGTAAATACAAAACCTCACACAGTAGGTCACTTTAACAAGACAGCTGCATTAATACTGCATTATTTGGAATACTTTACTGAATTACCATCATTTACAAGTGTTATGAACGTTGTCTAAGATAGTTTGTGTGTTCAAGGTGATCGGATGATCAGCCTTTTAGGTCAAAGTTGAACCCTGCAGGTTTGTTACTGACAGCTGAGAAGGTTCATGGCTAATGATTGACAGCCCACTAGGATGTGTGCATATGTGTGTGTGTAGGCATGTTCACCATATGTTTGCATTACGGATTTCACTGTACAACTTTATCTCTGGTCAGTGTGTGTTTAAATATGTAAAGAGAAGGTGTGTGTTTTTAGGTAGAAAGCGAGACAAAGAGTCTTTGATAGTGAGAGTGCTTTGCTGCGTGTGTGTGTGTGTGTGTGTCCCTCTTGCATGTGTGTGTTTGTGCTTTGGTGATGACAGAAGTGCAGGTCTGGGCAGGGTTAGTGTGTGACGTCAGGCGTGTTCAGGGAGTATGTTGAGCTCCCGGCAGCTCTCAGTCATTCAGTCAGCGCTCAGTCACACTTGTAGGAGGTTTTCCAGCAGTAACCACACAAAGAGGAAACAGAGACAACAGCAAGACATCTGGTAGGACTCTTTCCTATTCTTAAACTCATGCATATTACTAGTTGCTATACTTAAAAGGTAGTATCATGTATCTCGGCAGGACTTTTCATTCTTTCAGTCCTGATTGTCCTTTTTTCTCATTCTCAACCTGCTTCCTGCTTCTTTTATCATTTTGTTTGTCTTTTCAAATGCTGCCTTGCCTTACTTTTAAATGTTCTTTCTGTTCGGTTAAATGTGCGTCTGTCTTTGCTTTTTATGTGAGCCACCAGCAGATTATGTCACATTTAACCTGCTTGTACACATCTCTCAGACATAGTTTATTGCAGTTTGTTGCAGCACAGAATGCAATTATCTTAATTACACTCATTTCTTTTACTTTCTAGTAGCAACACCTGTTCCAACTTGCGTTTAAACAGAATTTGACTTTCATCTTGTCATTATTTTAGGTTTTTGCTATTTTTTTCTGTCACATGATCAGATTTTCACCACACAATAGCCAAAAGAATTCCAAATAAAAATATTATTGCAGTTTATATAAAACTTTATAAACTTTATTTATTTTGTGTTTTGTCTCATTTTTGGTAAGTGAGTTACACTGATAATATGAGTTTAGGGAGCTGGAAAACCATAACTGTACTGTGTGTTGTTCCTATGATGGGAGTGTCAACTAGTTGGTTATTGGTTCTGGATATGACGAGATTAGAATAACACATTGATATCATGTTATTAATGCACAACAACATACAGTACAGCTTGGGTTACATATTTCATACTTGGACTGTAATTAATTTGTCAAAAAGACACAAAACACACAATAAACAAAGCTAAAGATAAAATTGATGGATTTTTTTTTGATATTACAATATATCAGGAATCCTTTGAGCCACAATAATTGTGTAAAAGAAATGCAATATCAACAGCCTGAATACAGATTATTACATGTTTTTGGTTTAATGTGCTAGCTCTCAACAAGCATGCTAACAAACTAACTTATTTTTCAAAGATTTGTTGAGTAAGTGTACTTGTGGTCTGGCACGAAAACTTTCTGGGTTTTTTTCTAATCCAGTTATTTGGGGAAATATTTTTATTATTTTGCTTGCTATACGTCCAATGAGACGATTAAGACCATTCAAATGATGCTAAATAGGAAGCTACATCCGGCAGTCAGTTAGCTTAGCTTACCCAGTACTTAAAAACTGGACAAAACAGCTAACCTGGATGTGATGGGACTCAGTAAAGCCACCACTCGCATTCAAGAAATAGCCCCTCAAATAACCTTAACCTGTTGTTTTTACAGTTTACATAAACAGTATTTAAGCTAAGCTAAGCTAATGAGCTAATAGTCGTAGCTTCATACTTAGCATGCAGGCATGCATACAGCTGCCCAAAGCTGCCCAACACTTTGGGCAGCTTTAGTTTGAACTGCCCAAAGTGTTCATCTTTCAAAAAAGAAGCCATAGTTTTTTATTTGCTAAAAAAGTAATAAAAAAAAGCTAAATTAGCATAAATTCAGAAATAATTATGTGTAGTTTTTTTTTCATGTGACTCTGTTTAAAATATAGATTCTGGCAGGAAAATTCACGTTTCTCAACAGAGCAGAGTTTGTGCAGACTTACTTCTTATGTAACTGAAGGTGAAAAGGTTTAAAAGGCTCTTAATCAGTGAATCACAAACAGTACATACTACCTTTAATCGGTGATGTCACAGCAGGTGTTTTGTTGGTCGCTGCTGACATCATGATCTGTGGTGTCAGACCAACATTTAACTTTAGCCTCTTCACATATTTATAGAAATCAGAGATTTACAGCCCGTCCTTGTATTGTTATTTAAGATTAACCAGCAGTTAAAGTGACATTAGCACTGAAGTCATCGATTCTGGCAGCAGTTCAGCATCCAGCAGATGAACTTGGTGTCAAAGTCTGACTGTTTGTGTACATGTCTGTGTTTGTCCTCCGTCGTAAGAACACTGTGTCTTTAGTTTTGACATCCAGCTTTTATCGCAAACCTGATAACGCTCACTCTGACCTCCAGCCTCGGTCACAAACACACACATGCATGCATTTACAAGTCAAAAGCAGAACTAAGTGTCTGAAACGCTGTGACGGAAACATGAGAGTTAGTCATTTTTCTACATCTTGTGATGCTTGCATGGCAGATTTGTCACAAGCACATACCATCCAGAACAGATGATTCACACTGATAAAGCAGGCCCACATACCAAAGGCTCAGGAGCTGCTATGAACTGGGTAGGAAATTTGGAGAATAAGGATGAGGGCTGGGTTACGTAAGGGGTTTAATCTATAATCTCTCTTCTCTTAGAGGTAAAACAGAAGTGCAACAGAAGCCGAGACAGAGCGAAGAAAAGATGGCAATTGGCAAGAACTCCAGGAAGAGCTCAGTCCGAGGCTCCATCAGGGCCCCGAAGTTTCTGGACAAATCCAGCGGCTTCTACGGTCGCCTCGATGAGCCGGAGATGCCCACAGAGGGAAGACAAGTGGAGGAGAATGTGATAGATGATGGCAACAGAGAGGAGAACAGCTCATCCCTAACTGTGGTGCGCAATTTTGGGGTGGATGAGAAGGAAGAAGCGGAGGATTTCATGATGGAAGACGACGGCGAGACTCTCCTGCAAAGGAAGCCTAGCCGCCGCAGCAGCAGGTGGAGGAGAAGCTCCAGGAGGAAGCAGCAGAAGGAGGGGAAGGCCGAGGAGGAGCAGGCCAGAGACGAGAGGCCGAGCCTGGGCTCGGAGAGCCTGGTGGACGTGGTGGAAACCAGGGTGGAGATAGAAGTGGAGGGAGAAAACGAGAAGGAGCCGACACTTGTTCACTTCCCTGTTCGGGAGGAAGACGATGACCAAGTCCTGATCAGAGACAAGAAGAGGGGAAGAGAAGAGGAGGGAGAGGAGGAGAGGAAGGCAAAGAGGGAGCAGGAGGAGGGGATGAAGGTGGTGAAGAGGAAGAACTACCGCAAGGTGAGGAGAGAAAGCAGACGAATATTGAATCTTATGCTGTTTCTGCCAAAGTATTCCAGAAACTTTTCTCCTTGTCTGTCTCATATGTACATAAATGGGGTGGCTGTGGCTCAGGTGGTAGAGCGGGTTGTCCACTGATCACAAGGTTGGCGGTTCGATCCCCGGCCCCTCCGCATGCTGAAGTGTCCTTGGGCAAGACACTGAACCCCATGTTGCTCCCAATGGTAGATTAGCGCCTTGCATAGCAGCTCTGTCACCATTGGAGTGTGAATGTGTGTGTGAATGGGTGAATGCGAAACACATTGTTAAGCGCTTTGGATGCCGCTAAAGTAGAGAAAAAGTGCTATATAAGTGCAGACCATAAATTCCACATCAGCCCACATGGTTAGACTTTAAGCCTCTGAAGGTTACATAACCAAATGTGGAGTGTTTGAGGAGCAGAGGGGTAAAGTTCTCCCTCTACATCCTCCACATGGAGCCGGCTGGGTTATTAATCACCATGGAAACTATCATTTGACCTTAATAACTGACTACCACCTGGGGCAAAGTGCAGCAGCCATTGGTGCATGTCACCAACACGTTAAGCGCCATGGCTTTTTCCTTTACGTCACGTTTAATGACATGAAAAATGAAGCAGGTTTCACTTTTAAGCTTTCAGCAGCACAAGAGGAAAACTGGTCACATCACCTGATTCATGGGCAGTTAAGATTTTCTGACATTCACACAGAGGTGACATTCCTCTGCCTCCTATCACGTCCTTTGATCAGTGGAACGAAGTAAAGCGGCGTAGACCCGCCTGCTAAACCCACACCATAAAAACATTCCTCTGCTGCTAATCAGCCTCAGAGTCGGACCGCCTGTGAGATTAGAAGATAAAATCACCAAAAGGCGCTGCAGAACTTCAGTGCTGTAAAATAAGTCTGTGTGCTACTTTGAAAAACTATAGCTGGTTTAGTGTTTCTTGAATGGCGTAAAGTCACCAGTTGCTATAGCAACAAGGGTTGTAGTTTCCAACCACTTTCCAGTGACTGACATTTTTTTCCAGGTGGAATTTTAGATATTAGCACGAGTCTTTCATTTCCTAGGAATTTCCCTGGAAGGATTCTGCACCACGCACACAGCAAGTCATCTGAACATGCAAATATCTAAACATCATTGACAAGGAAGAACACAGCACTGGAGCACTTCTCAACCGATCGGCCACAACATTAAAACCACCTGCCTCATACTGTGGAGATCCACTTTGTGTTGCTAAAACGGCTTTAAAACGCCAAAGCAGACCTCTGAATGTTGCCCGGTGACAGGCACAAGATGTTGGCAGCAGATCCTCTTCAAATCCTGAAAGTTCTGATTTGAGGCCTCCATGAATCAAACTTATTTTAGATGCTTGATCTGACTGTTGGTTTGCTGCCTAACAAATGCCACCTACTGTCTGGTGTCACTGGAACGAGAAAATCTATGCTATTGACGTCACCTGGCATTTATTTTAATGTTGTGGCTGAACAGAGTAAATAACACTACACAATTCTGGAGGGAGAACTTGAGTGGAAATTATAGGAAGTTAATGCTTGGAGAAAATACAGAAAGGACCCTGAATCTCTGTGAACACTTTAATTCAAAACTACATACTAAGTACACAAACTGCATATTCATTCAGCAGCAGTCAACACAACGTACACAACTGCTTCCGTCTTATTTATATTTTTGTGTCTGCACAAAACTAATTTATTCCATATGATGAACATTTAAATCTGTAATTTTCTGTCACATCTGATTCACACTCTATTACTTTTAGTCACTGCTTCTTATTCATCTTGTTATACTTTTTAAAAATCTTTTTATTTTTCAATTTTTTTCATTTTTAAATATTTTTAAATAATTTTAAAATATTATTTATATTTTTATTTTTTCTATTTTTCATTTTTAATTTTTTTTTGTTATTCCTGTCATGTATTATTTTTTTGTTTTTTTATTTAATTTATTTATTTATTAATTTTTTTAAACTGCTACTGGCAACACTTTTTAATCTATGCGTTTCACTGCAGTAAAATTCCCTCTTTGTGAAGACCTACTTTGCAGTAAAACCTTCTGATACTGGACGCAGCAGCTATTCTCAGGTCGACCTTTTTGCTACAGACCTGATCCTGTATGCAAAGTTCTAACTGTGACCCTCTTGTTCCCGTCAGGCCTTGGACCGGGCGCTCCGTCGTGGCTGGGAGGCCTTCATCACCAACCTCTACAGCGTCACGCTCACACCCGTGACGTCCTCGCCGTCGTCCCCCTCGTCAAAGAAGAAGCATCAGCATAACTCCGTGTTAGCTGAGTTCCAGTAGAGCTGGAGGAAGACATGGACAATAAAAGCAAAACCCTTTCTTAGCATTTAATATGATTAAATCAGGGTCATGCAGTGTTTTTTCCTGCTACTGAGCAGCCATGGACAATCCTGCCTGCATTGCAGTTATTAATTATGTGTATTACTTACTGAGTCTTAATTACTCACTATTACTGCCTTATCATGTCAGTTTGCACAAACACTGCAGGTTTCCACTTTTATTTAATGAGCTGCAGGAGACAAGCTGCTTGTTTTACAGTGAAGTCTATGGGACTGGAAGAATCGGAGTCTTTATGTGACTGAGTTCAGCAGCTTCTGATTCCAGATGCATATTAGCTCATGTCCACTGTTAAGAGCTTGTAGTGCAAATAGCCTCTGCTGCCTTTGGGTTAACATTATGAAGCGAGTGTTGATGTGTAACCTGAAGGAGCTGGAAGATAGCGATGACTGATGAGTGGACTTTAGTTCTGTCTGATTCTTGCTGCTATTTATGGCTGTCTGGCAGCTAATCAGTAATCAGTTGAGGTTAATGAGAACAGGCTACAGAATCTGTCAGTATTCAGACATTGTGATCCACGTTTTCATGCACATTTGTATTCTAATATTTAAGACATTTCAGTTTTAACCTGTTTAAGTGTTTTCGTTTTTTTTTTGTTTTTTTGTCTGTTGCATACGAATTGTCACCCAGTACGGCTTGTTAGCGTCGTCCTCATGAGATCCCTGTGTTTGTTCTGGTGAAGGTTGTTAAACCTGACGGGACTGAGCGGTGGAGTGAATGCGTTGGCGTGTATTTGTACAAGAAAAACCAAAACGCACAGATGACTCTTTGTATTTTCTGGTAATAAGTTAATATTTAATCCACCAGCAGGACCTGATGTGCGTTTTTTCTGTTGAGTGATTGCAGCTGCATGCTGTGTTTTTATACATGTATTGTGATTTTATAAAGATGACCACAAGCTGAAATGTCAAACTGTATTTAAGAGATATTAATTATTTACCTTTGTAGAAGTGAAAATAATATTTTCAATAAACCTGATGGAATTTTTAATGTAATCAACTATGGGTGTGCTTTTTTCTTATCACCTCATGTGTACCTGCTAGTTTGTTGAACAGTAGATTTGATACAAAAAAGTAACTGACCGGCTTAAAAATGCTTTAATTCTCAGAAATCACCTTTTGATATTAAAGTCATGAACCTTAACAAAAATGACTTTTTCGAGTAAATAAAACACATTTTGCTGATTGGCGTCAGTTTTTTTCAGAGTAAAACTGCCACTATAACCTGCTTTTTAATTCACTGGAAAAAAACATGAATGAAATAAGTTAGTTCCCATCATCTGGTAACATAGCAACTGTTGCCGTGACACAAAAGTAGTGCAGTGTAACAGATTAAATTAAAATGTTCAAGTCAAGATGAAGATTTAACCTGCTGAGCTACATACACCGATGAGGCATAATGTTATGACCACCTGCCTAATATTGTGTTGGTCCCCTACATGTGGTCAAAAATGACCAGGACATTGGCATTGCATCCTTTGGGTACTCTGGCTTGTGCAGTGGGGCCTCTGTCCATCAAACTTGTTCCACTGCATCCTGTTGATGCTTGATCAGAATGGGGTGTAGGAAGTTTGGAGGTCAGATCAACATGTTGGGTCATTGTCATGTTCCTCAACATGTTCCTGATTGGTTGATGTTGTTTCCATGTGGTGGGGTGCATTTTCCTGCAGTGACATTTGGGATTTCCATTTGCATGAGGGAGTGTGTTTGTTGTGGTACAATGTTTATTTGTGTATCTAAGTCTCATCAACATGGATGTTAAAGTCCAAGGTTTTCCAGCAGAACAGCACATAGTACCAATATGATCAATGTTATTCACTTCACCTGTCAGTGGTCAGAATGTTGTGGCTGATCAGTGTGTAATGTACAACTTCATGATAGAAAGTGAATAGTTCGTCCAAGCACCAGCTATGATTTAACACAACTACAATCTGATCTTTGCACTCTGACGTTTCAACTAAATATCTCACTGGATCTGTCATAACAAGCTTTATGGCTCAGTATATTTATAGATATTCACTCAGTGATAACATGGCAATTAAAACACTTCATAAAAAAATGTATTATTGCCTTTATAATTACAGTTAGTAGTAGTGACAGTGATGGTGACAGAGGTGACACACGTATTAGAAACCATGTCATAAAAGCTCAAAGTTCAATTTAGTTGTAATTTCAATCAATAAAGTTGAAGCTGAGGTGCAACTTTCTGTTTTCGCTCCTGATTAACTTCAGCACTACTTGCAGAATTATACACAGTTTTATTGTGAGACCAACATTGTTACAACATTGTCTAAAATAAAATGTGCATCCTGCACTAATGTACTTGGTAGCAAAATGATTTAAAGAGCAACTGGCAGGTTGGAGACTCCGATGAAATCAAGTGTGGAAAATGAAGCAAAAACTACATCTCTAAAAAAAGTCTATATGCAGTAGTTTATTATTGAGAACTGCTTACGGAGTTGATAACTGAATCAAAAAGCACAAGTTGGCCTTCACCTCACAAAAGGGAGTGTGGCCAAGCAAGCTCAGTGTTGACAGTATATAAGAAATCTGGATCCTAGCTGTAGTTTTGACGCTGACGCAGGTGGATTCATTCAAATATAATGGACTATTTTATAATTACAAGCCCGCTAAGTGTCAAACAGACCAGGACCAGCCGACAAATGAAAGAAATAATGACCATAGGAAAGATATACATTTTCAGTTTTACTGTACTAACAGGACATAACAAGCATTAACTATAGCAATAGCTTCTATTGGCCGATTTTCAAATGTAAATTTAGTCAAAAATTCATCCAGCAGGTTGCTCTTTAAGGCAATAATCTGTTTTGGCAATAGAGGAGGCTGCAGTTTCAGGTCTGCAATTCTAGGAGCCTCGTTTTGCATGAAAGCGCCACCTAGTGAACCAGATGATCATCTGAATCGGTGACTTGGGTCTTTAAAGGGTTATTCCACCCAAATAGTACTTTGTATCTGACAACTTTAGCCATTAAAGGTTTGTTACATCCCAGTACCAATTTCTGTCCTTTGTTGCTCACTCTTGCATGTTGAGTAACTTGTCTAATCAGTGCAATCAGGTCAATATCAGATAAAACAAGGATGGAATTTGTAGTGAATAGATCTCAACTAGACATTTAAAAGAAGAGAGGCAAGACAGCACCACCTGGTGAAGTGGACAGGAGTGGCGTATTGAACTTAAGACCACATGTATATGCCTCTCTCCTTTAAAATCTATCAGTTCAACCCAATCATTTCAATCGGTTTGACATCTTTTGCAAACAAAGGTCATATATCATGTGATTATATCATTATTTTACCTGATAATGAACCAGTTACCCCCAAAATACAACCCTTAGCTTCAAAGTTAAGTGAAATGTTGTATTTAGCTGGAATAAACCATGAAAACCATGAGATGTCAAACAAAAAATTTTTTTTTTGAGAAAAATACACTTTTTAAAATATAAGTATGTGCAGTATTTTTGGTGGATTAAACCATAAGTGGCAGAATAAAGCCATCATCCATCATCCAAATATCTCCATATGTGTGTTAGGTATGTGTGCATTTTATTTATTATTATTATTTTTACATTAATATATGGCATTTAAAAAACAAAATGAGTAATTTAATGACAATAAAACTGGTTATTTTATGATTTATTCGAGGGCTGCTCTCTACAGTTCAGTCTGCGGTGTGTGTTTCTGCTGCCACCGAGTGGAGAGGAAAATTGGCGCTCTTTCTCAATCAAACTGACGTAGTAAAATTACATTTATAATTTCATTTAATTTTTATATATATTTTCGGCATAATTTCTGTAAATACGTCAGTATTTATTTATCGAGTTTGGTTTCATCCAAAGCACGTGAAACTGTTCTTAAAGAGCCGTTTTCTGGGCGAAAGTCAGCCGGTGGGAGGAGTCCTGGAGGCCGGACATAAAAACCAGACGCACCGGCTTCCTCTTCCACTTCCTCCTGTCCTGTGACCGAGGTAAGGTAACGCACATTTGTTAACACTTATTCAATTTTAGGCTTTTATTATTTATTGAGTAACTTATACGAGTTGCAGAACTGCAGTAAATTTGCATCTGTGTCTTTATTTTAAATATATTTAGGCTAAAAGCTGAGGTGGAGTTTTAGCTAGCAGCTTGTGTGCTCCATTTGGGTGCAGCAGCGCGCAGAGCTGCAATCCCTAACCATCCACTTGTAAAATTCACAAATTTTATCTGTAAAGTTTTACTAACGACAGAAAAACATGTCGACAACTTGCTGCATGCTTTATTGAGACAGATTTGCAGTTATTTTGGTATTTTACACTCAGTGATGGCCGATGATGGTTAGGACGAGGTTGCTAGCAGCGTCTCTTTATGATGAGAATTTTCACAGACCTGTCCTGAATGACTGTGATTGTACTTTATTATTCTGATGGGAGACGTATTTTTCACAATAATAGTGAGTTTTCAGCTCTGGCCGTCTACATCACGTTGCATAGGAGCGGTCACGTGGTAGCCAGTATGGAGGTTTGCGTGCTAGCTGCAACATGCTAACTCAAAACGGTTTATTTTTCTGTTTTCCAGATGGCAAAAGACTCCAAAGATTCTTCCTGCAAAGGTAATGTCTCTAAAACATGTGGTTTTATTGCATTAATAGTTTGCAGTATTGTACATTTTTAAAGATGTCATTGGAGAAAGCATGGCTAGCATGGAGCCTCATGCTACAGTGATGTTCTACTTGAACTCTCTCACTGAATGAATCTCTTGAGGAAACTTTAATCTCTCAATTTCTGAGTAGCATGAAGTTGTCACAAGTGTTCACGTCCTAAACTGTGCTTCAAACTCACTAAAGGCGTTTTTTATTTTTATGTTTTAGCTGTTAAAAGAATGAGGAGACTCCCTACATGAGGTAATTAAAAGTTTTGAATTTTACTTAATGTTTGGTAGTTTTTAAATAGGTTTGCTCAGCAACTGCACTAAACAGGCCAAATTCATGCTTTCCACATAGCTTCCATACTAGGGCTGAATGAAAAATCAAATTTAAATCAAAATTGCACTTTGAAACGATGCAGTGAACAAGTCACTAAGGGTGCAGTTTATGGATTTTGAGGTATGGCTGATAAATGCAACTAATGTGATGAAATTATTTTGAGCAGATTGAAAATTTCAATGTTAGTTTACCCATTGATCATTGTTCAGGTATGCACATGAGTTTGACTCGCATAAGTGCAGTCTCTTTATTTTATAGTCACACATTGCATTTGCAGCCTGCAGACTTGATTGCGTAAAACCTCTGTCAGTTGATTTACAAACTCCTGCTGTCTCATTCTTTTTGTCGTGTATGATGTGTTTTAATGCTCCATCAAAATAAGCTGGAGATTTTCCCAAAACGGTTGAGCCCGAGTCTGCACAAATGAATCTGCAGATGTCTGCTTGTAGCCCAGGACTACAAACTGAAAATCCCTCTTAAAAAATAAATGGGGAGTAAAGTGTGCCAGACAAAATCTGGATATTATGTATGACTTCAGCCTTTTTTGTTTAGATATGTCTGTAATTTACCAGGGAAAGTCTGTAAAATGTATGAAAGTCTGACTGTGTGTCTTTCTGCCTAACAGATTTTCACCTGTTGTAGCCTGATTAGAACAATGTTCACTTTCAGAGTCTGCAGCAGTCGGCATATGGGACTGTGGGAACGATGAATTGGCCTTTTGTAGACGAGCCTTTAATTGGCTCTCTGGCTGTTTAGGAGCTTGCTGTGTTGCAGTGATGAATCTCAGAACTCTCTCTTACCGAATCAGCCTTTGAAGAAACTTCTTTACCAGATTCTGAGCAGCAAATGAGCTCCAATTAGCATCCAAAAAATACAAGAGTAATAGTTTTGGCTAACTGACCTTCAAACTCATATCTAATGTTTTTCTTAGCAGATGCTCAAGGCTCTTTAAAGATGAAGAACAAGAATGAAAGATTTCTGCAGGTGAGCAAAACTTAAGTTCAAGTCCGACTCCACCAAGGGTCCAACTGATGAGTTTATAAAAGACAAGCATATGCCTGACTTCTGTGATGATTCATTAACTCTGACTCGCCCTTCAGAGATGCCAAAGCTGATTTTGTTTTTAGTTTATGACTCACAAGTTATTTCTCTTGCAGGTTGGCCTTCAGTCCAGTCAGTACAAAGCAGCTTGAAAATGCGCTGAGGTGAGTCAAATTCTGCTTATTGCAAGAGTTCATTAATGAGTTGGGTATAAACGTGATGATTACAATGACAAGCATATGTCTGATCATAGTGATGTCAGCCTTTAATCTGATTCCCCTTAAAATAACTGAGGAATTGTTTCACTCTGATGCATGTGACTAATCTGAATTTTTCTGTTAGGTTGAACTTCGATGTGAAATGCCAAGAGAAGAGCGATGCTGCATCATCACCATGTAAGTCTTATGTTTGGCTGTAATGGTGATTATCAGAAATGCCTTTCCTGTAGTGCTGTAGTTTCATGAAACTAATGTTTATTAGAATATTAATGTGAGCCCCTGTATGCTGTGAATGCTACAGTATTTCTCAAGCTACACATGTTAATTACATACTGTTTGGGAAGTGCTGACTTTCATTTTAATAAGTGGAAGGCAAGGTGTTACTGACTGTTTGAAAGGATGAAATGGGGTAATACCCATCAAACAGCTGGACGACTAATGTCACATGGCAGTTTGTCACCAAAGCCCTGATCAAACCTTCAGGTCCTGTATTTATTCTGGAAGTCATGGCTTTTTATTAAAGTGTTAATTTCTCCTGCAGTCTCTGCTGAGAGCCTGAAGGAGGGGATGCACCCAAAAGTCTTCATGGTAAGATTTTTTTTTAAATATTCTGTGGTTATTTTGAATTTAAAAATGTCATGCAGTTTCAGTGATGATGATACTTAGCTCACTTTGAACCGATGTGAAACGACATGAACTTCTGAGAAACTGCATTAACTGGCAACTTCTAGTTTAAGAAAGATGCACTTTGTTAACTTTATAATGCTGCAAGAGTAGCTTTACTTTGATTTTGCATGTTGATCAGTTGCAGTTCATGTTGCTAATCAGTAGGGCTGCAACTGGTCATTTTTATTGTAGATAAATGAGATTTTTCTCATTAAGTTAGTTGTCTGGTCTATAAAATGTCAGAATGGTAAACTGTTGCTCAGTGTTTCCAAATTCAAGATGTCCTTTGTTCACATCCCAGACATTCACTTTGTTGTCAGGGGAGAAAAGAAAACTGAAATAGCATTTAAGTAACTAAAACCAGAATTCTGATTCTTTAAATTGAAAATTGTTGTTACCAAATTTTAAGAGGAGTAATTGTTGTAGCTCTAATTTGTTTTAGTTTGAACACTGAACAGGAACATTTAAAGGATTTATATTAAACGATGTAGTAAATGACCTTTGTCTTGTCAGATTGGTCCTTGACTGCTTCAGCATCAAGAGGGAGGCGTTCCAGTTGGAAGGTAAGATTTTGAATCGCTGCAACAGAAACACACCCAGTAGCCTTCAGTCTCAGACCTGCTGAAAATGATGAGATACATTTGGAATCTCGTTCGTCTGAACTGCTGTTGAGAAATGGAATATCTGACATCAGTGACGGTCAACGGTTAATAATTTAAGAATTCAATACGCTGTGCTCAGGTCTGACAGTGTCGTCTCTTACAGGTAGCTGGTTTTGGACACTTGAGACGCTGCCATCTTCTCACAAACACAGATGCTCGCCCAGGTTAGTGACCCTTGAACATTCAAATAGGCACGTGCTTGTTTAAAAATAGGGGGGGAAATATGAAGCAGTGCTCCATCCAAGAATGGCCTCGACCTAAGATGGGGTAATTTGTTAGTAAACGACAGGCATCATCACATCCAGTTTCCTTGATGATGACACCTGCACACGTCTTACGCCTCGTGTTAATGCCAGAACCTGAAAAGGTGAACCCACTGGCGTTACCTTGGCAATAAGGGGATGACCCGTTGGGGCTACCAACAGTCTGAATGGGAACAATGGATGTGATCATTTTTAATTGCCCATCAGCAAGTGAGATGACAGAAATTTTAACACAGTGATGTGCTGAGGGTTGAATTCTTGGTTTAGTTGCATTATCCAATCCCAGACTTTGCATATTCACTCCTTGGCCTGATAAGACACTGAGAATGGAGGCTTGCTTGCTTTAAAATGAGCTTTAGGTCCCTTAAAGGAGGTTTTGATAGTTGGAACTGCTTCTTACCTGGATTTATGACTGAAAAGATGCCGATTGTACATCCAAGTAGTAATTCTGTATTCAGTTGGCAGATATATGGCGATCTTAACTTTTTTCTTCTACTTTTTAGGTTGAAGCAGTACTGAAGCAATTGGACAAAGTTCTACAGAGTTGAGGTAAATGTCTGATCAGTGCTCCAGCAGTAACCAGTCCGTTACACAGAAGTGATGAGCCTCTGTTACCGCCCCAGTCTGAGAATTCATGACTGATTGGTACCCTCTGATCCCATCAGTTAGAAATTATGATCACCCTCTGATCCAAACTACTTCACAAACTTAACAAACCTCCTTCTCCTGTTACAGGTTTAACCTTCTGGGCTCTAAAGATTCAGACATCCACAGACGCCTGGACAGAGCTACAGGTAAATGAGCAAGTGTAGTATTGCTGCTGGGATTGTGGATATGATGTGAATTTCATGCACACAGTCAAGGGATGTTATTCCAGCTTCCCTTACTCCTCTGCTCTCCCTCCTGTTGACCCGGTGTGACACTGAGAACCCTGAACTGCCCCAGGTGTAAGGTGATCTGCTGGAGTTCTGATGGAGGCTGGGTGGAGCATTTGACTGAAGCCATCCCCCTGATCACATCCTAGAAGCAGAAACGTTTACACTGCTTGAAATTTGTACAGCCTTTTGACATGTGACAAAATGTGCCACTGAAAGAAGCATGTTGTTACTCTTTAAACCAAGGTGCTGCGGCGTCACTTCACATCTAAAGGCATAGCAAAGGTGCTTTGATTATTGTGAGCTTTAAAACATTTTAGTTTCAGTGCTTTGTGATACAAAATATTTAGTGTGACTTCACTGCAGCTCATGTTTGCCGTTTTCTTTTCCTTGCAGCTTGACGTCATCGCACTGACCTTGCGCTCAGTCAGTCCATGTTTCGGTGAGTATTAGAGTAACACTACAGTTGGAAATTGAAGAAATTTCAGAAAATACAGTGCAGCAGTTTTAAAATCTTAAGCAGAAGTGATGACTTCTTGTTACCGCCCCAGTCTGAAGATTCATGACTGATTGGTATACCCTCTGATCAAAGCTAATCTTAACACATCGGAAGTAACATGAAGATTTCTGCGATACACTTCTAAGATACCGTTTCTCTTTGCAGACTGGAGAGAACTTGTGCCATCTTGAAGATCCATCAACCATGTTGAACTGGCAGTAAAGTGGAGACTTTGAAATAAAGTGTTTTTCTCCTCATTTGTGACTTGTTTTTTGTTTTATATTGCAATATCTGGTCTTGTGGTTTAGAACAGGGGAGTCACTTTTCCTGTAACTCAGAATGCAAGCAGAAGTTACAGGAGAGAATTACAAAAGGTGAGACGGTCAGCTGTTGAGATGAATCATGCAGAGCCGTCACCAGTGTCTAAGTGTTCTTAATTAGTCATAGACTCTTAAGATCTGAACGTTGTTAGTTCCCATGGTGATGCCTTTTGAGTGCAACACTAGAATCCAGACTATGACCAGGTTGTTGCACAATGTTGAAGCTGAATCAGATTTTCTGTTTTTGAAGCGGGTGAAAAAAACCACAAAAGGTCTCTGATTACAAATGCTCAATTGAAGCTTTAATTAGCCAGAATCTCAAATCATTAGCCCGGAAGTTCCACAATAACTAAAGTACTGCTAAGACATCTGTTATTTGAAGTACTTCACCCAGCCTGAATTCTGAGGTTGGAACTGGCAGTGAAGAAAAACTACTCGATATTCCAAAGCTGTGCAGGCAGGCTTTGGATTTACAGCAGTTTAACCTTGAGCATGAATTCATCTAGAAATTGCTGATTTCTTACCTTGACATGGGCTCTAAGATAAATATGAATGAAAGTTTGGGTTACACCTGCAATGGCTAAATCAGAAAAGCCCAAAAACTGAATTCACAGCAGGGACGTTGCTTTTGGAACAGCAACTCAAGACTGCAGGAGTTAAATTATACATGTCTGCACTGCAGAGCTTAACCTGGACTCTAGCAGTGACTGTGGATCGAATGATTGAACTTAATAAAAGCCCTGGGTAATAGTGACACAGCTAAACTTATTTATTAGAAAAACTACATAGATTTCAGTGAGGCGCAAATCATCAGTTGACAATCTGATTAACCACAAAGTATAAAAGCATCAGTCAATACACAGGCTGCAAAAGAAAAATGTTGAGCTCAATTTAGATGCATCTGATTTCCACAGTCTGATCATGAGCCTGGAGACCCTTCAGAGCTCATCAAACAGGAGGGGCTGCGTTTTGTTAGTGTTCACTCAGTCAGCAGTGAAGATCCGTGCAGCGATATCGTCCAGCAGCCAGTCCACTCCAGCTAACAGGTTGTCTCCTGTGACTGCGCTGCAACCGATGATGCACCAGTGATGACTTTTGATCTCATCCAGGGCCAGCGCCTGCAGGGGAACACACAGGAGGGCATCTCGTATGAGGACATGATATAATAAAGCTGCGTTACTGAAAAACAGTAAAGAATGAGACCAGAGCTCACCTCTCTAATTGCCTCTTTGGACAGAGCTCCTGGTAAATCCTGTTTGTTGGCAAACACCAGCAGTGTTGCACCGGCTAACCTCTGCAGGGGATAAGGAACAATGCATGTTATGTATGTTATGAGCTCACACAAAGCTAATCTCAGCCAGGAAATCTAAGCTGCAGCACTAATTTTACTTCAAAAAACCACTTGTGATGATACAGTATTGGAACCAAAAGGCTGGTCATCGATTGCCGATTTCACAAACCCACTTTTCTGATCCAAAAGCTGTTGCAACCCCATCAAATATTACACTCACGTCCTTCAAAAAGTCCCCACTAAACCCTTTGGGCTTCTTGTGAGTGTGATTGTTCTATACCTCCTCCAGCAGCAGCGCACTGAGCTCCTGCCTGCAGTCCTCCAGCCGGAGTCTGTCTGCGCTGTCCACCACCCAAACCAGCCCGTCTGTGCTCTCAAAGTAGTTCCTCCAGTAGGAACGAAGGGACTTCTGACCACCTACATCCCAAATATTTAGCTTAAACCTGTAAAATCCCAGAGAAAACACAAGAAGTGTGAAGTAAAAATGTAAATGTATAGACTGATAATCAAATCTCCAAAAGAAAAACACATGACCTATTCAATTTAATGTAAAAGGCCAACTGAGACTTCACCTGATCAGTATCTTTGCATGTTTCCTGGGCTGTTCTCAGTTCACAACTATTAATATTTGTGTGCTTTGCAAAATGTGTAATGTCAGACAAATGATCTGTTGAAGAATGGCTAATACAATTAAGCCATAAATTATCTATACCCATGCTAAATTTGGATTTGCAGTGACTTTTTATTTCACCAATAGGTTTCCTCTGGCTGGAAATGAAAAAAAAAGTAACAAAAGATGGTAAAATATTGTGTTAGTCATGTTATTAATAATACATTTATTATTTTCTATTTATTTTTGTTGTTATTGTCTTGCCTTTCAATGTCATTTCTGTCCACAACTTGTTGGTTCAATTAAAAAATGACTATGCGCATAAAGAAATATTATTTCAAAAATATGTTTTTCAGTTTTTTTCAAAAACAAACAATAATGTTAATAATGGTGATGTTTGCCACATTTCAAAGCCTGGAATGCCCTGCTTATGACCTCAAGTGTCAGCAAAACATACATCGTAAGGCCTGTAGGCTAAATGACACATTACTTCCTCATTTAGATGTGTGAATGAGAACAGTGTCTTTAATTTTAAAATATGATTGTAGTGCTTTGCAGGTTTTTTTGCACTGATGGCAGAAATTTTGTACAGTTGGCAGAAATTGTACATGAGAAATTTGCTCTTTTTTGCAGTAGTTGTTCCTGAGAATTAAAGTCCATCCTGAAGCGACTTTTGTGATGGAACTGTTTGTGTGGCGTAGAAGAAGAAGTTCTTCTTCGCCTGTGCTAATGCAGGTCGTAGCTAAATGTTACCCCCTGTGCTCCAGAGTTTTGATGTTGAAGCCCAGCGTGGGAGAGATGGTGCTCACGTCTTCTCCGTTAAACTTCTTCAGGATGGTCGTTTTACCCGCGTTGTCCAAACCTCTGCATGACTCAGGTCAAAGAAAAACACCTGACTTCACAGGAGACAGGTAACTTATTCACCTGCTCACCAGTTAATTGTAAGTGCGAGCTAACATGCTAACAGTGTAATGCAGCAAAAAAATTAGCTTCACGAGCAAACAGCCGTCATCCTGTCTTAATATCTAACCACATACGGAGTTATAAAATCGCTGCTAGCAGTTCTGATGAAGCTATGATGATGCTACAACATGAAAATGCTACTTTTCTCCAGCTAAGCTGGCCACGTTCACAGAAAGGATACAGCATCAGCAGCCTCATCTCCCGCTCCTTCTGTTTCATCTTCTTCAAAATTGTCAGCAAACCCATCGTGGCGCTTTCACTCTAAACTGCTAGTCTAAAAAACTATATATTACTGTCTTTTTAGGCTTTTATATGGATTAAATTTAGCTTCCACAAGCAGCATTGCGATCCAGGAAGACGCTGCAGTGCTAATCCCGCCCCACGCAGCCACTGATTGGTTCATTTAGTTGCAAAAACGCGTTAATTGGTTGATGGAGACGCTTGACTCTCGCTGATTGGTCAGTAGGTGTTTTGAGGTGTGGTCGTGCTGCAGTACAGTGCCGCTCCCCTGTGTGTTGTGGGAATTACACGTCTGCTTGCCATACATTATTTCTTAGTGTACAGTGTGCAGACTGATATATTACAAAAATGAATACACAAATTGTATAATAGTACAGTTAATGCAATTTACATGTTATACTGGCCAGAAAAAAACAGTCATATTTCTTTAAACTCTTTCAAATCATGTTTTTCAGCTTGTTTATAGTGAGTTACTGTGCAGCCAGCAGTGATGGAGAAAAATTCAAAACCTTACTTAGGTAAAAGTATATAAGTATTATAAGCAAAATGTAGTTAAAGTATGAAAAAGTACTCACTGTGCTGTGAAGTGTTTTTGTCAAAGTTGTACTATTATATATGATGTGTTTAGATTAATAAAGTTGCACTTTACTCCTAGTTTGCTTGTACTTTAAAGTTGCTAAGTACTTTACATACTGTTGGGTTGTTTAATCTACAGCACTGCATTATATTCTATTAGATCATCTTATGTTTGGGTATGTGTTTTGGACAATAGTTTATATATCTTAATGTTTACAACAATGTTCTTAACTCAGAAAAGAGTGACTCATCTTTCAGTTTATTACAAACATTCAAAAAAATCACCACCAAATCTGGAAGTACATGCTTTTCATTGGAAATGTCTGAAGAGTTCTAAACCAAGACTGTGTTCAGAGTCAGAAGTACAGTATGTATTTTCACAATGAAATGTTTTATGACTATCAGATTTAATGTTTATGTTTTAAAATACAAGATAAGACTAAAATAGTATGTCATACATATAAATAACATATGGGAATGTGGACAAAAAGCACAGATGTGACCATTTTTGAGGCTGCAGAGGAAGAAGAGGTATGCAAGGAGAAGGAGGTTGAGGAGGTTTTCTCTGTTTCTCAGAGCTCCAACATGTATTTGACTGTGATAACTCTAAAATCGATTTATATTGGGTAGTTTTGTTGATCTGAAGGCTCACAACTTGAACATATTGATACATTTTACACTTAAAATTACTGAAAACTAAATGATACGAGAATCAAATGATGAAATATAAGCTGTTAGATACTAATGTGGGTTGTACATCTGATAAAAGCTGCAAAATGTAATAAAGAAAAGTACACGTTATCATTTTACATAAAGTGCAAACTAATCAATAAAAATGTTTTTCAAGTAACAATCGTTTTTGACCAGTTTAGAGTTCTTTGATAGATGTTTCCTGCTTTGTTAAATACAGATAATCATTAGTAAAAATATTTTTTCAGCTAAAATTTGAATAATATTCTCATACAAATGTATTTTATCAACTGTAATTCACTTTTTTTTTTACATCATTCGAAAATAAAATCACACTATTCTAACTGTAGTTAAATTATTTGGAAAATGATAATGTTTATTAGACTGCTTTTTTACAGATTTTTTTGTTAAATTCCAGGTAATAGTTATATATATATATATATATATATATATATATATATATATATGAATTTACATGTTAACTGTATAAAACCAGACCAAAACTGTAAATAGTGACTGTATTATTATAAGTGGAAATTCACAGTTTGACTGTAAAATTACACATTTAAAAAAAAAACTGTATTAAAAAAATGTAAAGAATTATAATTTTACAGACATTTGCTATTATTATGTATTTTAAGTATTAGAAATATGACAAATGTTTTTTTTAAACCTTTATCTTACATATTTTCCCTGTTTTGTGAATTTACACATAGTATCTCATAAAATCACCCAAAAAAGCCCACATAAAAAAAGTATTTTTATTGGTAGCAAGTACCATAGTACACTGTTTTAGTGCTTTTGAAAACATAAAAAACTTGATTTAAACAGATATTTGTCATTATTTTCACATTTTTTCAAAGTTTTTGAAGTTACAGTATTCTATCATTTATAGCTGATTGTTTTCTGGCACCCATGCTGCCAGATGCTCACCTTTTTTAAAAAAAAATGTATTCTTCTTTTCTTTTTTTTAGTTAAATATGCTGATAGGGTGACAGCAAGTAGTTTCTTTTTTCTTTCTTTCTGTGTGAAGCTATATATAACTTCCACTGACTCAGCTCAATAACAACATGTAAAATCATGACTTAATGCAATTTTAATAATAGAATATTCTTTATTGGTCCACCATTAGGGGAAATTCAATACGTTTTTCTCTCCACTGAGAGGACTTGAAGTCATGAATAGAACTTTTTGTACCTAAAGTTGCATCACTTGAGAACTGCTGGAAGCTGCTGGCTACTGTTAGAGGGCTTTAGTCACTAATTTCCTGGCAAAAGCTTCTCAGAAATTCCCTGCACGTGTAGGAAGTCTTTTTCCTAATATGGTCACCAGCGCGGGGCTCTTCCTGAGTGAGGGGCTGACTTTCCCATCACTGCAACGGGATGCGTTCAGGTGCAATCGGTTAAAACGGCTTAAGTTTTAGCCCTGTCACACATTTTGACTTTTCAAAGCAGTGATGATGCGATTAGAAGCGTGGAGAATACCTGTGTGGCGTTATAGGAAGTGAGGGTTTGTAAAATTAGCGTAAAATGCATTAAGACGAGCAGTTTTTAACAATTTGGAAACACGTGCCGAGTGAAACTAACGCACCGTACGTGAAAGCAGCGCCGCCTGTCCTGCTGCTCCCCTTAGAATAAAGAGAAACCGAAAGAAAGTCGTTGGATGTTGCATCATTGGCTGTCTGGTGCCCAACCTCCTGCGCTCCGGTAAAACCACCAGACCAGCAGACTGCGCAGCCACAGCATCAACAAGTCACCAAGCAACCAGCGTACACTAGTTCACCAGCTACAGACGCTTGTACATCCAGTTGGTCCGTGTAAATGGCAGCGGTGTGACCTGAGCCGGGCCGCCTGGTAGGAGGTTCATCCCGCCGGTGGAGAAGCAGAGAGATGTCCCCACTGTTCATGGACACCGGCTGCGAGCCTCACAGCCCCGGATCCCTGTCAGCTGCGTGCCACAGCAACACCGCCGGATCAGTGAGTACCAATCAATCAATAAATCAATATTTCAAATGTAAAAAAAAAAAGGTTGCTGTCATTTCAGTAAGAAATTGTGCCAAAAACACAAGATAAGATAAACTTTATTGTCTCACAGGTGAGAAATTTGTCTTGGGCTATTCACCCATGCTGCAGCCAACACATTGTACATCGTTTAAACAATAAAAAAAAATAGAAATAACATCTTGGGTTGCTATGGTAAAAAAAAGTCTGTAGATTGTAACACTCACATTTCTTATTTCTGTCTTGTTCAAAGCACTTTGCAACTTGTTTTTCCAAATTCTCTCTATAAATAAAGTAATCAAGATCAATTTCTATGTACCATCTTAAATGCACTTGAAAGCTCAATAATTAGACTTAGGCTTGCTTTATTGTCATTTAACGAACACACCTTCAGTGCACATATCAAACGAAAGTTCGTTTCCTTGGCTCACAGTGGAGTGGACACATAAATTGCCCAGAATTCAATATTCATAGAATATAAAAACGCTGTTATGCCTTTACAAGTAAAATAATTGCTCAGTGCACAAAAAAACGAGGTGACAGGTGAAAAAGTGACATAGCGAACATTTACAGTTAAGGTCCAAAGATGAGAGTTTATTTATTGTTGTGAATGTTCAACAGTCGTACGGCCAGGGTGAAGAAACTGTCTGTGAATCTGAATCTATTACAGTTTTATTGTTGAATATGATAGAATAGAATGGAAGATTTTTGCTGTCAACTTGTTTATATCCAGGACATACAGAGGAACCGAAAAGACCTTTCCCTCTCACCTTCGTGTTAGTGCCATACATTAAAAGAAGGATCAAAATACTGTATAAATAAAATATATAACAACCAAGCAGTCGCATTTATGTGTCCTGTTGTGCCTCCAGTTCAGATCTGTTATCACAAGCTGTCTCCCTTTTATTTTTCTGTCAGTATGCACTTAATAATGCCTAATATACAATTAGTCAGTGATTTAAAAGTGATTTAAGAAGACTGCAAAACCATAAAAGTTGCACTGCTTGTCCATGTTTCCAACATTTGCAGTTCTTTCTACTTTGCGGTAAAGGACGTTGCTTGTTTATATGTGGCTTCAGCCTGAATTCCTAATTGGTTTTTCTTGTATTTTTCTAATATTTCTTTGTTCCACTTGTCATGTAAAGAGAAGGTCTCCTGGATGAGCTTTTCATTGTTTGCCTTAGACTTTGACGACGTTTATTTCTGCACTTGCAGATAAAAGCATCTGCCAGTTGAACATCCTTTAATCTCGTTTTCATCATGTTGCATATCGACAAAAAACGGCTTGTTCTCGTTTAATTTCTTAAGACATGAGAAAAATGCAAGACTTTCTTATTGTGAAAACAGCTGTGCAGAAAAACTCACTTCCATCTCTACACCCCATTTACTGCTCATTAACTCTGTCCGAACTTCCCATCACGCGCTACATCACTGCAAGTTCCTCTCAGTCTGAGTCCAGGTCTGGTTATTTTTTCATTGACCTGCTTCATCAGGGAGACCATGTGTCCTCTCATGTGATAAATCCGTCCCATGACCTGGTGAACTGTGAAGGCTTTTCAACACGTAGTGCAATATCAACAATACAGAGGCTAGATTAACCCCAAGTGATTGTGGGTAACCGTGCGTTGACGTTTTTTGCAGGAGGAACTGGAGGCAGAGGGGCAACAGGTGGGCGGCAGAGGCTTGAAAAGACGAGAGAAGAACAGAGATGCGGCGAGAAAGAGCCGCAAGAAACAAACCGAGAGAGCCGACGAGCTGCACGAGGTTAAAACCAGTCATTCCTTATCTTTGGTTGCCCTTTGCCTTCCTGTTTGCTTTTTACGATCCTGCTCTAACAGTGTGTCTCCCTTTCAAGTTGTGTGACAACTTGAGTGTGAGTGTGCGTGAGTGTGTGTGTTGTGTAATTTGGCCGCGCAGTCACAGCCATTTCTTGTAAATACTCTGCTTTAGGAGAAGGACTTTCACTCCCTCTGGGTTGCCCTCCCCACTGGCCCTCCCTCTTCTTTCAGACTCACACACACACCCACAAACACACTCGCACACACACTCTGTTTTTCCATCTGTACCTACTTGTCTTTTTTTTTTTCTTCGGGGGCAAATTCCTTGGGTAGCAACACGCACATATGCACAGAGACTATGGCCTCCCCTGTAAAAATGCAGTAAATGATACGTTTCTTTTTCTTTATTATCAAGCAGCCTCATAGCCAAATACAGTCGCCATTATTGGTCCTATTGAAGTTGAAAGGTGAAACAACAGCAGTAGCTTCTTAATTATTTACACCTTTATGATCTAAGGCAGCCTTACTAACCTAAATACATCTCAGCATGCAAACAGTTGTGCTGTTGTGCACATTTTCTTCAGTAAAGCCATTGTGAGCAGGATGAAGTTGAGTTTCCTCTGCACATTCATGTTATTGTTCTTCCTTCCGGTGTATTTAGGGAATTATTACAGGGAGTTTGATAGGTAGTTCTTCTGCTTAAATGCAGGTATGTTACTGGAGTCACCTGATCACTTTAGTTAATTGAAAATAACAGAAAACTCACGGTTCTTCAGCCTGTGAGTTGCTGTCGATACTGCAGTTATAGTCCTGTACATTTTGTCTAATGTATTAATTGAAATTATTCATTGTTTTATTAAATTACCAACAGACACAGAAAGTAAATGGATAAAATAATTTTTAGAAATGGCATTTTAGATGGTACTTGCATCAAATCTTTGCTGAAAAAAGAGCGACACGATCCACATCCACTGAGCACACTGTGTACAGTCTGTGAAAGGCTCCCCTTCCTCATAAATTCCAATTTAATCTCATTTTTTGCCTCCTTTTTAGCCGTTTCTTGCTGTTTCCGGTCTTTATGCTAAGCTAAGCTAATTGTCTGCTAGTGGTGTCTCCATATTTAACAAGCAGGGTGTTACAGTCAGGACTGAGCAGCACCTTTTAAAGAAGATCATGCATTTACATTAAACAGGTTTTGTGCATGAAAAACTATCATTTGTTCCCCACTTATATCATTAATCTGATTTCTTTTGCAATGAATGCAACAAAGATTTCAGTTTGCTGTGCTGCACGTCAGCTCACGTTTTCCTTTAATCATAGTCAGCGATGCTTTCCTCCTACAGCACGTCCTACCTGTTAAAACTGGTTGCATAAGTATCTGCTTTACTGAGCCTGTGTGTGTGTGTGTGTGTGTGTGTGTGTGTGTGTCCAGACTTTCGCTTTCTCTTTCTCGTTCCTTTCAGTTCTTGTTTTCTTTCAGGTTTACTTGAAGAAGCGTCCCTGCCCCAAAACAGTAAAATAAAAAGAAAACTCGAGGTGTGTCAGCAGAGACACGCCTGCTTTCTCTGTGACTCCTAAACCTGTTGTGTGTGTGTGTGTGTGTGTTAAGGGAAATGCTGTTATTCAAGCCTGTGCTCACAGTTATGGGAGCTCAGAGGAGGATTACTGCACTGAAACTTAACGAGGGCGTGAAAAGTTTAAAACAAGCCTCCAATTGCTAAATAAACGCAGCTTTATTTTGAAACTCTATTAATCTAACCTATTCTCCCCTGATCTGCAGGGAATCACTTTTTTCGTGTTCTTCCCGCCACCCAACCACCCGCTCACTTCACGCCCAACTTGTAGAGCTTGTCACTTAATGGTAACATCTCACTTCTCCTTTGGGGGTTCTGGCTCCGGCCACGTATCATCCGCTCCACGGCCTCTGTGGTTTCTATTACAGCACTCGCGAAGACTCTTAAAGAAGCGTGTCATTAGTTTTGCTTTTATTACAGTGCAAGTCAGGAGCTTTGTGATATCATGTGGGTGGGACGTGATCGTGTTCTTTGTTTGTCTTTTGACGAATGTGTTTAATCAGTTTTTATGGCTGACGGGTGCCTCTCTCGGGGATAATACAGATACACCTGACTCGACTCTTTGTTCTTTTCTGCTCTCCTGTCTCTGACGTTTCTTTTTGCCTCCCTCTCCTCAGGAACTCCAGCAGCTGGAGCGATCCAACGCCGCCTTTAAAAAGGAGATCGCCGCTTTGAGGAAACAGCTCCACGAGTATGAGACTTCTCTGAAGCGTCACGAACCTCACTGCCGCCTCGGCGCCTCCTCAGCTGATGGCCGGAGCAGCTCCAGCCCTCCGAAGGCCCCTCCAAAGGTTTCAAACTCCACTTTGGCTCCTTCACTCTCTACCTCTTTAACCACCAGTCTGGGTCTTCAAACCATTTCACTGACTACAACATTAGCCTCACCTGGTGGCCCACCAGCTGAACTCTTCACTTCCTCCTCTTCCTCCTCCAGCAGCAGCCCAGTGACTGTCCCTTACTCGGCCTCCTTCCACGCACATTCGGCTCCTCACTCTTTGTTCAGCGATGCTGCTCAAATCACCTCGATCCCGACAATCCCCGTCCGCAGCAGCCTCATGTCGAACCCTCCCGCCCAGAACACCTCCGCAGCTTCTTTCACAGTGGATGCATTTTTAATGAAGCAACCTCGTTTTCCAACTGCCTCACCGAACGTGGCGCCTCCGTACCCCCGTCTAGAGGCAGAAAACACAGGTTGCGCCGTGAACTTGCCCCAGCGTCATCCATGTAAGTTCAATCCAACCAGCTCAAGTCCTCCTGCTGCTGCTGCTCAGTCTCTCTCAGTTTCACCTCAGGCCGGCTTGCAGGCCTCTCCAGCCCTTCCTTTCACCCTGAGTTATAATCAGCAAGTTTTACCTTCTCCTGCATCCCTGCTGTCTCTCCTCACCGTCCCCAGCCCTCTTAACGTTCCTCAAACTACCTCCAGCAGCGCCGACGGATCTCTTTCCCGACCCCCGCCGCCGGACATCGGCCCTGACCTTTCAGAGTTCCTGGCAGACAACGACTGGATCCTAAGTGGGCCACCTAGCACTACAGAATAGCCTTTTAATTAATATGTTGCGGGCCGTTTAACTGAACACTGGTTCAAGCTGACAAATCAAAGGCACCTGAGTTATATTATCTTTTTGCAATATTTATGACAACAGTGTAGGATTTTAGCACAAGTACATTTTATTCAGCTTTCTGCTTCTTAAATGGGATCTTCAGTTATTCTCAAACTCCCTGATGTTGAAAGTAGTCGATTCTGCCTATCCTCTTTAGTTTCTGACGTAAGTTCAGGCCAAAACTCCATAAATGTGAACTGACTCCGCAATAAGCTCCAGTGCCAAAACTTTTTTTGAGTGTATTAAAAAAAAAATCTGTCCTAAACGGAGACCGGAGATGCTGAAATACTGACTCAACAGGCAGAACTCTGAGTTGTTCTTTTAGGCTGGGCGGAGTACTCACTTCCTCGCAGCTTCATGGAAATGTCATTAGGAGAAATTTCCATCTGTGCTGCGGTGTTAAAGGCCCGCTAATCACACAGCCTGGAACTGCTGCATATGTGGTTCAACTTCAGGAAACTTTGCTCTTTTTCTTTCTTTTTTTTATACCGCATTTAAAATACATAATCAAACACACAGGCCCTCTCCTCACATAGTCTGCTGCTGCTGCTGCTAATTTATCTACCGCTTGCAATATTTCAATCCCACAGAGAAAAATGCAAAATGAGGCAGTTTACTAATTTAGGTATTTAAATTATTATCACGGAGCCCCTTCTTTTACATTCTCTCTGATCCATAGTGACAGTGCTGTGATGTTGTATGATATATTACAGTGTCACTGCTTGTGACAACAGCTGTATAGCTAACAGCTGGTTCGCTCTCACTCTCCGACTCTAGATGTGTTTAATGCATTTAGTACAAACCATATGCAGCGGTTGTTTGTGTGTGCACTGAATAATAGATGCACAATGTAGAGTGAAGTAGATGGATCAGGGGGAATGCGAAAAATAAATATTGCAAGGGAGCTCAAACTTTTTAAAAAAAAAAAATCCCACCACGACCGTTCAAGGCTCTGTAAATTATTTATTTTCCTACATTTCAGATAATAAAGTAAAAAAAAGATTATACAGCTGCTTTATTTGTAGCCTCAAAATGCAGAAGTTTGCTTGTATTGTGGGTCGACGAGCAGATAAGTCACCAGACTGAACATGTGTCTGTTATTTTTGTGGTAATTTGGTTCATGCAAAGTATTAAATACAGTTACAGCTTTAACCAAAACCCAAATGTAAATATGTGGATTCATGCATTTTTGGATTAGATTGCATTAACAATATGAGTTTCATGCTCTCCAGACTAAGGCTGTTTATTTTATGCCACCTGAGAGGAAGCAGAAACTAGCAGGCTGAGGTGATGAGGTTGTCAGGGGCAGCTTCACTAAGGCTGATGATGGTGACAGCTAGTGGCTCAATAACACCCCTCACTTATGATTTTAACAAAAAGGCCTAATTAGTGAATCCCTTATTGTGCACACTTCAAGTGAGCTAATCTTTCTTCCATTTGACTGCATGTAACTGACTAAAGGAACACAAAGAGGCTGCTTACGTCTTTTAGAGGAACTACTGCTGCAAGGAAATGGATTGTATCGTTTTTAAAGCTAGGAAATGCACCATGATTGTATCAAAATGACGATTCTGGGTTACCAGGTGATGCTTTATGCAGATGACTTTGCTTTATATGCACAGGAATATATATCAGAGTTTACTCCTTTGATTTAGTGTGAGGCCTTCAGTTGTTTGTGAGAGTTGTGAGCATTTGTATTTAACATGCGTCAGATGTTATATTTATGCAACAGGAAAAGTTAACTACAAATAAAAACATTTTGCTAAACAGTTTTTTGTTTGATTTTGAATTTTGTTCTTAGTAAGGCAGAATGATATCAAATAAGTGATTACTTTGACAGATAGTGTGATATGAGTCACGTTCTTGGAAGGAATAGTCACTATTCATTTCAGATTTACTGCCATGGCCTGATTTGGTTTGATATGACTGGCAGTTTATGGATTTACTTTATTATCTTTAATCAAGATTATAGGCCGTGATGATTTGGTTGGTCTGCGTCATTCCTGGCATTGAATCGGTCGTGAACTTTAACCACAGTTCTGAGAGCAAATCTGAAAGCAGGAATTGCGCAAAGAAGCCGAAGCACAGAGCTTTGGTGAAGGAACAGTATCTCTGACTGCATAAAAACAGATTTTAGCAGGAGCAGGGCAGATTTGCACCTGAGCAGAAGCTATTTAAAGGAGAGAGAAGAGTTCTGAGGGAAATCATTACAGAATCTGAAGAAATTATTGCTCTTATATTAAAAGATCAGAAAAAACAAGCTGTAAAAACTGTTAGAATTCTGAAAATAAAGGATAATTTTGTCATAAAACTACAGTAATTTTCCGTAGTTAATCAACAGTTTGTAGCCTTATTTTGTGTGAGATCTTCTATGTTTCTTTTTAACTTTTTAATGTTTAATGAAGGATATTTGTATGTGTAAAAACAATGAAATTACTTATTACTTATTTTTTTATTATATAATAGTAGTTTTATTGATATTTTGGTGTTTCAAAAATACTGAAAAAGTCTGCAAAATTATAAGAAAACATTCTGTAAAATTAGTTTTTTAGTATATGTACATCCCCCCCCCAGAAGATGAAGAAGAATGACTCCATATTTATCACTGAAAAAGTAATTTGACTCTAGTACTTTTGCTGCCAAACTGTATTTGACTGTGTTCTTGTCTGCCATGTAGCTGCAATTCCAGGATGCCTTAGATTCATAAGGTGTCATATGTTATATTAGAATTAGTGCTGTCAATCGATTAAAATTTTTAATCGCGATTAATCGCATGAATGTCATAGTTAACTTGCGATTAATCGCAAATTAATCGCACATTTTTTTATCTATTCTAAATGTCCTTTGAATTATCATTTTATACGAGGAGGAGGCGGAGAATTCGCGTCAGCTGTGTTTGGCCATCAAGTGGTATTAAAGACTAGATGTGCTACGATAATAACTCGGTTCACTCTGACAACACATAGAGATATCTTTGGTCTTGTCAATCGTCATGCGCGCACCCCAGGCCGCCGTCGCCTGGCGGTGCGCGTCCCGAACCGCGTGGACCAGCGGCAAGCGGTTCGGGACTGGGAAAAGGAGCCGACAGAAAGGCATGGAGGCGAGGAGAATGCTGCTGTACCACGGCCAGCAGGAGATCCTGTCGGACTCCGACGGCGAACACCTCGCCCTCGCCAACCATGCCACCGCCCGCGTTAATCTCGCGATAAAAAAATTGACGCCGTTAAAATTGATTTGCGTTAACGCGTTAATAACGCGATATTTTTGACAGCACTAATTAGAATGTGATGTTATAAATGGACTTCTCACAAAACAAAGCATTGCAAGCATTCACCTCCGACTACGTACATCCCATGACTAATTTAAAACCTCTTACCACACGTCACATGCTTTCAGCTTCTTTAAATCAAGAAATTCAAGGTCTTTATTTTATTTGTCACATCTTTGTACAGTATGGGAAGCAAAACACAGTTTGACTCAAGGCTGTGTAGTAACAACAAGTCATGAGAACAAAAAAGAAGTGGTTCTTAATAGATGACATCAGATATTGAGTAAATAGACATTTAATTGCCATGGACAATGCATCATCTAGATGTTGTGATCTTATCAGTCAAAGCGTCCTCCACCATGGTGCAGAATTGAATACTTTTTTGGTTTCTTTCCTCCTGTATGACAAAAATCCGAATCTCTTTGGGTCACGGACAAAACATGACATTTGAGGACGTCATATTTGACTTTGGGAAACACTGACTGATTGAAGTTTTTCAGCGTTTTCTCAGATTTCTATAGACCAAAAACTGAATTTGGTTTGTGCTATTCTAAACTTTGACATCAAGATTTTAATTTTTGCCCCAAATACATATTGGTTCCAAATATTGGTTATCAGTCTATGCTGTAAAATATAATTCACAGGATCTATGAATGCATGGCTTTAAGAAAAAACATCAAATTTACTGATTTGAATAAACCTTTTAAGTTACAAACATTATTTTGAGGAGTTGTGTTGACATAAAAAAGTTGGTAATTGCATCAACCTAACATGAGACCTAATATAAACTCAAATTTGTGTGTTAGTTGATTTAAACCTAAATTCAAGTTGAGGTATCTCAATGAAATTGGCTCGATAACAAATTTTTTCTTCACCTTTTGGTCTGATTTTGAAGTCTCATTCTACTTACCAGTGGAGCAACTTCATTTTTTAAATTTGCCAACTCAAAAACTTGGGTTTATAATTATGGTAATTAAGTACATAATACATAAAAAAGACATTTTAATAATGTGAAATGGTAGTTGTGACAGTTTATTTAGTAATCAACTTAAAAACTTTTTTTTTTCCCAAACATTATTTTTTAGAGTGTAATAATTGGTATTGGTGTGAGACCAGTGGACCCTGAGGTAAGTCCACTGTTTTAGACCAGACTAAAATATTTTCAAACAATTGAACCTGAATAAAATTGTGATTTTTGAGAGGTGATTGCTCAAATATGTTTGTTTGCGTAATATTTCGTTTTGCAGAGTTAAATACATCCCATCGGCCTCACTTATCATTGTTAGCATGTTAGCATTTAGCACCTACATGCACTACACGACTAGCACCCCAGAGATGCTAACATGACCTTTTGGTCTTGTTAATAGCTTTTATAACCTATTAGACTTAAGACTATAATGTTACCAGCTTGAATATAAACTTGACAACTTGTTTTACAGATTAACCCTCATGACGGTAATGTACAATAATAGAGTGATGCTAACCACAGTGTTGTCCCTAACAGCATATCATTAGCTTCTGAAGAAGGCTAGCAGTGATACTCCTCTGGTGTCTGCACCGCTAAACACAAACTGAGGTAAGAAGCTACAATTTTCCTTTTGACCACTAAATATAGTCAGTTTTCATTTCAGGTCTTTCCTTGCATGGTTTTCCTAATCTTTGAACAAAACTAAAGTATGCTCTTGGTCTGAGGAAAATGAATAATTTTGAGGTATTATGAGGGAAGATGCCGAACTGGCTAACTAGGTAACTTTGTGTTCAGCTAGTGCCATTATTACCATAACATAAAGTCAGCTAGTTAGCCTTTAAGACAAAGAACTAGCTGACTTTATGTTCTGCTAATACCATTATTACCATAACATAAAGTCAGCTAGTTAGCCTTTAAGACAAAGAACTAGCTGACTTTATGTTCAGCTAATAACATAATGCTATATTAGCTTGCTGTAGCACTAGCTAGCTAGCCTAAATTCCCCACTACTGTCAGCTATCATAAACTGTGTATCTCACCTATTCATCTCCAGTAAATGCTGATTTCACATTATTTTTATGTCTGGAATTTAAATATTAATGATAATAAAGTAAAGCAAACTTTTGTTTTAGACTTATCAGTTTTAAATTAATTGGTAATAATCAAGCCATCTACCAAAATAAGTTCTAATTATAATGTAAATTCATTTACTCTAGCGCACTTCTTGTGTACATAATAATATACAGTTAGGTCCATAAGTATTTGGACATTGACACAATTTTCAGCATTCCAGCTCTGTACAACACCACAATGGATTTGAAATGAAACAATCAAGACGTGCTTTAAGTACAGACTTTGAGCTTTAATTTGAGGGTATTTACATTCAGATCAGGTGAACGGTGTAGGAATTATAACACATTTTATATGTGCCTCCACCTTTTTAAGGGACCAAAAGTATTTGGACAGTTGGCTACTCAGCTGTTCCATGGCCAGGTGTGTGTTATTCCCTCATTATTTCATTTACAAGGAGCAGATAAAAGGCCTGCAGTTCATTTCAAGTGTGATATATTCATTTGGAATCTGGTGAGGTCATCTCTCAATATGAAGTCCATAGAGCTGTCACTATCAGTGAAGCAAGCCATCATTAGGCTGAAAAATCTAAATAAACTAGTGCTGTCAATCGATTAAAATTTTTAATCGCGATTAATCGCATGAATGTCATAGTTAACTCGCGATTAATCGCAAATTAATCGCACATTTTTTATCTATTCTAAATGTCCCTTGAATTATCATTTTATACGAGGAGGAGGCGGAGAATTCGCGTCAGCTGTGTTTAGTCATCAAGTGGTATTACAGACTAGATATGCTACGATGAGAACTCAGTTCATACTGACAACATACACATAACTCTGGTCTTGTCAATCGTCATGCGTTCACCCCAGGCCGCCGTCACCTGGCGGAGCATCTGCATCAGCGGCACGCGGTTCGGCACGCGGAAAAGGAGCCGACAGAAAGGCGAGCGAGAATATTGCTGCTGTACCACCACCAGCAGGAGATCCTGTCTGACTCCGACGGCGAACACCTCGCCCTCGACCTCGCCAACCATGCCCCCGCCCCACGCACCCCCGCCCGCGTTAATCTCGCGATAAAAAAATTGACGCCGTTAAAATTGATTTGCGTTAACGCGTTAATAACGCGATATTTTTGACAGCACTAAAATAAACCCATCAGAGAGATAAAAAAACATTAGGTGTGGCCAAATCAACTGTTTGGTACATTCTTAAAAAGAGAGAACGCACTGGTGAGCTCAGCAACGCCAAAAGACCTGGAAGACCACGGAAAACAAGTGTAGTGGATGACAGAGGAATCCTTTCCCTCATTAAGAAAAACCCCTTCACAACAGTTGGCCACATCAAGAAAACTCTCCAGGAGGTAGGTGTATCTGTGTCCAAGTCAACAATTAAGAGAAGACTTCACCAGAGGAAATACAGAGGTTTCACCACAAGGTGTAAACCATTGGTGAGCCTCAAAAACAGGAAGGCCAGATTAGAGTTTGCCAAGAAACATCTAAAAGAGCCTGTGCAGTTCTGGGACAACATCTTATGGACAGATGAGACAAAGATCAACTTGTACCAGAATGATGGAAAGAGAAGAGTATGGAGAAGGGAAGGAACTGCTCAAGATCCAAAGCATACCACCTCATCAGTGAAGCATGGTGGTGGTAGTGTCATGGCGTGGGCATGTATGGCTGCCAGTGGAACTGGATCTCTTATATTTATTGATGATGTGATGCTGACAAGAGCAGCAGAATGAATTCTGAAGTGTTTTGGGCAATATTATCTGCTCATATTCAACCAAATGCTTCAAAACTCATTGGATGGCGCTTCACAATGCAGATGGACAATGACCCGAAGCATACTGTGAAAGCAACCAAAGAGTTTTTAAAGGCAAAGAAGTGGAATGTTCTGCAATGGCCAAGTCAATCACCTGACCTGAATCCAATTGAACATGCATTTCACTTGCTGAAGACAAAACTGAAGGGAAAATGCCCAAAGAACAAGCAGGAACTGAAGACAGCTGCAGCAGAGGCCTCTGCTGCAGCTGTCTTCAGCATCACCAGGGACAAAACCCAGCGTCTGGTGATGTCCATGAGTTCCAGACTACAGGCTGTCATTGACTGCAAAGGATTTACAACAAAGTATTAAAAAGTGACAATTTGATTTATGATTATGTTAGTTTGTCCAATTACTTTTGGTCCCTTAAAAAGGTGGAGGCACATATAAAATGTATTGTAATTCCTACACCGTTCATCTGATTTGGATGTAAATGCCCTCAAATTAAAGCTCAAAGTCTGCACTTAAAGCACATCTTGATTGTTTCATTTCAAATCCATTGTGGTGTTGTACAGAGCTGGAATGCTGAAAATTGTATCAATGTCCAAATACTTATGGACCTAACTGTATGTATATGTATATATAATCTATTAAAACACTATAAATAAGCAGACTAAGAATAAAAAAACAGGCCTATTGACCAGGTTTATCCTACCAGACAGCTTAATGTCATACTAAAAAGAGATCACCTGCCAAAAACTGATTGTGTGCTTCATGTTAAAGCTGCATCTTCCAGTTTATATACATCTACAGCTGCTTTTATCTGGATCAAACAGTCTTACTGTGCAGATACATACACTTTTATGCATGTGATCATAACAAAAATGTGTCTTTTGCGAAATTTTAGTGTTATTCTACTTTATAGTGTAGTCAGACCTGATTATTGGGATGAATATAGGTAATACTACAGTATCCTTTAGTATTCTTAGACAAATGCACATCATTTTTTGTCTGTGATCATAAGAAAAAGTGTGTCTTTTATGAAGCTTTAGTGTTTGCTTAGCCTATAATCAGGGCTGACATTTAGCGTATGGTATTATTTATATATTTATTTATTTTATAAATAAAATTATCTTGTCTGCAATTATCCTATTGCCTATAATCTTTGAAATAAAGCAATCATGAATGAAAACAGTACTTTCAGTTACAATATAGGGGCTGCATTCACCATTTAGAAAATGTAAAACGGCATTATAAGAGCTGAACTGGGTATTTGAAGCTATTTCAGCAGGTTAAACAGCTGTATTGGTTATATTGTAGGCTACAGAAGAGGTAAATAATGCACAGAGGACAGGTTTTTGGTGTAGGATCACTTTTTGGCACAACCTCCCCTCCTCCCTCTGGTTTTCCCAGAGGGCAAGTGGTTAAGCTCACCTGGGGCACACAGAGGAGGAGGAGGAGGAGGAGGAGGAAGGGTCGCAGGAGCACCTATTATGTATAAGATCATACATAAGCACACTCAGTGCCGCTGAGGTGTGACTGGTGGGGAGGTGGAGGCGCGTCCATGCGTACGTGTGCGTAAAAGAGAGCTAAGAAGTGTGGAGAGAACAATAGATGGGACCTGATCCTCAACTACAACCTCAGCAGGCATCAGACCTCAGATAGGAAAAAAATGGGGGAGCGAGAGGCGGGGTGGGGGAGGAAGGAGGGAGGACGGGGAGTCAGACAGATGCTGGAGCGAATATTTCATAACGAGGTGCACAAACAGCATCCAGAGGTGATGCACTGGAGGCTCTAATGGTGCACCCGTTTAGCATGAAGCGGCTTTTAAAGAAAGCGCAGCCGGGACACGTAAATAAAAGCATATAAATAAATAAATCCATCCTATAGCGTCATCCGCAGTGAGGAGCCTCGGTCCTCTCTCTCCTTGCACCACCTTTAGGCTGAGGAACCTGCGTCAAGGAGGAAAGAGTGAGACCAGGCAGCATCCGCCTTCAAAATAAAACCAGATTTGCGCTGAAACGATATAGCAAATGTTTACTGTGCAGGCTCCTGGCACGTCAGAGTTCTAATGTAAATGCAGAAATAGAGCGTTTGTGCATGGCTGACATTGTTGCCATGACTTTCTTGGGAGAATGTATAAAATTGTATGTATTTAATGCAAGAAGAATGCAATTATTTACTAAAAAAGAGACTGAAAAATAGAACTATGTACAAATACATGCAAATTCATCATGTTGCAAAAATTTTGCAAATAACGTGTAATATAATATATTTTTAATCGTCAGTAATGGATCAGACTTATATTTATATTATATTTATGTATATATTATATATACTATATTGCTTTTCTGTGAGACACTGCAATTCCTCTCAAGTTGTATAATTTTGTTTTCTGAGCAATATCTGACACAAAAATTTCGTTTGGAATGAAATTTTATCTTTTATTTCTCTGTATTTTTAAAAAAAACAATTTTACAGATGTTTTCCTGTCTTGTTAAATTATAGATAATAATTAGTAAAATCACAGAAAAAAAATATGAATTTTCCTGTTAACCCTAAAAAAACAGGCCCAAACTATCCACATCAAAAATCTGTATTTTTACAGATGTTAATTGTTTGTTGTACAATGTTTTACCATAAAAATACTGAACTTTCACTGTATTTAACCTGAGTCATAAACAGTATCTTGACCATTTGTGCTATCTGGATAACAACAACTCTGAACACAAAACAGTCATTGTGGATTAAACAGCCTCTTCAGGGTTAAGCTCAAAGAATCCCTGGATAGGTTGGTTAATTTGGGCCTGCCATGTGATGCTTACTGACATAACAGGATCCCTTAAGAACTAAAGACAAACATCTTTGGAAGTGAGATGTTGACTCGAAGGGAGAAAAAGGAAAGAAAGGGGCTGAAGCATCGTATCTCCAGTGCAGTCTTTCAAATGCCAGAGATCAACTTATCTGCACGAAAATACAGCTAGATGTACCAAAATAACCTCTGATCTCTGGAGTTAAAAATGATGAGATCACACTGGAGGTGCACTGATGAGCTGCAACACTAAAGCTACCACAATAGCTCTGAGTCATCAGGTCACGGATACATGACCTCTCGGGCGTCCTGTGGATTATGTCACTGGGACGTTGGCAGCAGATCATTTGGGTGCTGTGACTTGTGAGGTGGAGCCTTCGAGGATCAGATCAGTTCCAGGGCATCTTGTGGATGCTCATTTAGAATCTGAGGCGTTTGAAGGCCAGGTCAACACCTCATGCTCTCCTTCAGGTGTTCCTGAAAAGCTATGGCAGTGTGTATTGTCCTGCTGAGGGACTCCACTACAGTTACTGAGTCCTGTTACCACGGGATGCTGTGGTGGCTCTGCGGCAATGTTCAGGAGGGTGCACGTCAAAGTAATGTCCAATGTAAGGACTCAAGGTTTCCCTGCAGAACACTGCACTATAATGAGAGGGTCAATGTTTTGCACTTAACCTGTTAGTGGTTTTATTGTTGCAGCTGATCAGTATGAGTGTGAGTCAGCCTGTGATCTTTTCATTTTAATATGCTGCACCGTTAAAAAAAAAGAAAGAAAAGGTTTCCATAAACGGAAGGAATCCCCGAGCAACAGTGCCAGAAAAAATACAATGAAAACACTGAAAAACTGTATAAACCCATGAAGATAATGGCAAATATCTGTTAAAAAATACAGTAAAACTGTGTAGATTGATTATGAACAAAAAGTAATTCATTCTTTTACACTATGTGAAAAAATGTCACACATGTTGATGTGGCTGTTATTTACTGTTTTGATCTGTTTTTTGTTTTGGTCAACAAGTAAGTTAATACTTTTTTTAAAGATCCTACCATTTTTACATTTTTTTGGAGACTATGTCTACTTACATATATTTGTACTAAAAAAAGTATTGGTTGGATTACCTTAATTAAAGCATGCAGATATTTCCATGTAATTAATTGGTTTTCTCTCAGCTTTTGACAACTTTGTTGCACCAATTTAATATACATGGATTGGATCAGCTACATTTATACACGTAATTTCTAAAACTTTAAAACTAGTCAGCCCTTGTCCGCATGTCTTCTTCGTCTTTTTTTAAAACATTAATTTCAAGGATTTGAAGAAAAAAAAGTGAATTTAGTACTAAAGGTATGACCATAAAAAACACACCAAAAAATAGAAATCTGGACGTCCCCTGTGGCCAAGCTTTATTGTTCTGTGTAGTTATGTGTACTATGTTCTGATATATAGATATATATCATGTAGATTTTATTCCGTTTTTGTCTGTTTCTCATGGCTAAGATGTAAATTAACACTTTTTTATGATATAAGTTATCTGTAATTTAACAAAACAGTAAAAACCTGTTAAATGACAGTAAATTTAAAATTATAAAATACAGTTAAAAAACAGTTACAATACTTTTTTTTTAACAGTTTGGTACATGGCACAGAGAGGGACCTGAATTGGTTATTTTGAACCCAGGAGCTGTTTTTGCTTCAGGTTAATCAGATCCCATACACTAACACATATTTACTGTCGCTCTCTTCTTTTGTTTTGAAAGCCAGGACGCCTCACTTCCGTCCTCTTCCTGCTTCACTCCGTGCGTCTTGACGCATCTCGCCGAGACGCTGTAGGACAACCGGATAACGGGAACCGAGAAGGGGGACAGGAGCAGAACGCGTCAGTCTGACAGACATAGACGGGGTGCTATTGTATAACACAGGCCTGCAAGGGTTTTTTCCCCCTTCTTCTTCCTCTCCTGGCTGCTCCTGTGAGGAGGAGCGGCTCCTTTTTCTTTTTTTTTCCATTTTCCTATTCTCTCTCTCACCGCGGAGGTGTGAAGCGGAGCGGGGCTGCGGGGCTCGGCGTTGCATCGGCCGCTGGCGGAGGACCTGCACATGTCGGCGCGGTGAGGTTTGTTTCCCCGCCCTGATACGGTTGGAGGACGGCAGAGGTGGGAGGAGGAGGAGGCTGTGTGGAGGGGTGTGAACCGCGACAAGAACAACGTTATTACAGAAGAAGAAAAAAATCAGAATAACAAACGGTGGAAAAGAGGGGATCCGATCAAAAACGAGCCAGAAGGACAACAGTGATGCGGCAGCCGAGGTGGGCCCAGATTGATGATTTTATGATATCATCACTCACCGCCAGGACCGATTTTTATTGATAAGGAGCATCATCGAGGAGAATAAACTGGACCTGGAGTACGTTTGATCCGGATAAACAAGGAGGAGTGGGTTTTTTTCCTCTCTAGAAGGAGCTGAGCTGCATGAAAACACACAGAAATAAATATCCAAATTTAGGCCGATGACTTAGTGTGTGTGTATGCGTGTGTGTGTGTGACGCCAATACAGCAGCAGAGAGGTGTGTGTGTTTGTGTGTGTGTGTGTGTGAGGAGACGCGCCTGTCTGAGCATCATCTGGAGGATGATACACAAGCGATCTGTGCGTAAAAACCAGAAGATTCAGGGATGATGCTGATGCTGCCATTTCCAGTCCGGCTCTGATACAGACAGCGAGGCGCGCAGCTCAGGGGGGACTGGACATCCAGAAAATCTCTCTCCTCCTCCGCCTCTGCACCTTTCTCTCCCCCCCTTTCCTCCCCCCTTTTTATCTCTCAACCCCTCTCCTCCTCCTCCTCCTCCCTCCCTCCTTCCACCTCCTCCCCTCGAGCGCCTATTCATTCTGATCAATTGATCTGTGATTGAGAAAAGCCACCGACTTCCTCCATCCTCTCCTCCATTCTTTAAACGCCCCTTGTTTTTTTTACGCACTTTGGCAAAGGCACGGACGCGCACGGCCATCATGGAGACGACCAAGCTGCCTCCGTCCAGCCCGTCCTCGCCGACCACCAGCTTCTCGGTGCCCTCCGCGGAGAAGGTGGACGGCTTCCCACGGCGCTCCATGCGCAGAGCCCGGCAGAGGAGGTCCCACAGCTCGTCCCAGTTCCGCTACCAGAGCTCCCAGGTGGAGCTCACCCCGCTGCCCCTGCTCAAAGGTGAGGCTCTGATTTACAATGTCAGGAACAACACTGTGGGAATAAATCACAGTGAGGTCACCACGTTTTCACTTCAGTGCACACACACTACACACACACTGATCACTACTTCTATTGGTTGGTGTCAGATAATATTCTCTTCCTGACACACAGAGGTGACAGCAGTGGCTTTAATTTATCAACCATGTAAGATCCAGGCTACTTTTTGGGTTTTGATGCCTACTGTTGTTGTATTCTGCACCAAAACACATACTCATTCTTATTATCAGTCAACTGGTGGACTTGATTGGGGTGAATTATGCATTTTATCCTAATAAATATCACAAACAAAGTCGAGAACACCCGACCAAGTATCCCACAATTCAAGGAAACACGTGCAAATGTTTTCTTTGGCCCACAACGGTTCAGAATGAAGTCAAATTTTCACGTTGTCACGCAACTCCATCAATTAATTCAGTGTAAGAATCGGTGCTGATACATTTCCTCACTCCAATGAGCAATAAATTGAAAAAAATGGTTCCATTTCCAGTCTGTGAGTAGTAGGGAGATGTGATTATTTCTCGTGAAGATGAGAATTAACCAAAAATTGGATGAGGCGCTTTCAGGAAGTGACAATGTTCCTCCGAATCTTTCAATTTTTTAGTATTTTTTTGTTTTTCTCAAACACTCAAACCGCTGCTACGGGCTGCCCTGTGCAGTTGATTGTAAGATTTTGGTAGGAAAACACAACACCATCAAACATCTTCTTCCTGGTTGATGGTGAAAAATGGGAGAAGCAGCTCTCCATCACGAGACCTCTCCCCTTCACTAATGTGGATAAGAAAACCCTGTCAGACCATCCTCAAGCGAGAAAATATGACACATACTCGTGGCTATGTGAAGATCTTGACATTCAGACTGGTTCTGAGCTGCACTATTTGCAGGCCTGTTGTTGCCATAGCTCTAATCCCAGAGCTGCCGTTAGCACACAGAGGCCAGTTCTTTGATCTGTGCCAGTGTGTTTAGTGTCCACTCGGATTGAAGGCATGAGGCTACAAAAGATGTGGAATCTGGTGGCTTTTATTCTCAAATGTAGTGCTGTCTGCATTTCCTTGCTCAAGTTTGATGTTTCTCAGTGGACAAGGAGCATTTAGATGTTGTTTATTTACAGGGATAGCTACAGGAATTGCTAAATTCATACACCAAAGTGGGAATGTGTCTGTTTCCAGCTCTCAGATGAGAGGAATGGTGATTATAATTGATTATATTTGAATTTCGCTTGGTTGGTCAAAGAACAACTGCCAATATAGGAGTTTACAACCATTCTGTGCTCTTCTGTATATTAGAAGTTATTGTACATTTGCTTTAACAGATGTTATTTTTGTTGCTAGACTACCTGCTCAAGTTTGATGTTGTGAGAGGGTAGCATTTAGGTGTTCTTTATTTATAGGAATAGCTATAGAAATGGCTAATTTCATGCGTAAAAGCTGTAATGATTTGTTGATTAATCATTTTGTGAGCTGAGAGGAAAAACCACACCGATACACCGACCAGCCACAACATCATGACCACTGACAGGTGAAGTGAATAACACTGATCATATTGGTACTATGTGGTGTTCTGATGGAAAACCTTGGATTTTAACATCCATGTTGATGAGACTTAGACACCCAAATAAACATTGTCCCACAACAAGCACACTCCCTCATGCAAATGGGGAGCTGGCCTACCCCTGCAGGAAAATGCACCCCACCACATGGTAACAACATCAAACAATCAGGAACATGTTGAGGAACATGACAATGACCCAACATGTTGATTTGACCTCCAAACTTCCTACACCCCATTCTGATCAAGCATCAACAGGATGCAGTGGAATAAATTTGATTGACAGAGGCCCCACTGCACAAGCCAGAGTACCCAAAGGATCCATTGCCAACGTCTTGGTTCCAGACCCCATAGGACACCCTGAGAGGTCCTCTTGTCCATGTCCAATGGTTCAGAGCATTTTGGAGCATGTAAGAGGGACCAACACAATATTAGGCAGGTGGTCATAATGTTATGTCTGATCGGTGTATGTCATTTTCTGCTTCCTGCTTTCAAATGAGAGGATTTACTTTTTGAATATCTTTGGTTGGTGGATCAACGAGCATCTTCCATTAGAGGAGTTTAATGTCTTTATGGGCTCTTCTGTATATTAGAATTTATTGCACGGTTGCTTTACTAAATATTGTTTTGTTGCTTGACTCAGTGTTTAGACAGTGAGTTTTTGTCCAAAACTGACTACCTGCGCAAGTTTTACAGTGGACAGTCATGGACAAGTAGCGTTTAGGTGTTCTTTATTCACAGGAATCACTGTAGAAATTGCTAAATTAATACAAAAAAAGTTGGAATGTATCTGCTTCCAGCTCTCAAGTGGGACAGGATTTACTTTTTGAATATCTTTGGTTGGTTGATCAAAGAGCAACTGCCATTAAAGGAGTTTACAGTTATTCTGGGTTCTTCTGTATATTAGATTTTGTTGCGCAGTTGCTTTAGATGTTGTTTTGTTGCTAGACTCCAAGTACAAGTCAGAGATGTCAGGATCAATATTTTTGTACCTATACATTTGGTCCACTCAGTCAAGAAGACTCATTCCTTCGTCTTCCTACCTTTTTTTTTTAATAGATAGTTTACATGTCCTCGCTGTTCTGTCCCTTTGTCTTGGCCTTGTGGGTCTCCTGTCTCTCCCTCACCTGTGTGTGCTGCACAAAGGCAGATTGTATGTCCTCACATTTGCCTCTGACCCCTCTTTATAAGGTTACGCCCCCTTTCATGTAGCCTGCAATCTCTCCCCATTAACCTTTGACGAAGAGAAGACCTTTCTGCTTTTAGAGATGGTTCGAGGTGCTTGCGCCGGTGTCTCTGCTCTTATGTGATTTATTTACACCTCATTTCCTCGGCTTTAACTTCCTCCCATGCGCGTGGGGTGGCGGCGCGCTGCGTGGTGATGGAAGACTTTTATTGCATCCGTGCAGCACCTTTTTTTTTGCTTCTGTGCATGTGTGTGCCGTGGCCATCACAGGCAGGAGTCCCAGTTATCACATGGCTGCTGCACTGCTGCGGCACTGTTTCTGGATCCCCAGGAGGAACTGATAGTAAGATCCTGCAGCATTGGTGCAGGAGGAACGTCTGGTGTGGGGAACTCTCTAACGGGCAGTATGTAGGCCAAGTGTAGACAGACTTGTGGGTGTTTCGCCCTTCAGGGAGTCACGTTCCCTTTTGTTAATTTGAACTGCTCCTCCTAGTAGCAGCAGCTTGTGCTTTGAGCCGTGAGCCGAGCTTCATATTTGTGCTAAATATGAAACATAAGAGACACAAAAAGATATGACGTTTAACAATGAAGAAGACGTGACACACTAGTATGCAAAAATAAGCACAAATCCACCCTGAAATAGCTACTGATGATGAGAATTGTCATCTTGGGATCAGTTTTTGCTGTTTATTGTTGTATAACAGTAATAAATATGTGCAGTTTCAGCCTGGCTACAATGACAATGACGAGAGGCCCCGTTAAAGATAAACAGTGAACATAAATTTTTCTGATGAGTCTGTGAAAGAGCAAGAGCCAAAACAGAATGACCAAAAAAGGCTTACATGCTGATTCCTATGCTCAACTGACCACAATGCAGTGCAGCCACAGCTAACAGCTTTGCAGATTTGTTGCACTCGGTGATTTAAAGACAACATGGAGAACTCAGTTTTTTAGTATTTAGAAGGTACTGTAGGAAATGTAGCCTCTGAAGTGAAATAGTTGAAGTACAGCTAGGCTAAACCACAGCTTTACATAAGGTGTGTGCCTGGACTACACTTAACAGCATAAATCGGTGTTGAATTGTGTATCTTTTTCATTTCATTGATTTTAGTTTTGAAACAGGTCAGTTCTTCTGCAGTATCTTTGCAGCAGCACCGTGCACCTTGTACGGTAATATATGTGCAACGTAAAAATGATTTCAGTGTAATTGTAGCCGTTGCCTGATCTGTGAGACGTTTCATATCCTCAAGCCACCAGAATGAGAATCCTGTCAGAGCGAGCATCTTTGCAGATCTGTCATCAGTAGAGTATGAAATAGTGTGTATCCACGTCTAAAATACGTTTTTTTCCAAATTGGATCAAGACAGGAGAAAAAAGTTTGGAAGGAGAAAATCAAATCAGTCTTGTAGTGGAGGGGCGCGTATGTAAATCTTGTAAATGTTGACGATGGACACTAAAACTTTTGCGTAATCTGGGTTTTTGCAGAATCATCCAATATGTCGACCACAGACTGGTCAAAAGATATGCAGCGAAACTTACTTTGTGGTCAGGTGAACTGTCATTATTGCCTGTGCTAAAATGCATCTTTTCTTTCCTTCAGTGTTTATTTTTTGTGATGATATGGATAATGGATGAATACATGCACTTAGCAGTCTGGTTCAGTTCTTTATTGAAGCAAACATGCGCTTTACTAGCAGGTTGTTGAACCAGGCATTGACGTACCTTCTCGTGAAGGACTGATGTTTTGACCTCTAAGCGTTTCTCGAATGATAACATGGATGTTACTATTACTTCTCTGCACGCAGACGGAAGTTGCAGTAAAGAACATCTCAGTGATTGTTTTCAGTAAACATGCTTAATGTGATCTTGAGGTGAGACAGCCGACAGAGAGCTGATCTGAAAGGAGCTGGTCATTAAAAGAGCAGCATGGATGGTCAAGGCAGTCAATTAATCCATGGACAAAGGGTCAAGGATACTAAGACCCTATAATCCCTTTTTTTACAGTGCAGTTATGTTTGGCCTGCAGCATGTGCACACTCACTCACTGGCATTTCACTACTCTCTGCACACAGTGTTCTTGGATCGGTTCTGGACTTCAAAGTGGTTGCACTGCTCTGTAGTGGACGGTTTATTTCACCATAAATGGATATGCTTGTTTAAAATATAGAATTTATGATGAACCTTTGTCTCGAGGTTTAAGACTCTCTTGCTTCAGAAAGCGTTTTCTATCCATTACTGTTACTACTTCACATTTCTGTTGCTGTTGTTTAATGCTGAGATTGATCTTTTTAGAACAATTAGCACTCGCTCCATTTTGAGTGCTGCCACTTTTTCACTTTCTAAATGTTCCTGTTAAAAATGCAGCTTTAATGTAAGTACTGCTGAAAGTTTTCCGCCCCAAATGAGATGAAGATTAAGTCGCAGCGAGGAACCGGGGCTCGATAAACTTAGCATTTCTCTGGGATCCAGGCAAATTGGAGTGTTTCATATTTGCTGTCACACTGTCAGAGCTACCACTTGGGTATCAGAATTGTTTTCAGACACGATGAAAGCATTGCCTTCCTCTCTTTGTCTCTCTACACTTAAATCATCACATTAAATAATAAAATACTTGAAGATGGTGTCCAGTAAAGATGGTGCTGCAAGTTAAAACTTCTGGATAGTAGCCCAGTAGATCTAACTGGCTGCTGTCATCTGATTATGGTTTCCATTGGTGCATGACCACAACCAGACTGCAAGCAAGCAAAATATGATCCATCCTTATCTAGCTGTTAGCTAGTGTTGTTGGAAAGACCACCAAAACTGATACCAAGTCATGACCAAGTTGAAAGTGTACCGAGACCAATGTAAGACCAAGACCAGACGAGTTTGAGTCCCACACTGAATGAATGTGAAGCAAATCAGTGCATTAACCCACTGAAACTAGTGTCTGGAAACATACAGTGTACACATACTTAGTTAATATGTATAGCTAATATTCACTCAGCCTCTTTAGGGGAAGGCCAAGGATTTCTTTTGGTACAGAGGCAGATCAGTAAAGTTAGCTAGCCACATTACCACTTTATTGCTTCCATCCAAATGCAGGTAAAACTTTGACATGTCAGTTAGTGAAAGGTAGAACCGCCTTAATACAGACTCTGCTTTATCGTGTATTTTAGGTAAAATGGGGTCATAATTTACAAAATGAACACCATGCTGTGTTGAAGGAGACTTGAATCTAGCATTTGAGAACGTAAACTCATTAGGAAAATGTTTATAGTGGTGATGAATCAGTTGACAAGTAGAACAATTTTCTCTTCATCTCCACTAAAGTTGGACTTCTTTTTGCAAGCAGAGGAGTTGCCCCCTGCTGGCTGCTGGAAAGAATGCAGGTTTAAGGCACTTCTGCATTAGACCCGAAGGCTACATCCATCTTTTATATGCAGTCTGTGGTCTTGACCGGTCTTGAAATAAAATCCAAGACAGAGACCTTTAAAAAGTGGCTTCTCAACCAGCCTCGACATCAAGACCGATCTCTACAACAATACAATCGAAAATCCAGAACTTAGAAGAAGTCTGTTTAACATAATGGACGGCCAAGGAATCAAGAAAATAGCCAGATTTTTGGCATTTGTTTTTCAATAATGATCAGTTTCTGTCAATTAAGAGACCAATTAATTAGCTAATCACATGCACTGAGCTAGACTGTTCAACTGAGTGATGTTCCATGTGAAAATAACAGAATTCATTTGTAGAAGGCTGCTAATTGCCTTCAGATAACTGAAGTACTCTTAACAACAAGTAACAGGCTATATTTTGTAAAACGAGGCTGTTTGTTGCAGATTTATTTAGTGATAATTACTTGAAGACCTTGGGGGTCCTCGGCTGTCTCATGGTTGTCATCCTGCATGTCTTCAGTTACACTGCAGCTATCTGTCTAACCAGAGAAGAGGCTGTTAGCTCAGCGCTTCTTCCTAGCTGTGATGCTCTCCCTTGGGGCCACAGACACCAGCCCGGCTTCCTGGTCATGGGTGTTGTGCTGTCGCTTGCAGGCTAACAAACTTGTGATTAAGATTTGTGGCCTCACCAAAGAGAGTTTGCACAAATGGGGTTCAGGAGGACACCTGGGGTTGTGGGGACTAACTGTACCTGTCTATGAAAACAGGATCCTACAGCTACAGTAACCAAGGCTGCATCAGATTCCTTGCCTTTGACCTTGAGGTAGACTTTGTCTGAAATTCCCTTGAACTTAATTTGCAGACTTTTACTCTTCTTCCTCTGTTGCTGTCCTGCTGTGGGTGTCGCCTGCATCTGAATCTTTTGGTCTGTTTTACAGTAAATAAGTAAGTGACATTGAGGTGCAAATCAATCTACACAGCAGGACTGTATCTGAGAAAAAGTATGCACATGAAGGAGAAAAGACATCACCTGCAAGGACGCAAACATCATAGCAAAGCATCAGTACCCTGGGCAGAAATATCAGCAGAAGTATCTCTACTCTGAGTATAGACACAGTCAAAGTAGATGGAAATCTGATTACATGGCTGCAAAAAAAAAATCGACTATGCGAATGAAAGTGAACGCATCTTCACTGCAGGTGGAAATGTTACCACTGTGCATATAAATTAATTATAGAAATATGTTCTGCATTGCAAATTAACATGATTGAAGGACTGGAGGTTGGGAATAAGTGTGACCTTTGCGAGTTTTACAATGTAGTAAGTCAGTGGTTCTGTTCTGAGCCGCCTGAGGGTGAAATCTCACTAAAAACGTTGTAGTCAAATGTTTATTAAGGCCTGAGTCTGTGTTTGTGACTGTGTGAAGCATGTATGTTTGCAGGGTGATCATGGGACACTCTTGAGGAACATTGTTGCTGCCAGCAGCTTCCCCCAGCAGGAGCTCAGAGACAAAAACACACAAACCAGACTTTCTGCTCAGCCTGGCCCAGCGGCACATTCTGTCAGCCTTCACTGCTAAGAACTTTTACTATCTCACACTGCATTGTGTGGCTATATTTAAAGGTATAGGCCTAGGATGGTGTGAAAATATACCCAGTACACAGCCTGCAATGTGTTTCGTTTTCTAAATTTAAAATGAGGGCATTAGCAAACGTGTATCTGTATTTGGAAGTCACAAGATGATCACACTAAAACTATTCCTGTGAACTGAGTGTCACCAGAGGCTCTAGTTTTGTCGTCCTAGTTAAAAGAAAAACTAAATTTTGTCAGGCTGACCATCTAATCTGGAAAACAGCAGCAGCAGATGATGCCCAAAAAATGTAATAGTCCAATTTTTTTTTTTTTTTTTACCACAGCTGTTTCTTACAGTCAGCTATGGAGCTGGATTTCTTCTCATCAAAAATTGATACCTAGTTGTTTATTATTATCTCCCACTCCAATGTGAAAGCAGTGAAGCTGCAGAACAGCACCAGGCCTAATTGCTGTTTTGAAAAATGAATCAACATGATCAGCTCCAGTACTCTTTATCTGGGTGCTGAATTCTCAAAACAACTCAACGAAAAAAAAATAATTAAAAAGAAAGCATTCGTGTCATGTAAATAATAGAAATGTGTGTCATGCAAACACCCTTCAGTGTGCAAACTAGCCCCAGTACATCTAATTGTTTTTTTAACCATGCAGAAGAAATATAGTTATAAGCAAATAGCCATGCATGATGCTCTCCGTCCTTGACATTTCTATCGTTGTCTGCCAGTTGTAGTTGCTTTCCAGAGGGCTGCTGAGTGGCTTCAAATAACTCTATCCATCAGGCCCTAAAGGATGTTGTGTGAGCTTAGAGAGTGGTAAATCTCCTGTACCTGCACGACACCCATTCTGCTGGCCGGTGTTAGCATTTAAGCATCTCTAAAAGCCATGAAACACCCTGCAGATATAAAACACGCGCTGCAGACAGTGTAAGTGAATCAGACTGTGGTGCACAGAGGAACAGATGGTGAATTGAAGCTGAGTGAGATCACAGGAAGACTTAAATGTTGTTACATATTTCAGGTAACATGGTTATATGAAATATCAGTGTCTCGTATTCCCGTTTAAGATAAGAAATAGCGATCTGTATTGCAATGAGTTATCTCTTAGCAACATTTTCTAGCGGTATTTAGCAGTGGGCTGATAGCATAATTTTCCTGATTATGCCATCAGCCCACTGGATCCTGTTTACCAGGTCAAAGAATGCTTTTGCAATCCTTCTGTTTCTGATAGGAAATGCATTTCAAATGCTCCCACTGCTGTCTGCAAAAGTACAAAAATACACTGCTGCTGGTGTTTCATAACGTAATCAAAAATGGGCCATTTTCACTGCTAACAATGAGGGGATTAGAAGAAAAAACATTCCGTCAGAGATGCGCATTGAAATGTTAAAGAGCGCCTCATGAAATACAATGGAATAAGAGAGGAGCATCTTTTTAAGAACAAGCTGTATCAGCCTTCTGTGGATGCAAGAAGACTCAAAAGTACACTGTTAAATATAAAAACCTGTGTTTGAAGTAGCCCAAAAAACTGACAATTTGTCAGATTCACTATTAAACTGAATTACTTAGAGAAGTAATTCTGCGAAAATGTTACTTTTAACCTTTCACTTTCATGTCAGGTTGAAATATATTGAGAAAAGTAAACATGGTAGCTTGTGCTGTTGTCAAATAGCAAACCTTGACAATGCTAATCACTGAGCTGAAAATGAAGAAGCTATTGTAGCATATTAGCTACATTGCACTATTTTTCTGTAACCTCATTTTGCTATTCAAGACAAGAACACATATAAATAAGCCCATTGAATAAAGTGTTAATTTATTAGCAAGTGGACATGCTAACTGACAGCTAATTAGCAAGAAACTGATTGCTAACAAGTAACTTAGCTGGGTGAGCTATTGCGGTTGGAGTAGACCTCGTCACTGAGTTTGTAGAATCAAACAGTTTGGACATAATAAAAAAGGTTTTCACTGTATTGCTTTCTGTTATGATCAGACCTTGATTTTAGAAAAAGTCAGTTCTTGTTTTGTTAGTTTCAATGAGGAAAGCTAAGAGTTTTTCACTGTGTTGCTCTGTAAGTAACGAGGCGGTTGATGCTAGCTTTTGTAATTGTTTTAAAATGTGGGATAAAATTAAAGTAGTTTTTAAAGAATTTTGATTTTAGATTCAATATCTAAATCTATATTTTTGGGTGGCATCAGAAAATGGCTGTAAGTTCTTACAAAACTACAGCTAATAGTAAGTCTCTAAAATACAAATTTTACACACTCACACATGAAGCAAGAAGCAGCAACACCAGTAATGATTTTGAAAGCAAATGGATATTTAATCATTTAGGCCTCATCCTCTTTAAGATTTGACAACTAAAACACTAGGGAAGTCTTGATCAAGCTTTTTTTTTGCCACCTAGCTGATCTAAGTCATCTAATATTTAGTGCCTGCTGATTCAAGTGCCAATCCAATACCATTTTCTGAGATATTAGACACTTTGAGTACATTAAAGTTATTAAAATCAATCCAATCTATTTGACTGACAACTGAATAGCTCCGCAATACATTAAGAAAAAAAATATATTTCTGCATCCATGCTGTTCCTTAATGTTATGTAGGCGGTCATGAAACTTGGGAAGTTTTGGTAGGGCACTGTCTCTAATGTGGAGATGCTTGGGTGTACTGTGGCTCACCAAGCTCCAGAAGACACAGAAAACCTGTATTCTCTACATACATGTCAGAAGTTGTATTACTTAAATTGTACTATTAGATCATTAGATGATTAGATTCGCTATAGTACCTGGTTAAGCCACCAGCCTCTTACTATTTAACACTGTAGCGACCAGAGGAAGTGGTCACTGCTGGTAGTTCCATGTTGGCAAGCAGACGGCAGTGTAGGATTTTAACTAGTAATAGGCCACCATGACAGAGACTTCTGTGACGCTTAATGGGCTCTAGCCCAAGCTAATGTGCTTGACTAGGACAGGAAGTGTTTAAGAAAATGATGAAGAATTTTCATCTTTATCATCCTACTTCAAACTATGCCCTCCCTTTATAACACCTGTCTGACGGAGGATATTAAGCATAGGACTGAGTTTAGGTTTGCACCAGTCAGTTAAAAAATGCTGTGTTTGGTCTGTACAAAACAAGCAAGTTCTCTTGTGTCTGCAAAATACTATTTGTAGGTTTCAAGCATCTCTGTGGCACCACAATGCTTAATTTATGATGATACTTTGTGGTACAATTTACGTTTTTCAAAAAAAAATTGAAGCTCCTGTGATTTCGATATTGCGACTGCTCATATTTAATTAGTTGTTTAGCAAAGACAACTGGCTGGGTCATTTTTGTGTCTTTTGTGTGGATGTTATGGATTTTTCCAGAGGGGGATACAGGTGGGAATGCAAAGGTGTTTTTATGTATGATTTACAGTCTATAATGTTTGCAAACATCAGCTAATACTGGCCATCATGAGTTATTGGCCACACTAGAACAATTAAAGGTTGCAAAACCATTGAATGTGCAGAATTTACCAAAGTTGCAGTTTGTTGCTAATGAACCAAATTTTTCATTTGTAAGAGGAATTCAGTATTTATTGCTTCTTTTTGAAGTTATACAGTCTAGAGACTAAAACTTTTACATTTAGAATAGAGTTTAATTTTTTCAACAAAGGAAACCATTGTGTATTTTTAAGAGGAAAAACACTACATATGATATTCACATGGTAAAAACTGTCTGTTTCTGACAGAAGTATTTTCCTGCTCAGATATGATTAGCTCTTTCTTAGATATAGATAGTGTGATTTATCTAAGAGTGAAATATTGTAAACACTATTATGAATTTTCCTGTAAAAAAATATAAAAATATACTTACAACCAGCGCTGCCACTATTATACTATATTTTTTACAGCTGGTAATTACTGTGTAATAAATTACAGCAGAATACGATGTTTACTGTTTGATACAGTAACAAGATTTGCCATCTATTTACTGTATTTATATAGAGTTGCCACTTTCATCAACTAATCAATTAATTAACTTTACCTGTAGTTACTGATAAATTACCTTCTCTTCTTTGAAAATGTATAAACATTGCTGTGAATTGCTACACATATACCATAAATAACAATCCCAGCAAACGTTCCCTGAAGGTTGCCTGAAGGTTCCTGATCTTCGGGATGTTTCTTTAGTATTTATGATCCAAAATTGAGATCGACCAGTTCTGTTTAACAATTAAGAATGTGTATACCCCCCTAAAATCATCAAGGCAGAAATGTATGACAAATTGTGTTCTGTTAATTCTGTTCAAGAAGAAAAGAAACAAAATGTAACTTATATATAAATATATTTAAGAAAAAGAAAAAAATATGCATATCTCAGGGCATCAGTTTAAGTTATCAATAAATTCTTAGCTATCTAAATGAAGTTGCGAGGCTAAACAGTGCTTTCTTGTGCAAAAATGTTTTGCTTAGTAGCTGCTGACTCCAAGAAAGGGACTGGATTTTACAGATTTTAAGCATATTTAGTTGTAACTGTTGAAGTCGACGGCATCTTTACAGCGATTTATTACGTAACCCCACATGAACTCCTTTAACCTGTGTGTTTTCATTTTTTGAATTTGTCCGGCTTTTGTGTTTGTCCACATTGTTCTAGTGAATGTACTGTAGGCTCTGTTTTAAATGTGCTGTTTACTGTAAAACAGTCACCTTCTCACACAGATTGTATGTGGGCGATTGAATGACTGTGTGTGTGAGGACCAGCTGGATGGAGATGGTATTGGGTTACAGAAGGCATGGAGTAGTTTTTTGCTCTCTGATCAATTAGTGAGGGGGGAGAAAGAAAGAGATTGGGGGAGGGGGGTGGAGGGGTGAAAGAAATGGAGTGGATGAGGAAAGAGGAAATGACTGAACATTAAGTTGACAGGTGGAGGAGGAACAGTGGGCTGAGGAGAGATGGCGAGATAAAAAAAAAACTGCAGAGGATATTGCAGGGCAGAGGATGTAATGAAACGGCCAACGATGCAATAACCGCAACCAGTGCTGTGTCACCGAAGAAAGACGATTCTTAAAGGAATACGGTGATGCTCGGGCAAATAAGCGCTCTGGTTGAATCACTACACTATTAAATATGCACTTGTGGTTCTGAGAATGTAAATCAAATACTGGGTGCGCAGGAGTGATGCGCTGTGGATGAGCTTTCAGAGAAATAGCTTTAGTCGGGGGGAGATGTGAAAAGCAGAAAATAAGAGCGATAAAGTGCATTTTGCTGGATGCAGCAGCTTTGAATCACAACCAGCTTTGGCCTCGATCAAGGACAAGGAAATGTGAGATTTTTTTTTTTTTTCCCTTTTTGTCACATTTCCTTGTTTGTGAAAAAACAGCAGCAGCAGTACAGAAAGCTGCTAATCAAATGTTGAGGATGTCTCCAGCTGGGATAACCAGCTCCCATATTTGTTTACTAGCTGTCTCCAATTTGTGTTTACATTTCACACAGCAAATATTGCTTTCGGAGGAGAATTTTAATATCTTCGATTCTTGAAAGTTATTCTGCGGCCAAAGACAGTTTGGACTTTTAGAGGACATGCTCAGCAGTCAATCTGTTTACAATGAATACTATGGAAATTCATTTATTGATAGCGTATAAGCTGATTATAAGAAGTCAGAGATTTTTTTTACCAACACATGAAGCACAGCCTGAACACCCAGCCTGTCTCCGTTCATTACGCTGTGTGGTAGAAATGTGTATTATTAGTAACATTGGATTATTTAAAGATGGGCTTAGCGCGCCACTTAATCTTTTGCCATGACATAGCCTTCTTTGTCACAGAGAGAATGGGACTCTCTGCCGGGTTTTCAAATCCGCAGGCATTAAAATATAATGCTGTTTTTTTGAGCAAAGGTCCTCAGATACGGTAGCTGTTACTTTCATTGTTATTCGGTAATGAGTTTCAATTCACTCGCGTAGATTTTTCACATTTTTCACATCTTATTTTAGAATTAAAAGTCCATAGGATCAGGAGCAGTGGAGACAGACGTTCTAATTATGTCTTATTTTATAGTACTCTGAATTTTTTAGTGATACTTTGATTTGAAAATATAGAAAGAAAAGAAATTTGAAGTCTGCCAGCGAGGATACACGTCCATCAACACTGGACCCTAAGGTGTCGTTGCACAGGGTGTTTCCTGGCTCAGAATGGGCCCTTGGGGGGTGACTAAGCACAGTAAAGATGATCGGTTCGTGCAGAGTAAAGGCAATGAGTCTGCATGCATTTTCCTGTTATTTCTGACGATGTCGTAACCAAATAAATAAGCTTCGTCAAGCTAACAAAGCAGTTTTTTTTACTATCAATTCTTAGCATTTTTTTAAAAAGATTTATTTTTGGTGTTTTCAGTCTTTACTGTAGAGGACAGGACGGTGGACAGAATCGTAAATGGTAGAGAGAGTGGGGAAGGACATGCGTTAAGTGGCCGAGGTCGGACTCCAACCCGGCACAGACGCTACGCCTCTGCACGTGGGTGACGCGACATAACCACTAGGCTATTGGGGTGCCCCTGATTCTTATCATTTTGGAGTAAAAACCTCTTTGGGTAAATCTTAAAAATTCATCTGTGCAGGAAAAAACCCTGATGGCATTTTTATTTTAAGTGAAAGTGCAAGCATCCCATTCTGTTTCCTTTAGTCCTTTAGTGCAATATTCCAAATTCAGAGTCAAATCAGACTATAACCATTTGTTCCAGACCAATCAGTCCACCAAATGTCATGAAAATCTGCTCATAACTTGGTGAGAACTCCTGCTGACAGACAGACAAGCTACTGTAGCCGAGAGGAATAAAACCCTCTTCTTCTGAGAACATTTTTGCTCTCAGGCTTTGATTATCGGCGCATACGACTCTATTTACACGTTATATGCTAATACCCAGCTGCTGCCATTACCTGTGACGGCTTCCAAGTCGTCCCTGCTCTAATTTAAGGCGGCAGCATGATTTGTCTTGTTCTTTCATGAATTTATGTTTGCACTCCTTGAAAACCTGAAGACGGGGGCATCACAGACGATAACCTCCCTCCTTATTCCTCTTTGTAATCATGTTTATTAGCATGTGTTGTGCAGACGTGCCGGATCGTGTGCTATCAGGAGGTTTAGATTATTTAGAGATGGACTTAAAGTGCGTCACTTAAACCCCTTAAGGTGATATTTATACCGCCCTGACTTTTGCACTGTGTGGCGTCTCACATCTCTGATAGCTGCTCCCTTCTCCTATTTATAACCATGTCTTCTTTATCTCCCTCTACCTCTCTTCCCTTTCTCCCCTTCCCTCTCCTTCCTCTGTGCGTCACCGAATCTGTGCATTGAGTGTGTTAATGACAGAGATGCAGAGGCGGCTTGGATGGAGGCTAAAACAGAAGCTGTCCTCCTCTCGTTTCTCTCTCTCTGTGTCACACACTCAGCCCCAAACAGAATAACTGTTATTTAAAGACCAGAGCTGTAGTTGCTCATTTAGGAAGAAAAAAAAAAACGGAGCCTCAGAGAGATGGATGGGTGGAGGAAGAGGAAGGGGAAGATGGAGGGAGTGGAGAGGAGAAGGGAGGTACCTAGTGATGGAAAGATGAGAGAGAAAGCAGGAGGTGGAGGAAGGGGATGATGTCATCTTTTAACCCTATGCTGCTCCTCTCCTCCCTCCTGTTTCCTCCCCAGATTTCTCCTCCTCCCCTCTCCTCCCCGAGTCTCTCTCCAGCAGGACTATATTTAGATTTGTGCAGCTGTGTATGTGACTGTTGTGTTTTGATGCTGTTGGCGCTGCTCAGTCTTATATGTTGCTGCTCCTATTTACCAAATCCATCCACCCTTCTCCCTCCTCTTGCTGCCGTTTCTCTTTCTGTGGTTCTTAAAGGATGCGCCTGGAGATTTTCTACGTTTTTATTATAGTCAACAAGACAAATATGACAATGAATCGACCTTATTAACAAGTTCTGACTGTGCAGCCGGATGGAGTTTTATTCCTCTGCGTCATTCGGCTCCATTGTTGTGTAAAAAAAACTGTCAGAACCACTTCATTACAATGAACTTGGTCATCAACATACGCTGCCCTGCTGCTGTAAATACTCATTTAAAAACTCTCTGCCTGCAGACAGTGACATTTGGGCTGTTTTAGTAAACAATTTGCACATTTATGAGTGAAAAATAGTAATTTTTCATTGCTCCCCTGAAGGAAAACTACAGCACGCAACATATTTAAAGGGAAAACAGCCAATCAGGAGTTGTATCTCCATCTAGTATCTAATAAATGTCTGACTTGTTCTGGTTTCTGTTATGATCTATTGAATCAGTTATTTTAGGCTGCTAGTCTGACACCGTGAATTCAGATAAAAGTGACATTTTACACAAGGCTTTTTACATATAATCTGGCAATTTAATATAGATCTATTCATTAGCAAATTATATTTTATGTTTCTGCAAAATGTAAAGTGAATTAGGGTTGCAGTGAAATAGCTTTTTACATAGAATATGGGACCTTTTGCCTCTTTACCTGCCATTTTTGGTCAATCTTTTTCATTTTGTTACGCCTAAACTGGACTTGAACTGCTGGACTCTGCATTCATGTCATTGTTACAGCGTTATATCCTACAGTTTTTAACACCCTAAAATAATCCTAACCTGTACAAAAGACTGTGAGCATCAAATTAGACAAGTGAAGGCATTCCTGTTTCTAAATGTTACTTATAGCACCATAAACTAAAAGCAGCACCATATTTTTTGCCACTTGCAGACAACAGTAGAGGCTGTAAGCACAGTATTTAAAGTATCACCTTCTGAAGCAGAATGTGTGAGATAACAGTTGCATATTTACATTAGCAAAACCGTTTGCACTTACCTCTGTGCACCACTTTCTCTCCTTTTAGCTCTGTTTTGGTCTCCACCAGCTACTGAAGGAAATATCTGTCTCTTTAGACGTTACATTCACCAGCTCATCTTTAACTTTGTCTTTTGTTTGCTGTTCAGCCTGTTGTGTGCAGTGAGTTAATAAGAGCTTAAAATCAAAACAGTAAGGCATCAAATAGCATTGCAGAGAAATCCAGAGTCTCCCCTATGCGTTACGAATACTCTTTAGATTGCTTGTCAGCAATAAAATATTGATTGGTGCTACTTTGAAAAGAAAAAAATATATTCTGATAATAACTGAAGAAGTTCAAATGACAAAACTACTCAATTATTCTTTGTAGGTTTGGTAAATTAACACTGACAGTTCAGTATTTATGACAAATCAAATGAAGAGTGTAGCTGATTGTGTGTTGTGTGTCTGCCTGTTGTAACTTTAATGCGAGTTTTAATTTGAAGGGATATTCGGTATTAATTAAAATGAATTAGAGAGATAAAAATTAACTGCAAGCTTTTATTGCTGCATTCTGGGAGCTTATAGTTATTCTGGTACTGACTGAAACACTGATTTGAATAGTCAGAAAACATGGAAACGGCTCAGTCATAAATGAGTCACTTGCTGTAATTAAGATCCTAGTTAATATTCTGATCACTTCAGTGACACGATATTAAAAGTAGCTTTGAATAAACGAGTCTGGAGCAACCTGTGTCTACCTAATAAAAGCGGAATCAGTGTCTGCTGCATCTAAGGGTTCAGGCTGTGCATCCATCCGTCCTGTTCTTGTGAACGTCGTGTCTTTTGCACACCTTGAGGGGATTTCTTCAGATTTGGCAGAAATACTGACTCCGATTCAGGGATGAACAGATCAGTGATCCTCAAAAGTAACTGAGACTTCACTAAACAAGTTTCAGGCCAGAACTTAAGAATTTGTTCACTGATGATGACAAAACTTTGAGAATGCTGTTAATTCTGCTGTATTACCTGTCAGATCAAACTGGCACCTGGGAAGGTGCAACATTTATCCGTCATCTACGTAGATTTTATAGATTACACCTGTTTTTCTTTACACTAAACTCCTCCTTTCTGCCGTCCTCATCTCCTCGTGGTGCATTTAAGTACCTGAAAGATCCTCTATGATGGCAGATTAGGAGCCAGTCTCAGAGAGGACATGAGGAAGCATGATAAAACACCTTCTTGGCCAGTATTTGTCACCAGGAAAACTTGATCAAACACTGCTATGGTGACACTAGTCTTGGATGCATACCTAGTAAGTCCCTTTCAAATCTTCAGAACTCTCTAAAAGTGTTTATTAATGAAGTAAATGCATGGTTGCAAGGTGATTTAAACTCAGATTTCTGCCTTAGACAATTTGAAACTAAATTTAAGTTGGAATAACTTAATGCAATTGACTTGATAACATGCCTGAACAATTTCAGACTAGAAATTTAAAATACATTAGATTGAAGAGGAAAAGCTAATTCCCTGAACTCAGTGTAGTCTGTTGGTCGAACATTATTTCATTAGAAGTTGTCATAACTCAAAAAGCTTGATGTAAACTGAGTGTGCTGTATGAGTCTGGACTAACATGGATGTAAACTGCAGCTTCACTAGCTGGTGGAGGTGAATATCTACAAGATGGTGATTCATGATATTCCAAATTTAACCGCTGTTAACCAGTACGTGGCATGTTAATAAGAAAACGTCAGCAGCTGCAGCAGCGTATCAACTCACTTTCTTTACGTCAGAATAAGTCCTGGCTCTGTCTGTCATCTCCCCACTCTTTTCCTCTCCTTTTGGCTCTTTCATTTCCTTTTCCTTCACTCTCTCCCACACTTTGCTCTCACATGACCCACCAAGTCGTCTTTATTCCCTTCATCTTCTTTTTCTCACCTCCTGTCTCGCTGCCTGTCGACGCAACACACACACACAGATTTCTTTCCTTTTCACCTCGCTGTGTTCTCTCTCTTCTTTTTTTTTCTCAGTCCCAGCACGGCACATCTTCATACAATTACTCTCCATTAAAAATGGATTAGATTTCACCTTCACAGTCAGTCTACAGAGGGAGAGCAGGAGGGAGGGAGGGAGGGAGGGAGGGAGGGAGAAGACAGACAGAAAGAGGGAGGGTTTTGAGATGGATGGAGAGATAGGAAGGATGAGGAGTGGTAGATTAGGGAGGTAGAGGAGGGAGGTGGAGGGAGAAGTGAACAGATAGTGAACAGCTGTCTTGTAGATTTAGATTTGTTCCCAAAGCAGTCAGAAGAAGTGGTTCACCCTTTTGGTCTTTTCACACTTGCACTTCGACACAAATAGAAGATTGCGTGAAGCAGCCGTCACACATTCGTCCAGTCACAGAGAAATGGCTTCAGTTCAAGAACAAACTGACCACTCGGTGCAGCTGAATGCATCAGCTGCTCATAGATGTCATGGCCACGTGTGAAGATGGACAAACCTAAAAGACCAAATGCGTTGTGTTTACAGCAGCCAATCAGGTTGTAGAAAACCCACAGAGAAGGTTTATACAGAGCATGTTGTGTAAAGGTTATTTACACTGTAAAAACTAATTCTGTAAAAAAAATAAAGGTGAAAATCTGGAGGCAAAAACTGCACCTTCAAAAACTGTAAATAGTAAAATTAATGATAAATATCTGTAAATTATTGTTCTTTTTTTAGCATTGTGAACATCGTACAAGATAAAAATATAATACAGTTTTGACCTGGTTTTTTTTACAGTTAACCTCTGAATTAATACCTTTTTTCTGTGATTTTGCTGGATAATATATGTAATTTAACAAAACAGATAAAATATGTAAGTTATTTACCTTTCAACAATCCTTAGTATATGTAAATTTTCTTTCAAATGACTCCAAATATCTGTAAAATAATTATATATTTTGCAGATTTTAATACAGTAGAACATAATGTAATTTGATGTCAAACACTGTAAAAAACAAACAAACTAATTACTATTTATAAATTATCAGCGTTTTGGGTTGTTTTTTATGGTCAATATGTTAAAATTGCTTTTTTCTTGTCATTTTACTTTGAAATATTTATACAATAATAGTTGGAAATGATTTATCCTTATATTATTCCTTTATATATATGTGTGTGTGTATATATATGTATATAGAAAGAGAAGTTAAAACAATTATTTATCATTTTTCAGTTCTTAATAGTTACTTTTTCTTTCAAATGATAGCAAACATCTGTAAAATGATGACTTTTTTTTACAGATTTAAGTGCAGTAAAACATGCAACACATGTAAAATAACAAATAAGTATTGGTAAAAATACTGATTTTTGTTTTTATTTAGCGACATTATTTACAATTTTGGTGAGTTTGGTCTGTTTTTAAACATTCTGCTTATAAATTGATACTTTTTTTCCAGTCATTTTACTAATTTTTATATTGTAATTTCACAAAACATGGAGAATCTATTAAAAAACTGGAAATTGTTAAAATAAATTACAGTTGAAAACATCAGTGAATGTATCACAAACAGCACATGGACCAGGTTTGGTGATTTGAGCGTTTAAAAACACTTTAATCTTAACCCTGTAATGCCTAACCCAAGAAATAATTAACAGAAAATTCAAATCTTTGGAATTGGATGTCTTTATTTGGCCCTATAACAAAATGTAAAAAAAATAAATAAACAAAATTATTTGCATGTATGTTTTTTTGTTTGTATCATGTTTGATACATTGTGCATTATATGCAATTTGGGCAATAACAAAAACCTACATCTGTAACATCTGTATCTTTATACGCCATTATACAGAGTTTTTACTATATGGTGACACAATAAGTCTCAGCAATGTATGTATCAAATATGATACCTACGACATTGAAGAGTTAAACTAGATTTAAGCCCTAGCCAGAGAGTCAGGCAATCTGGCTCCTGATCTTGTATTCCAATCACTGTGACGCCCTCATCATGAAACATCGCCTTTCATGGTCTCTAAAGAGCAAATTTCCTCATACAAAGGGCAGGTCTTGTCTGTTCTTGTGCATCTCAGTGCCAAAGGGAGCAGATGGTCGTGTTGTGCCCACGAGAGGTGAGGTGGTCTGGGACTGGAACAGCTCCAGTCAGCTCCCCCGAACCCCTCCTGTGTTCCTCACCTGGGGGTTAAGAAGGGTTAAATCTAATCCTCTCCCACTGCGTTCATGTGTGTGTACGTGGGCCTCGGATCATTTTCTGTCCGACTGCACAGTCAGTCTAGACCGTTCCCAGCCACTGGAGAGCTGCATTGTTGTCCTCTGACACAGGGAGGTTACTTATTCAAGACTTGTAGTGCACCGATTAACCTGTAAATTAGACACAACTGTACGATTTAATGCAATCAAATAAAGCTTCTGACGTTCAGTTGTTGTTGACACAGTGTCACAAAGGACTTAGAGATATTCAGCAGTAATTTTACTTCTTTTATCCCTCTGAACCCCAAAACAGCTGGTTAGTTTGAAATGCATATTATCTTTAGAAAATCCACCACAAAGAGCTGTAAAAACATTGAGGCTCACTCGATTTAGCATTTTCTGTGTGTGTTTGAAAGGCAGGTTGTTTTTAAAAGAAATCTGCAAAATGACACCATTTATCAGAGCCGGAAACTGTAAAAACAGAAGTCAGGTTGTGAGCTTTCCGACAGTACTTGAACTACTCATCTGTGACGTGCCTTTCCATTGAAAAACATACCTCAATCTAAGTTTAAAATTAAGATCTTTCATTAAAAACCCTTTATTCTGTATGTCTACTTTAAAATTTTCCCAAAAATAAATAGTTTGCTTGAACTATATCCTGCAAAAAAATAAATAAATACGGCACTTATATATATATATGGCAAATATTAAGGGACTTCACAGTTGAATTGCAGGCTGTGCTTAGAGCAGAGCAGCGAGAAGACAAATATGCAAACAAATTAGAGAGATTGAGAGCAAAACAAAACATGCATGATTGATTGAATAAATACAGCATGGCTTAAAAACGGCGAACAGAGAGGCAAGTTGTCGGAAGATACATTCAGCACGGTGAAACAGCTTTCCAGAGCTGATGTGCAGAATAGTGTGAAAAACAGCTCAGTAGGTATTTGCATATTGCACATGTTGATGATTCAAGGTTTTCATACTACGTCATACTGCGCAAAACACATTTCTGAGTTCTCCCTGCTTCTTGTCATGGTTGTGCTGCTTCCATACAGATGCAGGACTTTATATTGCAGTGAAAATTGAGCCCACAGTGAGTAAAAATGTGACAGGAGGAAAATCCGAAACTGCTTGGGTTCATTTTTAAGGTGGATTGCATTAAATCTAATCAAATGGTCACTTAGCCTTTATACGTACCGTCATGCTTTTCTTTGTTGTTACACTTTTTTACCTAAATCTGAACAAAGGGCTGAATTGGCCTCAGTGCAAGAAACAACTTTGATCTTGGTGTCCAGGCTGAGACCACTACACTGTGGGAGCTTTTATTCTGCGTGGCGCGCTGCCCTCAGATTAGTCATCACTATTTTGGGTAACCCACTCTTCTATTCATTCACTCTGGCAGCAGTGACGGCTAAATAAGCACCGAGCTCATTAGCTACACAAGCAAGGAGACTCTAAGACAACTCGTCGGTAGATTAGCGTATAATTTGGTGCAAAAATGTACATATATCACTAAAAAATAAGCCCCTGGGAGTCTCTAATGGGCTATTCGAAACAAATGAACAACAACATCGAGTGGAAAAGCCATTTAGAGTTTCAGAATACACTAGAATACCAATGGTAAAAGCATCTGGGGTGTCTGTGGTTGACTTAAACCCAACACAGGTTGCCCAGTCAGGTCCAGACAGGTCTACATAAATGAATTAAAAATCCAGTGAAGTCCACAAGAGATTCACTACTACATATACTGTGCACGTTCTATATATATTCAAAGTAGATAATCTGTCTGTGATGCTGTTCCAGCTGACTTTTTCTCATGATAATTACATAAAACAGCTCATACATTGTGTCTTAATACACACATGCAGTCTGAAGCAGAGGAGTGATCATTTTTCAGCAGAAATCCCTCAAAACCCTTTGCACAGAGGATTTATTTTTGGTTGATTTAATATCATTTATCTCAATATAAATCTGTTTATTCTTGTTTCGTCTAACCTCACGTACATCTCACTTACACAGGCATCTAAAATGTGAATATTTCACTGCTGTAGTATTTAGCTATTGAGTCATCAATCATGCGGTTACTCAGAAAAGGATCCCATTTGGTTGCTGTCAAAGCCTATAACTTTCTATTTTGGTGACTGATTCATTTTTGCTTTTGCATGACGCTTTACAGGCTGAGCGGCTGACTTTCACACCCCTCAGGCCCGCGGAATCAATTTAAAAGTCTTTGTATGTGTTCGGTAATCCGGCAGCTTTCTCTGTGAAAGTAGAGCTTTTGGAGGTTTTCATGTGTCGACCAGCAGCAGGTAGTTTCATTGTGACAAACAGGTGTGAGGAGTGAATCTGACAGGTAATAGGACTGAGATGCAACGCGGCCCTCTGGAGGAAGACATGTGTGGACAGGTGTGTGAGTGTGTGCGCGTGGGTGTGTATAAATGTGTTTGTGGAGTAATAGTCCGCTCTCTTTCCCTCATTACCTTTGAGAGAAGATCCAGCCTGTACAATATGTAGACTCCCGCTCGCTTCTTCAGGCTCCCACTTTGTCAAATGATTCACTTCCACACACAAAGCGCCTTTCAGCGGCGGATGCAGCTGAACTTTATCACCTATTTTCATCCTTTAACCTCCGTGTCTAACAGCTCTCTTTCTTCCCTCTCCCTCCCTCTCAACCGTCCAGACGCCCCGGTGGCAGAGTTACATGACCTGTTCTGTAAGAAGCTGCAGCAGTGCTGTGTGCTGTTTGATTTCCTGGACTGCGTGGCCGACCTGAAGGGGAAGGAGATCAAACGTGCGGCGCTCAACGAGCTGGTGGAGAGCGTGGCCACGAGCAGAGGAGTCCTCATAGAGCCTCTGTACCCCGAGGCTATAAAGATGGTAGGTGGGGAGGAACAGCAGGGAGGTCAGGGGTCAAATTAAGGAGGCTCTGATCAGCATTACTGGGGCTGATCACTGAGAACAACATAAGGTCTATTTACAGCGTTCTACAGTGTCACAAATGAATGACTTTGAGCTGTTTTTCACTAGAATTTTGGAATAATTTAATGCTATTTTACTCATTTTTCCTGTTTTGGTAAATTGCAGATAGTAACAAGTAAAATCACAGACAGAAGTATTAATGTTGATGCTCACTGGTAAAAAAAATAAACAGGCCCCATCAAAAATCTGTATTTTCACAAATGGTAATCTACAGTGTTGAACAGTAAACTTACACAATTTTTGGCTGTATATAAATCAGCAAAGACATCATTATTTGAATTATTGTGTTGAGGGTTAATTAAAATAATTTTTAAAACTGAGTAACTGTTAAAATTATAAAAAAAGAATGTAATTTCCCCAAAAAAAGGCCCAAACCGTTCATATTGTTTACATCAAAAATGTGTATTTTTTCAAATACTAATTTGTTCTCATGCAATTTGTGACTGTGTATTCTAAAGTATTTCAGTTGGCTAAAAAAATCATTATGCTACTATTTTTTGCTGTTATTTTTTTCAGTGTTTTTCAATTATTCTAATTATTTTTGAATGTTACAATTTTCCATAGATTTTATTGCATTTTTTCAGGCACACTGCCAGATTTGCACTATTTTTTTTTTTTGTCAATTTCATTTTTTTACACATTTATTTAACTGTTATCTATAACATTGTTTAACAAGTATTAAAATATATTTATTGACAAGCAACATGTTCAACATATTCTACTCTCCCTTACATTCAAAGTCCACTGCAGCAGCCTCCGCTTGGTTATTGGAAAAATTTAGACATGCAACAAAAACTCTGGGCTTTTGTCAGTTTACTCCAACTTCTTGATGTAAAAACTGCCAAAAATATCAGGCTAGAGGCCAAATTATTGTGTCGAAGTTGGTCAACATCAGTTTTCTTTGCATTTATTAGATGACATACATGAGGAATAAAGTGCAAAGCAAAAAACAAGACACAAGAGCACACAAACAGCTCTCTTTGAAAATCTTCATTTACCTTTACGTGACTAATATTCAAATGTCTGGTGAGGTGTTGACATGGTTTGGTTGCTCTCCTTTGCGAGGGATTTTTTTTTTGCAAATTGCCAATTTATAGTCAGACACCTGGTCGAACCACCAAAACCCCTGTGGAGACATTATTTAGCACATTTTGAGTCATCTGATCGACCATTACAGAGGCCATCGATCAAAATGTGTAGAACAAATACTGGTGGCCAACAGATTTGTGTTCTTAGATGAAATGAAGGACTAGTGCAAAGGATGCCAACTGTTAAAGAGTCCAAAAGATAAATCTGATGGCTCATAGATAATTAAAGTGATGTACAAACAAACAAACAAGCCTCTAATTCTTGAAATACTTTTTAGGCCTATAAAAATCCTTGAAATCAAGTATCCGAGAAGAAAACAAAATCACACTAAGCCCATAACCTGTAATGTTGGATCACAAGTAGATATTGTTTTATCTTTACAGGACACAAGCCAAAAATATTCAAGACTACTACAGTAGTGATAGAATTATAGATGAGGAATATACAAACATCCCAAAGGCCAAAAAAGCCAACACTAAGGAATGGACAGTGACAAACAATAATGATAGTGGATGAACAAATAGATCAATAGCGAGATGGATGGAGGGAGAAGAAACTGGAAAGCCAGAAATACATTTCCACATGTGAATCAATCCTTATCGAGTGCAACGCCTGGAAGTCCAACCCATGGCCAAGCAAAGAGACGGGGAAAGAAAAGGGAAAAGATGGATGAAGCAGGAGGAGGGAGATGGTGTGATATCCAGTGGAGGAGCTCTGGTGGAGTCCAGAGGGGAGAAAGGAGGAGAGGGATGGATGGATGAGGAGAGGAGAGGAGAGGAGAGGAGGGCGGCTACAAAGGGTGCTAAGAAGCAATAAGCTGCACAGATGGCGAGAAAGAAAGGGATGGGAAGGAGCGATGGTGGAGAGTGTGGACACCAGAGATCCCAGAGGATATAAAGAGGAGGAGAGGAAGAGGGAGGGGTTGAGACAGGAAAGGAAAAACCAGCAGTGGATATAGTGTATGGTATAGAGTCACTAGAGGATGTGAAAGTGCTGATAGGACAGAGCAAGGAGACGGAAAGGCTTAATGTGTGGTACGAGCTTAAAAAAAGCCTGAATTCTGAAATAGATGTAGCTAATAAGTGCAAAGGTTAGAGCCAAGTGCAGCACCGCAGAATGAATGGAATGTGGAAGAAAGGAAGAGGCCTGTTTCAGAAAAAAAAAAAAATTCTTAGAAAGAAAGTAGAAGCATTTTTTCCTGAAGTGGAAATGAATATGAGAACTTGATGACCTTCTCACAATAATTATGGGAACACGAAGACTGAAAATGACAGAAAACTGCAGCCAAACTGCAACCAAAACCAAACAGTAACTGTAAATGACACAAACCATAGACTAAAAAAGTACACAGTAACCAAAATTTAAAGAAATCAATGACGGAAACCGAAGTGAACAGTGACTGAACATGAAAAAGAAACAGTGATGGAAAACAAACGGTAACTGAAAATGACAGAGAATATTATCAGAATTTTTTTTAAGTAAAGAGGGACTGAAAATGACTGACTGTAGAAAGGGAACAATGTCTGGAAACAAAAAAAAATGACTGAAATAAAAGTAAGCAGTGTCTGAAAATGACAAAAAAAAAACAGCGATAGAAACCAAAGTGAACAGCGACTAAAACAACAGAAAACAGCAATTGAAAATTCTGGACAGTGATGACCTAGTGGTTTGTGAAGCGAACTTGTAACCAGCGGGTTGCCGGTTTGAGTCCCCCGACTGGCAAGAGGTAGAGGTGGGAAGTGAGAGCAACCACTTGTCCCAGTCACCACCACTGTAGGCCCTTGAGCAAGGCCCTTGACCCCTGACTGCTGCCTGGGCACTGCACCGTGGCAGCCCACTGCTCCGATTACGTATAGTTAAGGTTAACTATGGATGGGATGGGTCAAATGCAGAGAAGGAATTTCCCCAAGAGGATCAATAAAGGTTAGATTATTAAACAAAAGCAAACACTAATTGAAAATGACAGAAAACGCAGACTGTAGAAAGTGAACAGTGACTGAAAACAACAACAAAAAAAATAGCAACGAAAAATTAAAAAATAAACAGCAGTTGATAACGATCGAAAGTAGCGACTGAAAATAAAAGCCAAGGAGGACTGGAAATATATATGTTTGATCAGTGTCTCACTAAAAACCAAAAAGATCTGAGAAACATTTTTCCCCAGATGTGGAAACAAGCTCTGAATATGAACTTTGAGGTTGTTTTAATACCTAATGGAGCTTTAAGTTGCAGGCTAACACCCGCATCCTGAAATTTGTGAAGATGTAGATGTTTAGTAAATATAATGTGAATGTCAGAGTGCACATTAGGTACAAAAGCGATATTATAATAATATGAAATGTTAAAAGTTAAAAAGTAAGAAACAGAATGGACAATTATCCTTCAAAAGGGAGACTGAAGAGATGCCAGGTCAGATGAGGTAAAAGGGAGGAAAAGATTCAGCGCCGTTAAACCTGACAGGATTTTAATGTGCTGAGAACCATGTTCCTGATGTATTACAGAAAAAGGGAAAGTGGCAGTGAATAATTTGGACCTTTTTAAATCCAGATTTACACAAGGCCCTAAAATGAGCAAGCAAAGTGGCCAGTGGAAATGCGTTCGCTGAATAAATCATGACGTAGCTCGCAGTCGCTGCATGACTTATCAGTTGTTCTCATAATGCGGCCTCCAAACAGCCTCAAATATGGCTGAAGTTGCTTGGAAACTGAAAACAGTGACTGAAGAGAGCTATTCTTCATCTCATGCGACGACTTTTTCTTTTGACTGGGCAGCTGTCATTTAGTATGCAGCCGTAACGCAACGCTGCCACCCACCTAACACGGCTGCTTCGCCTAATTTGTGCTCTTGTACTCTGTTAACTCTTAAAAGCTTTAAATGCAGCGTCATTTTATTCATCCTGCATCTGTCCTGTGAGTTTAGCTGCTGTGTAGTGACACAAATCTCCTCAAATACATGTTCAGACAGATGATTAGTAAAACTATCACAAGGGCTGTGATGTCCAGGATAAAGTATAAAAATGGGTCAAAGAATGCTTTTATAAATGCTCTAAAACTGTCATGACTAAGACTCTTTTCATCAGTACCATTATTTTGACAATACAATTGCATCCCTCTGCCCTGAAATAATGTCCAGGATACTCACAATTATCAAGGATGCATTGTTTGTCATTTATGCCTCACTAATCTCTTTTTCTCTACGTCTCCACCCACGTCTCCCTCTCTCCCTTTCCTGTATACATTCTCCCCCTCCTCCCTATCCATTTTCCACTTCCTATTTTCCTCCGCCCACTGCTCTCCTTACGATTTTGCAGATCTCGGTAAATATCTTCCGCACTCTTCCGCCCAGCGAGAATCCAGAGTTTGACCCGGAGGAAGATGAGCCGACACTGGAAGCCTCCTGGCCTCATCTGCAGGTACAAACAAATATGTGATGTGTATTCATGTGGTGTATTATATTTGTGACAATATTCTGTGGATCTACAATATTTCCTATCAGTTTACCAGTAAAATATGCTCACTTTGGCCTTTTTCAATAAAAAGAAACTTGTGTTGTTGTTAAACTCAAGCATAGTATAGTGTCAGCTAGTGCCATGAAAAGTGGGCTCTACTTTGTATATTACATTGGGGAGAGTGGGCCGTAATGAACACAGCTCCCACTTTTATAGCAGGTTTTTTTTTTTTTACCTGAGCCATGGGTCCTTTAAATCACTTAAAGATGCTATTTAAAGCAAAATTTTATGAAACAACCAGAGCTTTATGCTTTGCATTTGCACAGGTGCATTGTAACTCAAGCCATGAACTTTTCCTAAAGTAGTTTTGCAGCGTAAACAGAAGTAGAGTGACTGAAAATGACACACAACAGTGACAGAAAACAACGACTGAAAACAAAAGGCAAATATTGACCGAAAACGACAGAAAACATTGACTGAAAAACTGTGAGACCTAAATGACAAAACACTAATAGAAAGAAGTGAAAAGTGACTGAAAACAAAAGAAAACAGTGACTGAAAATGACAGAAAACCATCAGCTGAAAAATCTACATACACTGTGACTGAACATGACAAAATGGTAACAGAGAACAGCAACTGAAAAACAGTAAACAGTGACTGAAAATGCAAGTAAACAGCGACTAGCTAGCGTTTGAACAGAGGTATTTCAATTTTTTAACTGATCTTTTCTTAAACCTATCCAGGTAGTTTTGTGGTTTAAAGGAAAGCCAACAAGGACCAAGATCAACAAATAGCGACTAAAAACGAAAGTAAACAGTGACTAAAAACACCACTAAACAGTAGGGTCATATGGGAAAAGAACACCAGTCTCCTGGGTAAAAGTTCTCTACAGCTTCCCAGTTCGGACTTAATTGCTCTTTTTATATCTAAGGTAAAAGAAACAAGCGAGCCATGTGACATTAAACTCAAGTCATATGACATTGACACAGGCCAATAGAAAAGAAAAGGCCAAAAACAGCACAGACATTACACAAGTTTACAGCCTTCATTGGGAAACAAATAGGTTTTTGTGCTCCAACACTGCTGTTACACGTTATGGTGTGAGATTGCATTGCAATGAATTATCAGTTTCATCAGCCTGAATCACAAAATGCAGTTATAGGAAAGAAGAACTCCTAAATAGAGTTGTTGACGTTTGGGCGTGGTGTACAGTCACTTCTGCATCTTCAGGGAAAGATGAGTCAAAATATGTGTGGAATGTGAAGTCCAAGAAAAAAATCTTTTTCTCTTTTTCCTCTCACTTTGAATCTTTTGGTATGAAGACCTACTCTCTGTAAACTTGAGCTTTCAGTACAGGGAGCAGGTAAAGTCATCTCTTGCTGCTATTTGGAGTAATCATCATGCTGTGTTGCCTAAAGCAGCTTTGAAAAAACAACTTGACATTTTGAAAAAATAGGCTTTCTGGCCAAGAGTTGGATGGGAAGATTGATACCACAGTTTATCTGCCTGGTCAGTGGGAAGCTACAGGCTGCAGCTTGTCTGCTTAGCTTAGCATTAAGATTAGCATTTAGACCTTTGTGTATGAGCCGCCTTTGAAATATACAAAGCCAACTGCTGCTGGCTTTAGCTTTAAGTTAGTGACAGATGCAAGAAAATAGATAATTCCTAAAATGTCAAACTAAACCTGCTGAGACAGACACACTAGCTGGTGTTTAATCTTTTGCTCTTTGTGCCTCCTTTAGCTGGTGTACGAGTTCTTTCTGCGTTTCCTGGAGAGCCCAGACTTCCAGCCCTCCATGGCCAAACGCTATGTCGACCAGAAGTTCGTCTTGCAGGTAATCGTCTCTCCTCTTCCTCTTCCACCTGAAAATGTCAAGTCTAAAGCCCTGGGAGGCTTCTTCTAAAATCTTAATAAATGGAAAGGTATAAATAAATGAAGCTCTTCTTTGAAAGATTGCACAACATATTTTGTACTCTTCAAATTGAGGTTTCTCAGTGCACATATAAAAAATTTACTTAAAGACCTCCCAGTTCTTGTTGTACATTTTCTGTTTGGGTACAAATTTAATTCTGTGATCATGAAATATTCTCACAAAGTAGACATATTTTTAAGGTTGAAAACAGTTCAGGTTGGTTTAGCGTGAGATGTCAGAGTGAGGAAGTCAGAGGATGCTCACAGGTGATGCATTACATAACGTATTTGTGTGTCTGTAATTATCTTATGCGTGTGCAGCTGCTGGAGCTGTTCGACAGCGAGGACCCCAGGGAGAGGGAGTACCTAAAGACCATCCTGCACCGTGTCTATGGAAAACTACTGGGCCTCCGAGCCTACATCCGCAAACAGATCAACAACATCTTCCTCAGGTACAGACTGCAAACCACTGAACCAATGCACAGGATTTAAAGGGAGCTATGTATAGCAATAAATCAATCATTAGCCAACAAACAAAGAGCATCGACAGTAAGAGGAACAGCCTGATGAGCGCTTACGTGCTTTTTCCAGGCTTTTGCTTTACCAAGATAAGATAAGATAAGATAAATTAAGATAAAATAAAGTAAGAAACACATAAAAGCCAATAAGTTAAAAGTAGGATACACTGATGAAATAAAATAAGTGAGCTCAAATAAGGCTAGAATAGAACTCTATAAAGTAATGCTGGCAGTTATAATATGGTAATGAGGTAATATCACACATGATAATGAAATACTGAAATAAAATATAGCACCTGAAAAATGAAATTTTGCACATGTAATTAAAACACTGTACAAGAAAATTAAATATTGCACATGAAACTAAAAGATCGCACCGGAGAAGTTAAAATATTGCACGTGAAATGGAATGCAATAAAATGATGATACGAAACACTAGTGTAAAGGACTGAATGATAAATGATTTTTTTAGAACCGAAAATGACAAGTGGTACCTTGTCAGGATATCTTTCAGTGTCGTTATTAGTGCTTTTTAATTGACTAACAGTTTAGGAACCTCTTCCAACACAGCTTTTCCTCCTAAGTGTGTTATCGATCTAATTCTAATCAGGCTAATCTCTACGGGGCTTTAAGGCATCATGAAGACAGAAAGGAATATGCTTTTGGTTTCTGCAGCAGCTCTTTCATTTTGTATTGTACTTCCTTATATGTGAAGTCCCTGGGACTCTTCGGTTGGAAGTTATTAAGAACGAAAAACATTTTAAACCTGTTGTTTGGTTGTATTCTGTCACGTATGGACACATATGACTGAGGTTACAACCTCACGTCTCCATCCGGTATCTGTCCGTGGAGCTACATGAGATCTCCTCATATGATTGGTTCAACAGCTCTGACTAACAAGGATGCTGTGATGTTTTTAGGTGTGACTGAGTTTGTGGCTTTGGTGGTGTTTGTGAAAATAATTCCAGAGCCGTGATGCCGCGGCAATCTCTGTTTCTGTCTCAGTTAACAGGTTTTGTTATCTCTGACAGCTAAAAGACGCAGTATAAGCATCTCCTTAACTGATGATAATGTTACAGAGGTAATGTCAGGAGGTGTATTTCAGACATGGTGCATCATGATATCGATCAGCTCTTTAGAAAAGTCATGAATACCAATGACTTTCATGCATGTATGAGTCATTTTACAAGAAGATAACAGACTGTGCTACACTGCTGCTTTTACACGTGATTTAAAAAATGCCTACTTTAATGTGTGTGTGTTTCTGATCTTTAGGTTCATATATGAAACTGAGCACTTCAACGGAGTCGCTGAGCTGCTGGAAATCCTTGGCAGGTTTGTTTGGATCCTACTTTGCCACTTCGCTGCTCTGGTGCCAGCACATCAAGGACTGAACAATGCATTAGGACAAAAACTGATAAAACACACACACACCCACACACATACTATACTTGGCCAGCTGTTCCTTTTCATGAGACAGCTTTCAGCAGCGAATTACGCCACTACAAAAAATGGTTACAAAGCAGAACCGCTGCTGCAACACACAAAGCAACACGCATTTTCATTTATCATCTTATCAGGTAAACACAACCGGCAGCGCACAGCCTGACGGTGTGAGAAATGGGAATAAAGGAGGCTGTGAAATGAGTAATGAGGGTGAGAGGTGGCAGGAAGGAGAGGCAGAAACAAGAAGGGGGTTAAAGGCATGAATTAAATATGACTCAGAAGTTTCTTGCTTTGTCTCTGAGAAATAAAGGGGTGAAGACGGAAATGAAAAGAGAACAATAAGGGACATTTTTGCCATGTCTAGGAAATGGAAAACACATGCTTGAATATTTTGGTGAAATTTATTAGCTGAGTTTGATAATCCAGATTTAAAATTACAGATACCAACAACATCACTTTGACTAGTTGTAGTTACACTGTGACTAGATTTCTATATCAAAGCAAAAAGTCAGAGATCTCTCGAAATCAGTTTATTGCAGTCCAAATAATAGTTTCAGGTATTTTAAACGTCATTTTGACTAGTCTGAATTGATGCTGCTGCTCGTGTGAGGCTTCCCTTTGCATACTAGCCTAGTAAACCATGAAAATGCAGGTAAACTGAAGGAGTAAAGGAAGATGTGGAGAACAAGATCTTCATTCATTAAAGACTCGTGATTAAAACTTTGAAGAACTTCGTCCTCAGCCTGCTTTGTCATGGCAGTAAAACCGTCTTAATATGGTTACAGTGCCTTAATATAATTCAAAGAGCAAGTCACCCTCACTTCAGTGTGCCTTGTAACATGAGCAGATGTCTGTTTACCCAGTTAATACCCCGATTCAAAACATCTCTAATTATATTTTTGACAGAATTTCAGTTTGAGATGTCTACATAACTTTGACTAGTTGTAGTTCTAATTCAAGATATCTACAACATCATTCTGACTTGTTCAGTCTTAATTAGACATATTTTAATTAACTGAAATTACAATTAGTTAGAATTTTGCAGCATTTGCTATTGACATTGTGGATATCTGCAGCTGAATTGTAGACGTCTGTAATGAGAAAACCTGAACACATACATGTTAAGGGTGACGCTGTCTATCCCAGAGAGAATGTCGATGTAAATATAGATATCTGCAATACATACAGGTCTTTAGCTAATCATACAGACTGAAGAAGGAGGAAAAGAAGTAGAAAAAACATCCAACTACCAACACCACTAAAGCTGTTGTACCTTATTTGATTAAGCTGTGCATAAATGTGCTAATTAGCCTGGCTAGCCTGCTGATTTTGGAGTACCAAGTGAAGGGCCAGTGTTAGCATTATTAGCTAGCTCCTCTTGGCTAAAACAACCATTAAAAAACAAAAATTAATTTGATCTTCTCTTTAGTGTTTGTCTCCGTCTGATTTTTTTTCAGAAAGTCAGGAAAGTCCCTGATGCTTTTTAGGGTTTTATCACCCACTATTCTCTTTTTTTGAGTTTGAAACAGAGAAATTAGCATGACAAATACACAAAACGCTCAATTTAAACATTTCAGATTGATGCTTTCTACGGTGGTGAACCAACCAGCATTAATATGATAAATTATTATTATACTAAGCACATTTTCCAAAATGAATTAATAAAAATAACCTTTTTTAAGTTTGTGTTGTTCTGCCTATATTGAACATATTGAGCCAAATTATTATTTTTAATTTTAATTTTGTCACACCATAGCTCATGGATGTGTCTCTTGAATGTTGTCATTTCGACAAGCTAGACACATAGAAATGATATATTCCATAGAAAACACACGTTAAAACTGTAAAATAGCCATCAGAAATATATGGAAACGCCACCGATCCTCATTTGGCTGTCATCCGTGGTCCATCTACTCAATGCATGATGGTGCATATTGTTTGGTTAGTGACCACCAGCTGTACACTGCTTTTCACGGTGCATTATGGGATACTTTGAGTGCAGCGTATAGTGTGTAGTGACTGATTTCTGACTGGGTCATGGAGAAATGGAAGAGCAAATGCAACAAACCAAATACGACAGAACATGAGAAATCAGAAAACAAACAAATCAATATTAGGCTCAATAAATATTCATTTCTCTCAGGGACATTTTGGCAGCTGGAATCTAAAGTCTTTTCTTGTCTGATGTTATACTTAGAGGGGAACTGAAATAGGGACATATTCAAAGAGATATCAGGCCTTTAAAGTTTTTTTTTTTGTCTGAACCCTGGACAGATTCCTAAAAACTGAAACTGTTCTTCTAACCCACAACCACCATTTCACCTGTTAGTGATAAAGTATGAAATGGACAGTGACTTTAAAGAGGAAGGTGAGGGAGAGGATGAATCCAAGGTGAGAAAAGAGGGAGGCATGGAGATGGAGGGCTGGGGGGGGGAGGGGGGTGAGAGTGACTGAACAGTGAGTCAGAAGTGGAGGAAGGAGGGAGAGCAGGAGAGGAGAGAGAGGTTTGTATTCATGTTGGTGGTAACAGAGGTATTTATAGCTCCTCCCACACACCGAGAGAGAGGGACGAGAGAGGATGCACTGTACTTGAAATGAGAGAGAGAGAGAGAGGAAGGAGACAGAGAGGTATTGAGAAAAAAGGGAGAGAGGGAGGCTGAAAGACAGATTAGAGGAACAGCAGGAGGGAGCTATTATTGAGGGAACGTTCTATTAAAGAGACAAAGATGCAATTAGAAATTAAGGCAGACAGACAGGTAGACTGATGCGCAGACGAACGGTTAAATCGTCTGCGTAAACTGACAAACAGCCCACAGCGCCGCAAAATAACTGTCACACTTTCCAAGTTTAGTTCCCACTCTTCTGCTGCTAACAGTTTGTCGGCCAGTGCAGCAGCGAGCAGAGCAGGAGAGCCACGCATTCGTCCAGTCACTTAGAAATGGACAAGAATAGACTCCACCACACAGACGGATACACACATGTCAGAGGAGAGTTCTTTAAAGACACACCATGTTTTCATGTTGGTAAATATAAGTTTTGTCAAAACACCAGCTTCACCATCGAGCGTTTCATTAGTACTCAAAATGTATTAATGGTACAGTAGACTCACTGGGCTGTGGCTGTGAGGTTGCAAAGTGATGGTACAACTTTCTTCCTGGAGCCTCAAGAGATTTTTTCTTATACAGGAGGTGTTGCAGTATGCAGTTACTGGCGATATCTGTGATAAATTAATAAAAGGTGTGATAAAATTGTAAAGAACATAACTCAAACACAGGAGCAACATCCAGTAGAGTTATGATCACAGACTCCCTACGGATGCGTTTTTAGTGCAATTAATCTGCCGAAAAAGAGACAAAACACAAAATAAAGTTTTTACATGTTCTATAAATAACTCAGTAACATCATATATATTGTGACAGGCCTAATGTAGTAATCTATAATAGTCTCAACCACTGATCTGGATCATCCTAAGTTAATTAATCTATTGATGACCTGACTGGCTGAAAATTTATCAACCTATCAAGCAATTATCAAGTAAAAATGGCAGAAATTCACATCTTCAAGCTTCTCAAAAATGAGGATTTGCTGCTTTTTTTAAATTTTGTGTCACTTTTAATTAGATTACCTTAAAATTTGAGAAACTATCATGACCCTCTTTTAATTTATATTTTTCAAACAGGGTTAATTGTTTAACTAAAACCAAACTTTTAAATATTAGATGTGCAATATGCAAAATTTTGGATACACATATAGCGTTTATGTAGCAGCAAACAACTATCCGCAATGTAAACATCCTCAGCAGAAAATTAAGCCTCTGCGTGTGATGTAATCTGATGTTCTATGTTTTAACAGCTACTCCAGCTGTGTCTGCATGTTCGTGCATGTGAGTCCCTCTCATTGAAACTGCTGGCCCATCCTGCGCTTATAAAGCAAAAGTGTAGTCTGGAGCATTTAGCTAGTGCCCCAAAAAACAAATCATGAAAAACAACCCTAAGTATTCACTATATTTATCTGATTTATGTGCTCTTTTCAGTCCCATCCAGCCCAGTGTGAGAGTTTCTGCTTCTGTTTTTCTGCTCACCTCTGCTTCTCTGTTATATCCGTTCAGCTCAGACCATCTGTTTACACTGAAGGCCTGTGTGTGTCCATTTCACCCCTGTCTCGCATAGCCTGACCTTCCTCCACAGCAGTGTGTCAGTGCTGGAAAATGGTCTGACTGCGCCTCAATGTCATTCTGCCATTGGGAAAAAAAGCCTATCTGGCTTCTTTGTAGTTCTTGTAGTTCTGTTGCTAATCACAGTTGTCTTGTGTAGCGCTAAGCCCAGGATGCAGTGATGGTGCCCCTGCAAAAATAGTCTCAAGGGAATTGTGTTTAAGCTGATTCTGGATAATTCATCAAACAAACCAAGCAGGTCGGCCCTTATGAGCGAATATTTTGCTGGTCAGAGGTTATTGTTGTTGTTTCTTGTAGCAAGATTGAATTTGGAAAACAGCAACCTGCAGATAGCAGAAGGGAAGGAGAATAAGGCATGAAATGCATGGAGGAAATGTCAGATTTATACCCACTCCTATCCTACGATGAGTCACGCTGCTTTCACTGTGATGGTCCACATGTACACATATAGCTGCTGTGTGTGTCATAGACTCAGAGTGAAACAGAAATACAATTAATAATTGACAACAACTTGTTACTGCCATTCAGTGTATTTTACAGTGATAGTGTGGGCTAATGGTTGTAACTGGGTGTTTTTTTTTTGTTTTTTTGTTTTGGCTCTCATTTATGCAACCCTTCTGGTTGTAAATAAAAGTGGAGAAAGGGGTGAAGTGCGGCCGACCCAGTCTTTTGTTTTGGTCTGAGATGATGGTGCTCCACGCACACAGCACCTTCAATTTAACAATAAATGTATTGACAAGATGCAGCTTTAATTTGATTAACTGTTTAACCTTGTTTTTTTCAATGAAGAAAGCAAACAACTCTTTCTTTAACTATGTTCTCATCTGCTCTCCTCCAGCATCATAAATGGCTTTGCTCTGCCTCTGAAGGCCGAACATAAGCAGTTCCTGGTTCGGGTTCTCATCCCTCTACACACAGCAAAGTCCCTTTCCATCTTCCACGCACAGGTCAGTAATACACCTGCACTCACTGCCATTTATAATCCATTGTTTACATATTGGACTATTTTAGAAAGGTTAGCACTGCTACCCATTTCCTTGGATGTGTTTTTGGCATGGAAAACTGTTTTTGACACCCGTTTATGTTTTTATGTAACACCACAAATGCAATCACACACCCGCAATGTTTTTTTTTTATGTTGTTTGATGCCATATTTATATCTGCACACAGAGGAGAGATGTGTATTTGATTGTCTGATGTTCCTAACGACTCTTTCATGTGTGCTCATGTGTGATTTTTGAAGGTGGTTTTCCGCGCTTATATTTTGCATTCACCATTTTTCAAGCACCTCTCAGTGTTAGAGTATAAAAGCAGCTATATTTAGATCGTGGTGAACTAAAACTATCAAGTGAAAACTCAAAGGAGGTGAGCTTATAGCCATTACTCTAGGTAGATAATCCTCCGACTATCATGGAATCGAAATGGGTTGCAGTTTATCTTCAGGCTTCTTTACTGTACCCGCTGGCTTGTGTTTTGATTCTAGCTGTCACTGTAATCTCCTGTCAAAGGTTTGTTTGGCCTCTGGGATTTTGTGCAACAGTTAGTGACATCTCTACTAACACTTCAATAAATGCATATATGAGGATAAAACCCTGGAGGAAGAGAGTCAGATCTTACTTTGAATTGTTGTTAGGGATTTCTGCAGTGTGTCCAATGTGCCGCTAGGAGGCAGAGTTGAGTCGTAGATAATACTACAGGGAGATGCGCTCACCTCAGTGTTGCATTCAGTGTGTTGGTTTCTTCGGTCTATGTGTGTGTGTGTGTGTGTGTGTGTGTGTGTGTGTGTCTGTGTGTGTGTGTTTGGGTTATGATAATATTTGATGACACAGATGGCAGCCAGTCTATTGTGTGTGTGCATGCCTGTGCGTTTTATTCGTGCCACACATTATTTGCTTAGGCAGAAGGTACAGTTTGTTCTCCGCAAACTGGTTTTGACATGTGTGCGTTTGTGTGTGCGTGTATGTGTGTGTGCATGTGTGTCTCAGCATCACCGTGCCCTACATTTCTCCCCATCCCTCTCCCTGTGGTTCACACACATACATTATTCACACACTCAAACACACACTCGGTTTGACAGGGTCACAGGAGAACCGGTGCTTGCAGACGCCACTTTGCGCCCAGTAGGTGCGGCTGCGCAGGACTGACTCACTCCCGGAACGTGGATATCAAGATACAATATCACAGCAGAATCTTTTTAATCATCCCAGAGGTTTTCTCAACCCTGTGAAATACATTAGAATCATCCTTCCTGTAGTCTGCGAAGGGTTTCACATTTGTGTCACTGAATTGAAATAGCAGATGTCGGAGCTATAGTGTGCAGCCCCGACATGGTTCAAGTAATCACAGTTTTCCAAAAAGCAATTACACTGCAATCACATTGTCTGAAGTCAAACTGAGATTAAAATCAATCTTTTCTAAGAGTCCAGTAAATATACCCTTGGTGCTTGTTTTAATTTGTGTACGTACTGGGCCACAGCTGTGATTACCAAAAAGGACGAGTATAAGTTCCATTGTTTTTGCTGTGGTTAAAGCAACCCATACATTAGACTACTGTTTTCCAGGAGGAGTTGTTTTATGTGGCGTTAATTCAACAAACGACAAGAATGAACCTAATTCAACTGAGTTGTTTTATGGTTTAGACAGACAGTGTTAGTTCTGTAATTTGTTTTATGCAATATCTCTGTGGGGACTTAAAGTGACCAAGCAGCTTCAGGACCAATAATTTGAGCAGCTTCTTAATTAGCCATTGCACACTAGTGAGTTTGTATCATGATTACAGAGTACTATACAGAGCATTTCATAGCTTTCACTTGTACCCTAAAAGTTAGTTGGCCTAGTTTTCTAAGCAATTGCATTTTATTGATGTGATATCTCTTTAAGTGGTTCTGCACCTTCAGGAACAATAAGATTAGCCGCTGCTAATTAGCTGTTGCACATTATTGAGGTTGAGTCATGATCACACAGTAATATAAGGAGCACTATTTAGCAATTTAGCAGCTTTGCTGCTGGATTTAGTGACTTTTTACACCCCTTTAGCCATTTTTAACCTAAAATGCATGTAACGACAAATAAAACAAACTTTAGTTATTTATCATAGAGGAGAATCACCAGTTCTGTCCTGCCCCGTTTGCTCCTTTACTTTAATCGAAACATTTTAATTTGACTGTTAAAATTAGAGTTTTATGCACTTCTCATGCACTTATTGCTTTCTTATCACTTAGTATCACATAGGTTTAGTTTATTCCTGCTGTGTGAGAGAAAAAATATGAAGGATATTCCATTAGTTTCTCTCTGAGTGGTAATTATTCATGTAAATACAGCTGATATCTCATCACCACTTTAAGTTATGGCTATGGTAATTTTGTAAGACAATAATGCAGTTATAAAATCAGGGTTTCAGGATCATTAAGTGACTGCTGGATACCATGTAATCTTAATGGGCCACATTTCAGTCCCAGTCTTACACTGCTGTTATTTGACAACAGGAAAATGTGTAAATGAGAACAGCTTGCTTTGGAATTCAGCTATGCAGAGTGCAAATAACACAAAGTGACATTATGAATATTCTAATTAGTGTTTGACATCATCTGGGCACATTTATTTATTCAAACAGGTTTTAGCTGCTTTCCAACTAAATTAGTTGCCAACACTAACAATCCTGCTAATGTGCACAAACACAACTCAGAATGTGCAGGACTTGCATATCCCTCAGCTAATGTTGAAATAACAAATAATGAAAAGCAATGTAATGGAAATAAATGCTAGTATTAGCTAAGTCAAGTGGCTTTAAGTTTTACTCTTTAAAAGTAGTTGGCCTACCAAATTCTCTCTGAAAGCAAGTTGCTTCCTAGCTTTCCACTTTCAAAATAGGTGGCATGGTTTTCTAGCTTTCATTTTCAGCATTGAAGCTAGTTAGCCTTGTTTTTAGCATTCACTTTCATAAAAGCTAGTTAGCCTTGTGCTCTAGCTTTCACTTCAAGCATAAAAGCTACATAGTTTAGTTTTCTAGCTTTCACTTTAGGCATAAAAGTGTGTTAGCCTAGCCACTAACTTCCACTTTCAGTGTAACAGCTAGTTAGCTTTTCTTCCTTGCTTCCACTATCAGCAAAAAACTAGCATAGAAGCAAGTTAGCCCATTTTTTTTCATTTTACTTTTAACATAAAACCTATTTAGCCTGTTTTCTAGCTTCCATTTTCAGCATAAACGCTAGTCATTCTAGTTTAGTAGCTGTCATTTTCAGCATAAATGCTAGTCAGTCTAGTTTTCTAGCTTTCATTTTCAGCATAAAAGCCAGTTAGCCTAATTGTACAGCGTTTGCTTTAGGCATCAAAGCTAGTCAAGCTAGTTTCTATAGCTTTCACTCTAAGTATGTTGGCCTAGCTTGCTGACTTTCACTAACAAATACACAGATAAGAGGCCAACACTGGAAATCTTCAGAAGGATTTCAACTCTGAAAATAGACCTGTCACACTGACAGATCAATATAGGTAAAATCCTTACGTTGAAATCCTTTTTAAAAAGTACTACAGTGTCCATAATCCTTAGCCTAACAATGGCCTCCTGCACCAACAAAGCCCGACCTGACGACAGAAGCCGACATCATATTTACCTCAGGCGTTTTCTCTAATCCCTTGCTAATGCTTTAAATAGTTTGACCGCTCAGCACCTTTATTTTAATCCTCCTCTTTTTCCTATTTTTCTTTATATCTGAGCTTAACATCCCTGCTTTCAACGACCCCTTTTTTCAGCCTCCGCTTCCTTCTTCACTGAACTTCTTTGCTGCGAGTGACGAACGAGAAGGTTAGGGATGGAGCAAGAGGAGAAAGCAAACAAGAAAGATGCCTCATAGGAAGGAAAAGGAAATAGGCAGAAAATTGGTAGAATAGATGAGAGATCTGTTAGATGTTGATGCCAGACAGATTAAGAGGCAGACAACGGAGGTCAACAATGAGACAAAGAAAGAAACAACAAAAGACAGTACGCCACCTCATTTGTCTGACTATAAAACTTTTCTTTTACTTATAACACAGTAACGATGTGAACAATTCGAAGGTATAAATAGGACACAAGAGGGGAGACAGAGAGGCAGAGACAAGAGGTCTAAACTCTATCTCACATTGCCCTTAAGGGACTTCATGTGTGTGACATCACTCCTTCCGAAGTAAACACACGCACACACAGTCTCCGTCGCCACGGTGCCCACTCGCCACGGCAACCGGCCTGGGTGGAGAGGGCAACCGCAAAACACACACAAGTGCACACACACACATGCACACACACACACGCACACACACTTGGGATAATAGGAAATGATTGCAGCTCATATAAGAGGAGACAAGGGCTGATGTAGTAGTAGACACACACACACTTGGAAAACTTGTCTTTCCGATCTTTAGCAGTGTGTAATCCTGAGGGATAAGTGCTAAGATCCCCCTTGTCTACTTGACAGCTTGAGAAAGCGTGTGTGTCAGAGTTTGTGAGTGTGTAACCTCGTCTTTTCTGTCCTTACAGCTGGCCTACTGTGTGGTGCAGTTTATGGAGAAAGATGCTACAGTGACTGAATATGTAAGATCACTTTTTCATCATCATACTACACTCACCAACTACATAACACACGATAATCAAATTAGAAGAAAGTCTTGGTGTTGATTTTGTTGTTCTCTGAGATCTGGGCATGTGGCGGAAGCTTTGAAGCTGCACTCATCAGTAATTTGCTGTGAACGATGTTGATTTAAATGGAACAGGGATACAAAATAGTGCAAAAGAAAGAAGTCTACAAGTGAGAGGTATCATTCCTCTGTGTAGGTCTTAGCTTTCACTTCAAGGACAAAAGCAAGATAGTCTAGTTTTTAGCTTTCATTTTCGGCATAAAAACTAGTTAGCTTGGATTCATGGCTTCCACTTTTAAAGTGGCCTCCACTTTCAACATAGAAACTAATTAGCCCAGTTGTCTACTTTTCACTTTTTGCATAAAACTACAGAGTTTGGTTTTCTAGCTTCCACCCTAAACATAAAAGCTAGTTAGCCTAGTTTTCTAGCTTTCATATAAAACATAAAAGCTAGTTAGCTTGGATTCCAAACTTCCACTTTCAGCATGAAACAACTAAACCTAGCTTGTTTCCTTTAATTTTAAGCATAGAAGCTAGTTTGCATAGTCTTCTAGCTTTCACTTCAGTGTAAAAGCTAGTTAGCTTGGATCCCCAGCTTCCACTTTTAGCAAAAACTAGTATGTCCAGCTTGTTGGTAGCTTCCACTTTAAGCGCAAATACTAGTTAGCCTAGATTTCTAGCTTTCGCTTTCAGTATAAACTCTACTTAGCTTTAATTTCCAACTTCCAAACTAATACATCTAGCTTGTTGGCTTCCACTTTTAGCATAAAAGTTAGTAAGTCTCGTTTTGCAGTTTTCATGAGCGCTTTCACTCCTTTCAGCTCATGGTATTGGTTTTGCGGCCCTCAACTTTGCTGTTTTGATTGAGTCAAACTTCTGTCATCCACTTTGTGGCGATTAGTACAGACATTTTAAGTTCATTCCTGTTTAGTTGCGGCCTCAAACAAGCCAATCTAATAGTCTAAACATGCATGTTTTTTTTGTCTTTTAATGGTAACAATGATGTCAACATGTTTCCAGATCTCAGCAATTACTTCTGTTCAGTTAAGAAGTTGAATTAGAGCATTTGCAATAACCTGCTTCTTCATTCAGTAAAAAGGAGACTTGATGGCATATTTCTTAATGCATAAACCAGAGTATGACTCTAACGGAGATAGTAGAGGTGGATGCCGGCCAGCTACCCTGCTGAGCTAATTGCCACAGTGTTTATTTTTATTAATGTGTTTTCATACTTGCTCTGCAGATCATCAGAGGGCTGCTCAAGTACTGGCCAAAAACCTGCACGCAGAAAGAGGTAATGATGATAAAAAGCCAGTGAAGTTTCTCTGTCGCTCGATTGCTCTTCACGAAGCATTGCTGAGATTGTTGTGTCATTTCTGTATTAAAAAAATGCGTGTTTGTGTGCTCAGGTGATGTTCCTGGGCGAGATCGAGGAAATTCTGGATGTGATAGAGCCGTCTCAGTTCATCCGGGTTCAGGAGCCGCTCTTCAAACAGATAGCGGCCTGTATCTCCAGCCCTCACTTCCAGGTAATAAAATAGTACCGTAGTGGGGAAACAAAACATGTTACACAAGCCACTCACAAACAGATTAAAACTGTTTTGGGAGTAGACAGGATTAAAAGAAATGTGATCACTCTAATCTGATTACCTCCAGATTTAATATAGACTGTAAAACAACTGCTCTAGGAGACTTTAGGAATAAGTCTGTTAGTTTGAAAACTTTACAGACAAACAGCAGATAACGTGTTTGACAACTCTTCACTGTGCTTGTGTTTCAGGTAGCCGAGCGGGCTCTTTACTTCTGGAACAACGAATACATCCTCAGTCTGATCGAGGAGAACTGTCAAGTCATCCTGCCGCTGGTGTTCGCCACGCTCTACAGAGTCTCCAAGGAGCACTGGAACCAGTCAGTGGCACACATCAACACAAACCAACTCCATTCGTAGCGTTTGATTGTAGCTTCTGCTCAATTTGGGCGTATTCTTGAGCTCTATTACTAGTTACTAGCTCACAGTCCAATCAGAAGGTGAAAGGTTCAGGACAAAAGCAGCTTTAATGTCATTAGTTCAACCTGGCAGCTACAACAAAATACCTGGGAACATTACAATTACGAGGAGAAAAGACCTTTCAAGGAAGTCTTTGAGGATCGACAGGTTGCTCAACTTATGTAACACAAGATATAAGTCAGTCATTATCTAGAGCTGAAAGAATTAGCTGAATGATTGATTTGTCAACCAGAAGAAAATTACAGCACCTGTTTAAATACGTGAAGCAAAAATGCCAATAAATCATTCAAGCATCTTAGTTCTTAGGAATTGCTGGTTTGGTTTTAGACTGTGGGTGCCTCAAAATGAGAAATGTAAAAATGACCTCAGGTTTTAGGAAACAATAGTGGCAATTCTCATATTTTTAATTGGCAAATTTATCGACTAATCAAAATAAGTGGTACGCAAAACCCTAAAGTCACTCATGTGTCGACTGCTGTTCATTCAGTTTTGCGCCTTGTGCTTATCGTCAGTGGTGGAAGAAGCATTCAGATTCTTCATTTCAGTAAAACTACTATACAAAATATACCTTTACAGTTCAAGTTCCTGTATTTGAAGGGTTAATAAAGTATAGAAGTAACAGAAAAATGTACTTAAGTGTCAAAAGTCTTCAGATGTATTTTTATATTACATCAGGCTCAGTCTATAACATTCATATTTTATTAGGGAATTGTGTGTTTCTTTGTAGCCTTTAACTATGTCACATGAATGCAGTGTAGCAAAGTAAATGTGCTTTTACTTTCCACTACTGCTAATACTTGTGAAGATTACTTGACTTTGGCTGCTAGAAACTAACCAATGTGTTAATATTTGGGTCAAAGATGACGTTAAACAGTTGACAAAACGTCTCCTTTGGCCTTCCTGTTGGGAGTCTCCCATGAAGCAGGTGTTCAGCCAGACTCCTAATCTCACTGTGTCCCTGCAGGACCATCGTGTCTCTGATCTACAACGTGCTGAAGACCTTCATGGAGATGAACAGCAAACTGTTTGATGACCTCACTGCCTCCTACAAAGTGGAGAAACAGAAGTGAGTATGACTCACTGTGCTTGTGTGTGTGTTTGTGTCACTGGATACAACAGTGACAACAAGAGGACGAAATAGAAGTCATCTTAAGTCATGTTCTAGGCGGTATTTGTTCCATTATCTGTCGCTTTATATTTCACATTGTAAGCATGTATCGCTTAGGTCATCTTTTCAACACAGATCACATCATGATTCCATTTATTCGTTGCCCTGGTTAAAACTCAAGATAGCAGATTGGGAAATAGAATTAAAGGATTAGTTTAGTATTTTGATCACAGTGTTTTCCTATAGGTGAAATAAAGGACTTATATAGTAGCTTTCATGTGTGCTAAACTTAGCTTAGCATGAAGATAGGAGAAGCAGCTCGACATGCCTACCAACACCTCTGAAGCTGAAGACATGTTTCCACTGCGTGAACTCTCCCCAGAGACTAGAAACCTTTGGAGGAACTTATTACGATTCCACCGCAGGGACCAGGCTTTAATTAAGTTTTGGGAAAATTATTTCAACCCTAAAAAATCCCTGCTCTGTGGGGTAGTGCTTTCTGAAACTTCAGGGGCCTTGAAGGTGCAGCTGGTTGAGAACTCAACGTTTTATTTTCAGCCAGTTTATCTGAGCCGTTTGACGATCAGCGTCTGCAATAACTCGTCAAAGATTTCACATGTTTTGAATCTGGTTTGCTGATGCTGCTCGTCTGTTTTCCAGTGTTGACTCAGTAACCCAATTTGCAAAGGTTCTTTGTCATATATCAGTGGAATACATTGCTCGGTCTTTCAGATAGCAGCGTTGCTCCACCCTCTCAGAATTCGTTCAGAGTTTACTTAATTGTTAACTAAGTTATGTGAAATATTTTAGCTGACTTTTTGAAAATTTCATGTTTTTCAGACCTGAAGACTTTTGCATTTTTACCCTAAAAAACCTCCCAAAAAATTCATACCTTGGATGCCACCGTAAGGCTTCAGTATCTCCAGAAATACAACTTCCACACAGAATTGTTTCAAGCAGATTCCAATTATTGAGTGGCTTCAACATAGATCAGGTCTGAAAACATGACATTCTCAAAATTCAGCAAAAAAAATTGTACAGAGCTCAGTTTTGGGCCCCATCCAACTGTCTAAAGGAAAACTTTTAGTTCCTTGATAAAAAATACTGCCACTAAAAGTTCTGTATGCTTCATTGACACTAAGTATCATTGATTAGGTCATACACACGCAGAAATGAACCATGACAGTTAATAGTTTCAGTAGGGTTTATATATTAAGGTTGTTTTCTTCACGAGCAGCCGTTTGTCCATCCTCGCAGTATTGTCTGTGCATTTTCTTCAGCTGTACTGTGGATTTGCAGATCAGACTGGTGAGCACAGGTTGTGGTTGTGGTGTGTACAGCACCGAGGTGGTGGTGTGGGCCGACTGATTGACAATGTACCTAAAAACACCCACAGATATGTACCAATGTTCATCTTGCAGACTGTAGGTAAACATGTTACTGCCACTCATTGTCCCCTGCCTTCAGACTTTCATGCAACACCTTAAGATTGCAGCAAAGACGTGCTCTTATTAGGACAGAGAAATGTCTACCTTTCTCCTTACTTTCTTCTGTGGGACTCCAAGAATTCTCTTCCTGTCTTTTTAACCTCTGCTTCTTTTTTCCAACAATCTTGATAACTTTACCTGTCTAGCGATTGCTCACAAGCTCATCTCTTTCCTGCCCTTTTTCACTTCATCACTATCCCTGTCCTTTAACCTGCCGCTCCAGGGAGCTCAAGCGAGAAAGGGAGCGTGCAGAGCTGTGGCGAGGCCTGGAGGAGCACCAGGAGCGCCGGATGCAGATGCTCACAGAGGCCGCCAGGAACCAGCGCAACCTTCAGGAGCGAGGCGAGAGAGGGGACCCGCTGACCCCGTCGTCCCCGCAGACGGCTCACTCTGACCAGCCCGAGCCCAAACCCAGCGGGGCCTCCTCCGGGGAGAGCGCCACCTAGGTGCCGCTCCACAGAGATGGGATAACATGGGGGGGGTTTAGGGGGGACGGGGAGAAGACGTGATGGTGAAAGTGTTGGGAGACAGAAAAAAGGTACAAAACAAACTCACTGTTTATTCTCATCTTGTATCATTGAGGTGTTAGCTTTATGTAAAAAGGCACAAACTCTGTGATCCAAGGTAAAAACCGTACCTTCTCTCTGACTTTTCTGTGTGAAACTGCTTCACTTTTTTGCTGTACACACATTATGTTGCAGATCAGAAGATGAATATCATCCAAAGTGCAGACTGTTATTTTAACTACCGCCTGGTTTATTAAACTGCAGGTCAGTACCTAAAAGTTGGTAGCTGGCCTGCTTCAAATCAGCCTTAAAAAGAGGAGATAAAACGTCTCTTTTGGTGCAACACTAACCATCTCTCTAAGTACAGTCGAGTTACAGTCTGTACTGTGGCTTCGTATTCATCTTATGGTCAGAGATGCTTGTTTCATGCGTGGATAGCACAATGCATTAATACATGAAAGAAGCAGTTTCACACAAATGCCCCGAAACTTTTGCCAAACAGACCAGACACACAAACCACCACATATATACACAACACACACACACACACACACACACACAGGCACAGGTACATATTTACTGTAAATATCAGAAGACAGAGCTACAGAGTGTATCCAGGTCAAACAAACACCAACAACTGATTGATGCACCAAAAAGACACACACTCATATATACAGACACACACAGCTGGTTCTAACTCCTCTCCCAATCTGCCGGGTTCCACCAAAGGACGAGCCTAAAGTCCCTTAAGGTTAAATAAAAACCTCTGATGAAGATGATGATACTGATATAAAGTACAATAATGTTCCTTCTTCTTACTTGTTACTCTACTACTACTACTCTACTCTACTCTAAGTACTACTGACGATGATGATGATAATGTTTTTATATATATATACATATGTCTCTGGATATTTCTGTAGTGTATTATGGGAAAAACACTAGTGTAGCAGATACCATAAAGGGGAAGGCCGACTCGAATTCTGAATTCACATCACATGTTAAATGTATGAGGCCATAATGTGAGTGCTGAAATTCAGCAGAATTCCCCTTTAACAGACCTTAAAGAGGGGAGGAATGAACTGGATTGGCGGTGGCTGTTTTTCTTTTATTTTGAAATTTTGGATATTTGTGGTGTGGCGGGTGTATCTTAAAGGGGTATTTCATAAAAAAAATACCCAAACATTCCACATTTAAAGGTCATGAATATGTTTTAAAGGTGCCCTGTTGAGTTTTTTGTAAACACCGTTATGTTTACATTCAGTGTTACTCACCAAAAATGCATTGTGGGTATTCTAGAGGCCTGACAGATGAATTGTGTTGAACACATTTCCTTCCTCATGAAACATTTAATTGTTTTATAACCTGCGTTGTTTACATCCGTGTTTGCTAGCTAGCCGTCTTCTTCTTCACTGCTACTTTTCTTTGCACTCTATCGCCACCAACTGTTGATCAGTGGAACAAAACCGGGACCCGCTCATATAAAACACTTGTTCTTTCGCGCTTTTGTCAGTCAAAAGTTCCACAGGGTACCTTTAGAGATGATTTTATGGTTCGAAGTTTGTCAAATTCAACTATTTGCTTTGCTTACAATTACAATTTTATATTTTAGATCCTTCCACTATATCACCGAGCCAGCTAGTAAACCCCACCCAACACAGAAGTGACAGGAAAACGAATGAAGCGCACCACAAGTGTCTCAAACCAAAAAGAAAAACACCGTAATCCAGTTGGATTTCTGAACCCAGAGCGTCTGAAGGTCTCGGCAGACCCGACGCTGCTAGATGGTAACCATGACAACTTTCTTTGGCGTGAACCAACAAAAAAAGCTGTTTATTCTTGTCTGATCATTACGATAGAGCGATGGGATAACAAGAGGGGGGGAAAAAACTGAAAAAAATTATTTTAGCAATATTTTCATTCTTTCAGGATAATCTGTGTGTTTTTAGGGGGCTAAACAGGAAGTGGGTGTCACACTCAAATGTTTACCTCCCACTCTTGTTTTTACTCCTGTTGCGTCCTTGATATTCACATTGTCTTAAAGGTACCTTCTGTGTAAAATTATTTGATGAGAAATGATTTTTCGCTTTGTAATTATGTTGTTTATTTTCTTGGTTTTTGTATGATCTTTGTTCATTTTGTGGAAAACTGATACTGATGCTATTTATTTTCTATTTGATCAGGAAATGTAACCTTATTTGAAGATGACGGTCAGGTTGTGTATGTGTGTTTGTGCGTGTGCATGAGTGTGTCGGAGATGTGCGTAGACAGAGCGACAGAGAACGAGAGAGGACAGTTATCTCTTTGCTTCTTTTTCTCTCTCTCTCCTTCTCTCCTTCCTGAGGGACAGGGTTTCGAATCCGAATGTATCGTAAAAACTGAAATTGATTGTTTTATTGTTTTTTATTTGAGACGCAGAGCTACCTGTCAGCTGCTTCGTAACCAAACATTCAAAAAAAACCCCGTCAGACCTGCAAGTTTTTTCTAGACACTCGCTTCAAATCGCGCCTGAATTGACAAGGTTTTGAAATCCATTGGATTTGCGATGCATTTCTGCCTGACTTCCTAAATTTCCCAGATTTTCTGAAGGCTTTCAAGCTGCACCTAATCTGCCGCTGCTGTTGCGCCCCGGTGTTGATGCTGCAGCTTTGCATTTGCAGAACTAGCATCTAAGCTACAACTCACAGATATTGTCAAAGTTGAGCACGAAAGTTCATTGTCAATCTTGGAAACAGTAATTTGACATAAGAAGCTCACCCCTCAAGGTCCACTTACTCACTTTTTCTGCTGACATCAGTGTCTGGAGCTGCTCAGTTGTCCTGCAGGTAGACCAGTAGTCATCCAGTAATTGCAGCATGGAACGAAGTTACAGGTGTTTGGAATGTATTGTCACATAATGGCACCTGAGCCCTCAGTATAACAATTTAACAAACTAGGTGGGCTGATGAATTCTGTTTTGGATGACTGAAAGCTCCGGAAAAAGCTAGAAATGGCATCGTGAGTTAAATATATGTACTTTTGGGAGCTGAGGAGTTTTTTTTCCCCCAGTATTTCTCATGAAAAGTACTCAAAATCCAACTTAGCTCCGCCTGAGTAACCTAAATCAGTAAAAATACAAAAGAGCAATGACTGGAGGAAAATCAGCAGAATAACAATAAAAAAGATTTTTGTGAGAATGAAAATGACGTCTTAGTTTTAAAGCTGCAGTAGGCTGGAAATAAAAGACAACAAAAGAAAGTCCCACCAGATGAGCTTTTTGCACGTGGTTCAAATGCACAAAAATAGTCATCACTAATTCAGTTGTGGTTTCAGATTTGATTGCTCTCCTGAGATGAAATCTTTTGTTTACTCTTTCACCACTGACTTCTCTGTTATTTAGAATTTTTTACCTGATCTGCATAAAAAGACCTGTGATAAGCTAAAGTCATCCATCAAATGTTAGATTTATTAAACGTGCAGAAATCTCCTGTCCTATCACACCGTTTGGATAACGATATGCTGAAATGTTATTGTCAAATTTTAGCCCAATGACTCTCAAAAAACTGCCTACTACAGCTTTAAATAAATCCTAATTAATTCTTTCTGGTTTATTTTAGGGAAGCACTGATTTATGCCCACTAGGTCTGAAAGACTAAGTCACTTGAGCTGCAACTTTTACTTAAAGATAAAAGTAAAATACTATTAGAAATGAAGCATGGTGGTGCAAAAGATCTGCTACGGACTTTTTATGATGTTTTTAGTGAAAAAGATAAAAATTAAAACTCGTATCACAACATCTGTCAATCGCAATATATATTTTTTCGTTTGCCAACACTAGCTGTTATTTCTCTCCTGTTTTTACACATGATATTAGCGTAGGTGTAAGATGCAGCTTTCATGTTGACCGTGTTCAATGAAAACCACAGAAAATAGGATTAGTCGGTATAGCAGCATTACCAGTAAATACCTCAAAATCTGAACCTGCAAACACCATCTGGCTGCACCCTGGGAACTTTTTTTCGGGTTGGATTTCAAACACTGTTTAGATTCAGGCGCGTAACGCTCAAAAAACCACAACCGAAAAGACACCAAACTTGACCTCGCTGTCATAAAAGTACGTTTATGATTTTGCGTTTTGGCTAGCTTCCTCACAAACCCTCTTGATTGTTATTGTCAGTCGTTCAGCTGACTCGGGGGGGGAATTGGAAACCCCAGCTCCCACGGATTTTAGAATTCGCTATCGATGAACATTCCTCAACTCCAGAATTGTGTCATCCGGTCTAGAAGTGCTCCTGCACAGGAAGCGAGAGAGGAGAGAGTGTTGGTAGAGGGCTCTGGTTTGAAGTCAGACGGCCATCAGACTGCTGCTTTCATCGCCGAGGCTCGTTTCACGAGGCCAAATTGGAACGAAACGCTTTAAAGCAGAGAGGGGCGACGTGAGCGATGAAAACAGCCGGTGAAGTTAGAAAAACAGAGGAGGAGAAAGACAGAGGAAAGAAACGATAGAATGGCAATAAGTCAGAGCAACAGAATATAATGTTACCGAAACCTACAACCGCATTACGTAGCAATTTCACTGAATTTCTAGATTTGCACTGTCTGCCCAATGGTCTGTGTTTGTTGTGTTGAAGAAAAAAAACATAGAGAAGATGATAAAGGCGATGCAGAAGAAGAAGAAGATGTATATTTTGGGGACCAACACAGCGGTGGGGGGGTTTGAATGTAGAGAGGCTAACTACTGTACGTAACATTACAGGGGGGTGTAGAATGGAGAAAAAAAACTATGTGCTAAAAATGAAACTTCACTTTGAGAAAACACTCTGGGAGTCTGGGCTGGTTTTTGTGTCACCTGCTGTGTGTTTGGGATTTCACTTCCAGGTTCTATCACTGGTGTTTCTGTCATCTGCAGGCAGCTTTAAATAATGCTTATTGCATTACTTAAAGCTGCACTCATCAGTATTTTAATATTAAGTAAACTAGTTTAATATTAAGTCTCAAATAGTCTTTAGTTTCTCTCAGCTTTATGGAGCTTTTTTTCCCGCCCTTTTAGGTCATTGTTTTGGTTTCTGGCCCACACCTTTGTTGTCATCAACTCTACTTTGTGCCATCTTCCAGCACCACACAAAATAATGCCATACCGTTGACCACAATGCAACATTTTGTAGCTAAAGAATCAAATATTTTATTCTCAGGGGCTGGGGGAGACCAAAACAGAGCTGAAACAGGAACACACCAGTTAAATGCTAATTTAGCTCTGTGTTCGCTGGATGCCTAAGTGGGAAACTTTTCATTTATCATATTTAATGTGCAATATATAAATATGTTGATGTTTTGTTTTCAATTTGTTTTGCTACCAATCAGTTAAGCAAAAAACATCAAAGGATGCAACTTCAGTCTCTTGATAAAATGCCTATCTGCAGTAAAACATGCTAGCGGTGTGTTAGCATGATTTAGCTCCTTGCTAATATCGTGGGTACAGTTTTGTGTACCAGTACAAGTGAAACAGTCTTAGATTTGTCTTACTGCAGGCAGCTATTAAAGGTGGAGTCTGAAAGATTTGTTGATTTATTTTAGCCAGTTAGCACATATGGTGTGTTTGTTTTTTATTTGCAGACCCAGGGCTGCATACAAAACCAGATATTTTCATGAATTTAACAAAAAAAATATTGGACTAGAATCGCTGACTGCACCTTTAATCCCCATTCATTTCCATGTTGTGTCAAAATTAGTGATTAAACTTGCTTAAAGTTGCTTAAACTGCGAAATCCATCACAAATACAATATTATATTATTGTTATGCCATGATGCAATTTATGTCTGCATGGTTTGGAAAACCTGTCTAATGTGACGTATCAGTAAATGGAAAACAGTTGCCAGAAATGGAAGCAAAATTACATCTGAAACTTTGAACACAACAGCATAATTAGTGAACATATGTACCTTTGATGTAAAGTCTAAGTTAGACTTAGTAAAGTCTAAGTTAGACTTAATAAATGAGATGAAACATGCAACTTTTAAGCACAAAAATCTCTCAGAAAGCTGAATTGCCACCATAAGTTCACACTAAACCTCATTTAATCGCTTTATTTTGAAGTCCTTCCTATAAACATGCATGCAGTTTTGTGGTTTTAAAGAGTTTTAAAGTCCCGGTGTTGCCACTCCTCACATCAGACTGGACTGAAGCTGGATTAAAAAGCTGCTCCCACTAAGTCCCTCACACTCCGAGAGATACAGGCTGAGGTTAACAAAACATAGACAAGCATCAGTATTTTCCAGGGAGTCTCCATTATTTCTGGCTTTGGGGTCTCTAATGGTATTTCATTGTAATTGCGATGATGTCAGAGCGTCCGTCCGCCCTAATGGCCTTCTAAAAACAACAACAAGGACAGATTGGTTCCATTCACTGGAGCGTCCACTCACAGAGACACACAGAGAGTCCAAGCAGCTCCAACCTCTGCAGGATCTTCAGCTGAGAAGGTGAGAAATTTAATTATCTACACAGTAAAATAGAGCAGGAATGTAATATTAAAAATAGAACTGTATGTTATAAGGCTTGGAAGCTATTTTACAACCTAATGAATGTGGTTTTATAGCCTCTATATTATCGAGTGTCATTCTGCTCAGTTGGGAGTATTTTTATTTCAGCGCTCCTTCATCACTGTGCTTCTTAAGATTAAAAAAAAGTGAAACGTTGTGCAGATGTTGAGCTAACTCCTGTTGTTTCAGTGCAGTTTAAGTGATTTGCTTAAAAATGTGCAGCAGATTTCTATAGCAGCATTAAAGGAAATACGTCCTGATTCTGTTTCAAACACGGGAAAAAAAACTACTTAGAATTTATGTGAGGTTAGTCTCAGGTTTGCTATTTAACAGGATTTTACAATGCAGTGCTTCATTTATTTAATTACTGGTCTGAAAATCTGTATTTCTGGCTGCAGTTGCTACAGTGGACACCAGAGGGAGTCATGAGTCATGTTGGATGTCACTGTTCATTCACCTTCTACTGCACAGTTAAAAAAAGTGACAATTTATTACGGAAACATAGACGTTTATGGATATTTAGAGGCCAAACTGAATATTTTAACATGTTTTAGTATTTAAAATGAAAGAACAGCTGTAATTTTTCTTCATGTGAGACTTATTGATAATAACTATCAGTTTTACTCAACAAGATATTTGTTTCCTTCATGTTGAGCTGCATCACATCCGTGTCCATGATGAAAAATGCCAAGAAAAATCTGAATATTAACATTTATTTCACTTATGTATTTTCCTCCCATCATTACCCAGCATGCACCTCCGGCCTCTCTCCCTCTCCCTCCTCATCCTCTTGGTTGCCGGGGCAGCCATGGTGTGCGTTGCTGTGACAACCACCACGCTCCACGGCTTCCGAGGTTGCGCGGTGCGAGAGTTCTCCTTCGTGGCCCAGAAGCCCGGCTGCAAGGGGCTGCGCATCACCACTGAGGCCTGCTGGGGGCGCTGCCACACCTGGGAGGTAACACTCAGAGGTCACAGCTAACGTTTCAAGTTCCACCCGATTTTGTTTCTATTTCTGAAAGCTTCCGTAATACCGGAACAGTGAAGCATCAATAAATGATTAATGAGCCAGGACTCAGTCCAAACCATGAGAAGGCCGACGGCCTGGTCAGCCTCTGGCACCAGAAACAGTCGAATCCTTCCAAGCAGAGAGGAACACTGATGTTTTACTGAACTTATTCTGCTTTTAGACGTTTAACTTCCACCTCTGAGTGATCGAAAAACCAACTCTAGAGCTCAAGAATGTAGTTAAAGGAGAAAGAGACGCCAACTCGAGCTTTTTCAGGGCCTTTAAACAGCATGACTCGGGGTGAAAGTCGCTCATTTGACCAGAAAATAAAGGATGACGTAGGTTTTAGCCTCATCTGTACTGGAGCCAAGTCAGAGCTCCAGTTTCTATCACTGATGGCAGCAGAAACACAACTTTTCAAGCAGATTACTCATAAATATGAAGCTGAACTATTCCATGTTATTTAAAAGTAATCCTAAATGAACATGTTATGCCCTGAATTCCAATAATTATAAACACAAGTTTTTGTTTGTTATTAAACTACTAACATCTCTGTCTGTAATTACAAAGCTCAGTGAGGTAAACATTTATCAATCAGTAATAATTTCACAGTTTGAGCTTCTTTTCAAGAACCACAAATCAAGTTTTGCTCAACAACCAAAAATTAAGACAGTTTGCATCGATTGTTTTGAGTTGTGGCAACTTATAATGAAATCATGTTCAACCAACAAACTATATTGAATTAGCCTTTCCTCTACAATCACTCACACTTCTTTAGTCGTGTTTAAGTTGATTACTCGTCAAAAATAAGTTGTTCCAACACAGGTTTTTAAGTTACTTGTTGTAGAACTGTTACTACTACAGATAAAAGAATGTTTCTGTCTGTAATTCTAGAGCTCAATCAGTTCAAAGCTTTCATTTTAGTAATAATTTCACAGCCTGAGGTGAATTTCAGGAAACACACCATGATAAAAAAAAACAATGTTTGGACTCGACAACAGAAAAAGAGTCTACATGAGTCTCTTTCAAGTTCTGACGACTAATAACGAAATTATGTTCAACCAATAAAGTACATTGAGTTGCATTTCCTCCTTAATCAAATGTATCTTTAACTTACCCACAAGTTACAAGTTTCTAAGTTGATGAACATTAGCTTGTTCCAGCTAGTATTCAGCGTTGACAAATTAAAAAATGAGGTTGCTCCAGTTTTAAGTTTAGGTAAATAGAATCCTCTAAAACTATGTATTTGTTGTAAAACTACTAATATGGCAGAAATACTAACTTTTCTGTCTGTTATTTTCGAGTTCAATGAGTTAAAAACTTTAATTTCACAGCTTATGATAAAATTATGTTCAACTAATAAACTCTATTAAGTTAGCGGAATGAGCTTTTCCTCTTCACTTGAAGGTATTTTTAATCACCACTGAGCTAATAATTGTTAGCATAAACACAAGTTTTTAGGTTGATTACAGATAAAAAAAAGATTATTTTTTTCCAATTAGTATTTCAGTGTTATTTACACTTTTAAAAAAACAACCTTGAAGCCCAGTGTTTAAGTTGGTAAATTTAAAAAATGAAGTTGCTTCTGTGTTGAGCAGGTAGAGGAAGGGACTTGAATCAGGTTAGCAAGCCAATTTCTTAAAGTAACCTCAATGTAAATTTAGTTTTAAATCAACTAACTAGTTTAAATTACACCTAATATTGAGTTGATGCAATTACCAACATTATTATGTCAACACAACTCATCACAGTGGTGTTTGTCACTTAAAAGCGTTAATCTAAATCAGTAAACTGGATTTCCTCGTGGTGGGACCAGCAGTGAAGGTTCTTGTTTTTGTTGGTGAAGTCTCCGCCTGTGTTTGTGTGTGATTCCTGCAGAAGCCCGTCCCAGATCCCCCCTACATCCAGCGCCACCACCGTGTTTGTACCTACAGCAGAACCAGACACATGACGGCCCGACTGCCCGGCTGCCCGCCCGGCGTTTCTCCTCTCTACCACTATCCGGTCGCTCTGCACTGCCACTGTGCCGTCTGCTCCACTCAGGACACCGAGTGTGAAACCTTCTGATGGACGGGGCTGAACCACTGCCTGCAAACTGTGTTACCAACAGTCAAATGAATAAAATTATTAAAGACATCTGAGTGAGTGGAGTGAAGCATGTAGAAATAAATAAATGTTTATATTTAGTACCAGAAGAAGCACTGCCAGAGAGATGATTAATCTACTAACCTACACATCTGTAGACTGATGACAATGAAGTTATAAATGTCTGTATGTAGGACAGGAGAAGTAACAGAGCAGCATTATGTCATTCTTTATACATCTACTAATATAAAGACTCCTTTAGATTACACATGTGAAAACACAAAGTCTCTAAATCTGACATCTATAATGAGAGAGGTTGAATGTATTCTGTATTTCAACTATTGTACTGTATCTGTTGGACCAAGTAAACTTCTCCAGAGCTTCAGAAGCCACAAAGCTCCAGGTTTACAGTGTGCATAGTTTAAAGTAATTAGATAAAATGCTAATTTGTTTGAGAGTTTTCACCAATAAAATAAAGCTGCAACAGATACTGAAATGACCAGATCAGTTACCTGTGTCCTGCTTAAATCCTGAGGTAACAAATGACCAACAGTGACATGTTTCCTTATAAATAGTGTATAGGGGTTATGTGAAGGTGAGAGGAGTGGGGGTGGGGGGTATTTAGAGCCTTTGGTTAAGTAAAAGTACAAATACAGCGTGGTAAAAATGACAAGTTAAAGACCAGCATTAATAAAATCCTACTTGAGTAAAAGAACATAAATATTACACAGTAAGAAATACAGGACAAGAAACATGACAAGCGTGCCAGAAAAAAAATATGTTAAATATTAAAAGGGTAGATGATTGTAACGTTCAAAAATTGTGATTATCACAGAAAATATCTGTAAAATACTGGCATTTTAGCTGGTTCAAATACATTAAAACCGTTCAATTTTGTTTATTAAAAAAATAAAATACTGTTTGTAAAAATGCAGAATTTGGATGTGAACATACAGTTTTGCCTGTTTATTTATTTATTTTTTTAAGAGTTTCAAAAAAGATTTACAGTCTTTCAAGTCTTAAAAAGGTGAAAATATGTAAATATTACACATCAAAAAATGTAAAAAGTGTAAAAATAATTTTAATACAGTAGAAATATTGCAATTTTATGGTCAAATGTAAAAAAAAAAATTACTATTTTTAAAAATACTAATTTTGAATGTTAAGATCACGTTTCTTGTTTGTTTTTTTATGGTTAACATTTAGATCAATTTTTTGTTCCTGTGATCTTAATAGTTACTACTTGTAATGTAGCTAAACGGAGAAAATCTGTCAAATCAAAGTGACTCTTTTTTTAAGATTACAGTTAAAACCTGTTTTGAAACTTAAATATTTAACAGTGTAGCAGTAAAATATGGCCGAAGTATTTAAGTTAAAGTGTTGGTTTGGGCCATGTGAACGATACGTTGTCTCATAGGACATCATTAGATTGTTAATAGTGAAGCTGCTGTAGATGTAGCTAATTTGAATTTCTTTATCTACAGTTTTATGTAGAAGGACAGTATCTTTTAAAAACATTTGTGGAAATTAAACCACATGAGAAGTTTAAAGGGAAAATCACCATTTGGATGAACCTCTGAAATGTGTCTCCGACTACATACTGACTTTTCTAAGATGTCAGATGATCAAAAACAAAGAAAACCACTGGTTTAATCTTCAGTAGTTTGTTTTATTATCTAGTGTGTAACATGTGTGCGAAGATTCCCAGTCATCCAGGTCATGGTTATTCTCGTAGTTTCAATCGTAGCATCTGGACTTGGTTGAAACTCGAGCAAGTCCAGATGCTACGATTGAAAGTACGAGGACATCTAGAATACTGGTTTGATTAGTTCAGATTTATTTAAAGACATCTAAAAGGGAGAATGTAGATGCTGTAGGAAGGGACACTAACAAAGGGCTCGTCCGTGAATTGAACCCCGGACTTTTCGCACCCAAAGTGAGAGTCATACCCCTAGAACAGGGGTGTCCAATCCTGGTCCTTGAGGGCCGCTATCCAGCATGTTTTAGATGTTTCAATCTTCCAACACACCTGATTCAAATGATCAGCTCATCATCAAGCTCTGGAGAAGCCTGATAACGACACCATTTAATCAGGTGAGTTGGAAGAGGGAAACATCTAAAACATGCTGGATAGGGACTCTCGAGGACAGGGATTTGGGACCCCTGCCCATATATGAAGCTGCCCCCCCGTAGAGAGGTCCAGTTTGCTTGATTACATTTGAATTCAGTCATTCGATTTTTATTTCAACTGCATTTATTGCATTTATTATTATTGGATGAGAGCTGAAACGTCTTTGAGAAACTCAAGCAAGTCCAGATGCTACGACTGAAACTACGAGGATATCCAGTGAGTAAAATTGTCATCTTTAAACTACTAAAGCCGTCAGATAAATGTAGTGGAGTGGAAGTAGAGAGCAGCATTAAATAAAAACACTCATGTAAAGTACTAATATCTCAGAAATGTAGTTATGTGCAGTAGTAATTTCAAATTGCACGCTGTTTGCTAATCACCTTAATTTAATGTGATTGTAAAACTTGGTTTAGGATCAGAGTTCAGGCTGGGATCAGGTGTGTCGTGGTTGTTGTGTGTACGGTGAGAAAAATAATCCAAAAACATAATCCACATAGGCTGCTTTAAAGTTGCAGAATAGAAATTTATTGACATACAATTTCATCACAAACTATACAGTGCATTCTTTCTCTTGTTTCTTGTTTTCATTTAGCTGACATTTCCAACATTCTTTGGTTTCATCAATAGATATTATTTACAAAATGTCTTTACGTTCAAATTCATAAATATAAATAAAATTTTGTACATTCTTTGGTCTCTTGTTGGTGATTAGTGGTTATTGCAAAGAATGAAGCTTCTTGACGTTGATTCCAAAGGTTGACGTCTATTTTTGTTTAATACAAGTCAATGAAGAGTTGATTTAACTGTGAAACCCGTCTGTTACAGTGAGTCTGATTGATTTTAACCTTTCAATTTCTGTTTGTACGTTTGCTACAGAGATTTCTACCTGCTTTACAAAGCGTTATTCAAGCCTCAAAGCTAAACTAGGTTGAGTAAAGGTTCAGTTTGTTTGTCGCGTGTGAGACAGAACAGTTTCTACAGCCTTTAAGTCAAAGTGTATCAATCAAGTTTTCTAGAAAAACCTCCCTCGCATCACATTTTACAAAAACACATTCAGTGAGTTCCGATCATTTTCCGTTAACCTCATTCCGAAGGAAACCCTGGTTTTGACAGTAATATGCAAATTTAAACTTCAACACTCAAAACACGTGGACAGAAAAAGGAAAGTTGCTGCTGAATCTTCTACCGAACATTGTAGCGCTGAGCTGACAAATCCGCGTCGTCGTGTCAGTAGCGGGATTTGCGGCACATGTCGCAGCGACACGCCTTCGCTGTCAGGATCTCGATTTCGTCGTGGTGGCGACCTCGAGGGCAGTCCAGGCGAACTTTGACCTGAGGGAGGATACAGAACATGAACAGCTGTCAGACGTGATCGCAGTGGAAGTTAAAGCTAAAGTCAGCGAATCTGGTCCAGTATGGGTTTTGTTGAATTTAGTGGCAGTGAGTGAACTTTTAACAGGTGGGTCGCTGGTTTGACCCTTAACCCCCGACTGCTTCCTGGGTGCTTTACCGTGGCAGCCCACTGCTCCTAGTATTTATAGTTAAGGTTAACGAAAAACAGGATGGGTCAAATGCAGAGAAGGAATTTCCCCAAGGGGATCAATAAAGGTTAGATTACAGATTATAGCGATAATCTCGTCTTGGTTTGCTAGCTAGCTAAGATCAATTACACTGTGTTGCTGTTTCAACCTATATTCCTTAGTTGTATTTTTATAGTTATTTATTCATATTCAGTCTTATTATTTTAGTTTGCACTGTACTAGGGTTGGGACAGCTTTTGATTTCTACGCAAATGCACAAGAAATGACAACAAATGAATCTTTATATTTTGAATGAAACATATTTTCTGCTACATTGTGTTTGCTTCTAATCAACGTATCTTTAAAATGTATTTTGTTGCTTCACTATTGTTCCTGTTCAGTCAACCAATCATATCATAGATGGGGTGGGACTTGTCACCCTGGTAACCCAGAAAATGGTGGCGAATATTCAGAAATGTAGCCAAAGGGACGTATTTAAACCTAAATGATGACTTTTTTCCAAACGTTAACCAGGTAATTTTGGTGCCGAACCTTAACTGAGCTTCTAACATGTAAGGATATTTTCCTAAAACTAACCATGGCGTCTTTGTGGCTAAACCGAGCCAGAAAGAAGGTAAACAATGTCTGAATATTAAAACTAATTCTGACACTCATGGTCTCTCATCTGTCATGGGTGAAAGTCAGCTCGCTGATTTAAACCACCAATTTCCCTGCTAATGTCTGGCAAACCAAAAAACTCCATTTTCTTCTAAATGTATTTCAGAATTTCATTGTATCGGAACGTAATTTTGTGGAGATAGGACTGAAAATCTCACAGCTCTGGTTCTGTAAATGGGAAACGGATACGTGACTCGGAAAGAACCAAGCAACTACTATTAGAGCGTGTCCTGTGCATCTTGTGGGGTAAACAAAGGAGCAGAAGCAGTGGGAGCAAGAGGGACACACATGCTAACTAGCTAAACATGCTAACCAGCTAAATGTCAACAATCTGTCTCCAGAACCACAGACTCCACCTTTAACCTGTCTATTCTTTCACCCCTTGCTCACCTTAGCGTCCTTGCTGATGGTGCAGCATCGTGAAGCCGAGGTGATGTTGTGGGTGAAGTTGGAGGCCACCAGCACCGAGTATCTGGACGGGAAGGCGCTGGACTCGCAGTAGCCCACGCAGGCGTAGACCAGGTGGGTGCCTTTACAGGTGCCACGACGGTCGCTGCGGATCGTCACGTTGAAGGCTGGAGGGGGAAGAGATAAAGGGGCGTGAGTGTCGAAATAATCAGTAGGATTTTCGTTTCCAGATGCTAATGTCTTTGTTGTAGAGACCCAGAATATTTTGGGGAGTTCTGCAGAGGCACTTCTATCAGCAAAGAACTAGTTGGTGAACTTAAAAACCTGATGAAGATCTTAAAAGCAGGTTCCCGTTTGGAACCTATGTAGCAAAACCTGAGACAGAAGCCGTCCCAGCTAGGAGGAAATGTTCCCACTACATTGTCTAATATTACTGAGAATGGCTTTTAAAAGCTTGAATCTAATGTTCAAAGAGCGTTTAAAGGATATTAATCATTTCAAATAATGCTCCTATGAGGTTAAAAGTGAACTAAGTCGTCCCTGTTTAACTGGATGTTTGGAGGATGTTGTCAGATGATGATAGCAACGGAAGAACGTTCTCAAAGCAACATTTAAAAAATGTTTTCAAGATGTTACTGAAGCCTCTGAAGATTTTTTGAATTAAACATTTCTGCAGTGTGATATATTCAAAAAGATAGAACATTTGCCGGCAATGTTCTATGTTTCAGGGATGTTGTTGAGGAAACATAAAAGAAAGTTCTTCTATAAAACGTTCCCACAATGTTCCACAGTTAGCAATAGCAAATGAAGGATGCTGTAAATGCAACATTTGATTTTAGGAGTGTTCGGGGCGTAATGAGCTAACTATGTTATCGCCAAACATTTTAGGAATGTTTTGAGAACGTTTAGGAAAAAAAATCATTCTGGGAACTAAAAACTAAACTTCCTTCTGCAAACATCACTAGAACTTTATCGGAATGTTTTTAAGACAAAAATAATTTAGCTAGGATGAAGGCATCATCATCAGCGAATGTGAGAAAAACAGGAAAAAAGTACAAAAGGTGGAAAAGGCGTGAAGTAAAACATTTTACGTGGGCTTCATGTTGAATATAACTGATTGTAATAAGATGTTAAAAACTTACATGGGAGCAAAATGTAGTTATTGAAATCTCTGATCTTATTTTATTTTAAAAATGTCCATTCTTGCATTGTTGCAACAGTCAAATCTGCTTACAGGAGTGAACTGGTTCTAAGACCAGAACTCTCCTGGTGGATAGTAGTTTTGGCATTTTGGTCTTTATAGGCAAGTCTTGCTAGTCGGCAGTCATCTTAGTAATGCTATCAGGCAGTTATTTGAGGTTAACAACTGTATTTATGAATGGAGAAAAAGCCATAACTGATATTTTAGCAGTCATCAGGACATGAAAACTGCATGTATAGAATTCGCTTGTCAAATCTATCAATGACAAAGTCTCAACGTTAAGTTTCAAGAGCATTTTCTTTCCATGTGTACTATTTTGAAGACCCACCTGAGTAGTTTTACAACACTGTGTTTGAGTCATTGCGACAATTCGATTGGCCCAGTGTTTCCTGGTTTGGTTGCAACACAACAAGGTGTTGCCATCTTTAGCATTACCGAATTCTCCCATGGATTTCTATCCACCATCCTTTTAGCTTTTCTCTTCCAGCGTCTCTGGAAATATTCACTTGCAACACTCACGGTAAAGGTGGCACCCTGGGGTGACGCTGTCGTAGCTCCAACCAATAGGAGAGAAGAGCAGCAGCAGTGACATCACTGGAAGCGCCAGCAGGCAGAGATGTGAGGTCAGCAACATCTGGAAGGGAGAATGCAGAACATTTGCAGATTTAACTCCAAAGTAATTCAAGATTTTAGGGAAATCATAGAAAATATCAGGTTCATTGGATCCTGAATCTGGCCTGATGATTGAAAATTAAAGAAAAGCATCACTTTTGATGCAGAATTATTAAATCTGTGCTTTTATTCAGGAGAGTTTGACCTCTTTAAGTCTGACCAGGCATCATTTTGGCCTTAAGATGCAACTCAGAATAGTTGGACTCAGTGTTATCGGCCACTTAAATCAGATTTTAAGTGGGTTTTCTGAGCTAAAAAGGCAGTGATTCTCTGATTTGTTCTCGCTGAACTTTCCCCTCAAATAAAAGCCCTGCTCAGAGCCTCCTCCTCGTTCTGTTAAGGTGATTTCCCATCCTGCCTGAGTGTCACTCAGTTGAGTAACGGCTAATGTGGATAAAAACAATACTCGCTCTATCTTTTCAATCTGCCTCATTTAACAGCTACCTGCTGACACTCGCACGTACACAATTTCAGCTCACACCTTCTCGTAGGGAAACATCTGCAAACATGACAGTGCATACCATAATCTGTACGCTCACTGTTATACATGTATTATACGTGGGAAGACATGAACAAAAGTCTCCAAGCGTCTGCTTTCCACTCGACCACATGCACATACAGTCTGACAACAGTGAGGCTCCACACACTCCAACACGTGTGTAAACAATAAAGTCATGTTTTCCGGATAATTTGCTGGTGTTGACCTCTGACCTCTAAATTGGCGGCTCTTTCCAGCTCCGCTTCCTCGTGAAGACGGTTGCGTTGGGAATCACCGCTGTGGCGACGGAGGAAAAGGCCCCCGGAGACGCCATTTATGCCGCCGGTGCTGCCAAATTAGCGGGTCAGGACCGAGGCTGGCCATGTGTGTGTGTGAGGACATTAACCCTGTGTCGGCTGACGGGCCGTAAAAGGGGGGAAACGCCTGAGTTTTTTTCCCCTCTTGTGTGGGGTTTCCACGCCTGAAGGTTTGGTTTGTCTTTGAAGGAAAAGTGGGTTGTAATGTGGCACTAAACACGAGACCACCAATACAGGCAGAATATACACAGGTTTTCAATCTTCTCTGAACGGAAACACAATTTTAAAGCAAAATATCGTCATGTAAATATCATTTTAGCACTGGAAAAAGGATGCTATTTGACAATGATCTATCAATTTCATGTCTAAAAGCCGACTTTTGGTGAGAAAAGTCCAAATTTTTCAGAGTATATAAGTCTAAAAATACTCTTCAGTGAACAAAAATGAAAAATTTAAGCCTGCAGTTTCCTAAAGACCTATAAGCGACCATATACTGCCTTATTTTCAACAATTTAAACAGTGGAAAGTGCTTTTTTCAGCATCACAAATCTAATCTACTCAATGCCAATATCAATGCCAATAATAGTAATTTATGTATATGTTTTCAAATGGAGTGACAGGATGTTCACATTATCTTGGCTAAGGTTAAAGGTGTAATGGCACTTTAAAAAGGTGCATTTTCTCCCATCTGATGTTCCCGTATTGTTAATATTAGCAATCTATTTAAAAAATTATCTGTATAATCCATCATCTAATTAATGAGGATGCTTAGTTTTACCAACATATGTATTGTAATGGGTATATGCATCACCTAGGTAGTGTGGAGTTTGAAAATAAAACCCAGAAAACATCGCAAATCCTTCTTTAAAAACTGCAAAACTCGCTTTTGCATATTTTACTAATTGAGTAAACTATTTAAAAAGGGGGTTTTACATTTGTATAGCAATTATTTGACTAGCAAAAGCATTTAATTTCAATCTATTTTTTTGTTTTAAAAATGGATAAATGTATATTATTCAGCTTTTAAATAAATGTAAATGTACCTGAGCTAGCCAAAATAGGTGTATTTTTAATTTTCTTGACATTGTTAAGCATCCAAAATGAAAGCATCTTCTAATAGTGAGAACATATAACTTTATATACATGCCAGATAATTAAAAAAAAACATGCAAAATCCTGCAAGATCATGATATTAAATAGTGTGAGATTCAACTGACCTCTTAATCTGCTTGATAGAAAACATTATATGCAAAAAAGCAACAGTGAAGCAGAACAATCACAGAAATTAAAGGTCTATTCCACCATTATAAGCAGGACGATGCACTAAAGTGGTTGAAAAGGAACTAAATCTTACCTGGAGTTGTGGCGTCTGGAGCTCTGAGTGCAGATCAGGTGTTTGTCGTCTGACAGGTGAGTGTCTGTTCTGAGGCTCATGCAGGATATAAGTAACACAGGTAGGAGTGACGGCACTTATAGCTCAAGACACACCCACAATTAGAGAGTGTGTGTGAATCTTTTTTTTTCGACAGGCCTCTTGCTTCTCTTCCTCTGCAGTCACAGTTTCTACCTGCACAACATGAAATCCTCTAAAACACATTCATTTCTGCAGCGTCTCTCTGCCGGACTGTGTCGCTGCGTCCCTCCTCCTCTTTAAACCGTTGAGGGGGGGGGGGGAACTGATGCTGTGACACAGAGGAAAACTAGATAGGTTTTCCATCAACACACTATTGTACGAGCACACACACACAAACACACACACACACACACAGCTTTTCCTCGTGCACACGCAAGGAGTCGTAGAAGCTCACATGTAAAGCAGGCACAGAGAAAATCGCACAGAAAAATAATAATGGAGGCCTCAGCTGCCAGTTCACTACAAGTGAACTCATAAATGAATGGAGACCTCAGTCACACACTCACAGTCGGCCTGGGTTTTCCATTTGCGGCCGCAGGAGGAAGGACAGGGTCGGGTCAGAAGATCTTGTGGGTTTGGGTCAGATGTGTGTGGCACATGGTGGCTTTATTGTAGAGGACGACTGGCTCTGCTTCTCCTCATCCCTCGTCTCGAATCTGTCAGCTTAGCAACCGGCCCTCTGAAAACTCCAGACATCCTTTAAACAGACTCGCAGATTATTAGTTCAGATTGTGAGCAGCCTCTGCAAACTGCCAGAGCAGACCACTGATGACTGAGTAGTTCTTAAAACGTGAGAGCAAAGACCCCGAAATGCACTTTTGAAATTAGGTTTCAGGGTGAATGGACAAATGTCTTTCTTGCTGGAGCAACTTCTCTGGTCATCAGAGCAGCAGGAGGATCACATTAGAGGTTCTTCTGCTTTTTCACTGACTTTTTAAAGGTCCCACTGAGTCACTATAACTTACTGATATTAAGCTTTACAAGTAAAATAAGTCTTAACTTTAAGAACCTCTGATAGAACTTGATAATGTGACAATAGAGACCTCCAACAATAGGATCACGATCCATAAAAAACAAGCGTCTGACTGAAATGAACACATTTGGAAGGTATTTTTGAGCTAAACCTTCAGCTTCATGTCTGTCCTCCAGGTCGATTCATCTTCTTTAAAAGCCGCGTGTGATGTGATAAAACAGTGGACATCCAAATAAAATCAGCAGTTCTTGTCACATGTCAGCGTGCTTCTGATGACAATGTCACCAGTTCTGGGGTATTGTGATTGTGATAATGAAATATTTGTTGTCTAATTTTCTGTATTATGTGTAGTCAGAAAAGGCCATAAGATTAACTGATGAACCAGCAGCTCTGGCATTCAGACGTAGCTTTGAGGAAACCTGAAACGTCTGTAAAATGTAGAATAATCTGAACATTTTTCCATGTTCACTATATTATTACAGTTAATTTAACATTTCATTTTTTGCCCCAGAGTTTATCTTCATAGGACTCATGAAGCATGAAAGCACCCCTCTTTCGTTGCTTTTAGGTTTTGCTGTTGCTGTTTTGCATCTTTGTCTCTGGGACTGCCCTGTTGTTGTGCTACTATTAGAACTGCCACAGATGATACTGTTTTTCTGTAAGTTGTCATGAACTAATGTGCCGTATTAACTGATCAGGCATAACATTATGACCACCTCCTAATATTGTGTTGGTCCCCCTGATGTGCTCAAAAATGCTTTGAACCATTGGACATGGACAAGAGGACCTCTCAGGGTGTCCTATGGGGTCTGGAACCAGGACCTTGACAGTGGATCCTTTGCCTACTCTGGCTTGTGCAGTGGGGCCTCTGTCAATCAAACTTGTTCCACTGCATCCTGTTGATGCTTGATCAGAATGGGGTGTAGGAAGTTTGGAGGTCAAATCAACATGTTGGGCCATTGTCATGTTCCTCAACATGTTCCTGATTGTTTGATGTTTTTCCATGTGGTGGGGTGCATTTTCCTGTGGGGGTAGGCCAGTGACATTTGGGATTTCCATTTGCATGAGGGAGTGTGTTTGTTGTGGGACAATGTTTATTTGGGTGTCTAAGTCTCATCAACATGGATGCTAAAATCCAAGGTTTTCCATCAGAACAGCACATAGTACCAATATGATCAATGTTATTCACTTCACCTGTCAGTCAGGTGATGATGTTGTGGCTGATCGGTGTATATGTAACTGTAACAGGCCATATCTGCAACAGTTTTGTTAAAGAGTCCATATTATGCACATTTACAAGATCATAGTTTTTATTTTTGAGGTCTACCTTAATATCTTTCCATGCTTTCACTTTTCAAAAACACATAATTTTGTTCATACTATAAAAAGGTGCAGCTCTGAACCCACACCGAAACACATAATGTCCATTAAAGTAAAAGAAACTGTCATTTCTTTACATGAAAGCTGCACTGTTACATTTATTTGACACTGAAGGAAAGGGAGAATCTGGACTCTTTAAAATTATGAGATTATTTTTCTTCTGTATTTATTTTTCTGGGCTTTAAAAGTGTCAGATTTCTTGATACAGTGACTAAAAAATACTGACATCCCTGTAGTGTGGTGTTATTTTAAGACTGAATTAAGTCAGATTAAACTAAAGCCCTTTTTGTCCTCATCACAGCAATATAATTCTACTTTAAAGCCCTTCACAGAGAGCAGGTTGTGGTGTTGCCACATCGCTGCTTCAGGATAGATGCTTGCAGAGCCGCACAATCGCACACACACACACACACACACCTTCTAAGGAAAACACAATTATCATCTTATGGCCCCTCTACCCCAAACATTCCCACTCCAGTTATGTCAATGGAAAACGGAATGTGTGACATCATCACCTAAACCCCCCCACCTACACACACACACACACACACACAAACTATTAGTGTGTTGACTGTAAGTTGCGTGGACGTCTGCGGTGTGTGTTTCTTCTGATTCCATGCCAACGGGAGAAAAGAGAGAGAGAGAGAGACTGTAAATGTGAATGGGCTGCAGCACCTCATCAGGAGTGAATGAACTTAGATGAAATGTACACACACACACACACACACACATTACTCCAGTGTGACTCAGCGGGGTGACTGATGTTTGTATCGCTCAGTGGCCCCGTCGCTTTCGGCTGCCGTGGAAACCGTGGCGTCTTGAATAACTATAATATCATTAATGTGTCCGCTTCCACTTCTGCCCTGTTATTTTAATCTCCTCATGTGTGTGTGTGAGTGAGAGAGAGAGAGTGTGTGTGTGGATGAAAGTGTATCATACATCTATATTATGTGTGTCTGAATTGAAGTTACGGGTGGTACAACTGTGTGTTGTTTTAAGTGCTGTATGTGTGTGTATCATTACATCTGACAGGATACTGTAAGTGTGTAAGTAGATGTGAGTGTAAGATAAATTATGTGTGTGTTATTTTGGGCTCTATGACAATGTAAGGAGAGGATTAGGCAAAGTTTTCCTGTGTCTAAGATGATGTTGTAGTCCGGTTGACCCATTTACCCCCATGGATGAACACATGCATGCAAGCGTGGACACGTGGACACAAACAATGCCCCCTTTTATGAAGTTAATTAATATCTACAACCTTTAATTTTTATGATTTTTTTTCCCCCCACAAGTGACAAACATCAGCTGTAAATATGTGACTGTGCATCTAAAACACACACAGATAGAACACTTAGCTGATCTAGATTGACAGGACGAAAGTGGAGTTTCCACAAGGTGTGCCCTCATGAGTGGAAATATTCAGAAAGAACTGCATTGTCCGCAACAATTACCAGAATAAAAGCCTCGGAATGTGTTTCTGTGAACTGAGATGTCACCATTCAGGACGTTTTACATAACAAACTCACCAAAACAGACAAAAAAAAAAAACCATTACTAGAGTGGAAACTGGTGTGGAATTATCAGAGCGCTGTGCAGAAATGACATTTTCACCGACATAAATACATACAGGATCTGATTAGGAGAGCGTGAGAAGAAATGTGTGAGAAAAGAAGCTAAATTCAGATGTGCAGAGAGATTGTAGAAGCACAAGTAAAATAGCGCCATTGCTGTCACTGTTAACCTGTTTTTGCTGGCAGAAAAGGTGCAAAAAGTAGTGAATGAAAGTAGATTAAACTAACACACACATGTAAGGATGTGGAGAATGAAGATGAGTGTCTGCTTTTATTAGACTTTATATTTGGGTTTAGTTCTAATCTTCCACTTTTTAATACACACCAGATGGTTCCTTTTTAGAGAAAGCTGTGGCAGATTTTTATAGGTGTACATGTTTATTTTCAGCGTTCTATATCTGTCTTATATTGCTTTTATGTGCTAGGTATTCCTGAGACCTGAGTGCTTGCCGACGTAAATGACCTGATTTGGAACCAGAAACTGTAAAAACAGAGACAACCATCAGATTTTCAGCTTTTTAGCAACAGTTATTTTTTCACCAGGATATACAGTTAAACTGCAACTTGTGACATTAAATCAAAATCAGTTAATTTTGCATGACTTGTTTAAAGATTCACCTGAAATACATAACTTGCTCAAACCAGATTCTGTAAAATAACTCTTCAATACAACAATTAAGCCATTACTGACCTGTTAGTGCTTCAGTCTTTTTAAAGGTTTATCTGGTTGGTTTTACAGAATAAAGTTAAATTCCAGTTATTATAAAGAATCAATCGAAATCCAAGATAGAATGATATAAAACATCACAAAATCAGATGAGAACCACAAAGGAAACATTTATTTGTGTTATTAAGAAGCTACAACGTAACGATGGCAGGATTTCTCCATCTCTTTAGCAAATCTTCATATCTTACAATAAATCAGTGCTCTCATGTGTCTCTATGAAGCTCTCGGGGGTCTTTGAAGAACAAAGAGAATGGGAAGATATGGCTGCAAAGAAAAAAGCGGAGACTTTTACAGTCTGTTTTAGTGAATACATCCCACTCAGGATCACTGGGCTCCCTCCATACGCTGCTACTGAATATCATTATTAAAAGACTGAACTTGTGTGATGGCTTGGCATGCTCGTGCTCAACATGGTCTTGTCGGTCCTTGTTGGGCCTCAGGACATCTGGCGTCTGTCTCAACAGACATCTCACAGTATAATTTGTAATTTCTGTGCGTATAAAAGCTGGACTTCCCCAGCCCACTGTCATCTCACCACTTTTTTTTTTCTTGCACATCCACAGCACGAGTCAGCTCGTTTCTCCTGTGGCTGTAAAAGTCAGTCAAGTGAACGGACAGGATGGAGACATCACCTCTGCTCTTGTGTTTTGCTGCTGTGAACCTGGTTACGTGTCCACTGAGCAGATAGACCTACCTGAGCAGTCGGGTCAGAATCCCTCGTCTCCCAGGTTTTTTGTCCTCCTCGTCCTCGTCCTCGTCCTCGTCCTCCTCCTCCTCCTCCTCCTCCTCCTCCTCCTCCTCCTCCTCCTCCACTGTGTCCTGTGTTGTCCCACCTGGACTTCCTCTGCTCAGACTTACACCTGGTTTCTGCAGGAGTCTGTCAGCCTCTCTGATCTCTTCCTGTGGGAGAGGATTAGAAGAAATTAAATTAATAGTGAAAGTAGTAAAGCTGTAAACCTTTAGCATTACTGGCTATCTCACTTACTAAATGTGATGCTAACCTAGCTGCTGCTAGCATATGATTAGCTAACTGCATTATAATGTGGGGATAATGGTTTGATAGTGTCACATCCACTTCATGATACCTGGTGTAGCATCAGTCCTAAATGCTACTACATCAGTCTATAATATCATTAGCAAGCGCCAAATTGATCATTTTATCCTCATCCTAAAAGTGTGAGACATTTTAGATGAAAGAACACAACATAAATCTAAACTTTGTGTTGTCTTGTAACTTTTTATGTGTTTCTAATGTCTAATTTGTGTGTTTTAGAAAACATCTAAAATGACAAATTTCCTCCACTGTATTAAAATATTGGAGCAAACTAGCTCTATGCTGCAATACAAGAACAACGCTGCTACTTTGTTTTCATCATGGATCAACAGCTGAGGACTTTTTACCACAAAGCTTTACCAGTAGTCTTTTTGGAAAACCTTGGATTTTAACATCCATGTTGAAGAGACTTAGACACCCAAATAAACAATGTCCCACAACAAACACACTCCCTCATGCTAATGGAAATCCCAAATGTCACTGGCCTACCCCTGCAGGAAAATGCACCGCACCACATGGAAAAAACATCAAACAGTCAGGAACATGTTGAGGAACATGACAATGGCCCAACATGTTGATTTGACCTCCAAACTTCCTACACCCCATTCTGATCAAACATCAACAGGATGCAGTGGAACAAGTTTGATTGACAGAGGCCCCACTGCACAAGACAGAGTACCCAGAGGATCCAGTGCCAACGTCCTGGTTCCAGACCCCATAGGACACCCTGAGAGGTCCTCTTGTCCATGGCCCATGGTTCAGAGCATTTTTGAACACATAAGGGGACCAACACAATATTAGGCAGGTGGTCATAATGTTATGACTGATCGTGTATTTATATCAAATGCATATTCAGGACTTCTGGGTAGATTTTTTAACATCTTCTAAGTTGACCAAAAGCAATAAAATCTTGAAATACTGCAAAGCATGGATCACTGGAGCTGCTGTATCAGTACAGGGAAGCTGCCACTCCTAATATAATATAAAGATGAAGGTCTACCCGAAACTTAAATAATCACAACTCTCTGAATTTCAAACCAATTATTAAGGTGTCTGTGAACGCTACTTATGTATCAACAATACAGTATAGAGGAACAAATATAACATTCTGGTTTTCATGTCAAGACCCTTTATCTTGTGGAGACAGTGTATAAATATTTTTATACTGTTTCCTTTTGATTTCGAATAGTCTTCTTTTAACTACACTGTAAGGCTTCTGTTAAAAAAACTTTGCTTATATTTTTTGTAGATAAAGATTTAATTATTTTAAAAAGCTTGATTACTACAAAAGCCTATGTTCAAAGATTATCTACATTTTGTGACATTATATAATGCAGTTTTTTTTCATTTACACTTTACGTCACACATCATTTACAATAAGTAGAGCTATATCAGGAATGTATCAGTCTGTAGTATCAGCAGGGTTAAAGAGGGTTACAGTGGAAGAATTAAACATTTGTAATAAAGCATTCTTACAGTTTTTACCAATGAAAATAGCAACATGAGTGAAACCAAATATCACCTTATCCCTTATCATCTCCTGATTGTCAGCCTTTGTTAGCATCAAACTCATAATTTCATTCATTCATTCATGTTAGCTTAAAAAAGAGATTACTATCAAGTTCAACTCATCAGCAACAGTAAAATGTTAAGATGATGTCTCACCTTTGAAATGCCATTCTCTTTTTGCTCGTTTGGCATTTCTCTCACTAGAAAATTAAAAAGTGGCACAGTGGTTTGGCATTTCCTACCACACAAACCAGTATGAGGTGTTTGTGTTCGTGTGTCTGTGGATTTCATCCTTGTCACAGAGTCAGTTGGTAAAATGAAAAGCACATGCATCTCCATTTGAGATCAAGCATACATTGTTTTAAAATTAAATTAAACTGTTTATTACGTTCAATTTAAATTTAGCCAAGATCAAGAGTGGCAAAACTGTTGGATTCATCACTGTAAATTAAAATCAATTCATAAAAACGCTCACTAGTCCTCTCTTGAACTTGTTGGTGCAGGAGTAGCCTTCTCCTAACAACCACAAAGTTCAAACTTAATCCTTGTTAAAGCTTGTAGACTTGTATCGGCACTTCCTTTTCAGTGTTAAGAAAATAAATAACTCACTGGGCTGACATAACTAGTTTAAATCATTTTTTCCGCTCGAAACAAACGTCGAGGGGGAAAGAAAAAAGCTCGAGAAGGAAGGGATGGAAAAAAGTCCGAGTGGACAAGTGTGAAAATCCAGGATGAGATGAGATGAAAGGCCACGGACGAGGAGGGAGCGGGGAGCGGGGTAATTTTGGGACTTTGTTGCTAATCAAACCGAAGCACATCACCAGAAACACACACGTTCTCCCACATACACACAATTACACAGCGACTCGTACACTCGCAGCCTGATGTAATGCTATTATTAACCTTAATCACACTTGTTATCCTACCTGTCTGCGCTAATGTTAGCCCGGGGCCGCAATAAAGACAGAGATGCTGCGAGTGTGCGTGTGTTTGTATATAGAGAGGAAATGAAAGAGTGTTATGAGATGGAAATTTGGAAAGAGAATCGTTGGAGTCAGTTAATTTTAAAGAACTGTGGGCTCGAATGACTGACGCCTTAATTTGGCACAAAGCAGTCTGACAAATCAGTCGACCAGGGAAAGGCTGTGAGTAAAAGACTGAAACGGAAAGAATCACCTTGTCGACATGTTCTGGATGATCGCTGACCTCCCACTGTGTGTGCAGACTGTCCAGCTTGCTGTAAATTAGACACACAAGAACAGTTAATTAAGTTATAAAAGCTCTTTCAAACATCCAAAAACATTTTCTTTACAAAGGAAAGGTTAATTTTTATGTAGTGGACACCAACATTTTTCTATAGATGTGTAGATATTTTGACAATGTGATTATATCTATATCTATATACACCGATCAATCATAACACTATGACCACCTGCCTAATATTGTGTTGGTCCCCTTATGTGCTCAAAAGTGCTCTGAACCATTGGACATGGACAAGAGGACCTCTCAGGGTGTCCTATGGGGTCTGGAACCAGGACGTTGGCACTGGATCCTTTGGGTACTCTGGCTTATGCAGTGGAGCCTCTGTCAATCCAACTTGTTCCACTGCATCCTGTTGATGCTTGATCACAATGGGGTGTAGGAAGTTTGGAGGTCAAATCAACATGTTGGGCCATTGTCATGTTCCTCAACTTGTTCCTGATTGTTTGATGTTGTTTCCATGTGGTGGGGTGCATTTTCCTGTGGGGGTAGGCCAGTGACATTTGGGATTTCCATTAGCATGAGGGAGTGTGTTTGTTGTGGGACAATGTTTATTTGGGTGTCTAAGTCTGATCAACACGGATGTTAAAATCCAAGGTTTTCCATCAGAACAGAACATAGTACCAATATGATCAATGTTATTCACTTCACCTGTCAGTGGTCATGGTGTTGTGGCTGATCGGTGTATATATTACATATCAGACAAGGAAAAATGCCCATAATTTGGAATTTGTTGCTACTCAGAGGGATAGCACTGTTCTGCATTATGTTTTACTGCATCCAAACATCCATATCCTACAAATATAGATGATTAAAATCCATAATCCACTATTTATGACCAATATTTACATTTGTTGTTTCGACACCAGTCTAGACCACCCTGACTACATTTTAATAATGTCTGAAGACCAGTAAACTGCTAAATGTGTGCAATAAGAGCAACAAAACAACTCATTTTTTCAATCACAAGATCTCCTCAAGAAGGATCCAGAATTGTGCGTTAAAAAAATCAACCAGCTCCTGTAGAGTTGTAGTCTCCCGGTCAAATGGTTGGTGTTGTCCAACTGAAGTCTCACTGGTTAGATAATTACAGGTGTTACTGTCATAAGGAGGAAAGTGCTCAGTCTAACTTGTTTAACGTTTACTGAATGTTTACATGGACTCGGCTCCAAATTAGCAGACGTCACATAAAAAAAGTCGTCCATGTGGCTGCGTTTTGGATGGCCAAAAAGTTCAACTTTCCAAACAGTCATTAGCGCATCATCAAGAAACATAGCAGATCACCTACAACAACCTGTCTGGGATATTTTCGTCAAAAGTCGTCCTACTGGGACACAATTTGATATGATTGAATATGCTGCAAATTCTAGCTTATTATGTTTGTTTAAGGCTCATTTAAGCTAATAAGGCTAGCATGTAGAGTCCTTAAAGGTCAGTCGCGCCATTTAGGAGCCATCTTGGCAACACCTCAGGGCTGTTATTTCAGGCTAACAAGATCGAGACCTTGATCTAAATGAATGTAGAGAGAGAGACAAATGCAATTTCAATAGTCACTGAGACATAAAAATTGCATGTATAGACTCATTAGTCAAGTCTGATGAAAAACATGCTTAAAAATTTGGGTGGCTTTGCCCTAAAATAGGGTTCAAAAACTGTTTTTTTAAACCCCAAATCATGCCTAGATCTTAATTCAAGTATGCATTTGAACAGTTTCATGACACCACGCTTTTGTCAGAGCTGGATGTTTCCTGGTTAGGTTGTCAGAAACAGACAATTAGCTGTTAGGGATCATGTGACATATGTCAAACAACCACCATCTTCTCCCATAAGTTTCTATTCAGGATTCTTTAAATGGTGAGTCCCTACTTTGTCATGTCTCCAGTGCACTGATTAACCTAGAGATAGACTTTACTTTTGGATTGGTCAGAGAGCAGGTATGATTTCAGTCAACCGAGATCTTCTTTGGTTGACTAGAGTCCTAAATTCCTCAGATTCAGACATAAAGTGCCCTAAAACTTCTACATATACTGTTGAAACCGTACAATAACCGTGAGCTTACAGACAAAACTCACAAACCAATGGTGACTTTCACTGAAAAGACTAACCAATGCTCTGAAAGTAGAGAAACAACCTCAAACCATCACTTCCATCAATGAAACGTGTCAGAAAAATCTTTAAAACAATGCCCAGTTCATTTTCCAGAAACTATAAATCACACTACAGTGAAAAAAACTCCAGAACAGAAGAAGCGTCGAGAAGAAATACAACAGCTGTCATTTTTTTGTCTGTTCTACGTCCACACTTGTTCTTTGAAACTCTTTTCTGCTCCCATTTTTCCAGCAGGTTTAACACAAAAACAAACCATCTGTCGCTCCTGGGCGCCATGTCGACGCGCACATACACACAAATGCCAACAGTGAGGAGCAGAAAGTAGGAAGCCTCTGAAAATAGAACAAAAGCTGACAGAATGAGTCGTAGCGATTGTGTTTGTGCAGTACGTGTGCTACAGTCAGTGTCTCCAACCTCTGTGTGTCAATGTGCAGCACCTCTGTGATGACAGCGATGTGGTGGTCAGTGTGGTGGATGTAATTCAATGAGAAATGCGCAGTGAGACTTGATTTCCTGCGAACTGGTGCTGATGCTTGAGGCCCTGCTGTTTGCAGGATGTTTACACAGTTTGTGCATCTGAGTGTGTGTTCGTCAAAAGAAAGGAGGCAATTCTGTTTACACAAGTTAAATGCAAACTAGACGGAGGACGAAACCTTGTTTATGCGTGTGTGTGCGGATTTGAAATCATCATTCTCGCCCCGCTGATCTGACTGTCAGGGTGATTGAGGTGGCGCCCGTTCGCTTCTTGTCTGTTTCGTAACTGCAGGAACCACTGAAGCGTGTGTTTGTGTGAGTGTGTGAAACAAAGCGGTTGTCAGAATGTGTGTGTTGTGGTTTTATGAATAGGAACACTGAGTTTCATCCCTACACTATGAATGTAAAGGTGTGCACGTAGGATGCTAGTATGAACAGGCATCATCTCATCACAGCAGCACCCCACTGTACAACCCTGACCCAACCCATCACCAGATGATCTATTTGCCATTAAAGTTCGCGATTAATGTATTTGCAAGATTTAATTTACTTCGTAGGAACCATAAATATGTTTTTTTTCTTCAGTTGAAATGTGACAAACAGAGCAAATGCAGCAGACAGTAACGGATGTGTTGCAGCAGCAGCAGTGAGAACACTCACCCTCTTAAAGACATGCTGCTTTCAGCCTCCATGTCTGCAGTTAAGTTCTTTATTATGGCCTCCTCTAGTGGTGAATCTGTCCTACGGCGCTTCGGCTGAGGCCCACAGGGACAGGGTTCATGCTGCTCTGCCTCTTTCTGCTAAAGACACAATCATTTCTAAAGCTCCACTTTATCCTTGTTTTACATTTTGCACCATATGGTACTGCAAAATATACGTAACATTTTGTGTAAATATATGCATATGCAGTACATACAAGCTGTTAAATACATAAAGTACAATGTGATCGTATTGACTTCAAACCTTCTACATGACAGCACTGAGTGTAGGCGCCGTCCACCACCACAAAAACAATGTTGTGTTTTCTTTTTTTTTTGCTTATAATGGGCCACATAAAACAACAGATAACTCAGTCTGACCGTAAAAGTTGAACACTCCTGCCTCTCCTCTCTCTCTGCTTTATGAGTTACATAAAAACAACTCACCTCCTCAGCTTGCTTTGCTGAAACGAGATAAGCAAAACAAATGTGAGATGTCGCCGAACCCGAACAGTATCTCGTGGGTGCGTTTGCGTCGTGTGCTGAAGTTCACAGCTTTATTGCAGCGGACTAGCAGGACTAGCTGTGTTTTACAGGCCTGTTTACTCATTTACGCAAAAAAAACACAATGAAAATATGTCAATACAATTTAGGATGAGAATTGGCTGATTGCACTCTCACCCTGCTTCTAAAGACACAACAAATAGATTAAGAGATGAATATGCAGCAAGAATAAGCTTCCCGCATTTTGCTTTTGCTGACACTTTCAGGTGTGAAGCAAAGCTGGGAGATCCTCCAGCGGATCCATCCTCACCATTCTGCATGTTTCTCTCCAGGTAGAGGGTCAGAATAAAAGGGTAGACTCTCAGGGTGTTGCTGTATTCGCACACGCTCTCCCACCGCTTCTTATCTGGGAGCTGCAGTTAACAAAACACAGTCTAGTCAGTCGGTTCCCTACGTAAAAAGTTCAACAGGTGGAGGTTGAAGGAACAAACTGATGCGAAGGATACATGGAAAGACAATGTAGTGGGTGGTGGAGAAGGGGTGGAGGCTGTCCAGGTTGCCAAGAACGGTTCTGATGATTTCCTAAATGAAATAGGGAGTTAATTAAAAAAGAACAAAACACCTAAGCGTGAACGCTGACACAGTGAGTGAGTGAGTGAGGAGGCGAGCAGCATCCATAATTACCTCCAGCTCCTGACTGAAGCACTCTTCCTCGATAACCTCCTCCCCACTGATGAAATATATCAAACACATAAAGATGCTGTTTTATAGATGTTTGAGTAACCTATTTCACGTGCTGTAAAGCTGATCATAACATCACACAAGTATCTATCAGTGAAAGCCTTTCGCCAATGCAGGACACGTATTAAAAAGCCTTAGAGAGCTCAAATGCTCCTGAGCTCCGAGTGTCAGAAACATTAAATATAGTTTAGCTAAAAAAGAGTTTTCTTGACTCACAAGGAAAAATGGCTCGAAGGCTTTCCTTACAGATCAGTTTTATTCTAGGCGTTATCCCTGACTAAAGGCAGACGGATCCTGTGAGGCCTCAGATTCTCTCCTTTTGCAGATGAAAAGAAATGTCGGCACGGAGTTAGAGAACACACAACGTATTGTCAGCTGTTAAAAGAACAGAGTGAAAGAGAATAAAGAAGTATGTTTCCTCTGTTGCCTGAAGCTCAGCTGTGCCCCCAGCAACTCTCCAGACTGAATAATACTTTATTATTAACTAACACTTTGAAGAGTCAAATCTGTCAGGAGACGCGTGGAGGGAACTAATGGGTGGACGCAACCTCAATCAGCAGCGTTTCTCACACTGGCCTGTACGCTGATTTCAAGCTGTTGTGAGGCTCTTTTACTCTGCTTTGAAGAAATATGTTTTGGAAAAGAAAAAAAAGAGAAGGAAACAATGATGGGGAACAGATGTAAACAGCGGCAGAAACTGTAGTTGCTCTAATCCAGACCACAGTCTCTGTTTCAAGTTTAGTTTCCCTGAAGCTCGCCCTGGTCAAGAAAGCTCCGACACGACTACTTCTTAAGGAGAATGACCAAGTCTCAATTCTTGTGCCAGGTTAATCTTTACAAAAGGGGAACAGAAAGCAAATTGAAGACATCGCAAACTGTTATCAGATGAGAAAGCCTGAGGGAAAGGTCCTGAGATGAATTCATCCTCAATTCACCATGACGGCAGTTTTATTTTTATTACTTGATCATTTATTCCTTCAATAATTTGTCTTTTCTATGAGTAGCATCTGTAATGTCAGCATGCAGACTCGTATTGTATAATAATAATTAAATCTTAACTTTCTTACTTTGAATCATCTCGGTCATGAATAAAAAGCACAGTCAGTTCAATTGCTTAACTTCTAGTGATGAACTGTAATTGCCAGCCAAGATGTGCGACTGGATGTATTTAATAAAATGCAACGTCTAGCTCACAGCTTATAACAAAATACTGTCTTAAGCTCGGGTTTGATGTGGTACCCTATCATTTTTGTCACCACGTTCCCCTTGTCTTAGTTTTTCTGGACTTGATTGGATTTGTCAGAAGCTAATATGGAACAATTGTTCTAGTGTTTTTTTTTAATGACATGAAAGTTATATAAAACAGCTTTTTATGTACAAGTCCTCATTGTGTACTTGTGACCAGCAAAACTGACTATTTAGCCTACAGAGATTTGCCCCCCTTTGATCATAAATACTGTAGAGTTCTAATAGGAACAAGTGAGACATCGTACTTCTGTTAAAGCCAAAACTGAATTGAAAATCCTTCCTCTTACACACAAACCTCTTAATGACCAAGCTCCATCCTATCTTAAAGACTTTACTGTACCATTTTCTCCCAACAGAGCATGTTGCCTGTGGTTCTCAGAGTTTCCAGAATGCATCCTGTGCTGTGGAACCAGCTCCTAGTTTGGGTTTGGGAGGCAGACACCTTCTCGACTTTAAAGATTAGGCCTAACACCTTCCTCTATGATACAGCTTCCAGTTAGGGCTGCTCAGGTGACCCTCAACCATCCCTCAGGTCTGCTGCTTTAGGCCTAGACTGCTAGGGGGAATTCCCATGATGCACTGAGGACCTCTCCTCTAATCTCCTGTGTGTCTCTATACATTTATATGCCACCACTGCATTTCACCAGCTTTGTGTCTTTTCGCTCTTGTAGTTTGTGTTTTGTTGTCTTTGCAGGTACCTCTGGCTGTGGAGCGACGCATTTCTGATCACTGGCTTCACTGTTCTTCCAAATGTTTATTGATCTGTTTTCTATCAGCTATCCCGTCCTTTTCCTCTTTATCATCACCCAAACTGTCTGATGAGGAGAGTTTTTTTTTCTTCCCGTTGCTCCGCAGTGCTTGCTCTAAAGGAATCCAAAGCAAACTTTGGATATTTGTGGTTTCTCTGCATAATTTTGTGAGGTTGTTACCTACAGTATTTATATGAAGTTCCTTGAGATAATATGTTTATGAATTGATGCTATAAGAATACGATTTTATTGAATTGTGTTCTGTGCATGGGCTGCTCAGTTGTTGGCACTGTCACCTCACAGCTAGAAGATCCTCGGTTCACGTCCCGGCCTGGGATCTTTCTGTGTGGAGTTTGCATGTTCTCCCTGTGCACCGTGGGTTTTTACCGGGTTCTCACACAGTCCAAAAATATGCTGAAGTTAACTGGTGATACTAAAATAGCCCTGAGATGGTTGGGATAGGCTCCAGTCCCCCACGACCCTACAGAGGATTAGGCGGTGTATAGATAATGGATGGATGTGTTCTGTGCCACCAAAGTGTCAGTAATCATCTCAGTCTGCCCACTTTTACAGAAACTGTCCAGCTCCATGCTGTGACCAAAGAAGAACGAAGGGAAGGAGAATATATTAATAAGTCTAAACGAAGCTGTCAACCAGTTTGTGTCTTGCCTGTAGCTGCTGCCTCCTCTGATTGTGAACTTGTAGATGAAACTACCAGCTTTAAAGACTCTGGTTTCTGGGATAGGGAAGCAGAAGGCCCGCAGCGGCATGGCTGACCTACAGGGATCTGGAGAAAATTAGCCAGTTAATGTGTTAATTAGTGAACTTCTGCTCATGTTGGGCCAACCAAAACATACAGTATTAAGAGAAAATGATTAAATAAACGTGGTAATTGGTGGAGTTTTTGGTCATGTGGGCAACCAAAACATATACTAACTACATGTAAACACCACAGATGTTGCTAAGTAGGTAGCTAATTAGGACAGATTTCAAACACAGTCTTATCTTCACTCAAAACTATCTCTCCTCTCACGCTCTCTTTAAATTACCGTAATGTCTACAGAAACCGGCGATCACGAATTCGCCACCGTCTGTATTCACCCTCCGGTAGACTTTAAACAGTTAAAAACGTCTCTGTCAATACAGCTCGACTCGACTCCAGATTCGCTGGCGTTGCTGAATTCCCGCCTTCCGGTGTTTTTGGCCACTTTGATTGGTTGGAGCTTCGACCAATCGACAGCATCGGAGCAGGAGTCACTATGGTGACGGCGAAAACCGCCCAACCGGTCACATGACTTGTCAGCTGACCACGTGTAGCTTGAGGAGGGTTGCAAACATTCGGCACAAAGTTTGAAGTTACGGTTTTTACTCGTGACGTTTCTTGTTATTAAAGGTTTCTGTTCTGTTTGAAAATACGACAGGACGGAACCGGTTTATGAAAGCCTTTTCTTTGAAAATAATTCCTCTGAGGCGACCCAAAAGGTGGAGTATACATGTTTATCATCCAAACAATGACTTCCATGTCATAGCTTAATGCTACACTTAATTGTGATGTTCCAGAATCATTCGTGCTGCGTCACTGTCATCATGTTTTCATACTATAGCTGTTGTACATTGTGCACATGCTGTACCTTCCTGTGCTTCCTTCCTTGCATATCAGTGTTTGTACTCACTGTGACGTTCCAGTACTTTAACACTATCATTATAAACTTGTCCAGCTACTCCACATGTCGTTACCCAACCACATTGTAGTTTTAAACTGTGTCCTAAACTACACACATACATCCCACTGCACTCTGATTTTGAATGCACTAATTTGTACCTTTTCTGTATCAGTTTATGATGGAAATGTTTTTATATATGTGAAGGAAAACAGGGGACAATTCAAATTATAATGGAACACAATGCAGTAAAGCTCACAGGCATTTTGTATTAATTTCAAGACTTTAATCTAATTTATTGTTTAACATTATCCCTTTTGGGTCTTGTGTTTCTTGCTTGGGGCAGTAACCTCTTTAAATGTGCATCATTTAAGTTCATTTATAACCGCTGGACTTCAATAACTCGTGTTTCAGTATGATTTTTGCTCGTGTTCTTTATGCACACTCAGAACATAAATGCTAAAGAAAACTGACTCACTACCTCATCAGACTTGTTTTTGCTTCTATATGAGTACATGTTACAGCTCTCAAATGCATATTTCCCCTTTGTTACACTGCTTCGTATGATAATGTGTGTTCTCCTGCAGTGTGAAGTGTAACAGTGGGCTTTGTTACAACCTCTGGAATACTGTCTGAACTCAGTGTCCCATCAGCAGCCAGTTCAAATACTGATTTTTAGTAGGAAAGCTGTCTGAACTCTCTCTCCTTCTTTGACAGTGCTGGCAGAGCAGATTGTCCAAACAGGGTACAAACAAAAGAAGTGCCCTGCAGACCAGATGTCCTCCTCCTCCTCTGTTATCCTAAACACAGGGGTTCAGATGCCCCTCCTGGGTTTGGGGACCTACAAGTTGCGGGGCCCCGAAGAAGTGTATCGGTCTGTGGATGCCGCTCTGGCTGTTGGTTACCGGGCCTTTGACAGTGCAGCCGTCTACCGAAACGAAGCCGACCTGGGTCGAGCGCTGAGGGAGCTCCTGCCCAAACATGGCTTAACCAGAGAGGATGTGTTCATAACTAGGTGAAGAGCACAGTATGAGGAGAAATGTGCAATATAGCTATAGTGTTATTCCATCTCAAATAATCAGGGGCCCTCTGCTCGACCATCTCTGATTTGTTTGGAACTTTTTATCATAAACTATGGATGTTTAAAATGGAATCTATAAAATGTAAATTGATATATCAAATAATTTCAGAGATAATTTTTTTTAAAATGCTTCTGGACCCACTTTCAGTGCCTTTTGTCACATATTAAATTTTGAGGCTATATTTTGATGGCAATATCTCGGGAAATATTAAATATAAAAGCCTGTAATTTTCATTGGGGTTCAAAAATGAAACATTTGGCCATATTGCACAAAATGTATGTTCTTAGTTATATTTGAAAAACCATTTCCAAACTCCAGAACTCTCCTCTACCCATATCAAGCTATCTAAAATATTATTAGTAGACTTGTGCATTTTCAGTTGTTTTGTTAACGTATGTTTAAAGATGGTGCTGCTGCAATTTTCTTCATGTTTAAATTCACCCATATCATTCACCCAATCAATCTACTTGATTCATATTGTAGACTCTGAATCAATGGCATGATGAGAGCAGTTAAATTTCAGGCTTTTATCTCTAATACTTCCTGAGATACTGTCATTCAAACATAGCCTCAAATTTCAATGCACAATAAATGGGTGCTGAAAGTGGTTTGACAGACAATTTAGATTTTTTTTTTAAATCTTGAAAATATGTGATAAATCAAGCTGTAATTTCACAGATATCCTTATAAATATCCATATTTTGTTCTAAAAAAAATAATTCAGGTGAATCAGAGATGATTGAGCAGAAATAGTTTCAAAAACTTGGTGATGACCCAAACAGAACTGTATGTAAAGTGCTTCTGTTTTCACTGCAGTAAAATGAAGAATGCCTGCCTCTACTTGCTTGGATTTCACAGCCACATCACATGATCACATGAGGGCACTGAGGCCGACTTTTAGTGGCTCAGTGCTCATGGAAATTTTTCCCTCACCAGCCTTCTTTTCTCTCCCCTCTCGATGCAGTAAGCTGGGCCCGAAGGATCAGGGTGAGCAGGCCATGGATGGAGCCCTCCACAGTCTGGCTCAGCTGGACTTGGGTTACATCGACCTCTATCTGATCCACTGGCCGGGCACACAGGGCCTGGTGGTGGCTGACAAACGCAACCCAGGTAGAGTTCAGATGATGCTGGTGTTTGTAAACATAACAATATTTGTATGCCTATGCATTTGTCTTAAACATACCGTAAATGTAAAATATTTGAAGTAAGTTGTTGCTTTTGCCAGGTGTAGTGAGTGATTTGTACATCTACGCTCTGCTAGTTAAGAGATAAAATTCAACCCATCTTCTCACATTCCTCCGCTGCATTGGAGCTGCACTTAAGTAACATTGATGACATGGCTCTTACTTAATATTTGATCCCAGGCAACCGAGCTCAGAGTTGGGCCATGCTGGAGGAGTTGCATAGCCAGGGGAAGCTTAAGGCCATAGGAGTGTCCAACTACACCCCAGCACACATGAGGGAGCTAATGCAGAGCTGCAAAGTCCCTCCTGCAGTTCTACAGGTACAATACAGGAGGACTGATAACATATAATACACAGTATGCCACTCAAGTTCAGATTTTTTGTACTCAAGCTGTGAGAAATCTTGCATATTGTTCCCTTCAGGTAGAGTTTCACCCACGACTGTGCCAGCCAGAGCTGAGGAGTGTCTGTAAGGAGTATGGAGTGTGTTTCCAAGCGTACTCCTCCCTCGGGAAAGGAGAGCTGGTCACTGATCCTGCAGTAACGGAGGTGGCAAAGAACTGCAAACGCACACCTGCACAGGTAAGCCGACTCGCAGCAACGTTATCTGTGGCACAAGGTATTTACTCAGTGTTTGATTACGATCTTGTGCTCCCCTCCAGGTTCTGTTGCGCTGGGCGGTGCAGCAGGGTGTCCCGGTGCTCCCCAAGTCATCAAATCCAGACAGAATACAGGAGAACGCAAGACTTTTTGACTTCACCCTGAATGACACAGACATGGACAGGCTGTCAGCTTTGGACTGTGGCCACAAGTACTGCTGGGATCCATCAGAGGTGGCCTGAAACACAAACTGGGACACAAACTATCCTCCATGATGCCTGCTGTGTGGGGAATTACTCATGCAGTTTAGTTTTTTAAGCAGTACATACTCAGATTAACTACTGTTATTATTATTACCCATATTCCACAATACACTGAGAGCCTTTTCAGTTTACAGGTTTTGTTGCCTGATGATGAATTATTCCAGATCTGTTCCTGTGCCATCATTTTAAGACTGAATTCCATACTCGTCTCAATCTCTTGCCTCACTTTGTTTCTTTTCAAGTCTTCTCATGTTCTCCCTTTTCCGCCTGACTTGTCTTCGAATTACCGCAATCTTGCAATGAGCAACTTCAGAGTTGTCAAAGCCTCCTCTGCTCCACGCTGGAGAATTTTAAAGAAGTACAAACAAAACGAATCTCTTCAAAACCACTCTTAAAATTATTTATTCAGGACAGCATATACCAGAGGTTTCACAGCTGTAGAGAAAATACATTTACAAAAGTCATTAAAAACTGAATAAGAATAAAAAAAAAAGAGAAAAAAAAGAAATATTAAAATTCAACTTTCTCCACACACGTCTCCAGATTCAAGTAATACTAAGGATGGTTGCAAAACTCCAGGTGCCCAGGCAGGTTTTTCCTCTGGGGTGTGTCTACTGCCACAAAAATCAGAGCCACGATGCAACTTTCTTCTTTTTTAAAAATGTTTTTCGTGACAGTAAACGCACCTCCACATATATTGTGCTTTTTTTTCCTCCTTTCTTGAGCGTAATATGCGACAGCGAGCAGTAAAGTTTAAGGCGGTAATTGGGTAAACAGACAAGGCTGGCTATGCGGTGTCACGTCACAGGTTACAGCGTGTTCAAGGCAGTTCATTACAACATCATACTCTTTTATACTCCTGCTGGACTTTATTTTTCAGAGAGTAAAGCATTCATATCTGGCTCCCGGCCTCTCAGCACCATGCATGTGTTCTCTGCCAGCTGATTCAGTTGCACTACTTGTGTCAAAGTACATGCACGGGTCTATCAGGAGTGTTAAAATGTAAAAAAGATTCATACTGAAACTCATCTTTGTGATATCATAAAACCGTGGATTCACTCCGTTTTGAACAGTTTAAATTGGACAAATGATCAGTCAGTTGATGTTGCACAGTCAAGTTGATGCAAACATATAGGAGAAAAGCTATTAAATAAAAACTAGCAATAAAACATTTTAAAGACAACACAAATGCAGCCCTCAGCCTGCACACCCGAGAACTTCACAACTCAACCTTACAAGTCGAGAGGAAGAGAGTAAGACACAAGTAGAACAAACCCATCACCATTTTCAATAATCACATATTGATAAACAAGACACAACTAGCCCAATCGTTTTTACCAAGCTTGTAGGAGCGCTGATGATGTATTTCTATTTTTACTGTGAGCAGTATGTGCCAAGTAATCCTCAAAAACCACATGAATATTGCATTCAGCATCTGATCAGCACTCCAACAGCTGAGGCATGACAGACTAAGATCCCATTTAATTCACGTCCCAATGCATAGTGAACATCCCAAATTTAAACAAATTCTAAGAAACAAAAAGCAAGAGGAAGTCCCTTAGATCTCCGAGTTCATCCTTTTCATGCACTGGGAACTGAGTAAATGAGGCCAAAGGCTAGAGTGCTGGCTCCTTGTACAGCAGTTAATTCATCCACTTCCTTAAATATGCGTGTCAACATTTACCACAACAGCCATGGATTGTACACTGCCTATTGCTGGGTAAGCCTTGTAAATGAAGTTCTGGCTGAACTGCCTTGCTTAAAACCCCCACACCTGTTATTTGATAAAATATTGACAAAATATTTACACATAAAAATCCCAAAGATTGTTTTTTTCCTTCTTCTTTTTTGCTAATCCAAGGCTTTATAAAGATAGATTCATATTGGTTTGTGCTTTTATACATCTGTGTAATGTCATCCGCTATAATCTAACCCTGAAAGTTTTACAAAAGATATTATTTCTGCATCGTCAGAGATTGTCCTTTTACAAGATTGTTCTTCTCTTGATAAATTTCAGATGTAAAGCAGTTAGTGATAGTCAAGTTGTTTTAAATGGTACTGGCTTGCAAGTAGCAGTGCAGGAAGATGGATTAAAGACCTACGTAGAATGCCTTTAGAAAATCCTTTCTTTTTTATAAAACTTGCCTGCAGATTGTGTTGGCACACACTTACAGTTATCTTCATGAGCCTGGGCAAGTCAAACACAAACATTTGGAGCAAAACAAGCCTTAGTTTACACATAAATGATGGTGATTTCCTTAAGAAAATGAGGAAGGAAATTCTAACAGCATTCAAAGTGGCCTCAAATAGTAAGGTGTTTAGATTGCAGTACATTTATCTCACCATCTACAGTATATTGCATAGTGTTGATGTGAGAGACAGTTGAAATAATAGGAATCTTTTAACTGAGTGGTCACCTCTCCAGTCCACTAGTATGCCAGTGTTTCTTTGTGTTTTTTAGCAGATTGCGTCTCCTCTCTTGGCTCATCACTTCATCCTTTCTGTGGGATTCAGATAGCCAATAGTCCCTCCTCACGCCTGACTGACTTTTAGCGTTGCACAATGAGTTGCACAACCTTATTGTTTACATCACAATCGACACAAATACAAAAAAAAAAAATGCAAATGTAGTTACCAATGACATATAAAAACGACTTTTCTAGGATGGGACTCACTGAGTATGCACTTTAGTGCTATTTACTGCATGTCCCTTTAAGCCTTTGCATTTGGATCCTTCTTTTTTTGTTCAACCTTTCTTCTGTCACAGGTCACACTGTTCCGGTTTGCTCTCTTGGCCTCCCCATTGCTGTCTTCTTATTCGATTCCTTCATCCCTCAAACATCACATTGGTCTTATTTCCTCTCTCAGTGCCTACTCATTGCGATGCGTGTGGTTTTCATGGTGGTTGTTCTCTCCCTCTGTCTCCTGGTGACTAAAGAGGTAGCTCCACCAGCTTTTAGAGTGCTGCATCTGTTTGGCCGACCCTGTACTCCTCACCCTCTTCATCTCCTGGAAAACACAGAAGCGTAGTGTTAAAAATAAACCAATTGGAGTAGAAAAACCTAATTTTTCGTTACCTATTGGATGAAATCAAACTTGCACATAGTGTGATCCTGGCATAACCTGGTCTTCTTCCTTTATCACAAATTGTCACCATCTTTTTGTCTTGGTTTTAATCATTTTAACCCTTCATCCATCCTCTGACCCTTCATTCTCACCCCTTTATCTAGCAGGCTGTCAAACTCATCGCTCATCCTTCGAAGCTGCCGGCCATACTTCTTGGCGGCCCACAGTGCAGGGGGAGCTGACTTAGACCGTCCCCTGAATGGAGCTCCGTCTGTTGGCGTGCCGGCCTCCTCTTCCCCCCTGGCCTGCAGCTCCTCATCTCTGGAGATCGTGGAGGCGTTGGACTCCGAGTTTAGTCTGATCCGACCGGACGCTACATGGAAGAATGAAAGGTGAGAGAGGTTCCCAGGAGCACAATCAAGATAACATAAAGCATCGGAAAAGGGAGCATTAAGGAGATAAAACAGGAGTAGGGGGATTTTAATCTCTAGTTATAACTGAAGCAATGGGTTAAAAACCTGTGCAAATAAAATACCAGTAATATCCCTTTTCAGAGATTTAATAGGGCTATTCTAAAAGCAAAATTTGTTTGCTTCCACTTCAACTAACAAACAATGTCGTCTGATTTTAGCATCCCAAAATATAAAAAAGATTCCAGGTTCAAAATTTCTTAAAAATGACACATTGACAGATAAAGCTGGAAAATGACAAAAAAAGGAAAAAATAGTCAAAAAAGTTAGAGCTGTGAATCAGAAAGCATGGATGAGTTTCTATTATTGTGCCAGAATAAAATCTGCTTTGCAGCAGCTGTGACTGTGAAATGAAACTGCAGCAGAAAGAATGGGAATATTAATTTATTTTAGTTACACGACCTTGAGTGAGATTCATGCTCATGTCATCCAAGGGTTCACTCAACATATCTGTCCTTGTAAGTGTCATGCTATGTTGACACACACCAGACTTAACTTGGGAAATTCTGGGGTAGTTTGGAGGAAGCACAGATTTTAATACACAGGAGACAGCTGGATCACAAATATAACAAAGACTCTGCTTTTTTTCCTGTATGACAGTAACTTCTGTAAAAACAACTAAGGGGCGGATAGACAGAGCAAGCCTAGACTGATGTGAATGTTGGCAGTAAAGTAAATGTACTTTAGGTTCCATCTGAAGCAGGTTGTGGGAGTGGATGCTCAAATGTACTTTGACAAAATTAGAAACTGAAAACTCCCCTCCATTCTCCCATAATCCCTTGTGTTTTCCTACCTGGGGTTCTGAGTTCAGGTATGGCGAGGTTGCGGCGTGCGAAGACATGCACCGGTTTTTCTGCAGGTGTTTGGTTGTTGTCTCCTTCTTCTACCTCCTCCGATGGGTCTGACTCGCTGTCTGAAATAGTGAATTTTGCAGCCATCGTGACATCTGGAGGAATAAAATTAAAAAATTGTGAGACATAAGGATACAAGTAAAACCTTTAACTGATAATGTATCATTAGATGGAAATATTGAACAAAATCAATATTACTATCAGCTCAGTAGAATAATAATTGTATTGAACTGTCCTTGACCTGCCTGAAAACAGACATAAAGCATGTTTTTATAGGAATTATGAACATTTGACGCTATAAATCTCTATTATCAAAATGATATGACAATTGTGCTACTATTTTATTGCAAAACAGCACATTGGCTAATTCTTAAGGAGTCATAAAATGGTATCATCTATTGTATCGGAGGTGCCTGTCCAACACACCCAGCAGCAGGCTGTCTATCTATTTACTGTCTCTAACATTAGCCAGTCCAAAGGTATTTCAGTGCAACAACCAGAGAGATAACCGACTTGTTTTGACAACACAGAGACCTATTTAATGTGATTACGGACTCGTTGTTACATTGGTTTTAAAGGAGCAGACGAACCTTCCTCTCGGGTCAGCACACTGACTCGCTTGTGTTGTTGTTGTTGACTGAAGAGGACAAAAGAAACTTCGTACAGGGCGGAAGCAGCCGCGGCTAATTTGAAGCTAACCGCGTCCTGAAGAAACGATAACAAACAGGTTTTCTTACCCGAAATCTTTGTAGTGTGAGTCCGAAAAGTGTGTGTTTGGTCGGCTTCAGGCGGCCGCAGCTGTTGTTGTTATCCGACTCTTGTCTCTTTTACTGTACAATACTCTTCGGCTCCGCGCTCACCCAATCGCCGCGCGTCACAGCTCCGCCGCGGCGCGCTGACGTCACTGTTGCGAGCGAGCACCGGGGCTGCAGGTTTGTTTGTCTCCTCTCCTTTACCGTAATGTACAAAACACATGCGCAGTGCGATTCTACAGCTAGGCCAGGGGCGCGTCCAGGAAGTGATCATACGGGTGGCGAGTAGAAGGGAGTCCTAGGGTGGCACGCAGAAACAAAAAACTAATTGATTTATATTTATTTATTTCAGGAATTTTATCAGTTGAAAAATATGTATTTTTACATTGTACATTTGTACATTGTGAAAAAATTATTTTTCCATAAAAAAATAAAAAATAAATACTGTTAGCTCACAGGTTGGCTCTGTCTCATGTTCATTCTTCTTCTTCTTCTTCTGCTCTACTTTCTAGATGATTAAATATCTATATATATTTTTTAATGATTTTTTTTTAGATTTTTTTCTATAGTTATTTCAGCCTCCTGTTTTTTTGTTTATGTTGCAGGTTATGAGTCAGTATTGCATTGTTCAGCAGTTCTTCAAAGTTTCATCCCTACATTCTTTAAGAGCTTCAGCTAAATCCACAGGTAATCCTAAATCTAAATAAAACATGTACAAACACATTGTTCATTGACATATAAAAAGCAGACACATTTTATACTGTCCGTATAAAATAGTTACATGTAGTATTTATTAAACTGAAAGCACTTTGGGTCAAGTTGCCTTCTTTTAAATGCATAACATAATCAAAAGTGGCTTGACTCGACTGAGAATGCATCATAAACTGAACATATGCTTTTAATTGAATTCTGTAAATCTGGAAAGTAACTAGTAACTGTAAAAAATGTGGAATAAATAGCACAATATTTGCATGACATGTGGAAGTATAGCAATTTTTGGAGCATTGATTGTAAATACTCAAAGTAGAAGTATCTCTAAACTGTGCTTTTCTAAGCACTTTAAGGGCAGCATTTAAGGTTGACATAAGATAATTGTGTATAATGCAAAATTGTGAACAAAAATTTACATACACTTGTTAAAATTGATTATATCATGGCAGCCTTGAGGTTCTAATGATACCTAAGACTGTTAATTTTCCATGTGTCTTTGTCACAAAAAACAGTGATAAATTTTGAATTCATTGTGGGTCTTCCTGAAGGACACACAGGAGATAGAATGGCAGGCAGCATAAACCAGGACTAAAGGTGAAAAGAAGTGGGACTTGCTGGACTTGTGTTGTGCAACAGTTATGAAAGATTTGCTTTTGCCAGATGTTGAGCCTGATAAGAAGAGAAGAGGGTGTGGTTCACGGCAGTAAGCAGTATAAACACACACAGATTATACTGTCTTACAGAACAGGTATGGCCATTTAATAGAATTATATTCATGGTAAGACATGTTCTACGCCCATCAAACTACGTCACTGTATTAGAATTTGTCTTTCTGTCTCTCTGAGCCACAAAGACTGAAGGGACGTAAAGTCTCTCTGAGAAGTTAGTTGTCATTCCTCATATGAGCAGCAGGTGGAGAAGTAGGACAACAAACTGAGCTGCTGTGACTTCAGCTGAGCCCTGCTGCTCTTTGCTTCACCTCCTGTCACAGGTTGCCTGGTTTCTTGCACAAAAAAACGAAACAGAATGTATGTCATTTTGCTTGTATTTGCAACCTTTTACAGTAATACCATCTTGTGCAACACGCAGAAAGTGTTTCATTATGCCGGGGAGACAAAACCGAGTAATGAAATGTAAAAGCTATGTTTCTCATTTCCTCAGAATCTGCAGAAACTATGTTCTTGTCAGAGCGTTGCTTGTGTGAATTATGTGTCCTCTCATTGGTTGTGGAAAAAAAGTGACAGTGCAGCAAAGATCTACATAAAGTATATCCTCTGATTGTCTCTCTACTCCTCTCTTCCACTTTCCTCACATCGACACTGGAAAGTCAACCATATAATTATCTACCATTTATATTTAGAACTTCTTCTTCTCCTCCTCGACGTCATCCCCCCCTCTCTCCTGCATTAAGAGCCTCTCGGGAGGTTCGAAACAAAATTTATCTACTTTGCGAAGTCAGTAATTGACACTCGAACAGGACGAGCAAAGTGTTTCTGCGGCGACTGTGACGGGATTGGAAGCGAAGTGATGCAGCTTCTTCTTCTCCTTTTGATTCAGTGCATCCAAATAGAACTAATGTGGGTTTCTAAGCTTAGACAAACACGCAAAGTCTGCACAGTCAGCTTTTCATACACTGGTGCAGAAAGTGACTCTTCTTTCTGCTTCTTTTGAACTCTATCTCTGGAGGGATTATTTAGAAATAATACATGAGAGTTCTGGTTGGATTTGGGTGCCGTTTGAGAACCATACAGTTATTATCCATTTTATTCTGTATGTGTGTGGTGTGTGTGTGTGTGTGTGTGTCCTTGCCTTAACACTACCATCCATGAGGGGTTGTGACTGGTCTCATGCACTTTCTTGTATAAGAGGGATCATTTTCACACAAATTCACGGACACACAGGCAGCAGAGTGTGTGTTTGCGTATAAGTCTGCCGGATTTGAGCGTAATCTGAAAGAGCCATACAATTAGCATCCATTTATATCTCCCTGTACCAACCTCGCCCTGCCACCCTGCCCCTCATCTGGTGGTTATTTTGGGAAATGGAGGCATATGCACTCCCACACTGTCTCCAAACCACCACTCAGGGTGTGTGTGTGTGTGCACCAATGTGTGTGTGTGTGTGTTTGAGAGCAAATGCAGGAGTGTTTTCTAAGCGGCTCCCAGAAATGTCCCTTTCAATCCAATGCCAGGACACAGCCGGTCTGCTGCAGCTACTTTTGCTGTCCTTTCAAATATCTCCCCCACTCTCTTCAAACTCTGGCTCAGCCAGTTAACGCCATGTTAAAGAAGATACAGAGTAGGTTTTTGAATTATTTGAAGTGGGGAACCAGAGGAGAAGAAAGGCGGCATGAAAAAAAGATGATCATTTGGTTTCCCAGTTCCAAAAGAGACGAGCGAAACATCCGAGACGCAGACAGTGGGAAGCAGACAGGCAGGCAGAGTAGCTGAACAAGCAACAGATGAAGGACGGAAAGTAAAAGGCAGACCAGGAGATTTGAAAGTGCCGAGAGAGAGAGAGAGAAGTGAAATAACAAGAGATGAAAAGGTGGCAGTAAATGTCACAGAACAAAAAAGTAGAAATCCGAGGAATGGCATATCTGGGAGAGACAGGAACACGGAAAGGGTGAACTTAACCTACATCAGAGTGAATACACTCCTACAGCCCGCTCATTCCACTCAGGCCCTTTCATCACTGCTCTCAGTACATGCTCATTATAAACGGACCGCTCCCTCGCTGCAGAACTCTGTGATCACAAGGCTGACATATGGCAGCTTTCTAATTTGATCCACCCCACCCTTGTTTAGCTTGCAGGTCTTAGAACCAAAGTTTATCTTAAAGTACATTCTGGGAATAAAAATGGGTGGCTGACTTTTTTTCTCCAGTGGATAAAAATACACAGATGGACTGAAGTCTTTTTGCTCTGATAACAAGGGAGAACTCTGTCATAGCATAATTGAAACTCTTGTTTTTCCAGTGCAAGTATTAATGCTTATATTTCAGAGAGCTACCTTCAAACTGCTGAGAATCCCCAGCGGTTTACAGTTTGCACCTTGATAACATGTCAATTTGCACCTTGACATGTTATCAAGGTGCAAATTCTAGTTTTGCACCTCAGTAACATGTTCGTATGATGTTTTTTAATTTGCTCGAAGACATATCATGAGTAAAATAAGCAGTTGACACCATGGCTGAGCATTTCCACCTTGAAGTAATTCAGCCTTTGCTTTGGTAACAAACCAAAACAAACCAATCCTGTCAGTTTACAGGATGGGACTTTCTCTATCATTCTTTTTTGTCTTTGAACATTGTTTAACAACATTATTTGAGCAGAGCTGTAGGTGAGCTGGTGTTCTTGGGCTGCAGCAGGTGTGGAGGGGTGCATAGAGAAAGAGGCAGGGTCTTTATAGATCTGTACATTCTAGAGGAAGCAATGGTGTACAGTTCTAAATGTGTAATTTTCACACAGAGATGAGTTTTTAGGGGTTTGAACACAAGGACTAAAGAGAGACTTTAGCAGTTTGATGTTTTAGTAAATGTGCCTTCTTGCCGAGAAGCAGATGGGATGATCCATCCCCTCTTATGTCTGCAGCCAGCAGCCAGTTGATAGAATAAAGAATAGAAACAAACAAAAAAATCCACCTTCCACCATTTCAAAAATCACTAATGAGTGGGGTTCTTTCAAGTTAAAGTCAATAATTCCTTGCCAAGAAGTTGTCTAATATAAGGATGTAGTGCTATTTTTGTTGGAGTACTCCTTTGATGCACAGTTAAGTTGTGGCCCATTTCTAAAGGTTATGCAACCACTGTTCATACAGTTTCAAGTTTATACATGTACACCGATCAGGCATAACATTATGACCACCTGCCTAATATTGTGTTGGTCCCCCTTATGTGCTCAAAAATGCTCTGAACCATTGGACATGGACAAGAAGACCTCTCAGGGTGTCCTATGGGGTCTGGAACCAGGACGTTGGCACTGGATCCTTTGCCTACTCTGGCTTGTGCAGTGGGGCCTCTGTCAATCAAACTTGTTCCACTGCATCCTGTTGATGCTTGATCAGAATGGGGTGTAGGAAGTTTGGAGGTCAAATCAACATGTTGGGCCATTGTTATGTTCCTCAACATGTTCCTGATTGTTGGATGTTTTTTCCATGTGGTGGGGTGCATTTTCCTGTGGGGGTAGTCCAGTGACATTTGGGATTTCCATTTGCATGAGGGAGTGTGTTTGTTGTGGGATACAGTTTATTTGGGTGTCTAAGTCTCATCAACACGGATGTTAAAATCCAAGATTTTCCAGCAGAACAGCTCATAGTAGCAATATGATCAATGTTATCAGTGTGTATATATATGTATATTTATTTATTTTTCAGTTTTCTCAGTTGGAGAAAAACAAACTATCGGTGGAGCCTCGTTCAGGTACCCTCTAGCAGCAGCAGTTTTTGTAGGGATTAACCAACCAAAATATAAAGTTCTACTTAATCTTCTTTCAGACAGCACCTGAGTGTGTCAGCTTCATGTCTGAATGTGTAGCCTGGTCACAAAGTACAATAGTACAAGAGTTGTAACAGCAGGTTGGACTAAGTAAAAGTTCTGTATCAGTTTGAACACAGAGAGTCTAAACTGCACTTTGTCACATTAACAGATAGACACATACAAGCAATGATGCTTCGAGTTGTGTGAAGTGATTAAGAAAATACTTTTTTGCAATTCAGCACAAATGTTCATCCAAAAACATCACAAAGTGAGTTTTTCCCCTGATTTTATTCAGTTCTTGCAGCATCAGACAGCAACAGAATCCACAGGAGTGAATCCAAAGCAAGTGAGCTGCAAGCATTTGCCTGTGTGGAATAACAGCGTTGCTAGTTTCTTGAATTACTTGTAATTATGAATTATCCCTGACAAGGAGACAGGATCCGTTTGTGTCAGGATTGACTGACAGGTCACACAGTGTACGTTTCCACATGAGACAGATGAACTGTCACACAGCATCAGCACTGCAAAAGCGAGAGAGTTCCATGCTTTTACATGTGGAACAACAGCAGTAACTTCAATCAATTAGCTATAATTGGAAAAACTTTTCCAACATGGAGACATAGTGGATCAGGATCTAAAAGCAAGTCACACTGTTCTTTTACTGTTGTGGCTGGATGGCCATCACACGTGGATGAATTTTCAGGGTTTAAGAAATCATAAATAAGCTAGACTGGTAGAGATTTGCACACTTTGATGAGCTGGTATTAGTTTAGATTTAATCTTTTGTTCGTTACTGCATTGTTGACGATTGTACATCACTTGGTGTGTAGTCTAATCTCTCATGAATGACAAATAATGCATAATGCGATATTACATGTTAATGTATTCCATATCTGAAAAGGACTTTAGTGAGCTTTAGAGCTGCTTGTAGATGGATTTTGTTGCATTTGAACAAAACACTTCCTCAATTCCAGTTTCTATGCTAACTAGCTACAGTGTCATATTTGCATATTGGCATCAACCTTCAGGAAAGCTAATTTACCCCCAAACTATTTATTCATTTAGTTTTTCAAGAAACAAGAGTATCCTACAAAACGTTCATGCTTCACTATGAGCTTAAGGTTAAAATCTATAATTAGCTTCTGCCTTCATTGGACGTCTGCTCTCTATGTTGTCAACGTATGAACCACACACACTGCTGCCCAGCCCTCTTTTAACCCTCTAATACCATCACTTATGGTTGAGCTGTTTTCATGTGGTTGGAGTCGTGTGTGTATGTTCAGAGAGCTACTGTAAATGCTGCTCTGAGACATATGGACTCCATATGTGATCTTTAAGTTGAAGGTCTGTGTGCCTTTTATTATATAGTTTAATGAACGGTTGTCGTTTGTCCGCACAAAAAGGGCACTTTGATTGGCTCAGGCTGTGAAAACAAGATCTTGATCTGGATTTGATGTTTCCCAAACTCTTTACCCCCAGCTTCATCTCATATTTAAATGTTTAGATGCCAATTTCAGGTTTTTAATTTCTCACAATTTTGTGCAACAAAATAATAGATCATTAAGTAAGCACTAGCTTTCACCACAATGTGATCATTAAAGCACAATGCAGCTTTAATTGACTGCAGTTAATTCTGCTTTTGTTGGATAATCCATTTATGTTTACTGGTGTGAACCTCGCCCGCGGCAAAACATAATTTCACGCTTCACTTGGTTACCATGACAGAAGCACCATACAGTCCTATACAGTAAAGTCTGCTCACTGCACCAAGTTAAAGTGGTTTAATCAACATAGTAAATGCACATTGTATTGCAAAAGGAGACATGCATGTCAACTTTGGCCTAGTAATAATGAAATTTAATCATCTTTACAAACACATAATACTGACTGACTTGTACAACAAGCAAAATATTACTTATTAACATTTTATGCCCATTTATTTTTTATTTTCTGGTTGAATTTGTTTAAAAAATAGGATTAAAAAATCTGAAAAGAAGAAAAAATGCTTATGAATCAGAACAATGTACCTGCAATTCACCTGATCTAGAAAACTCTGTTTAAAATGTGATATATTTTAATATTGCCTGTTATTTCGATCTCAGATTTGCCATCTATGTCAGCTGTGTGGGGTCAGATCTTCTTATTTCAAGCCTGTGAAGATATTCTACTTTAATATGGCGTCGCCCTGCTAATCACAGACATTGTATCGTAGCAAATGATGTTCGTATTATCCATTATCATGTCAGGTGTCACATTCATTAGCTCTGGCCAGTGCCTCTGTTTTCCTCTCAACAGAGCAGTGGGTGATCCATCCTCCTTAAAGATTTTATTTGTTTTGTGTTGACAGTGATGAGAGGCAGAAAATTGGATGGAGCGGCGCAACACGGTGCAAAACCGGCTGCATTCTCATCCCAGATGAGAGAACAAGGTATTTGCATTAGTAGATTCATCTTCCTCATTGCCTAGTCCTCTCCCCCATCATTTCACCTCCTCACAAACTCAGCATCTTTATTTTTTCATTTTCCATTTCTGTGCCCTCGTGTCTCCATCACTTCTTGCCCATCTGCTCCTTCCTCTTCTCTCCCCGTCTATCGTTATCATTCTCTCACCTCCCTGTCTTGACGTTTCAGTTCTGCCTCCCCCATCCCTTCCTTCCCCCTTTTATCTGGGTTCTTGACTGAACTAGTTCACAAGCAGCTTGCTTGGTGATGGCGTCATCGGCCCGGTTTAACTGATGCTGTTTGATGGAAACAAGCTGCTTGTTGGGCTCAGTCAGGTGGCAACAAAATCTTAAGAGCCAAACCAGAAACGAGAACAACAAGCTCAAAAAAATCAAAAGATAAGTAGAACTTTTGGGACAAGGCTTTGATTTCATATTTGGACTTTTCCATTTGGGAATAAAAGCTTCCCACATGAGGTGTTTGAGGACACAAAATGGTTTAGTCCACTTCATGGTCTCAGACTGTGTACTTTTGCTTCACTCTGATTGCACTTTCTAGTTGGCAAAGTCGGAAAGAACCACTGTAAAATACTGTAGAGGGAGCAGCACGGATACATTAACAAACTATTGAATGCTAATGAGAACTTACACTGACTGCTGGCTCCTGCAAGTCCCAGTCAGCAGAACAGAAATGGGATGAGTAACTGTAACATTAGCATAACAATACAAATCTGCATAAAAAATAATGAAATTAAAGCTGTGATAGATGGACATCATTACAGGGAAAGGAATTGGAGCTCATTTGCCAATACCCCAATGTATTTTTCATCCTCATTCTATTATTCAAACTCAGCTAATGTACATCTTTGTGAGTCCAGTCTCTGCCGCAGGCTACTGGACGTTTTATCGACTCGAGGCGTCTCCACAGATGGACATGTCTCAGATTTAACAAAATCTAAATCACAAAGCTCCAAATTAGTTCTTCATATAAGATGTGAAACTGTAAGTTGTGTGTGTGTGTCTGTTAATGTGTGCGTTTGCATTTCTGTGTCGTGATATGAATCATAGTGAAAGGTCAGTATTGCCTGAGGGGAGAAGAAGCAGAAGAGACAGAAGTGATGAATTGTACTTTTGGATCGTTTTTCCTTCAGCACCGCAGGTTATAGTGACCAGGGAGGGAGAGTGCATGTATGTTAAGACATGTACATTGATCAGGCATAACATTATGACCACCTGCCTAATATGGTGTTGGTCCCTCTTATGTGCTCAATAATGCTCTGAACCATTGGGCATGAACAAGAGGACCTCTCAGGGTGTCCTATGGGGTCTGGAACCAGGACGTTGGCACTGGATCCTTTGGGTACTCTGGCTTGTGCAGTGGGGCCTCTGTCAATCAAACTTGTTCCACTGCATCCTGTTGATGCTTGATCACAATGGGGTGTAGGAAGTTTGGAGGTCAAATCAACATGTTGGGTCATTGTCATGTTCCTCAACATGTTTCTGATTGTTTGATGTTGTTTCCATGTGGTGAGGTGCATTTTCCTATAGGCCAGTGACATTTGGGATTTCCATTTGCATGAGGGAGTGTGTTTGTTGTGGGACAATGTTTATTTGGGTGTCTAAGTCTCATCAACATTGATGTTAAAATCCAAGGTTTTCCATCAGAACAGCTCATAGTACCAATATGATCAATGTTATTCACTTCATCCGTCAGTGGTCATAACGTTGTGGCTGATCAGTGTATACAACTTGTAGATACTTTGTCCAAGTTCCTTTTTTAACATTTCTTTGAACATGACATGAGCAGAACGGAAGGAGGAGGTCATAAATGTGTGTTATTTATAGTGCGTGTACATGCAAATTACAGCAGAAATGACAGGGCGCATATTGCAGAGACTTGCTACACAGTACATACAGTGACTGGGCTTGATCTTGCTAGAAGCTTTTGTGTGTGGGTTTGATCAAAATGCAAGTGTGTGTTGCTGTTTTGCGGATGTTCTCACTGTTACGCTGTCAGCTGAGAAGTGGAACTCTTCCCCCATGAATGTGTTGCAAATGCAGCAGCTTCTCTATTTTAATACAACAGCAACAAACTGTAGAGGTGTAGATGAAGCTCAGATGTGGTTAGATGATCAATATATTTTGCCATGACTGTAATTTGTAGCCTGGTAGATAATTGATTATAAGAAATACAATGCCTGTATCATCTGGCTATTTCCATATTCACAAATTACAATAAGACCTGGCAGGATAGTTGCAGGGATTCTGAGTGAGTTCACTTAGTGTGTGACCGTGTTTCTGTTATGGATGGTTTTCATAGCCTCATTAATCAGCAGCTCGCTTTCAACACTGATTAATAACCCAGCAACCTGATAGAGGTGGTGCAGATCTTATCTAAGTGTTGAGTGTATTTGACTGTGTATGTGAATGTTGGAGCATCTAGACTGAACACTGGAGCACCACAGGGACATGTGTTGAGTCCTCTACACTCCCTCTTCACGTACGACAGAAAACTTGTCTAACATTGTAATTAAGTGTGTGGACAACACCGTCAGCCTACAGAGAAGAGGTTGAGAACCATGAAAACAACCTCAAGCCTCTTTCCGACATGCACTCTTTTCCAATAATCTGACGGTATCTGAACATGTCAGCTTCACGTCTGAATGAACGCCCTGCTTATTTTTCTGTTAAAGTCGTGATGGCATGCAGTCGCATTAATAGATTGGCACGCACAAGGGTACAATGTCCTTTGAGTTGTGTGAAGCAGTCTGGGGAAGGCTTTTTCCAGATTCCAACACCGATATTGGTCCAAGTGAGTCACAGAGAGCACAAAACAGTGGCAGGAAAGTGGGATTTACGAATCCGGCTCCCAATGGGGAGTAACTGCTGATGCTGGAGCCCTGATGTGCACTTTTACAGAATCCTGCTTTACCCCAGAAAAGGAATCAGGGTACCAAAAAAGAAAAAACTGAGGGAGAACGACTGCTAAATAATTTAATTTAGGAGAAATATGAGCACAAAAAACTCACAATAAGCATGGTTTAAGTTAATATCAGTGGATGAGAGACCGAAGGCAGCAAGCCAGGAATCTTGTTTGGAGCATGTTTGCATTGTATAACATGAATTAATCAGCATCGTAAATTAATCAACCACAGTGCTGCGATGTCATTTGGCATTATATCTACAACATTACCAAACAAAGCTTCACCACATGGCCTTCAGTTTCACAAAGAGACGCTAGAGTAGAGCAGGAAAAGGTCCTTCACCAGTTCCTGAGGACGTGAGACATTGTGAGCTCGTGAAGGAGCTACTGAATCTTATTACAAGCAGTCATTTGACAGTGAGGTGTTGTGGCATTTTGAGCTTTTGAGTGGTAATCAGCCTCTTTCCAAGTGCTCAAGCATGTATTTGTTTGGTATCAAATCTCAAGATTCATATGATACCACACTGGCTTCACCATCTTAAAAAATGTTTAAAAAAGATGGCACTGGTAACGCCAGATGATCCACCGTCATTTTTAGAAGGTTAAAAATAGGCCAAGCTAACCAAGAGCTGAAGAGGAGAACAGTTTTAATTTGAAGATGTTGAGGCAGGGTATCATTAAAATACATAAACTTACCTAAGTTTTAAAATGCATGGAGCTTTTCATGGCCCTTATAGGTCTAAAGAGCATTGTGCAGATGTTGATTTATACATAAATGTGCACTTTAGTTTTACTTAGACATATATAATCTCAATGCACTTGTGCAGTGTCAGTAAAGGTATATTTTGTTTCAAGCCCGTGTGAATTATGCTAAATCTGCGTATGTGTTTGAGCAGATGGACACTTGCATGGATTCTGCAGTAGATCGAGTGTGTTTGCACATAGCAGCCGGCCCCAGAGCCATGTTAGCACTTAGCAATCAGGTTTTATTGTGACTGACGTCGCACCCAATAGCCAGAATGTCACGGCGGCAGTGCTTTGACGGCTTTACAATAACCTCCAGTGGACTCCAGCTGTGGGTGTGGCAGCATGTGTGTTCCAGTGACTCCATTCATGTAGTTCCATGTTGCAGGGCATGACTGAGGGTGTATGTACAAGCAGGCAAGGATGTATTACCCTGCATATTTCAGCAGACGTGAGAGAGAATCAGTGTAGTGTGGCCGTGATGCTCATCTTTTTTTTTTTTGCTTTCAAATTATCAAGGCTCATTTGCTCACAATCCTCCTCATCATCATTTAGTTCTGTTCCACAGCTCCCCTATGGACCGTACTCAACATGACTTACAATTGCTTCAGCTGCCCTGATACAAAGAGTGTGAGTCGGCTCATACATAATCAGGAGCCAACAATGCTTTATAAGGTTTGAGATAAAACAGAATGGCTTTATTAGTAGGCTACAGTGCAATCATGTCTGATATTTGAGCTGCTTCTGTGAGTACATGAGAGGATTTTGAATAGAATTGGGGGACCTGGGCCTCGACTAGTCTTTGTTTACCACAGACTGTTTCATTAATCACAGCAACTTGTTTTCAGCAACACCCTGCTACACACATTTACCAGTCTGGGTTGATATTACTGGTTGTTTTTCTCTCGTTCTGTATTTGCCCAGTGATTTGAAAGCATTCAGATGTTCTGCTCCAGGAAGTGAAAGTGATGCGACAGCAGATGCTTATTGTGAAATAGGTCAAAAGGTTATTGTTCATCTCGGCTTTAACGAAACTGATGATTGATATTAGGAGAGTTCATTCACTCAGATGGTCTCGTTTCCCGAGTTGGAAAGTTGTTTTTTCGACTTTGGTGTGTCATTCTATCTCGGATTGTGGAAACAAGACGGACACTGCAGAGAAGATGTGTTGCATTTTATTGCTCAGAGCGTTTCCAGAATTTGTACGACAGCGAAGAGTAAATTTATTCTAATTTATGTATTAGGGTTACTGGTAATACATAACACGTGACTGATCTAGGTTACTCTATATGGACAGTAACTAACAATTACAATCCAGTATCATATTACAAGTTAATGTTAGCAAAAAACTGATATGCAGTACATAAATCTGCACCATTTTTCAAAATACATGCCATCAATTTCAGATTCATGTGGCTCATCCAATGAAAACCGCCAATAAAATCCATAGAAACTCTGTAGATCAACAAATGTCAGCAAAATGTATTAGATATTAACATTTTATTAAAAATTCAACCAAAAGCATCATCTTAACGGCAATAAATGAAGCACAGCACAGTCTGTGTGTAAGACATCAAGGCAGAGTCTGGCCTGTTTGATGCAAGGAGAAAATTTTCAATCAAAACTGCACCAGAGAAAAATACTTCAGAGGGAGAGTCAGCCACAGATGACGGCATCTGCACGTCCCAAATACGAAGCCCGAACAAATGTTAGGGCTGAAGTTATGCTTTGCAACTTTATAGCTCAACACAATCTGTTATGACTTTATGTGTATGTTTGCTTTACTGAAAAAAGGATCAATAATTGATTTTATTAACTTATCATTACTGGAAAAAGATTTCAAAATTAGTTCTAGAGCAAATGTTTTGTCTGCAATTAATTTTTTGGCCAGAACCGAAGAATAGCTGTAATTTATTGCCTCATGCGAGGGATAAGTCTATAAAATCGCAATCGTGTTGTTTCTGCAGCTCAGTTAAATGACATGTAACACTGTAGAGAGACTTCATTACTGAGCCACTATTCAGTCCAGTTTTTGTGCTAAGCTAAGCTAACAAGCTTTGTATTTCAGTATAAAGACACAGGTTTAGTTTTCTTGTCCAACTCAAATGTGCATATTTTCCAAAAACCTTTTCTTTCAGCACATTTATACTTGGGGAGCCCCACAGTATTGCTGTATTTTTCTACACTACTGCTACATTTGATGGTCACAGTCATGCCTGAAGTAATCTTGCACACAGTAGAACAAATAAATACAGAGTAAGAAACACGTGTTAAATATCCGAATACAGTGCAGGAACAAGTGTTTTGCACTGGTGTTTGCATTAAATGCAGCTGGTGTAGAGCAGCTTATATCCACTACAAAGGATGTAGGGAACAGCGAAGGGGGCCAAATCAGTGTGAAGAAGAACTAGCCTAGTTTCTAACTGGCTTTTGAGTCATGCCAACTGATTGCCTGCCAAAGTCTGTGCACCACACGACAGGGTGCAGCATGTATTGTTCATCCAGGGAGGCAGCTTGAAAGCTATGGCTCTTAAGAAGTTTCTCTGCTGAAAAAGTGCAGTGCAGGTGTCACAGCCTGCAGCTTTAGTACCAAAGGAAAGCTTAATTTTCTTCTTTTATATATATATATATATATATTTTGTCTTTAATTTTCCTGCTGGGGTTAGGTAACGTACTACTTTGGATTAGAGAGTGTACATCTGTGGAGATTTTGGGAAGGCTGCTGTCATCTCAGCGCCAACTAATAGGCATCAGCTACAAATGAGTTTGACCTTGGCTAATCAAAAGACAGTATTACAGAAGTCATTTTTGCATTGCATACGTGAAGGTTCTCATTATTTCACTAGAAAAAGGAACTGGTCGAGAAATATTCATAGCATGATAACGATTTTACGTAAATTGAAGAAAAAGGGTACTCTAACTTCATGTATTAATATGCTGATAAAGGACCTGGTGTGGAAGTCAAGAGCAACAGATACATACCACCTGAATATTATGTAATGTACTCCACCAATTAAGACTACAAATACACCAATCAGCTACAACATGATGACCACTGACAGGTGAAGTGAATAACATTGATCATATTGCTACTATGTGCTGCTCTGATGGAAAACCTTGGATTTTAACATCCGTGTTGATGAGACTTAGACACCCAAATAAACATTGTCCCACAACAAACACACTCCCTCATGCAAATGGAAATCCCAAATGTCACTGGCAGGAAAATGCACCCCACCACATGGAAACAACATCAAACCATCAGGAACATGTTGAGGAACATGACAACGGCCCAACATGTTGATTTGACCTCCAAACTTCCTACACCCCATTGTGATCAAGCATCAACAGGATGCAGTGGAACAAGTTTGATTGACAGAGGCCCCACTGCACAAGCCAGAGTACCCAAAGGATCCAGTGCCAACGTCCTGGTTCCAGACCCCATAGGACACCCTGAGAGGTCCTCTTGTCCATGTCCAATGGTTCACAGCATTTTTGACCACAAAAGGGGGACCAACACAATGTTAGGCAGGTGGTCATAATGTTATGCCTGATCGGTGTACACTCACACACATATATGTGTGTGTGTGTGTGTGTGTGTGTGTGTGTGTGTACTATATGTACCAATGCACTCAGAGCACACACACTCATATAGAGACATGACAAATTCAGAAAAAACATGAATAAATGACTGTAGAGAGAGACTCTGAATGCAGATGCTTCTGCACAGGTACTCTGCATGATACAGTTAAAAGGTTAATATCCAATCATGCTCTGTGATTGTGATTTGTATGCAACTTAATATTGCATACAAATGTTAAGCTGCCCAACTGATTCAGATTTTTTTATCACAATGGCAAGAGGAAGCCATCTAAATGACTGTATTGACGTCATTAGGGCATGGATGGCAGGAGCTTCAGTCACTAAGACTGCGTAGTTGACTAGTATTTCGATGTAAACAATGACTGTACTGGCATCTGCTTTTAAACCTATAGGAAAGACATAATTAACTAGGGTGGAAAATTGTGTTTGACAGCACACATTTGATGACTGCAATGCTTGTGTTATATGTAAGGAAAACCAAAGAGCAACTCTTTGTCATGCGACTGACTGCCAGCATATAATGTCAGCAAGAACAGCCATACAGAGGGATGTTACAGTAGAGCTGCAGTGCATAAACCTTTCATTACAGAGATGAATGCACATTTGAAAGCTCAGTGGTTCAGAAACCCTATACACTGGTCTACAGAGATGTGGGAAAAAGTGATATAGTCAGATGAGTTATCCTTTTCAACATATTGACAAGTTGGGGAGTAGACTAAGAGAATGGTACAGGCCTAAATTAAAGGGATCTGGTTCATCTGTTGTGCTGCAGTGAAGACATGGTTGGGTCCACTTTTACCCTTACAGGGAAAGGTCACTGCAAATCAATACAACATTGTTCTGAGTGATCACCTTTATCTATGACGGAACAGTCTATGCAGATGACAACGGTCTCTTCCAGGAAGACGGTGCCTCTATCCATAGGGCATGAAGGGAATCAAATTACCAAACAGTCTTAAAAGAATGGTTTTCCATGCCTCCAGTAGAGTTCCAGAAACTTGGAAAGTCAATGTCAAGGCAGGCTGAGGCTGTTCTGGTGATTCAGTGCCCTTCTAGGTCACTTTACATTGGTTTTTCCTTTAATTTGTCACCCATTTGTGTGTATATATCTGCAGAACCAAACAATTTACATATTTTTGAGTAATCTCTGGCTGATAATCTACTTTAACAGTACTAATTTATGCTTGTATTAAAACACAACCAATGTGCTACAGTTCCACGGCGCTCAACCCAACTTAATATTTCATGGAAAGCAGCAATTATCCTGGAGGCTGAGAGTGTTCATGCCGCTGCATTCAAAGACCCTCTGCACGGTGGTACAGTCTTCATTGTCAGCTGTATTAGAGCAGTAAGACAGAAAGCTGTGCTTATTCTCTCATTGCCATAGAAACCGTGAGGAAATGTAGCTTCCTCTGAAGATCATCATTGTGGTTTGTTTGGCAATATAGTAGTGAGGCAGGCAGGAACACACTACGAGGCGATGGGGGAGGGTTAATTGGCACTGAATCTGTAATGTTGTGATGCTGCTGAGAGAAGAAGATGAACAGCAGTAGGAAAGCAAGAAATGGCAGGTGGCAGTGATCGAAATTTTAATGGAAAACGGTGGAAGCTGGAATCTGGAACACTGATAGAAAAACTATTTTTCCATAATAATTAATTGCTCACAATTATTTTACACTCTTTGCTTTGTCTTAGTCGGCTTTGAATAACTGAAAACAAATTGAAGCTCTTCTGCCCTCCTTGTTGCAATGTTTTCAGTGATGTATCACCTTTACATTCCAATCAATGGAACTCACCCTACAGCGGTAAACAAATTGGCATTTCCAGTTGGATGATAAGAATTGTGTCAGTGCTTTAGTTTAGGGCCATTTATCAGTGACTTGTAGTAATAAAAGAAGCACTGATACCCCCAAAACAATATTTTTTCTTGACTTTTGGTGATTTGGGTTTTACCAGTTTCGCCATTTTTGTTCGTCTTATGAGAAGAGCAACGCAAGATGCTGTGCCATTCCTTCAGATCTATAAATAGGCATTCTGGGAATCTTTCATCATGGTTATAATTAGGATCCAACCCGATCTGATTCCTAGGGCATCATATACTGCTGTTTTGTCAAAGCCACAGAGATTCAGTGCGATTTGGCATCGATGTCACTTGTGCCAATGTCTGATGACGAATGATGAATATCAGTTTTTCCAGTTTAAGCACCTCATTAAGAGGTTGGAGGAGGTGGAGATGGTGTAAGTCAGAACTTTGATCATGGAGATTCAGTTTCATGACCAGTGTTGGACCATTATTTTTTCACATAATTTTGTTTTATTTTACATTTATAGCCTGTTTGATCAGATTTACATTTTGAGTAGGAAAGGTTATAACAATATATATATATATATATAACAAAAACAGAGGAGATAATAGAGAGTGGTATTTTTGCTGCTGTAATAATTCAGACGATAAGTATTTCCACATTTTCTTACCCAGCCCAGTGTTCTTCATTAGTAAAGCTCTTTAATATTACATGCACAGCCATTCACAGAATCATCAGCTCTGTTCACTTCAACACTCCTCAGCAGATGTAATGGAAATGTGTGAGTGGGCATGATGGATGCTGGCATCTGTATGTCTGCACACGTGCTTATGTGTCCTTTCATGCATATTTCGGCACAAATATGCACATTTGTACGGCCATGAATTTGCAGTAAATGCTTTTAAGCTGGAATGCATTTGGACACTTGTGCGTGAGGCTGTGTTCCTCAGAGTGGGGTTGCTAGTGTGTTTGTGAGTGTACGGGATGTTCCCTTGGGGTGTGAATTAGCTCGCGCTGTAAAGGCCATGCCTCACGCCGAGACAGAACTCTGATCAACTGTGTCGACAAGACGGATAATGTAAAACCGCTCCTCTTGTCTCTCTCATTACTTACACCGACTCCTCTCTTTCGCCTTCTCGCCGCCCGTTTCCCCTCTTCCCGGCAAACATCTCCCTCGTCCCTCCTTGTCCACTTCCACGGCGCCCCGCTCCCCCCTCATCCATCTCTCGCCCCCACACCCAATCGTGTCATCTCACTGGAGGCCATCCTTCATCGCCTCCCCCTCTGTAGGGAGATGAGACAGGGCAGAACACTCCTTATCAATCTGCAATTTAAATCCCATCTAAATGCATGCTTTTCTGCCTCTAATAAAACACACTCACAGTCCAACTAATGCAGAAAAAGCGCCCTGTAACAAATTACTGTAAAAATACAGCCAAATTCTAACAGTAGTGTACTGTTAGAATAAAATGCAGGTATATACTTTAAAATCTGATGTTTTTTAGAGCCAAAAACAAGACGGAGCATTTCCTGCAGGCTACTGTAAATTAACGGATGTGAATGCAGTATTTTTTGGAGTCAGCCACATGCAGCAACTGATGTTCAGTCGTCGTTCATCCTTCCTCCAAGAGACCAACAAAAAGGTTAGTAACATTATTCTAAGAAATGAAAACCCAAGCTGTGGTTACTCAGTTTCTGAGCTAGGTTTAATCGATACTAACTTGGCATAATCCTAGCAAGCTTCTGGTAGGCTCACAAGAGAGCATGTTTGAGATAGTGTGTCTTTAGCAGCTGGAAGTTTGAATACTTAAGAACATGGTTTCTTGTGACTGCTGGACACTTGGTCTAGTTTAAACACTTTTATTTGACTGCTTTTTGAGTAGACTCCATATAGGCCTCACTTTAGTCTGTTGACACTTTTGTAACCCGTGTCTAATATCAACTCATTTTATTTAACAGTACATTTTGTTGCATTAGTTGGGGCAATTTTTCTTTGTTTATTTTTTTTGTGAAATATTTTGACAGTTGGCTAACTGCTGATTGCATTTTGTTATTTTGCAGCCTTGTGTGTGAGCAAGGACCCATTCCAAAACTGGACTTTATGAAAGGTAGAGTGTGTTTTTTCTGTACTTTACACAATATGCAGTTGTCATCTTCCTCTGTTTAACATTGCAGCCTTGTAGCAGTCAATTTATTCTGTGATAGAGAATGAAGTTTTTGTGGTGTTAGACATGAGAATTTGCTTTGTACAATCTGAAGGAAACATACTAACATAGTAACATGCAATGTTTGTTCCAATTTTCATCACATATGTCAAGAATTGCACATGGTTTCTAACAGGAGTTAGGCAAGGCAAGGCAAATTTATTTGTATAGCACATTTCATGTACAAGACAATTCAAAGTGCTTTACATAAAACATTAAAAGCATTACAGAAGGAGAAATAAAACATAATTTAGACATTGCAAAAATTAAAATAATGTAGAATAATTATATTAAAATGATTAAAAGCAAGATAAGTTAAAAGATACTGTGCAGATTTCATGCATAGGTGCATGAGAAAATAAATGTTTTTAACCTGGCTTTAAAAGTTTCTACATTTTGTGAAAGTTTAATCTCCAGTGGAAGTTTGTTCCACTTTTTTGCAGCATAAAAGCTAAATGCTGCTTCTCCACGTTTAGTCTGGACTCTGGTCTGGACTAGCTGACCTGAGTTCTTGGATCTGAGGGCCCTGCTGGGTTTATATTCTTTGAACATATCACAGATGTATTCTGGACCTAAACCGTTCTGGGATTTGTAAACAATCAGTAGGGTTTTAAAATCTATTCTGTAACTGACAGGAAGCCAATGTAGAGACTTTAAAACTGGTGTGATATGTTCAGATCTCTTAGTCCTGGTTAGAACTCTAGCAGCAGCGTTCTGGACGAGCTGCAGCTGTTTAATGCTCTTTTTGGGAAGTTCTGTCAAAAGGCCATTACAGTAATCAAGTCTGCTGGAGATGAACGCATGGATGAGTTTCTCCTGATCTTTCTGGGAGACAAAACTTTTGATTCTGTTGATGTTTTTCAGGTGGTAAAAAGCTGCTTTGGTGACAGCTTTGATGTGGCTGTAGAAAGTCAGATCTGAGTCTATTAGCACTCCAAGGCTCCGAACTTGGTCGGTGGTTTTGAGAGGCCGAGTCTCAAGATGTTTACTAATGCTGAGCCTCTTCTCTTTACTGCCAAACAGAATAATTTCAGTTTTGTCTTCATTTAATTGTAGAAAATTCTCTCTCATCCAGGCGTTTATTTGCTCCAGACATTGGCACAATACGTTTGTTGGGCTGCAGTCGTCTGGTGACACGGACACATACAGTTGTGTATCATCTGCATAGCTGTGATAATTAATGTTCAAGTTTTGTATTATTTGACCCAGAGGGAGCATATACAAGTTGAACAGAAGAGGACCAAGAACTGACCCCTGGGGCACACCACAGGTCATGGCCAATTGATCAGATTCATAACTGCCAATCGTAACAAAATAACTCCGGCCTTCTAAATAGGACCTGAACCAATGAAGGACTGTTCCAGAAAGTCCAACCCAGTTCTCCAGCCTATCCAGCAGGATGTTGTGGTCTGCGGTATCAAATGCAGCACTGAGGTCCAGCAGAACCAGAATTGATACTTGACCAGAATCAGTGTTCAGTCGAATGTCATTTAACACTTTGACCAGTGCTGTGATGTGGTCGGAAGCCTGACTGAAATTTATCCAGATTTCCACTTTTATTCAGAAAGTCGTTAAGCTGGTTAAACACAACTTTCTCAATAACCTTGGATATAAAAGAGAGGTTGGAAACAGGTCTATAGTTGATCATCATAGAGGCATCGAGAGTCATCTTCTTTAGGAGTGGCTTAATGGCAGCTATCTTTAGTGACTTTGGAAAAATGCCTGATGCCAGTGAGCTGTTAACTATTTGTAGAAGATCACTTTCTACTGAGGTTAAAACTTTTTTTAAAAAGTCAGATGGTATTACGTCCAAAGTGCATGTTGTTGATTTCAGATGCCAAACTATTTCTTCTAAGATTTTTAAATCAACCATCTTAAATTGTGACATAACATTAAAGTTCTTTTTAGGTTTTAGACACAAATTAGTTTTCTTATTTGTCTGGGTGGTGTTAATGTTTTGTCTAATTGTTTTGATTTTTTCACTAAAGAAGTTGGCAAATTCATTGCATTTCTCAGTGGAGAAGAGTTCTGGGCTTATCTGTTTAGGGGGATTCGTAAGTTTATCTATCATAACAAACAGAGTGCGAGAGTTGTTGACATTCCTGTTGATCATTTCAGATAGATGGAGCTGTCTGGCCTTGCATAGTTCATTGTTATAATTGCGCAGGCTTTGTTTGTATAACTCATAGTGAATTTGAAGTTTTGTCTTTCTCCACTTGCGTTCAGCTTTTCTACATTGTCTTTTCTGGTTTATGACCATACTGGTGTTTCGCCATGGTGTTTTCTGTTTGGACAAAGTGCTTTTGACTCTTGTTGGTGCAACAGCATCCATTACATTCAAGATTTTTACATTGAAATGATCCAGGAGTCCATCAACTGAGTCTGCACTCACTGCTGGTGACAACGCTATGGCCTCCATAAACTGAGCCTGTGTTCCCTCATTAATGTACCTCTTCTTAACCAAGAGGGAAGGGGTTGTTTGAATATTCTGAGTGATCATTATGTCAAACAAAATACAAAAATGGTCAGATAAGGCCAAGTCAGTAACCACAACAGAAGTAATATCAAGCCCTTTAGAGATAAGCAAATCTAGAGTGTGACCATGAATGTGAGTCGGTTCTTTAACATGCTGACACAAACCAAACATGTCCAATATAGAAGAAAACTCTTTGGCATTAGCATCCTTCATGTTGTCAATGTGAATGTTAAAATCCCCAGTTAAGATGAAATGGTTGAAGTCAGGAGAAATAACTGATAATAATTCAGAAAAGTCATCAATAAAACTTGCACAGTGTCTTGGAGCTCTGTATATGATTAAAAAGAGAATTTTTGGAACACCCCTTAAAATAAAACTAAGATATTCCAAAGAAGTGAAATCACCAAATGAAATTTCCTTACACTGGGATGAATCTTTAAATAAGGCAGCTTCTCCAAATCCTTTCTTCCCATTTCGACAATTATTCATAAAACTAAAATTTGGAGGTGCTGTTTCATTTAGAACAGCAGCACTTGTGTCTTTTGTTAACCATGTTTCTGTCAGAAAAAGAAAATCTAATCTGTGAGAAATGATCAAGTCATTAACTAGGAGTGACTTGTTAGACAGAGATCTAATATTAAGTAAAGCTAGTTTTGTAGAGTTTATACTTGTCTCTGTTATTCTCTGAGAATGTGGGACAGTTAATAGATTAGATTGATTCACCCTGCAAGTTGACTGTAACCGATTCTTTCTTGTACTAATTAATGTAGTTATTCTACTGGGTCCCAGCTTGTTCTCACAACAGCTATCAGTGATAAATTCACTATAGCAAGGACCCTGAACACATCATGGCATGTTATCTTTGCTGTGAATTTTTCTTTGCCCTGCCAGAACAGATGAAGATAATCTCGGTGGACAAAGAGGAAGGGGCACTCTGCATTTCCTGGTAGTTGGTGGTTCCTGGGGTCCTGATTGGGTCAGAGACAGTCTTTGGAGATCCTGGGTGATGTGTAGCAGAGCGTCTGGTGAGGGGGGAACGTTGGCGGTTGTTTGCCTCTCTGCTGTGTCCTTCGGTCTTATCTGCACACTCATGTTTAGGTTTGCCATCCCAACAGCATGACGCAAGTGTGCTCCAAGTAATCTGCATCCAGTGAGATTAGGATGCACACCATCAGGTCTGTAGCGTTCCCTACAGTTCCAAAAGATGTTAAAGTTATCGATGAAATTGATCCCATGGGCGATGCATGCATGTGATAGCCATGTATGCAGGCCAAGAAGTCTGGAGAAAAGTTCGATTCCTTTCCCCATCGAAGGAATAGGGCCTGAAATGAAGACATGGTGTCCTCCTTGCTGAGGTCCCTTAAGTAGCAGACACTGAAGGCACCTCGACTCTGTCAGCCAGCCCTCACAGGATACTGTTAACTGAGAGAGTAAAGGATAATGTAGAAACAGTTCATACATGTAGCAGAATATTTATGCACATGTTTAAGTCATGGGCCTCATAGAACTGTCATTTGAATGTGATTTGTAATTGCACTAAAGAGTAGATCTGTAGACAACAAAAGAAATCCATTACAATATTTTCAAAGTAGAAAGTAGAAAGTTTACGCATGTATTCCTACTAAAGACGTTTGTGTCCACTTGTATGTGAACAATACACAATATCTCTGTCAGCTAAACTCTTATATAACAGGTAGCACTGACTGAGTCATGACTCAGTGAATGGATCAGTACCGAATGCCGAAGTGTCTGTAAGAGGTCCAGTCAGCCGTTACCACAGACACTGGAGTCCATTCATCGGTAAGATCTCCAGATATACTGTGTGTTACTGTGATGGGATTCTAGAGTAACCTGAAGAACTTGAGTTTGTTTGTAATTCAATCATTCCATTGTGGTCACTTGTAAAAAGCTATATTGTAATGTAACTGTAATTTGTATTCTAATAACTGAATATTGTGAATTGTCATTCAGGTGTTATTTCTTTTACATTCCGTTATAATTTTAAGTTGTTTATGTGAGTTGTTACGTTTCCCTGATCTTGGCTGGTTTGTTTTAGGTGCTTCATTGGGGTTAAGCCCAAGAAGGAAACAAAGACCAGCTGTGGAAAGACAGCAAGCAAGACGGTCCAAAAGAAGACACAGACCCTAATGTCACAACTCTATAAAATACCCGGCACTTCATAAAGGTGAGTTTGGTTTCCCTTTATGTCCAGAATTAATTTCTCGTTCTCTCTCTGTCTTACTTTCTCTGCTCAGTTTTCACTCTTGTGTTTATCTACCTACAACGCCATCACAAGGGAGGCTGTTCTGCATCGTATTTAACTTTGTGTTTATACTGGTTTTTGTTTCATTGACCAAAACGTTTTTGCACAAAAATTCATAAAGTTTAGATGAGCGACTTGGTTTAGGCAATTAAGAATATTATTGACAACTTTACACTGATGCCCTGAGATGGGTAACTTTTATGTTTTTCCCTTTACTTCTAAAATGTTTTTAACTGGCTACCATTTGAAATACATTGCTGCATTTGAATAAATGTTCTCATTACATAAAAATGTAACTTGCCTTATCCTTTATTGTTTTAGAAATTGTAGTTGTATATGCATTTTTAAACATTGAACAGAGTTCTGTCATATTTACATGTCAGTATTCAAATGTTTAAATGAGTTACAACACCATCAATAAGGAAACACAGTGAGATACCTGCCGCCACAGCTGCCAGTATTTTACCGTGAACTACAAATTCTACAGTAGAATACGGTAATAAAGTTTACAGTTATCAACTCTTTAAATAAATTACATTAATTAACGACACTGTAAAAATATAGTAAAATACTGGCGACCACAGCTGCCAGTAGTTTATTATAACTTTACAGGGAAATTTCTTAGAGTGTAGAGATTAATTCTAGTGAAAATACTGCGAGAAATGTGGAGTCTGACAATGTGTTCTTTTTACATCATTACATATTTGTTATGAACTTGTAGCTTAACAGTAAATTAATCTGCAACTGCTTTTGCAAGTATCTGTGGGCATTTTTATTTTTTTATAAATGCTGCCAAGATGACAGATGCTGTTTTGGCTGTCAGCTAAGTATATTGTGTAACTTACCCCCTATTAATCAGTATGAAACACTTGTTTTTCCTTTGTTCTTTAGTCATTCTCCTCTGCTCATTCGACTGAGAGTTCATCTGCAGATGCTGAATTAAGCTTACACACTGTAAAAAAAAAAAAGAATAGTTGCTGCTTTTTTGGAACAATTTTACAGATTTTCCCTTACAGATAGTAAGTACTAAAAAAAGATTTACATTAATTTACATTTAAGGAAAAGAAAATGTCAGAACTGTAAATAATGTTTGCATTACAAGTCTGTATATACATACAAAACATGTATATTAAAAGGAGAAAGTGGCAAATAAGTCACACATCAAACATCTGTATTTTTACAAATGATAATTCATTCCTTTACAACACTTGACCATAAAATTATGCTCTTTTTTTGCTGTATTTAAATTAGTTAAAAACAAAAACATTACTGGGTACATCAAAGATAGATGGCACCAAATAAAATATAGTTGCACTGTAAAAAAAATATTAAAAATAATATAAAAATCACTAATTGCAAAAATCCACATTTTTGATGTGGACATTACGTACAGTTTTGGCTTGTTTTCTTACAGTTGCTGTGAAATTAATGCTTTTTCCTGTGATTTTAGTAGTTTTTATCTGTAATTGTAACAAAACAGGGGAAATCTATGAAACAAAATACTGGTTTAAGAATGATTTACCTTTTTTAACCTTAATGTAAGTGATTTTTATTTTAAATGAGACAAGCATCTGAAAAATGATATTCCCACTGATTTAAATACAGCAAAACACTGTAACAGACAGTCAAACCTCGTAAAAGAACAAATTAGTATTCGTTAAAACACAGCTTTTGATGTGGACATATGCTTTGGCCTGAATACATGAATACGTTTGTTGTGATTTTATTGGATGTTATCAGTATTTTAAAAAACAGCAACTGTAAAGCAGCAATGGACTGTTGAAAAATACAATTAAAACCGATTTTTAAACATTTTTTACAGTGTGGTTTGGCCACTGCCTTGAACTCATGGAAGGCTTTGCTCTTTCCTCCATTAATCTTTTCCCATCATCTTCTCAGCTGAACCAATTTTCTCTCTTTTCAGCTTCTCTTCTCTTCTCTTCTCTTCTCTTCTCTTCTCTTCTCTTCTCTTCTCTTCTGCTCCTTTGCTTCACATTCATTCTTTTCCCTCCAGCGCACAGTTGCGCACAAACACACATCAGTCTTCATCCTTCCACTCCTGCTCATCCACACCCCCCACCCCCACCCACCCCCTCCGTGCCGTTGTTGTGCTTAAGAAAGAAAAGGAAAGAAAGGAGGCTGCTGCTCCTTTTCCAGGGAGAGAGAGAGAGAGAGAGAGAGAGAGAGAGAGAGAGAGAGAGACCGAAGAGGGCGCAAGAGCGTAAGAGTGAGCCAACAGGGGTGAAGTGCGCCTGCTCCGTCGCCGCCGCTGCTTGACGGGAGGAGAGACGTTTATTCAGCTGCTGAATGAGGGAAGGAACGGAGGGAAGGATGAACAGATAGAAGGACCAGCCAGTGAATCAATGAACGGATCCCGACCGGGGCTTTTCCAGAGTAGCGAACCGGTGAGCAGACACAGGGAGCGTGTGTGTGACTGTTATTTACTGTCTGAATGTATTTACTCCAACTGTTTTCCGTGTGTGTGTGTGACAGCAGAACAAGTGTGCAGGCATGCTGTGCGTGAGGTGCAATCACTTTGGCAGCTGCGTTAATTGCAGCGGGTGGCGGCATTTGCGCAGATCGGTGCGTAAATAAGGTGCAGAAAACCGGAGAATGGACCGGGGAAAGAAACCGGCATGCCCTGCGTGACCGGGGAGGAAGGGAGGAGGCTCTTTCAGGTGTGTGCGACACCGCAGAGCCCTGCCCCGGCTCCGTCCGCCGCCAGTCCCGCTCCAATTAGGCATTTATCCGGCGCACCGACTCCGCCGTGGAGAAACGGTGTATACGTGCGTAAACCGGAGATCTGGATCCGGATAAGCGGACCGTGGCTCTGCTCTGAGCTGGAGAGTGAGAGCAGTGAGTGACATTTTCTCCCCAAACCTCTGCAGATCCACGGGGGTATCACCCTGCCGAGAGGTGGCCGGTGTGGGAGGAGGAGATCAGGGTTAGGGTTGGTCGCACCGATGCCGGTTTTGCGCACAGGGTCAGAGTGCACCAGAGGAATGGATGGGATGAATTACAGCCAAATTGCGAAACATGCGGAATAAAGATGATGGAATTGAGATTGAATTGCAGAATAGTAGCAGATGGATTCATTTCGTGCAACAATCTGTCTTGGAATTAGTGGTTTTTGTGTTTGGATGGTTGCTTTTGGTGGGAGTTTGGATGCTGGTGATGACTGTGAAAATGTGGACAGTGATAATAAAGATGATGATGGTGAGACTTTTGTTAATGGCAGAATGATAAGGGTGCCCCTGATATTGATAATGATGGTGGTAGTTTTCCGGATGTTGGCTGAGCTAACGGCAGCAGGATGATGGTGATGATGGCAATGAGGACTTTTTCAACTACAATAAATAATTAACCTAAAGATATGTCGCCCTGTTCAATAATTCAAGCAGTCAAGCTGTCTAAAGAGACGTAGGCTATAAATTAATATGCATATCTCAATCCATTTTCAGCTTACATCAGCAATAATAAGTCTTTGTGTTAAGCAGCTTTGATGCCGTCTAGCTGCCATCCAGTGGCTTTTTCCCTGACTGGAGGAGCCATCGTGTCTGCAGGGTGATGACAGAACGGTTTGGACAGTTCAGACATGCAAAACAATCTTCAGGGTTAAAAAGATGTTTCCTCACAACAAGATATATTCATTTTCTTGAGTTAAGTTGTTATAAAGCTGTCCTGTTTTCCCGACTGGGACACAGAAACAAGGTGTTGACACAAGATGACGGTTTGTGGGGTGAATTTCCATTAAGATTCCTTTTTAAAAAAGATGACATCCCACCTCACTCACTGTGTATTTGTGCTCTGAAATAACTCAGCAACTGTGTGCTTTGGGTCCAGAGAAACCAGGTTGTTGGAGGTAAAAACATTCATTTATTCATTATTTCCAGCAGCCTAATCCTAGAAGTGTCAATATTGATGTTGATTTGGTCTAGCTGTCACATTCATAGTTCGCCTCTGTGTTTGTGAACGCCGCAAATCATAGTAGCTCCATACCTGCTAAGTCTGTGTATTTGTGCTGCTGCTAAAAATATCCAAGACTTTCTTTCTCTCTCTGTTTCCAGCGACTGTATCCTCGACTAATCCATTAATGACTTAAACAACGCAATGCTTCCCCTGCTGCTGAAGTTGGTAACCCACATCCCAGGCCTCTATTCTCGTCCACGTTAATCTGGTTATGTATATCGCTGGCACCGGCTTCTGGTTACTTGTGTTGTTACTAGTAGCTGTACCCAGGGAGCAACTTTCAGCAGGTAGCTGAAAGGGATAGGAAAGTCCCTGCGGTCATAATCCTCTTCTGTCGTGTGTGTGTGTGTGTGTGTGTTTGTTACATGCTCTTAGTAGTGCCAGCAGGGGGTTGTTAGTCCTGAAGGTAGAAGCCCTGTGTTGTGAATGGTGAGGCAGAATGACATAATGTTGACAACACTTCCATCTATGGAAGGTGGACTCAAGAACACGGGAGCAGCATCTTCTGTAAAGGTTACCAGAAGAAAAATGACATCTGGTTTTTAATTGAGTGATTGTATTTACACTGTAGGTTACACGGTTACAAGTAGATGCTCCCTTGAGGTGAAACGGGCTATAACCTAACATTCACATCGCTAACCAATTATTTTTATAGCTTCCAGGGCTAAAAGTGTTCCTGATGGCAGTGACAGATTATTGATCCTAAATGTCATAATTTTCAATACTGGCCACTGCCTTTATGGAGCCCCAAAGTGTTCGATATTACATCAATTTAAAAGACATTGTGAATGATGTAAGTAGTTGGAATAATAAATTGAGTAAAATGAATAAATTAAGCAATTAATTATGAAATAATTGAAGACGGAGCTGTTTTAGCATTCCTAGCCAAGAGTTTGTTCATTACTCAGCATCATAGCTAGAAGACACGTGTCCACAATGATACACATGATGCAAATTTCCTCAACCACCTGAGTCCTTGAGGGCTTGTGTGGAACGTAAACATCCAGCCCAAAATTTGCGACTGCTTTGACTGTCCACAATGCAAATTTACCAACTGCACATGCGCCAGGAGAACCAATGGTGCTTAAAACGAATGCTTGTTAAGAGGAGAAGGTGTACAAGGAGACTCTCCCTCATTCACATCAATACGTTTCATCAATAAAGGAGTTGTAATTTACACCGATCAGGCATTGATCAAGCATCAACAGGATGCAGTGGAACAAGTTTGATTGACAGAGGCCCCACTGCACAAGCCAAAGTACCCAAAGGATCCAGTGGCAAAATCCTGGTTCCAGACCCCATAGGACACCCTGAGAGCTCCTCTTGTCCATGGCCAATGGTCCCACATAAGGGGGACCAACACAATATTAGGCAGGTGGTCAGGATGTTACGTCTGATTGGTGAAAGTCGTCCCTGTTGGACTTTCCATCTATGGAGCCCAGACACAGTGGGAAGTCCTAAATTCTGGTAACGGGACCATCTATGTAGTAGAACAACATGCATCTGCACCTGCACGCCCGCTGTATGCTTTCAAAGTTCGCGTTGGCCATAATTTGGCCTTTTAGAATTGTTAGCTCCTGAGCTGTGTTTTCCTCTAAAGTACATTTTAAGAATCAAAATGCTGTTGATTCTTTTTTGTTGTTGCAGCCGACAGGAGCTAACTAGCTAACACTGGCTCGTCACTCAGCCTTGTTAAGTGGAGCAAAAGGAGCAGTTAGTTACAGTGTCTGCATTTATTTGCTGCACAGCCTCTAGTTGGTAACAACAGTTGGCCTTCTGCTACAGGAACTTCAGGCATGTGCCAAGTGGTAAGAATGCTCACAGGAATGTCTCCGTTGTCGACTCTGTTAGCCTTTCTGTCTCTATTGCAGTGAAGGATCTGACAGCTCCAACTGCAACGTTACAACAGAAAATAGTAGTAACTGGATGGAAACGGAACAGTGGAGGGTTATTGGGTTATCTGGTGAATTTTACATTAAAGATGGAGATGCTACTCAGTTTGGACAGAAAAATAGCACTCCTCGTCCTCTCCAAATTTAACCAATCGGTGTCAAAATCTGCACAGTAGTTTTTCAGGGCTGCTCAGAAGTATACCTACCATCTGTTAGGTACATTTTCACCCTGAAAGAGGTTCTTCAGGTCTGGATCTTGCAGTCGGAAAATGCACAAAGGCAACTTCCTGTAGCGGCAACCGGCCTAACGCCTGCTCATTGGCCAAATATCATCAGAATTTTTTGGGTTGTTAGCTAAGGAGGCAGGTAGCATGTGATTGGCTGTAAGATAGGAAGGTGTTGACAATTGACATTAGGAAATAAGATGTGACACACAACAAATTGCCATTAAGACACAAACATAACATGGGCAGTTTGGGGAAAAAGCCTGTGACGACACAAAAGTAAACTCCAATAAGTAACAGCAAAATAACATTTAATATTAATGAGTTGATTTCTTAATGCATGCAGAAATGTACCACCTGTTTTCCATCAAACTTAGAGCTCTGATTATAAGGCTTTCTCGCTGACTTCCCAGCAACTTTCCCATCTAGTTCATCTTGTGTTTGGAAAGTGTCTTGTTTCCAAATTTTTCAAAGTCCACTCCATCTCCATCATCTGTTTGGACGGCTGTTTTCAGGATAATTGCAGGAGGCATTTTAATCTTGCTGCGACCCAACAGTGACTCGCCCCTGGAGGTTTAAAGCGTGGCCTCCTGCCTACAGGTTGATTAATTAAGTCACCATAACAATAGAAAGTGAGAACAGTGATGTATCGTGGTGTTCATCTCTTTTCTGGCTGCAACACAAAGTCTCTGGCCTGTCTTGGGGTTTTTTGTGTGTTTTTTAAAAGCAGTGTTTGACATTCATGGAAAGTGCCCAGTATCTGCGGGCGCTGCCCAAACGCCACATCACATAGTGGTTTGCTGAACTGGAAGAACGTGCACTGTGAGCGAAGGCCAGTGCGCTGAGAGCGAAGGCCATGGACTGGAAGTTTATACTATCAAACTATAGTCTATCAAACCCAGTGCAGTCATTTGAAATTACAGCATGATTTAAAGCCTGATGTAGCAGGAGACTGTTGGGAATATACTTTAAAAATGTGTTCAATATATTGTGACAAAAGCAAAGACAAATCTAAAATCAAAGTATTGCACCACTGTCAAGTATTACATTAAGCTAAATACTGTGCTAAAAAAATCAATAACCACTCACACAGAGGACTGGAACAATATAGGTGTCAGATGTATTCTGAATGAAACACCTCTTTGAGTTTATAAATCCTGTAAAGATGAGTGGTGCTGACCTAATATCACCTTGGTTTCCCTCGCAGGGCCAAACAGGTTGGCTGCTCCTCCTCCCATCATTCATTCCACTCAGTTCCCAATCACTCCCAAAGCATCACTTCAGGGATTCGTTTGACACATTTATTGCCAAATGGTGGGATTTCCAAAGCTGGGCAGCAGCTTCAGATGTACCAACAGTGATCTCACTTGCACGGAGGGCTGATTTGGCCCTCACATTTGTTTACCTCACTGAGGGAACGTGGCTAATGATGAACTGAGTTGTTAATAGCCTCAAGAACAGAATGCGGCATGCAGCAGTTTGCTTAGTCTTCATATCGACGATACCCAGCAGCTGGACTGGAGAAAGTACAGCATTACCTCGCAGTATAGCTCTTCTCTCTCTCAGCATCACTTATTAGTATATTTGTTGTTTGATCTCGCTCCATTTATCACACAAACTCATTCTGCGGGAACATGTTAAATGAAGATTACCGTGACTATTAAGTAAAGTCGTAAACACTGATCGTTACCAGCACCCTTTTAGACTGTGAAGATTATAAGGCTCTAGATCTTATGTAAATGTATGTGTGTGGAGGCATAGAGAGGAACATTACTGGAAAAATCTGCTTGAATATCCTTATCAAGCTGGTATAATCAGGAGGTAAATTAGCAATATGTTGGGAGCTACATAGTTATTTCACCATACTTCTACTTACAAATGCAAAAACAATCAGTAAATGTGAGAGAGTAGACAACCTTCTGCTCTGCTGCTGCTATTACTACTTTTCTACAAGATTCTATAGCTGTTTATCTGCTTCGTCAGCACCGTCAAGATGGTGAACACAGAAAAGCAATGGGTCAGTTCATCCGCTGTGAGTCAATCTGTGATCTAAAAATGTTGTTTTTTACCTTGTTAATACGCCCATATGGTGTTTTTTTATATGATAGAAGTCATATCATGAGGGAAATATGCAGCCAATGTCGTGGCTGAGAGTTTCCACAGTAAATCAGACCAGCCAACATTCAGTTATGAAACAAAAGTAGGGCTCCATGTCACTTTCTGACCCATTTCTCTCCCTAACTATATCCATACAACCACGCCATCTGTGCCATCTGAGCAACAAAACAGGAGTGTTTGATCCCCATGATGCTTTTGGGGAAACCCACTGAGAGTATAAAGGGGAAACCCTGTGAAACATCCAAGATTCTCAGGTTACTACTTTTTTATATTCTCTACATTTGCAATCAATCTGGAGTTATTAGACCCAAAAGTACAAGTGTAAAGATATTCTATTAAGACAGAGAGTTGTAAAACTGTTTAATGTGGATGTAGTGAAGCCGAGTAGCTTCCGATGATATTGCCAAATGCTGAAATGATATTGCCAGAAAAATCAAAGAAAGTATAACTTGGGGCCAATTCATGCTTTCCGCATCCGTATGTGAACAGTGAATTCACGCATGACTCTGTTCATATGACAACAGCCCTGCCTTGGTCTGCACATTCAGTTGCTTTGCCCCTCATATTTAAACACAGCAAAACACACAAGGCATTTTTTTTCAGGATACAGCAGCTACATACATATTGGGCTACAGCACCATGCCAGTGAACACAGTTGATGGACATAGCACAGGATTTCTGGAGAATTCAGAACTTCCCACTGGTCTCAGTGGATAGAAAGCACGTATAAATCAAAGTATCTCCAAATTCCTTCAGCGACTGCTTCAATGTAACTCTGTTCATAGTGAATTATAAAGGTGTAGATGGCCGAGAATCTTCTTGTACTTTCTTTCCTTATACTGAACATTTGTTTAACGCACCAGTTGTTTTCCTCACATATTCACATTCTGCGCGCTTGAACATTAAGCTATTGGTCGTACCAGACCAAAATAAATCTTTGGCAACAAAACCCCTGAGTGTGCTGAATTGAGTCTGCCTTATTGATTGTAAATTAGACTGTTCTTTCCCTATCCGAAGGCCTAATTTCCATTGGAGGAGTTCATTTGAACATTGTAATTAAAAAGGAAATAGTTATTGGTTTACATCAAACGCCACGCTTGGCTGCTGGTGGATGATTCCTTTTCAGAATTAGTTGCGGACGTCCACTTTCCTGGACCCCTTGAACAAATCATGCCATTGATCTTGAATGATTAGCTGCCGTCTCACATGACTGCTGCTGCTCTTCAGTCAACCCTGCACCCTTGAGTCTTTGGGTTTACACCAGCATCATCCAGCGCACAATCACGGGTATTCTCAAAAGTCCCAAAATGTGCATTCGGACTCCCACATGTAGCACAAAATAACCGACAGACTCACTGGATGGCACCTTCATTGCTGTCACCCCACCAGATGATGTTTAAAGATGAGCCGGGCATTGATATGCAGAGAGGCTCGTACTGCTGCTGCTAAGAATAGAAAACACCAAGGTGGAGGGGAGCCATTTGTTTTATGACTAACCTCGGTATATGACACACACACTTGCACCGTCGACAGTGTGTGAGAGATTGTAACTACGTCTGTGAATCCGTCTCCCTCTTTGTCTGTAGCCGTCTGTTTCTTAGTCGGAGTTTGATCCGTCCGCGATGATTCACAGGGCAGACTGTCCTGAAGATGTTGTTGTTGTTGTTGTTGTTGTTGTCAGCGATGTTGTTGTTGCCGTTAAATTACATTTCAGGGATGGCTTGACGCTTGGCAGCATGAAACTCTGCTAAGTGGAGAAAAGTGACGAAGGTGGTTATAATTTCTAAACGACAGATGAAGCGAGAGAAAGAGGGTGAAGAAGAAAAACAAAGTGCCCTGCTTCTGTCCTTTTTCTCGCCGCTCTCTGAGGCCAGATTCAGCACAATCTGCTCTTTTGAAATCATGAATGGGAGGCAAAAAGATGTGAAATGGACAATCACAGACTCATCCAACCAACTGTGAAAACGGGCACGGAGGAAGAATATATTGACCTTTAAATTCCCTTAAGCCGTAGGCCAGTTTTTAGAATTTGTGCATCAAAAACAAACCCAGTAAAAGCTGCAACTACAAGGCCAAAATGAACAACCTGGAGGTCTGTGGATACGAAATTTTGAAATACAATAAGTCTCCTGGTCCCTATCAATGGGTCAAAAGGAAGCTGTATGAAGTGGCAAGAGTAAAATAACAGTGCATCAGTAGACGCTGATGCTATTGAACCTGTTCAAAAAAGTCTACAGAGCAATAGAAATGAAGCAGAGCAATTCATTTTAGTTTCACTACAGTCCAGGTACTGTTTGAAAGCTTTGGAGAGTCTGCTGCTCTCTGTGACCCTCTCCACACGGTAGAGGTGCTGGGTTGTGTTTTAATCATAGTTATGGCTCAGGTTTAAAGGGTTAAAGCTCCTCTGAATGGACAGTCTTGAATATGACAGCTGAAGAAAGCCGTGCATGCTCTTTTGAAAGGAGGAATAAGCCGAATCAAGGACAGTGCAAACCTCTTCGAAGTGGCTACTGGCTGTGGAAAAGATGAAGCACTTGTTTCACAAGCGCAGGTTTATTTTCTGATGGTTTTGCCCGCTCCCTGGACTTCTTTCCTTCCCTTCTCTGCCCTGTTATTTTGTCTTGCTCTCCACCCTGATTGTGCTGCTTTCACTCTTTAATTTTCTCCATGCCTCCCGTCTTCACGCCTGTCTCTTTCGCTCTCTGTCCTCTTTTCTGTTCAGCTCTGGCCTGTCCCTCTTTTTCTCTTTCTGTGTAGATTGCTGTTAACATCAACATTTCCCAAGCAGTGTAGACAAATGTAACAATTACGGTTTAATTCTGGGAAATAGAATTCAGTTTTATTCTTTTCTCATGGGAAAATCACCCCTGGATTTCTGCTTCAGTGGATATAAATGTTCCTAGTACTGTGCAGTGGACAAATACCACACTTCTTACATCATATACCTTGTAACATCTGGTGTTCACTCACTAAAAACTTAACTATGTACAAAGAAATCATGTTGTTATATTAGGAAAACTACAGGAAATTTAAGCAGCGTAGGAAATAACACTAGATAAATACAGGATTTTACAGGGATTTGCAGTTTATAATGCTCGGCCCTGTTGATAAGGTATCACACCAACATATACTCCTATGCTTTTGTGACTGTCTGCTGTGTACAGGAAAACATGCTAGATTCAGAGCAGGATATAGTCTAACTGCTGTATGTGGCAATGTATCTATATGAATAAAGAGGAAAGCAAAATCTACAAATGAAATCTATGCAGGCATGATGGTCCAATCGGAAACAGAGGCCTCCACTTAAATACAAGTGCGGAGTAGCATTCAGCATGTGGAGCATCAAGTGCATGACGCAGCCCTAACATTCCAAGTAAACCTCCATTAGCACTGCTCTTGTACCTCAAACCACCAAAGCAAGCCGAAACTGACACATGTGCCACATTCGAATACAAATCAGTGGTAAAAAATGTTCTTGTGCTGCCGTAAAGCTGCTCAGAGGCAACAAATAAGAATAACCGGAGGACCATAATGGTTCTGTGTGGTTTGTGTTTTGGTTTAATTGATTTTTATAAGGGTGTTATTATTCCCACGTAAGGCTAGAGAAGTCAGAGAATTAAATTTAGTTTTTGGCTACTTTGGGACGGCAGAATGAGCAATTAACTGATTATATAAAGTTGATTGAATAGCTATTTAGTCACACAGCAGGCATAAAACAAAATTAGTACTTACTCTGAGTCATGTTGTTGGCCAACTGGTGAACATAAGAGCACAATTGGCTCTCCTTTTAGCTCACTTCGTTTTGTTTGTCTCTACCAATACTTAAGGGAGATTATTGTTATTAGCAGCTAAATTTTCAACTGTGTTGTGCAATTAGTTGCCATTCTTCATCTACTGTTTGGTGCAACGGTCATTTAACATTTTTCGGTAAACTCAAAACATTAAATCTGCAATATGCAAAATTCTAAACCTAAAAGTAGTATTATGACAATCTGCAAAATAACGATGGAATAGCATAATGGTGTCCTTAGAAAAAATATGTTAGTGCATTTAAGTCCCTCCCGTTGAAACTGTTAGCTTGTAGAAAGACAGAGAGTGACCTCCCCACCACATTAGGAAAACAAAAAGACAGTCTAGCACCTTACCGGCGCCCTAAACACCCAAGGAATTAAAAAAATAAAGTATTTATTTTTGTGGTTCATCTAATTTATGCACACTTGTCTAATTTTAGCTCAGTCCCTACGGCTGTTTAAAGGTTCTCCTCTGCTACCCTTTCTTTGCTCATGTCGTGGGCGGACTGTGTTTTTTGTTGGCTCTCATGTGCGAAGCCTTACGCCTTCCAAGTGAAATCAAAGAGAGAAGAGAAATGTGGATGATGGACCTGTTTGTTGTGGTCTTACATGCTGCTTTAGTGTCATCCAGTTGTTTTGAATGCTTCACAGAGAATCTTCAAAGTTGCAGTTAAACGACAAGACTTTAGAGGAACTGCTGACTTTGGTGGTAATTCTTTCTGAACTTCTTGACTTTGCTGCAACTCGCGACACCTTTCAAATACGCATGGTAATTTTACCCTTTGGTAATATAAAAACATTGATTAGTGCAGCTTTAATATCCTGGTTTTTCCTGGGGAAAGACTGATGTATCCCCAGAAAGTAATAATTCTACAATCACAGATAACTTCCAACCCTAATAACAATGTAGAACTAATGTAAAACCTATACAGAGAGATGATGAGGCTCCTAGTGCTGCTGTACGATTTATTATGATGGAAGAATAGTTTTCGATATCTTCCCCTTTCACTTTGCTGTAACTTTAATTTCCTTCCTGTGTTTCCTACATCTTTTCACTGATTGCCTCTTCTCTTGTCATTTCACTCGTCAGATTCACTCCTGTCTGTCTCTTTCTCTTTATCCTTTCCCAAATCCCCCCCGTATTTATCTCCGTCTCACAGTCGTCTCCTTTCTCTCTCTCACCTCTGTCTCCCAGCTCACCCCATTACTCCTTTCGGCCTCCTCACCCCCTGCCCTTCCCCCCTTTTGTTGATCCCCTGTCTGTCACTCCACTCTTGGGTTGTTTACTACCTTTATCCCCTCCGCCTGACCTCTCCCCAGTCCCCTCTTTGCCCAATTCCCACAATCACTCCCATATGTCCTTATTACTGTCGCTTCCTGCCCAACTCAACATCTCAATGAATCAGTAGAGATTTCCTGCCTTGCACCACTTTCACTTACATTATATTCCCTAATATACTTACCTATTTTGTTCTAGTCTTGCCTGCCCTGTTTTTTTACATCCTTCTTTTGCCCCCCCTTTTCTTCAATTCATTTGTGTGCAATCTGTCACAGAAGCATAAACCCAAACCTGGCTTATATAATCTGATAAGAATCCACACACACACATGCAAGCTGTCTAACTACGTTGCATGCCTGACTGCAGGCTGGTTCGGCATGCAATGTGCATGTGTGACGGTGTGTTCACGAGTGCATGCATGTGTGATTGTGAAATGTTGCAAGTGTCAGCTTCACTGGACCGGCTGGTTGTGTGTTTTGTGTGTGTGTGTGTGTGTGTGTGAAGGAGGCGCTGCCATGACTGGCAATTTTCTGATTGGATTAAAGAAGGGATGAGGATCATAAGTAAAGAAGAGATAGACGAGAGAACAATAAAAAAATAAAATGAAGTGGACGACAGGAACTCCTAAATACCCATAATCCACTCTGTTGTTGAGCTGTTGCCTCTGTATTATTCTCTTCAATGCCTGGCTTGTCTTTCTCTTTTTGAAACACCCGCACCAAATATAGCACTTTGGTGCAATCTTGTTTCCACTGGTCTGGATTTTGTGCTTTGTGTTTGTTGTAGTTTCCTGTTGTAGAGAACCTCAGACCTCAGTGTGACCGATTTCAAAAGGCCACGAGTGTCGACGCGAATCTGAAAATAAAGCTGAGTTTTTTTTTCTCCATTTCCAAAAATAATGGGCTCCTTCTTGGAAGTACATTTGGAGTGTTTGCGCTGCCTTCACCCCGTCAAGTAACGAAAGGGCAGCGTGGGGGGTTTTATTAGACGGGGAAAGCACTGAGCTAATGAAACACTCGCTTCCGTTTAACTTCATTAGTTTTACCTCAGCTCTGTCTCTCTCATTTCCTGAACACAAACAAATCAAACGCAGTCGTGTTATCCATCCTCTCTGTTATCAAACTGTACCGCTTCTTGGCATCGTCCATAGACCCACACGCTCACCTCTTTCTGGCATTCACTCGAAGAAGCAGTAATTTGTCATCACCGCAGGGGTATTTACTTTTGAAATTAAAGAAATGACGGAGAAGGGAGCATGCGACTGCCAACACTTTATGAATATGGCGGAGCGCGGAGCCAGAGGACTTGTAAAGTAAACTTGTTTCTTAGCTGGAGAAAAGCAGCGACGAGGCAGTGGAACTGGAATGATAAAAATAAGATTTGGGGAGGAATAAAAAGAAAAGGATGAAAGGAGATAAGAGATGAAGGGAAGTGAACTGAGGAGTTAATCACAGTGTAGTAAAATAAAGAAATGAAAGTGACAAGTGAGGATGGAGACACTGAAATGCCTTTAAATCCTTAAATTTTACCCTTTTTACTCAAATACTGTACTTTATTGCACATTTGATGTACTTGTACTTCAATTTTATGCTAGCTTATACTTTAATTTCAAAGGAACTGTTTAATAGAATGCTTTAAATATTAGTAAATCTATGTGATTAGATTATAAAATACATGTTTTGCTTTCTACTAAACCAGATTTTTGTCCCTGAAAAGCATTTCTGAATCACTAAGGAGTCATTCCGCCTCTAAACTCCTCAGATGATTGGCACTTCACACACAAAACAGCAGCCTGTAAAGATAAAGCCTGAAAGTTGTACACACATTTGTGTGTCAGACCTTTGTTTTTTTGCTCTTTTTACCCCTGTAGATATATCTAATGACCTCATGGAGGGGCCTCAATCCAGAGGTTGTGACCCGCTGGACTAAACTGCCACATTCAGTTCGGATGCGACGGATCATAAAGCTCACAGTTCAGGGCTTTTGAGTCACGGATTGCATCATTTTTTTCAGATCAGCTTTTAACACACAGCTGCTTTGTATCTTGTGGCAGTAACTCTGCTCTGAGATGTAGAGGAATTATTCCTCACTGAGGTATGTTTACAGTGGCCTTTTTGTCCCTAAGCAGGATTATACCAAAACTACCAAGACAAATTTTGGTGCAGATCTGGATCACGTTCTTTAAATTTATGAGAAAGGGCACCGATCATGGTGAAGTGCTGGAATCTCCAAAAGCCCTTCTTGTTACTTGTTAATAACAGCAACAACAAACCTGTATTTTACACTATTATAGTTAAACTTAATAAATTAGCAACAATTAGCGGTTTGCATGCATGCTAAACCATGGATGTGGACTTGTGGAACTTATCGATCAGCTGCAGTCTGTCTTTTAATTAAACCTGGCTCTACCTTGACCAGCTACAGCAGCAAAATGCTATTTAAGAATTGATGCATCAGTGTTGACAATCTTAAATAAGATACTGTATCCACTTGCAAAGGCCATATTTCTGCAGAATGGCTTGACTTTTGCAGGATACTGTATGCACGATTTTACTTACGATGATTTATTTCACATTGTTTACTCTTATAGGATCTGAGTACTCTTTCCACCACTGCCCTTTAAATAGCAGGAGTAACATTTTGCCCATATGCTCCCAGCAAACTTCCCCTTCCTCATCCTTACTGTTGTTGTCTCATGCATTTACCAATGAAACTTACGGATTCATAAACAAGTCAGCTTGGCTAAATCCCTGCTTTGTAAAGCTCTATTCATGAAGTGATAGCTGGTCCACTCAAATTTTGCTTCCTTTTACTGTTTGCAGCTACTTTTAGAAGTCACTTGGACTAAAGGCTTTGGCCGCTCCTAAAGGCTGTGACATAAAAATGGAGAGAGGGTTGGTGTTGAGGCGGAAAGGCATCCAGGGCGAGACACTCGAATGGCTTGCATTTGTATATCTGAGAGTGTTTCTATGTATAGGTGGGACGGCTTTTGGTGCTGGATTTCCACGTGAGTACCTGTGTGTGTGTGTGTGTGTCATCGTTGCCCGGCAGCAGAGAGGTAACACAAAAATGAACACCCTGCACAGATGTGTGTGTGTGTCACCAAGCCACTGTAGCAAAAACACGTCCATACGAGTGAAGGGTCACTAAAGGAAAGGCCTGCACGTAGGCATGGTGCGTTGCTGCGAGTATGCTAACTTTAAATGTTCTCTCTCAGTGTTCATATTCATTTATTTATGCTTGATAAGTGTGTGTGTGTCTGCATGTGTGTGTGTTGGCGAGCTAGCTCCCCCAGGCTCTTTGCTATCCTCTCTGTGTGTGACATTAGCAAGGGACGGAAGTCTGAGCACTGTGCTGCCAGTACATCTCAACATCAGACACACACACACACACACACACACAAACACACACACACACACACAGTCAAAAACAAACAAACGGAGGCTGGCAGATACTGGAGATGAACATCTGCAATATGACTTGCGCTTGGGGAGAGCTGAGTGCGTGCATGTGTTTGCGAGCGTGAACAAAAACATATCCATGACTTCCCATCCATGGAAAGGCAAGGGGAAGATTATGCTGATTGTGGGTTGCGTAACAACATACGTGTAATGTGCATTATGAGATTGCATACATTACATTATGTGGATTATCTAAAGCCACAGTTCGGGGGCCTGTCAAACTGCCAGGGCCAGTTAGAGGAAGGCTTAAACTCTCATTGCTGCATGGAGCTGCGTGGAGGCTATCATGCACTCCCTGTTTGGTTTGTTGCACATAATGAGTCACCAAACACCTGCATTATGTTACATTAAATCATATTAGTACGCATGAAGAGCTTCACATGAAAGATCATGATCAACTTGTGATCCAACACCTGCACATCACATTACATAAAACTGCCAGTCAGAATTAAATATCATGGTATAATATGTGTAATTGCGGAGGATATAATTTTGACAATTGATGTAAAGAACACTGGAGCCAGATGGCGATCCTATACTCATCTAGATTACTGAGTATTTCATATTAAGGAGTGGGTACAGGGATAAAGAGCAGACTGTCATTTCATCAGGACGTTACAGCAACACCTGACTGCAGTTTTTTTCTTTGAACTGTCATTTAGTTGACGGCGTGTCCAAACTTCAAAGTATTTTAACTGGCTTTTGGGAAATTATTCATCTTTCAGTTTTTAAAATCTCAGTTTAACACTAGTGCAGACATCAGTGCAGCAATAAATCTGCCTTTCCGAAAGCTATAAAGCTCAGTTTCAGTCATGTTTTATTTAAAGAAGTGCTGTTTTTCCTCAAATATATGTAGCTTATAGCCTTCTCAATCAAAATTCTGCATTCTTTAACCCCTAAAACTCATCTCTGTGCATTAAAGTTGCATATTCAGATGCTTATCTCTGTAAAAAATGATCCCTTTCTGATTTAAATGGCTTAAATGTAACTCAACACGGTGGCTTCCTCTAGAATCCGCAGATACATGAAGTCCACACCTCCCACTACAAACACCCCTCCCTGCTTACTGCAGATCGAGCACCTCAGTTCACCTGCAACTCTGCTCAAACACTATAAAATGACTCTACGCTACATCATGAAAAAACTAATTCAGCCATACATGTTTGCAACCAGTTCTGAAGAAGAATTGGTTGCAAACATGAACCAATTCTGTCAACTTGTAACCTACCGTGCAAGTTGACAGAATTGGTTCCTTAGGTTTAATACGTATGAAACCATAGAAGACTGAATCAATGTTTTTGAGACCATAATTGGTATGCTGCAATTTTCAAACATGTAAAAAAACACCATATGTACATGCTGACAAGGTGTTGCAGTGGCATAGATTGGCTCATTACTTTGCTATGTGGACCAGTCGCAATATGTTGATGGTGCTGACAAAGGGGATAGGCAGCTCGAGAATCTTGTAGAAAAGTAGAGGAGCTTGTATACTAGCTTAAGCCAGTTACAGCCCAATACAAAGAAAAAATAAAGTAGTACAGAGAACTATTGCGACAGGAATTTACCAACATGTTAATCCAGTCAATGAGCTTCCAGACCAACAAGTCTTAATAAGACCTGCAGATGAATCTCTGTGTGCCAACTTTGAGTGTGACCATGCTATTAGATATCCTTAGAATTAGGGTCAACATGAAAGTAAAATAACATTCAGTGTTAGTTTGTCTTCTTTGCATCTTACAAAATGGAGGTCAGTGTAGTCCTAGGAGCTTCAGGCTGACGTAACTGGACTCCTCATTCAAGAGGCTCTTGGGTTCAGTTAGAACTGAAGAAACCTTTTGGGTAAGAGATGAAACAACTTCAAGAGTTTAAAAGACAAGTCCAGTTGCATTTTACTAAAGCTCCTAGAATAACCTTAACCCATGGACATTATTATGTTTCAGTGCTGCCCCCCCCCCCACCGGCATTGGAACATGTCGACAAGATAAATATGATCCTTTAACTGATATTTTGGATGTTACAGTGAGTTTCCCTCTGATAAATAAATCAGCAGTATTTGTTGTTAATAGTTTGTCATTTATGCCCATATTAAAACATGTCTTAGCACAACTAATTGTAAAGATCCCACATTTAGTTCAAGGTTACTGCTGCCCAATACAATTATACTAGTTCCCCTGTTCAAACACACCCACAGCTGGTTCTATCCCAGTGGTCTATCCAGTTATTCTTCCCTCTGATCCCTGATCATGGCTTTGTAGAGGCAGTTATTAACCTTCAGCCCCAGAGCCCCGCTCATTAAGTTCGTTTTCTAATGTAGGCTTAATCTGGGGGTAGAATGAAACATTCATACACACTCCACCATTCATCTGCCTGCTGATACTTCACCAAACCTCTCTGGCCTTTACAGCCTAAAGGGCCCACTGACACTTTTCTCATTTCCTGCTCTGTATCGTTCTGCCATTACTCTTGTCTCTTATCATCTACGTGGCTCTTTTCTCTCGCTCTCCATGTCTTCTGTGTTATTTTTCCTCAAGCATTTCCTTTCCTTTCCTTTCCTTTCCTTTCCTTTCCTTTCCTTTCCTTTCCTATCCTTTCCTACATAATTGCCCCTCTATTCCATTATCAGCATGACAATCTGTTGCTTGCTTGGATCTCAATCACAGATTCAAACATGCTTTTAGATGGATCAAAGTACATATTAAGAGCTACCACACACACACACACACACACATGCAGGCGTGCACACATCATGGCATCACATGCATTGCATCTCCACACCCACACATTGCCAATTACTGGCTTCAAAGACTGAATAAATGCTGTGTAGTGTGTTATCACTGAATATTCACATGCTCACCCACACGCTTCCAAACCCCCCCACTCTTATTACACTTGTATGAGTACACACAGCCAGCACGCACGTACCGTACGTAAAACATGTATGAAGGTAGAATAAGAACAGACCTTTGTGTGGCTTTCTGTGTGTATGTGAGGGAACATAAAAGCATATAGATGAGCTGTGATTGTCCGTGTAATGAAGGCTTGTTACTCTCAGATCTGCTGGTTGAATAGGATGTCGGATGAGGGTCAAACGCTTCAAAAGCTCTTTCATGCCTGCCTCAGTTAGGTTGCATCGACCTCTGGGTCTGCGGATCGATTGACCAGCCTTAATTTGACCCATTTGGAGAAACAAGAACTCTCTAATTGAACTTCGAAATTCACATGCACACTCGCGGAGAGGCAGTTATGCAGTGGCAAGTCATCAATAACAACACCAGGACTTATTTTTGTTATTGTCTTGTTTTTACCCTCTCAATGTCTTGTAGCATTTTAGTCCTTTTTTCCTGCTTTGATATTCTTCTCCAGCTACAAAATGCAATAAAATATAATATAAATTACAGCTTTTTGATTTTAGATTTACAACAAGATTTGAGATTTCAATTTTTTTTTCATCAGAACAGCACATAGTACCAATATAATCAATGTTATTCACTTCACCTGTCAGTGGTCATGATGTTGTGCCTGACCGGTGTACATATGGACATCTATCCAGTTTTGTTCTGTTTATCTGGGCTTGGGTTGTGGTGGCAGCAGGCTGAACAGGTAATTCCAGACATCCCTCTACCCAGAAACAATTTCCAGCTCCTCCTGGTGGTCCCAAGGCATTCCCAGGCCAGATGAGATATATAATCCCTGCAGGCAGTTCCGGCTCTACCCTAGGGTCTCCAAAAGATGGCACCCAGGAGATATCCCAATCTGGTCCCTGAACCACCTCAGCTGGATCCTTTCAATGTGAAGGAGCAGTTACTCTACTCACATCTCCCTCTGGATATCCCAGCTCTTAAACCTATCTCTAAGATTGAGCCCAGCCACCCTTCAGAGGAAATTTTCAACTTCTGACCACGACCCAGAGCTCATGACCGTAGGTGAGGCTCGGAACATACATTGGCCGCTAAGTTGAGAGGTTTGCCTTCCAGCTCTGCTCCCTCTTTACAGCAGTCTGGTACAATGCCTGCATTACTGCTGACACTGCACCCAACTTCATCATCCCTCATGAACAAATCCCACGATACTCCTTCACTCGAGGCAGCAACTCACCCCCGAACCCAGAGGGAGCAATCCACCAGCATCCAGCACTACTACTTACTGGTGTCTTACCAAAAAGAGAAGGCAATCAATCATTCAGTGATGGGTTAGTTATATCAAGCAGGTTCCATGCCTCTTTAGGTTGATTTATTGCTTTTAGCGGGAATAATGAGTAACAATGGATGCCTGTGTGATGCAGAATCTTTAATTATGAGACAGAAAACCGTCACTGTGATTCTGTAACTTTTCTTATCATGAGGAAAGTTGATGTTTCTCACAGCAACACAAGAGCTGACTGTTAAAACTGCAATCTTCGGGGGAAATAGATGTAAAACTGTTTGGTGAAAAGCATCATATCTCCAAATCTTGACTGTTGCGCATTAATTTTCTCCAGTGACGCCAATCAAAGGATTTAGAGGAGCAACCGTCCAGTCCCAGCTCCACACAGACTCCACTAACCTCACTACCACTTCCTTCCCCTGATGAACTTACCTCTCGGAGCTGCCTGGAGCTGCTGGTCAGAGGCTGCAGTTCAATTCATATTTTAAAAGAGAGAGACGACAGGCAGGCAGAAAGTGCATTTCACTCACATTTACTCTGAGCTCTCGTGTATACATGCTGTGTGTTTTTCTTTCTATTGATCTTCTTCGCCCTCCTTGCCAAATAATGCCCCAGTTACATGGGAGAAAACGGTATCGATCCAAAGATAGAAAAGCAGCCGGGGGGCTTGGACGAAACTCATTTCACTGAGGATTTCTCATTTCTCTTGTCTCACTCTGGTTTTATCTCTCTCTGTCACACACACACATGCAGTCACCCACTCCTCCTATACCCGTAATGATAACGTTAAAGACTTTTGTATCTCATTAATCACCATAGCAACAGTATTGGACCTACTTTCTACCCTGCCTTTCTTTGTTTAACTCTCTCTCTCCTGCATGCACACATTCTCCTCCACTATACAGCCATCTATGCTCGGCACAGAATGGATATTATTGGATGTGACATACTGCTGATGCACACTCATCGTATCTTGGATTTCGTTGCTGAAGGATGTGCTGCCGGTTTCTGAGTTATTGTGTGCACGTGTGTGTGTGTGTGTTTGTGTGTCCATGTGTAGGAAACGGAGCTGTGTGGGTGAAGCAGAATGACTGATTGTCTGCAGAAAGCTGTGGCAGGTGTGTTACCCCCAAAGGGCAGAGTTACATTGTTAACAGAGCAGTGCTACATCTGTGTGTGTCTGCCTGTGTGTGTGGTCGCTTCAGGCCCATTCATATAACTATGTAATATGAATTACTGCTGTTTACGTAGGTTGTGTGAGTGTAGAAACCAAGTTTGTGCGAGTGCAGAGTAGGTGAGAACAGCTCAAGATGTCTTTAAGGAAGAGCAGATGGGAGCTCAAATGTTATTGGAGCGTATGCTACATGATTCATTTAGAGTGCGTATGTGTTCCTGCAGCTGATTGTGTATGTATGTGCAGTTGTCACCCTGAGGGGGTTGTGTAAACAGAGTTTCATACCAGCCACAGCACAGAACATTAGGGGATATGAGAAATCCTCAACATTATGGATGGTAATTATTTAAAGCTCCGTCTTTTGTATTCATAGATAGAAAGCGAGCCAGGCAGAACTCGCTTTGCATCCAAACCATTAATCTGCTGTTAAAGTAGGCCTGGGCGGTAAAAGAACAGTGATATGTATTGTAAAATAGTTTGACAAAATGTTTGATGGTTTAACTGGTGTTGGACGCAAACCACCATGAAACTATGAACAAACTCCAACAAACTCCCCAAATCATAAACAGCTTATATACATTGATAACAAAACTCCTTTTACCCCTGTCCTCGTGGATTTCCCTGCAGGTCTCCCTTTTTGCATTAGTCCATCAAGAAAAACTCCCATGATCCTCTGTCCCCACCTACCTCCACCTAAGTGACACACTCTCAGTGACTGATTCCATGGGCTGACGGTCTTGACGTAGGGATTCACATGGAAGTCGTTGTAGGGTCGACTTTTGGTGACACCCAGTCCATGGCAGCTTCTCAACCTTGGTTTCCTTTCATGTGCTTCTGGGTACCAAACCTTTATAAAAACACTGTTACATAGATCCTGAGTTAAAGAGTTTCTTTAACTTTTGCTTGTCTTATCCCATCTTACTGATGTGTAGTCAGTTTACCTCCAAGTTAATTCTACTTGCTTCTTTTGTCCAAAGTGCATCAAAGTGAGATCTTGATTTTTAGTTTATTTCTGTAAATTTTATATTGTTGTGTGCATTAAAGTGGTTGAATTCAAACTAAGGTTAGTCATAATTAATAAATAGGTAATTAAAAATGATCAGTAGTTATTGAAATAGAACATTTTATTGTTGTAATGTTCCGCTAGTTCACTTTTTGGTTTCCATCTAGGTTTCTCTTGTGGTTATTTAAAACAGCAGGCATGTAACTGTTTATTTGAAACTGTAGCCTGACTGAGGCAGATACATGCTGAAGTCAACTTGTCCGTGTTCTCTGCAATGACTATCTGATGGCGTTACTGTTTCTAAATCCCCTCAAACATATTTTGCTTTTCCTTTTGTGAAATTTCTCGTTTTCCTATTGGCTGACATATACACTCTACAGTAAGGTAATATCTGCCACATATAAGCCGGGCTGATTTATTGGTCTAGCTCTAAGTCAGAATTTAATTTTAAAAATCAATGACAGAGAGTAAAATTAGATTTCATAAATACCATTGTGCCACTTTGAGACATCGAAGTAAACAGCAGGCAACTTTCATTTTCTCTCTGTGTCCTTCTTAGTTTCTATTTTAAGATGCATTTCTGAGCGATCCTCATTGGAAAACATGTAGCGAATAGTATTTTTGGTAAGTTCTTTTCAGATCTTTCTTCAGTGCAAATAAAAAACCAATGAGTGGAGATTAGGGCTGGAATTAGTGAGTATTTTATGATGTATAAAGCAACCAAATGTGGAAAATCAATCTCTTGTTCAACCAACAGTCAGAGACTCAAAAACTAATTAGTACATTATGACCTGAGCCTGTGTACAGCTTGTAGTACGAGTTCTGCACTTGGGTCCAGTTTAAAACTACAGGATCTGAGTCAGAGCCAAGTTGCACCAAAGCTGCTCGTTAATTTTGTCATTTTTCTCTGTGGCTTTCCTTTAGGTGGTTCATTCTCTAAAAATTGGTTGAGGTTCTTTCTTGCTGGCTGCGTCAGACTGTAAGACATTAAATCAGAAGTGCTCCTGCAGGTGCTGGTGAGGGGATATTGCTCTCAGCAGGGATTGGAAATTTGAAGTCTGGGGCAAAATCTATAACAACTCCAGAGCTGTGTTGTTATGGTGGAATATCAATTGTGTTTCTCAGCTGCTTCGAATCACAACCACGGATGAGCTTTTGGATGCAGCATTTGGTAACGTACCCTGGTGCACTGACACTTTGGCTCATCATTTTGTGTGATTGGTTTTCGTACAGAACGTCCACCTGTGGGTGATACACCTTGCAATTCCCGGACCTACTTTTTTCTGCTTGTTGGTATAGTTTCTCCTCTGACAGGCTGACGTGTTGTGTTTGAAGTAGGTGAAGGATGTGATGTGAAGCCTTTATCTCTGCTGCTGTCAGTGTGACATCGCTAGTATATTTGGTGCCCAAGGCAAGATCATCAGCACCCTGCCTTCTTTAATGAGCGAAGCATGCAGTGACCACTACTTGTAAGAGCTAGTCCTATAAATGAAGGAATTATCTCTCAAAAATGCAACTAAAATTTTCTTGTAAAACAGCACCCGTTAACATGTTTGAGACTACATCCACTTAGAGCAGACAGAAGTGATTCAGCAGAAAGCACATCAGTGAGTGTGATTAGAATTTGAGCGGGGTGGTGTCAGGCAGCTAAGCCTCCTGGTCATGTCGAAGCAAAGACATCAGCGCTACCGTAGATGACTTGCAGTCAGACCTGTCATCCAGCCGCCCCGCCTGGCTGCTGATATTGAGTGCTCCTGGGAGCACGAGAGGCTGAAAGGTACCTCAGCAGAAAGAAAAGTACTAGAACATATTTAACAGCTCGTCTTGCTGTTACTACACTGTCACTACCTCTGTGGCACTTTGTGTGGACCTGCAAACCCCAAGTGTATTCAGCAAGCCTTAGTGAGGGCTGTCGTCCTTATCAAATTGAGTTTCGTGTGAAAAAAAACTAACTTAAATAAGGAAACATAGTTCTTTTGCTTGTCCTTGCACTCACAGCGCGGTTGATGGATGTATTGGTATGTTGGTTGACTGAAGTTACATGTGTGCTTAAAGGGACCCAAATTGGCTGCAAGGCCACATTTTGAACCCACCTGCTCAGCCCTGCTAGACTAAATTTGTGCTTTATTTTATCTCTCACTGACCATTAGCACACCGTAATAATAAAACACATTGACTGCACTTAGTTGTTTTTTTTTCTCCTGCACAGGTCACAGTGTATTTTTTTAGACTTTACACAATGTTGTGCTACAAATGAGCATGCTAACACTGCAAGTAGCAAGGTTGCAAAGTTTTTTGTTTGCATTGCTGGAAACATTGTACAATTTATAGTTCCATGTACAAAAAGTATGTTTTGGTGTGGGTTTGCAGCATTAGTTTGACATTTTCAAAATAAGCATATGAGCTTCTTGATGAGATGATTGATACCACTTTCACTGCCATACATTCATGCACCTATATCAAGTAAAAACTGTGCCCGATTTAAAGTCCGACTACTACTTCAAAGTAATCTCCGTGCGCAGAGATACACTGCTCCCTGTGCTCCTGCCACGTCTCTGAAAGTCTTGTTCTGACAACTTGCATGTGTGCGTTTGCGATTTCACCATGGACCTCAAACTGATGTGTGTCAAACTGACCTAACCTTCACGTTGAGGATCATCACTGCTGATGAGTGGGGTCGAGCTACAACGTTGAGACCAGTGGAAGACCCTGAGGAAACAGAGGAATTTTGCTTTAGATCAGCAGTGTGACCAGGAGCATCGTCGTGATTTTGTTTGACAGTCAGAGGGTTTGGCATTGTGAATTCTTTCCCCAAGGTCAGACTGTCAACGCTGAGTTCTACTGTAAAAATCCTAAGGCATCTGTTGGAGAACAGTTGACACAAGTGACCTGAAAAGTTGGCATGTCATTATGCCAACACATGACCGTTTGCAACACACCAGTTTTGGGCTCCACCAACACAGTCGTTGCTTCCCACCCCTCTTGCCAGATTTGCCTCCCTGCGACTTCCTTCTCTTCCCCAAAATGAAATTCAAGTTGAAGTGTCACCATTTTGAAACAGTGGACGAGATGACGCTTGTTGCACTTACAGAACGGGACTTCATTGAACGTTCCAAAAGTGGCAGGAGCACTGGGAGCAGTGTATTGTTGCATGAGAAGATTACTTCAAAGGTCAGGGTTTTGTAGGCAAAGTCTCACAACTTCTTGATTGCCCCTCATATGCTAAGTATGTTGCTTGAGCAAGGAGGTGGTTAGCCTAGCTTAGCATATAGATGGGAAGCAAGGGGAAACATCTCGCTTAAAATACATAAAATACAAGTACTAAAATCTGTAAAACTCATCAGTCTTTAATTTAACAGCAGGTTTTGTGAGTGAATTTTTCGACGAGTAGATGCTAGTCGCAGTGATTTCCTGGAGTCTCGGTTACCAGTCTTAATGCTAAGCTAAAATGCCTGGCTTGAGCTGCATAATTAACATTCAGACACAAACGGCATCAATCTTCTGAAATAACTTGAAAAAGAAAGCTACTAAAGTATATTTCCTAAAATGTCAAAGTGTGGCCTTGGAGGTGGGGTCTGTAATTCTGGAGAATGATTGTTGACAACTAGTTTGCATATTTAAACAGTGAACCAGATTAACCAGACTCCCACTGCCCTCGTTCACCATGTCTTCTGCGCGAGTATAAATGAACACAAACTCGATCCTGCACAGGACATGCAGGAGTAGTTTTGCAGCAGTCCAAGCCAGAATTGTGTGCAAACACCAGATTTATTTCAGCGCACACAGACCGGAGAGCCAGCGAACCGTGAGGAGATAATCGTTAAATTTGACCCAAAAAAAGCACATAGGATTAGAATCCCCGAGTAAACCTTTAATTACCTTTTATAAGCACAAGTAATATGTTCAGGGAAAGTGGGCAATCCATTAAAGTGGCTAGTACCGGATAAATAACTCCAGGAGGACAGTGAGCGGCATTATAGGATCATTCAAGGGTGTATTTTTGTTCCAGCTCATTTCAATATGTGACAAAATGTGCCGTCGTCCTCCAGAGGGCACACAGAGCGGGTCAGACAGGCAGGTGGTGGCAAAGTCAAACTCCCAGTTGTGAAAACAGAGTCTGAAGACGGGTATGAGTCATCCCCTCAGCCGACTTACACACCTCTGAAAACATTCGGCGTGCAGTAGTTCGGTGTGTTTGTGTGCGTTTGCAGGTTATTGACCATCTATGTGTGTGTGTGTGTGTGTGTATGTCTTTTGGCAAGGCAGGCAGCCAAATAGGCAGTCAACTGCAACAGTGACTCACTCAGTCGCTCGCCCTCGACTCAATGCGCTGCCATTCAGACAAGACAGCAACCCATTCGGAGGTGTGAGGGTGTTTCATTGTGCTGCATTTGTGTGTTTGACTTGTACAAGGGCTCGCATTTCATTAATTCATTTTTTGCATGTCAAAGTTGCATTTCTCCTCGTTGGCATTGCCTGTTTGTCCGTCCGTATTTGAAAGTGAGCTCCGTGTTTTGGTTTGACCTTTGGAATTCCCTCGGTCTGTCACACGCCGCCGCTTCACTATAGATTTACTGTTTACTTCATATGTGCGCTCTGCAGAGAGCCAGACACTGGGAAAGAGAGAGAGAGCGAGAAAAGGGGAGGGGGAACAACATAAATGTTTAATTTCTCGGTGGAATTTATGCGATTTTTGATATTGTTCATGTATAATTCATAGCGATGTCACAAATTTGAGTTAACGGGGACGAAAATACAGAAACAAAACAAGAAACAGAGATGTATGTGTGGCTGAACAGCTCATACCCTGCAGGTCAAAGGACTTTTAAACACTCATATTCTAATAAAATAACCTTTTAAAAGCTTTCTAAGAGATGCCGAAGGTGTGCCGGAGTTTTATGTTCTCGCCTTGTGCTGCATGGATCATGGCTCTGATCGATATCTGCATCCTTGCGATGGTTTACCAACAGCACCACTAATGAATACGTTAGTAGGTAATTGAGATGCATTCCTAAGAGGGCGAGAGGTGAGCCGGGTTCAAATTAAGTCCCTCAAACATGGTAGGGTCGGAATAATTAAAAAGTCTTTTTCATTAGCTGCTAACCAACAGAACTACAGATGAGGTTGTGGGTTTTTTTCTCACTCTCTGTTTTTCTTTGATTAATTGATTCTTTCCTTCTTTCTTTCTTTCCCTATATGTAATATATTCAGTTCAGAATTACTTCCTTGGTTCTAAGTCATTTAGCATGGCAACTATTTCCAGCACTGACATGATTGGTTTTGCTGAGCTCGACTTACCCACCGACTAATTTGTAGCCATATGTTCCGCAGATGCTGATGTGTGCAGATGGTGTTGTTTTATTGCAACGGTGAACGTACAAATCAATAGCGCCACAAAGAGAGAAATGGAGGGAAGGGGAGATTGGATGTAAAACAAGTGAGCAGTTGGAAAAACTCAAAGATGGAGGAGTCGGTTCGGGCAACGTTGTCATTAACGGAGGAGAGAAAAATTAGGAATGGCACGGCAGGTGGAGGCAAATGAGGGATGGAGCTCCGAAGTCGACTCAGACGAGGGCGAGAAGATGGAGGAAAATAAAGGAAGAAGGTGATGAAGTGAGGGAAAATGCAGTAACAGAGAGTGTGGAGAAGAGACTACAGACAGAGGTGAAAAAGGTGCTGAGAGGTAAAAGAGGTGAGGGGAACAGTGGAGATTAACAGAGATGCAAAGAGGAGCACATGGGCCGCTGCAGGAGGTGGAGAATGGATGGATGATTACAATGGAGATGGAGTGCGGGACAAGATTAAACCTAATTAGAACATATAATGACTTTGTAAGGTGAAACGAATGGATGGAAGCCATTATCCTGCAGATAAAGAATGGAGACGGGCCAGCTCTTTAATGAGGAATAACACTGATTTCAATCAGGGCCACTTATTTTTTTGGAAAATCTCGTGGAAGGTTGCAGCAGATTCAGTCAGGGCACCGTTTTTTTTGAGTGTGTGCGAGTTCAAATTTCACGTGGTTGCATGATGAGCATTAGGCTGTCGTACTTTTTGTTCTTCGCTGGCTCAATCCATCTCTCCCGTTGCATGTTTCACTGATGAAGCTGATGCAGGTGGTGCAGGAAGATAGCGACTGAACCAGTAAGGAAGAACAAGTACTACATTCAGTCACAACAGCTAACACAGTGCTGCAACATTAAATGAAAAACTAATCACAATCATCATTCTGGCTTCCCACTGTCAAAAAATGATCATGATCACAGTGATGGTTAAAATGCATTCTGCAGGTAGAAAACAGTCCACGTACATAAAACCACTTGGTTAAATCTGACATTAGAATGCCTTATTTTACTGTTTTAAAGTACTTTTTGGTCACACACTTGTCTGAGTTACCTAGCCGGAACATGAGGCGTTCAGGGGACGTCGGTAAATTGCACTGTCTGTCTATAAGCGGTTGTTTAGCAAGTGAAGAGTTTAGCCTGTGCGAAGTTTATAGGACTAGGCTGAATGTCCAGGAAAAGACTGGTGGGAAAATTCACGTATTTCATGATTACATTGCAAATTTCAAGTGCAAAACTAGAGTATGTAATGATTGAAGCTATTCATTGTCATGCAAGGTTGATTAGAACGTCGCTGTACCAAAAAAAATAATGAGGAGGTATGGTTCTACCAGTGAAAACATAGGACATAAACAAGCCCTGAAATAGGCAGAGCTTGAACAGAGAAATGAATGTAGATTTACAAAAAGAATAAGCAATGGAGGAACGTATGGAGGTAAGTGAAGTGTAGATTAGAGATTTATGAGGAACTGGCAGAAAAAGCAAAGTGTGAAGAGTGCAAACTCAAGTACCATGTAAATAAGTAGGGCAGAGTGAACAAGAAAAGATGCTAAGGTCAGTGTTGTACTGTCAATATCTGCAAGTTCGTGAAGATCTACTATGAATAAGTCCACACAGACTGTATGACACTACGTTACTAGGAGTAGTGTGTGTGTATAGAACATGTTCTCCAAGCATAATTACAACAGCTACAAGTCTGTGGAGTCCACAGCTGTCCATGTGCGCATCTGCAGGGGAGTATAATCCAGGCTTAAGAGAGAAACAGAGCTTCATCCATTTAGAATGAGACAATCCAGCGGTACGTAATGATTTGCCAGTGCAAGATAGAAGGAAGAGCAAAGTTTGGGGAGGAAAAGGAGCATTTTTAAAGGAGGGGGAGAGATTAGTTTTAGGATTTTGAAAATGAAAGACGAAAATAGAAAAGGAGATAGGAGAGTTGATGATTCTGTGTGGTAGAGAAAAACATGTCACGTTTTCAGCCATGCATATTGATTGAAATGTCTGCTTGCTTAGAAGAAATCTTTGGATTCGTGGGGCTTTTTATGCAGGGTCTGAACTTGTTTTTTTAAAATAACACCTTAATACTTCAGCTTGTTAGGTCAACATTAGTCGTATTTTTTCTATTGGAAAGCATTTGGCTGGATGTCTGTTTAACTGTACTGTGTAAATAAGGGTGACATGACTTGACCCGGTCGGTCGGTTCACCATGTCTGAAATGTAAATTTATTTGCCCTTCAGGACACAAATTACAGTCTGGACAACGGGTTTCTAAACACCCCCTTCCTGGGTAAAACCGAGAGTTCCCCCCGTAACATATCATTATAATCAGAACTGTATAATTTAAAATAGTCAGATATAATGCATTGAAAGCACATGCGCTAATTCTAGACACAAAAGAATGTGTTTTTAAGTTTAAAAAGACTACGTCCCCCCTCTTAGGCCTCACAGTGGTCTGTTCCGCTGCCCTCCATCCCCTAACCCCCACTCACATTAGCCTTAGGTATGAGGGTCTGTGCAGCAATCTGTGGGAGTGTGTCAGTGGTGGCTGACCTTCAGTAAATTAATCCTCCCAGTAAGAACAAAAGCCCCAGTTTGCATGTCTTTGGCCGGCAGAGGTGAAGTCATGTTAGATTAATCTGAATCTTACAGTTATGCTGATCAGGTGTAATCTGGGATTTCACAGGAATATTAGACGTACTGATGTCCTGTTTGTTGCCCACTGCTGGCCGAAATGATAAATGCATCAATGAATTTAGAGTGATGTTTGCATTTACATACATGGCACAGCAGTGGCAACTGCATGAACACAGGATCAATCAGGATCTGATGCTAAATAATGTTCTGTGTTCTTCTGCACAGCTCAGTTGTTTCAGGTTTAAACGGTGGAGTTACTTGTTCTCTAGATTCTACAGAAGGCTATATTGTAAGTGAGGAATTAAAATCCTCAATCTGTTTCGAGTTTAAATAAAAGAATGAATGAATCCAGAGCTCCATCAGAGCTGTTTTAAATGAAGATAACCCCATAATTATACACAAAATAACATTTTAGTGGTTTAATTATGGTATGTTGCTGGAGTTGTGGAGGAGAACTCTTCAGTAGTGCAGATCAACTTTATTTAAAGGATCAGTTCACTACCTTTTCTCCATTACCTGTATTAGTGTCTCTCCATTTTAAGTTTAGCATTTATATCTATGTCTAGATGATGCTCTGATGTTGTTGCGTCCATCTTAATTGGATGGACTACAGATTACTAAGTGTCTTGTACTTTGGTTTACCATGAAAAACTAATGACATTCCCTTCAGCTTCAGTTGTGCTCTGTGTTTAGTGCTAATTAGCATATGCTAACTTACTGTGACAATAAATATAGAAGGTGAAAATGGTGAACATTATCCCTGTTAAATATCAGATTGTTAGCATTGCCAGTGTGACGTTATCATCTAGCTCAAAAACCTAAATATAGCCTCAAAGAGCTACCAGCACGGGGCTGTTTGTCGATTAAGGCTTTGGGCAACAGATCAGAAGGTTGTGGGTTCAAACCCCCATCGGGCCCTTGAGCAGGACCCTTAACCCTCTCTGCTCCATAGTGTGGCTGCACTCTGACCCCACCTTCCTAACAATTGTAGGATCAATAAAATGTATAAAAAAGAAACACCACACCACAGCACCTATGAACACCGCTTCACACCGCTCATATTAGATGTAAATATGGAGAGACTGGTGGGAAAAGCACGCATGCAGGTTTCTAGAGAATGAGGCAAGCCTTGATTTGAGGCGATATTTATCATGTCTTTGCGTGTGGTTCACATCCAGCTCTTGCCCTCGGTGAGCTCGGCTCTCTTCATCAGCACCTTGTGAAAGTCAGAGACATGCTGTCTCATCTAATGTGACACTTGAGAAAGATCCATACCAGGGGCTGAAGCAGAGGTCTCTGTTGCAGGACTCCTTCTTTTCCTTGTCACTGGCGGTACTGTAGTTCTGTGGGAAGAAATCTGAGGGCGATCAGACGCCTACTGATGAGAATATAGACCTCTAATAGGAATTTGCACCTAAATGAAGAAACAACCTCAGGACACCTTTATGCATAATCTCTGCAGGACGTTTACTGCTGCAGAACACATGGACACGCTGCGCTGCTTCACGTCTGACAGTCTGTGCACAGTCATGCGAGGAAACGCCCCGGTGCCATTGCCTTCACATCAACTGTTGAGTGGAATATTGGAATTTAATGGAGGCGCATCTGAAGTAGCTTGTATATTACATTCAGTACAGCATTTAGCCCCAGCCTGGTGATGTGATCGCACCAAACTCGCTCCAGCGGAGATGACTGGGTGGTTAACAAGGTGAGTTTGAGGAGAGGCTCAAGTGTCTGAGCAGGTAGAGAGATGGAAACATACCTTCCATTGTCACACTTAGCATGAAAATACCTCGATTAAAGCAACTAAAAGCACACAGATTGAAGATAAAGAAGAACTGAAATGTGCACACAGTTTCCATAGAAACATTTACAGTAATTATAACACCTCACATCATCAACACCAGCTACTAATATTCATAATTTATGTTCACATAAAGTTTAAAACATCCAGCCTCGGATCATTTAAGATGCAGATGCCCTTCTCTCTCTCTCTCATCTTCTTAACAAATTGCCTCTGTGTCGCCTTGCCTTCGCCCCACAGTAAAATATACGAGTCTCTGGGGCTCTCCACCAAACCCTGCGTTAAATTTAAAGCGTTGAAATATTAAATGCAGGCGTTTGAGGGAGTGTAAACATCCAGATCCGGGGGCTGTGAGGTTCCCGCTGCTGCTGCTGTGTCTCTGCACCGCACTTTCCAAAATCATCTGTCATACTCGGTGTAGGTGGGCTGGAGACACCTTTGATTTTCTCTTGAGAAAGTTTTACTCTCCGTAGGTGGTGCTCTTCTCTTGTCTGGTAAGTCCTGGTATCTGTGATTACTTGCAACCACATCTAGGAGTCCTCAGCAGCTGACGGAGTTGTCACTGAACTCGTGTCATTGTTTTGTGCTCCAGCTGAAGGTGTGTCAGAGCAACGCTTGTATTGTTCTTGTTAACAGAGCGCACCGACTCGTACAAACACGAGCCAGTCTGCAACAACAACACTTCACACTCAGAGTTCTGCAGTGTGAGTTTGAACCTTTATGTCTTGTTTGAGGATCATCTGATATCTGCTGGAGGAGGAAAGTGTGCTTGTGTCTGGTCTCGATGTAATATACCCCGATCAGGCATAACATTATGACCACCTGCCTAATATTGTGTTGGTCCCTGTTATGTGCTCAAAAATGCTCTGAACCATTGGGCATGGACAAGAGGACCTCTCAGGGTGTCCTATGGAGTCTGGAACCAGGACGTTGGCACTGGATCCTTTGGGTGCTCTGGCTTATGCAGTGGGGCCTCTGTCAATCAAACTTGTTCCACTGCATCCTGTTGATGCTTGATCAGAATGGAGTGTAGGAAGTTTGGAGGTCAAATCAACATGTTGGTCCATTGTCATGTTCCTCAACATGTTCCTGATTGGTTGATGTTGTTTCCATGGGCTGCATTTTCCTGCGGGGGTAGGGTATCTTGTAGTTTTTGTTTGCATCTGTTGTGCAGTTGAGGAAATATCTGTTGTTTTCACTATTGCTGCTCTCCTTTTGCACAATTATTGTGTGCATTGTCAAGTGTCCAGCAGAAAACTCTCCACTCTATTACTGGTTCTGCACTGACTTCACCACACGTTTGATGCTGAAGCTTCTTCTCACACTGGAAAGTAGTGGATGATGTAGATTGTGGTAATTTAGCACACAAAACTGTTTCCTCTTCAGTTTTTCCTCCTTCCTGACCCACCGTTTCATGTTTACACCAGCACCAACATGCCTAGTGAATGGTCATGTATTAGTATGTACAGAGAGGACTTCTAAATCTGTGCTAAAGCGCTCGTCATGTTCACTTTAAAATGCAGTTTTAAAATTAAAGCGTATTCATGTGGATGTAGCCTGAGGCCCTCAGTGTGATGATTCTGTATAAGATAAGCGTGCAGGGATGTGTGTGTGTGTGTGTGTGTGTGTGTGCGTTGCGTTACCTGCCGCTAAGCCAGATGGTGGTGTCAAGTGCAGACCACTGAAATCAGCTGCTCTGACATCAAGCCGCCACATCAAGCTGCAGTGGAACTCTTGTACGCGAGCCTCCATATTTGTAGGCGGGTGTTGATGGGTGAGCCTGGCGGAGCAGCAGGAAGGTCAGACCGACTCCGGGACTCGCTGCACCTGTTCGCTGGAGTCCCTGTTTAACTTTGCCTCTCTCCTCTTGTCTCCCCGTGAAGCAGAGGGCTGGTTTCACCCATGACTGCGCACGCCGGTTGAGCGTGCTCAGCATAATGAACGAACACACTCAGACAGATGCGGGCAGCAGCAGTAATTAACAGCTAACTGCGAGAAGCCATTATCATTAGAGGAACGAGGTGGGATCAGACGCTCCCACCTACATAATGGACAATTAGTGTGTGCATTGTCAAGTGTCCAGCAGAAAACTCTCCACTCTTTTACTGGTTCTGCAGTGACTTCAGCACACGTTTGATGCTGAAGCTTCCTCTCACACTGGAATGTAATGGAAGTTTTAGATTGTGGTAATTTAGCACACAAAACCGTGTCCTCTTCAGTTTCTCCTCCTTCCTTTCGTGCATTTTTGACATTTCACAGCTACAGATGGCCGACCTGTCCCCAGAAAAGTTCCTCCGGAAAGCATAAGTGACGATTTCAGGTTTGTCAGATGAAATGGGACAAACATTAAAAAGGACTTCAGTCATTTTCTTTGCCATTTTATCAAAGATTGTCCGCACAAAGTTCACAGTGAAGTGTAACTTCACTTATGAAGAAATAAAAAAGGCAATTTGAATGAATTTTTGAAGCAGCGTAATGCGCTGCAGGCAGATCTTTTCATGCGTTATTACTCAGGTCTGACCCTGGATGCAGCTGCCATGTGATGCTTTCCCGCGACAAATCTCAGAAGTGGAGCGTTCTATGAATTTCAAGCTTTAAGATGGCGACAGATTATTTTTGCACTTTGGTTTCAAACTGCACCGTGTCCGCGTCGAGGCAAAGTATTTCGAAAACTAACTTGAGGTGATTGGATGTAACTCTTTACGCTTTCTTTAATCTCGTGCGGGATTGATTCATCGTCGTCGCCGTGGAATCTGAGACGGAAAGCGTTTTAAAATTATGAATGCATTAGAGGCCCGACAAATCGGGTGAAATTGCCCTCCCTCCCTCTATCGCTGCCACTTCAGTTTGAGCTAATGGAGCCGCTGTGAAGGCCACGCTGAGATTGATCCGCACTTCACAGATTATACAAGATATTCTGACTTGCATGTGTCTTTTTTTGCCTGGATCTCTGTCAGACAGAATATTGTAATTATTGGAGCAACTGTGGCTTTATTTTTCACTCTAGTGGGGCTTTAACGATGGCGTGCAGGATGTTGGATCGCACCAGAGGTTTATATATGAATCTAGATTGTGTGACTGTCATTGTGTGCGTATAGGATTTGTATTCCTCAAGGTTAAAATGGAAATCCACACTGCCCATATTAGTCAGGCTATATATCTCCTCTAGCCCCTAAAATCTCCTCCTTTTTCACAGTGCTGCCTCATTTCCTCTGCTCAATGCTCCAGCTGATGATTTCCTCCTTTTGTCGGCCACATCGTAAATATAAACTGTTGTTTTCTAACCTCCATTCTCCTTCTCTCTCCTCCCTCGGCCTCGTCCTCTATCGATCGCAGCTCCCATTAATTAACAGAATTTATTTCTAACGAGCCCAACACTGATTGCCGTGTTCCAGCCGTAGAAACGGCTCCTCGTGATGCTTCAGACAGACCTTCAAACGCGAGGTCAGAGTAATCAGACTGCACTCTAGGCCACACTGCACCGTGGATGATTCGAATTGCCGCTACTGATGAAGCCCCTGTCGAGGTTTTCGCACCAAGCGGCCGGAAAATAGCTGCTTCCGGTGCCGACTTGTTCCTCGTGAACAAAATATCAAGGGGCGATTTATGGGTCTCTGAGCATCTGGGGGCTTATGCTTCTGCAAAACGTCTCACAAGAAGGGTTTCCTAGAGGAAAGAGGATGTGTCCGTGTGTGTGTCAGTGTGTGTTAGTGTGTGTTGTCAGATCGGCAAACCTCCTGCTGTTGATCCGGTGATGCAACAGTCAGCTGGCTCAGACTTCAGCACATCACACAGAGGAGAGCCGTCTCCTCTAAAGCCGCTTGATTTCTGTGCACCATTTACACTTTATGTATTAGTTACTGGCTATAAACCAAAAATGAGGTCTTCAACATTGATTGCAATCTGAGACACATTCGGGGCCAGATGTTAAAAAGGTGTAAATCTGTCTCTCTGTTGAGTTATCTCCTCCCGTGTGTAACTGTGTCAGTTAGCAGCTCAAGTAACTCTTAAATTACATTGAAATTAACTGTCCTCAGCTCATATCTCCACAAATTATGTCCATATTGGCTGAGTTACCACCTCCATGTCTGAATGGAGGCTGACCGGAGTTCACACCCAGTCGCATACATATAACTAGTGTTGCCTTTCTAACTGTAACTACGCTGTTCTAGTCGCCTCATCAGCCAGTCAAAGCTCCAACCAGTATCCTAACATAGGAGCAAAGTTGGTCTTCGTCAATGCTACACAACACGTAGATGACCTACTGCACATGTATGGAAGAAGTCCTGCAAGTTAACTCTTGCGACATGAAAAAAAGAAGCAAATTAGCAACAAGTATGTGTCTGCAAGCTTGAAATACTGAAGCATGTGGAACCCTGAAAGTTTTTGTGGTTCTTCATTGCATCATCCAGTTCTTTTGAAATCCCTCAGTGGTTTTTGAATAAAACCCCCAAAACTAATTTCTGTGTGTTAAAGTTACATATTTAGAAGGTTTTTCTCCGTTTAAAGGATCCCGTCCAACCTTAAAATGGCTTTCATAACTGATTGAGCAGGTATGATAAGTTGTACCACAAAAAAAAAAATATTCCCAGATAGTGTAGTCCAAGTGTCCAAGCTTCAAAATGGTTCTCATAATATTGTATTACCTTTAATAGTTCCTGAGATATCATTTAAATCAGTGGTTCCCAACTGGTCCAGCCTCAGGACCCACTATGTTTCTATTAATAACGGTCGCGACCCAACTTTTTGAAGTTTGCTGTTCCTGTTAACAAATTAAGGTATATTTGGATGTAGTCTCCACATGTTTTGATACAGCCTGGGAAAAAAATGGCTTATTTTTTTGCTCATTTTGGTGTATTTGGATGCTTTTGCCAACTTTGGGGCATATTTTGGCCCATTTTGACAGATTCTGAGCACATTTTGGTTTATTTTTGGCACATTTTAGCATAAATTAACCCATTAAGCTGGCAGAACCAAATCAAGAGGTTGATAGTGGGCAAATACTGGTGTCATCACCACTAAATATCCTGCTATTGAAAGCAAACTGTGTCGTAAGAAACACGCCCTTTAAAATGAAAGACCTTATACCACTGCTTTTTTTGCTTCTGCGACCCTCTCAAAATGGCTTCGCGACCCACTTTTGGGTCCCGACCCACCAGTTGAGAACCACTGGTTTAAATGAATTAAATTTCAATGCGTGAAAAAACCATGCTGAAAATCAGTCGATGGACAACTTTTAAAACTAAAAGTATCTCGTATATCAAGCTAAAATCTCACCAATATCGTTATGAACCAGCCTTATATAAATTTCAGGCAAATCAGAAATGGTTGAGCAGAAGATTGTTGTAAAAATTGCATGCGTTGAGATGGAATGACAGATGACAGTTACTTGAAACTCCAAAAATCTTCATCCGTATTTGTCAGTAGTCTGCAGTTTCAAGGTGGAAATGCTCATTTGTGGCACTAATGATGTGTCTTCTTGCTTCTTAAAAAACACCATATGAACGTTAACAAAGTAGAAAGTTGATTCTCGCAGAAGGGGGTCTCTGATACAACCATAATTTGCACAGTTGAATCTTGCGTGTGACATACGGGGATCAGATTTGCAACGGGGCAAACGGCTAAGTGCAAATTAATTGCTTCGGAGTTTCCAATACAAAGCGCTTGGGAGTGTACACGGGGCTTAGGAGCACCTAGATGATGTTAAATCAGAGTGGAACCTCAAAGTAGTATTTGGGTGCAGGAGTCCCGTTTAAGTCGTGCGCTTCCCTCTAATCAGTGCTCACTCAAGTGGCCAGCTAATCCTCTCGCTGAGCTCCTCAAATAGTCAATAAAGGCGGCGTGCGGAGCGGAAGGCCCAAACTGTGGGAGATAGCGACGACTGAAGGCGCTGTTGACGTTATTTGTAAGATGAGCGTTGGAGGGTGAAAGTGAAGAGAGGGAATCTAAGTGACAGTGAGACAGCATGTTGGGATTGGGCTTCCCTAGAAATAGTGGCTGCGCGTCCTCGATCTCTCACACCGCTGTCTGCTTCCATTTGCGTGTCCGGATAGGTGTGTGACCTTGAGGTAACGAGGTCTACTCAGACGCTGATTGCCGCGTCCCTCTGGCAAGGCTGCTGGTAATACAGCGAATTGAATGGCTGCCAAGCTCCCAAAATTTTCACCTCCTAATCTAAATCTCTCTCTTTTTTCCGTACCCTCTTTGTTTCTCTTTCCGCCTTCCTCCCTCTTTTCCTTTGTCCCCTTTCTTCCCCGGACTCCACTCTGGATTTAACTGCCAGGCTCGCTTATCTGCTCCTAAGCCTGCGCTGCTGTGTACGTGTTTGTGCGTGTGTGTGTGTGTGTCATCTCTCAGCTAATTGCACCTGTTAAAAGTCCTGCCAACCTTGTTGCTTAACCGTCCTAGTCATTACAGCAGTGGCACCGAAGGTCCATCCACATTCATTTGCATTTTACAGTCATTGTTTGTGGCTGTGAAGACTATCTAAACTGATGTGTGTGTGCAGCTCCTCGGCGACTATTCTGTTCCTCATAACGACAACAAAGGTTCATTCCAGCTACTTCACATTGTGTCATTTAATGTGAATGTTTAATTGTCTATGCAGCAGTGAAATACTGGAGCTCCTTTCACTCCGTTATCCATGTGTCCACCCACACACTCACAAATAGAGCGACACCCCCTCTCATAATTACAGCAGCCACGTTTTCGCTGGCTTTATTAGCAGGTTTGGAACACAGCGAGAGCGCAGATGCATGTTTTGGTTCTTGGTTTCTGGGCGGATTTATCAGCAGAACAAAGTTTTACAGACAAGGCAAACGTTATTAATAGATAGTGAGGGAAAGTGTTTGAGCTCTGCACCGTTCATCCAGTCACTGCAGCAGAATGTGCAGCTGCAGGACATGCAGACATCTTCTTTTTCTCACCTGTGAAAGTCTGCTTGTTCCACCTTGTTCCCACGTCACTACTAGTATCGCTTTCTTTGTAAAATCTCAATTTAACTCCTTATTTGTCATATTTCAAATTCGTGTGTAGGCATTTAATTAATGGGTATTATTAGACTATAGGACATACTTGTTACCAACAGCAACCCAGATGACGACATTGACTTGCTGCACAGATACTGTTACTTGAAATAAATGCACATGTGAGTTCATTTAATTGATGTTGGAGCTGTAGTTCTCACCACCTGGAGGCTTGAAACAGAAACTTGTAACTGTTCTGGTGTCGGCTTGGGAGGTTTTCCACAGAACTTGTCAATCGGGAAATAAGTGTTACATATTAGCAATACACAATCACATGCATCACTATCTCCTTTGATGTTTGTAGGCTTTTACTTAGTAGACTTTCTGTTCTATTTTTTAGCAGAAAGTGTTGATTTAACACTTGCTTGTGTAACATCCTGCAGGTGTATTAACAGTTTATATGCAGTATCATGGTGTTACAGTATAGGTGTGATTGCAGAACTTATAATATGTCTTCACTAGTTTCAAGCAAATATATTCATAAGATGCATTAAAGCAGAAGATGAATGAGTTGTGAAGGTGTTTAAACTGTTGAGAAAAGACTTGAAACACAGTGTAAAAATCACTGACAGTATGTAAAGTTGGACGAACCCTCCGTGACGTCACCCATAGGTTTCCTGAAGGAGCTCATTGTAGTACCTCCATCCGTAGACGTGTTGGCAGTGCTTCACTCCACCTACCTGCCATCTAAACCAATGATGCCACCCTCTGTCACTCACAGCCAGCTTATTTATGTCAAACTTTAAACCCTAATACGATCCTAACTGTTTAGTTATATTAAAGAATGACCCCTCTTACAGTTGTCATGAACAGGAACATTAGAGATCTGAGATCTAAACTGTTTTTTATACCAGGTTGTAAACGTGTTTGTTTCTGCTGTAAGTTGGACATTTTAACATGGGGGTCTGTGGGGATCAACTCGCTTTTGGATCCAGCCTCAAGTGGCCATTTGATGAACTACAGTTTTTGGCATTTCTAGGTTGGCTTTATTTTGACCCCCACAGGTTGCTTCTGTATAAAAATATACAAGACAATCTATTACTATTTAATAAACGTGTTATTTATAGGTGAATGCTACTTGCAGATTCAGTTCTCTGCTGTGTAAGATGCATTGCAGTGAATGTTGGAGATCACACAGAATCTAAAAATGTAATCGTGGATCTAACACGCCAGCTTTTAAGTCTAACTCACCTGTTTCTTGTATGGATTTCTGACACTGACAGTGAAAGACGTTTTTGGTTTTAGACTTAAACCAACTACATCTACAGTTAGCTCAAGTTCAAATTTTGAACTCCTCAAGTCTTGTGATGCCTAACCCTAACCCAACACAGTCCAGGTGTCACTTCACACACCTACTCAAGCCAACCTTAAAAAAACGTACCTTATATGATATGCGGTGTGTGTATGGTGGTTTGCCTCAGCATGATATTGTAATCTCCACTTAACAGTGTAATTTATGAGGAAACCCTCTTATCTAATTGATTTAGTTAATGGTGTCCCAGTGAATAATCTGCTAACGTCACTTTCTGGTTTCTCCTATCAGGCTGACACACACATACACACACCGAGTGCATCACCCACGCATTTCATACCCATAATGATAATGATAATAACTTTCCTATCCCATTAATCACTGTGGTAATGCCACAACAGCACAGAGGCCTGTTCACTCTCTGCTTCCTGCTCTCATTTAGGTTTTTTTGTGCTCTCTCTGATCTTCCCTTCGTTCATTTGAATGTCACACAATACTACAGGGTTGCTCCTTTCACATGGCACTTGAGATAAGTGCTGTCCTACTCATTGTTCCATATTAGTGCCAAAATATTTGCCGCACTGAAATGAGAGGTTTTCACTGTGTCACAGTACGGCTGACAATGTACTTCATGAATCTTTAAACATACTGAGGGGAGACAGAATCTCATAAATATAAAGCATGTGCGCCATCCTGATAAATCTAAAGGCAGCAATGCATAATCCATCAGCCTTTTTCTTTCGTATGAGTTGTCCTTTATTTCCTGTACAGGCTGGTTACTGAAAAGATGGATCAATAAGCATTCATGTGTGGCATTTTCCCCTTCTTTCCCCACTAAGCATGAACGCCTTTTAAACTGTAATTCACAGAAAGTATAATAAATTTGCCTCTGTCTGATTTCATGCAACCAAGAGGGGCATTTATCTGGAGATCGATGGAGTTTTAGGTGATATCTCTATGGGATGTGACATAATGGCTTGATAATTGCATAAATATTGCAAATTCAGTCACTTCAAAACTTGCTATTTACCCAAGAAGAATGTCTTTGATACAGGGCTGAAACTACATTTTAGGTTTTAGCAATAACATGTCCAATATCTAGCTAAAAAAGCCCAAAATGATGCAGTCTTGCGCTGTTCAGGCAGCGGTCTAAAATCCTCAGATCACATATTTTCAATGACATAACAGACAAGCAAGCCAGATGGAACTAGAAATGTTTGGCATTTTTTTCTCCCAAGTCTCATAACAGTGCAGAAGGCATAAATCTGGAAATGGACAAAAACAAAGAAAGAGGAAAATGGCACAATTTAAATATATGCAACCCTCTTCCTGCAGCTCCTCCCTCTCTGTTGGAAGCCCCCCGAAGCAGACGAATACAGACAAACTAAAGGACAACATTTATTTATATCTTCACATGGGACTCAAACCCCAACCGACTGAATAAAGGTTCTCCATGTATTCTGCCCTCACTGTTAGACTCAGACACAGCTATGCAGATAGATAAACTCCTCGACAATTGACAAGTGTATTGTCCTTTTATTGGCGCATCCTTCAATTATCGACAGAGTGAAACTAAAAACAGAAACAAATAAACAATATTTAGACTGTATTCATAAGCATTTACGCATGTATGAAAGCTAAATCTGTGTAACATTCACAAAAGAATAACGCTATCAAATCTGCTTTTCTTTACCTTAAAAAATCGCAAACAACTGTAAATATTGTCTCCAGGACTCTTACTAAACATATAATACTCACAAGCAATGCTTTCTGTAGAACAACAAAGGAGGATGGATGTAAAACACACCAGAGCTGGATTCTGCTGCCAGCCATTTACAACATGGGCTGTTTTCTAACTCTATTACAGACAAAAGTTAACACAACACAACTACAACGCCTCCTGCTGGTGGGAGGGAAAGCTACACCAGCACACTCCTCGCCTGACATCCTTAGGATGTCACCCTTATTTTTCAGGACTGTCGGATTCATTATCAGAGTTCCGGAGCAGGAGTACAGTCTCTGTAACTGGTCTCAAGAAGGTTTTGCACGTGCCACCAGAAGCAACTTTTAACTCAACCTTCCTGACCTTACCATCTTGACTGGGGAAAGTGGTGGTTACAACCCCCATGGGCCAGTGGCTTCTTTTGGCTTGGCTATCTTTTAGAAGTACAAGATCTCCCTTTTGTAGGTTTGGCCTCTCCGAATGCCATTTCCTTCGATTTTGCAACATTGGCAGGTACTGAGTTCTCCAACGGTGCCAGAAGACATTAGAAAGATGCTGCACCTGTCTCCATTGTCGTCTATGCAAGTCTGACTTGTCAAAGCTTCCAGGAGGTACAAGTGGAGATCCAGTTTTCTGGGTAAGGAGAGTCGCAGGGGTAAGAATGAAGGGACAGTCGGGATCAGATGAGACTGGAATGAGGGGTCTGGAGTTTACGATGGCAGTTACCTCAGCTAGAAGGGTAACGAGTACTTCATGGGTCAGCAGCCGAACTGGGTTGGTAGTTAACATTGAGTCGAGTATGCGCTTCACGATTCCAATCATGCGCTCCCAACTTCCTCCCATGTGAGAGGCATGAGGTGGGTTAAAGACCCACGTGCATTCATTCTTGTCCAAGAAATCTTGTATTTTCTGGTTATTGCAGTAGTTTGAAGTTATCCCGAGCTCTTTGCATGCCCCCAAGAAGTTAGTTCCGCAGTCAGACCTCAGTTGCTTTACTGGCCCGCGGATGGAGATGAACCGTCGTAAGGCGTTAATGAAACTGGATGCCTCCATCGATTCAATTAACTCTACATGGATGGCCCTGATACCCAAGCAGGTAAAAATGACAGCCCAGCGCTTACTGTTGGCGAGGCCTCCACGTGTTCGACGAGAACTGATTGTCCAGGGTCCAAAGACATCAATGCCAACATAAGTAAATGGTGGGCAAACTGTTACACGATCCATTGGTAGGTCGGACATCTTTTGTGTTTCTGTGTTCCACCTCAATTTGCGGCACTTGATGCAGCGGTGAATGACAGAGCTGATGCAATGTTTTCCACCAACAATCCATAGGCCAGCCATTCTGACAGCACCCTCTGTGAAATGGCGTCCCTGGTGTTGTACTTGTTGGTGATAATGTCGTACTAGTAGTCTGCTTAAATGGTGCTTTCCAGGGATGATGAAGGGATGCGCTTCATCATTCTGCATGTCGGCTTGTGAAAGACGACCTCCTACTCTGAGGCAACCTGCATCATCTTTAAAAGGCGACAAGTTTCTGAGGGGACTCTGTTTGGGTATCTCTTTCTGCGCTTCAATGCATGCAAAGACTTCAGGATAAGTCTTGTGTTGAAGACGGCTCAGAATGACGCTTTTTGCTTTCGCGTAGTCTTCCAGAGTGATACTTTTGCAAATATGCCAACCTTGACACTTGCTTCCATAAGCATTTCCTTTGTAGCATCTGGCGATATGAACGAGCCTAGCTATGGCTCTTAGCAGTGATGTCCAAGTTGAGAATGACTCGAAGCGACTTGGATCTAGGAAAGAGTCTGTGAGAAGAGTTGCTAAGGCTGCCACTGTAGGGCGAATCTCAGGGTCGGAGTCAGGATCGACTAACTCAAAACAGGGTTTCATCTCCTCTGTGTTTGATCGCAGTAGGAAATCTGGTCCTTTGAGCCAAATGCTTGACATCAGTGAGTTTGCTGGGATGGACCTTGAACCTACGTCAGCTGGGTTCAGATCGGTCAGTACGTAGTTCCATTGCTCTGGGCTGGACGACTTCCTAATTCTTTGAACTCGATTACACACGTAGACGTAGAATCTTCTGGACTCATTTTGTATATATCCAAGTACTACTTTGCTGTCCGTGAAGAACCTTGTACAATGGAATGGAACGTCAATCTCCTCTGAAATCATGTCTGCAATCTCGATAGCAAGAACAGCCGCACATAGTTCCAGCCTAGGGATTGTTATCTCTTGTTGTGGCGCAAGTTTGGCTTTGCCAAATACAAATCCAAGTTCACTCTTGCCTTCTGTGTCTGTGACCTTCACGTAAGCTACAGCAGCAATCGCTTTGGTGGATGCATCACAGAATATACAGAGCTCTCTTTTGGCTGCACCACTGAAGGATATGGATGTGTACATTCTTGGTATTCTCACGTCTTCAAGATACTTTAGGGATTCCTTCCACATACTCCAATCGTCGAGCATCCTTTCTGGAAGTGGGTCATCCCATTCACATGTACCTGTCGAGAGCTCTCTTAGAAGGCCCCTGCCCTTGATGCTGACCGGAGCTGCGAAACCAAGGGGATCGTACAAACTGTTTATGATAGAGAGTACCCCTCTGCGGGTGTAGGGCTTCTCAGTAGTAGATACCTGAAAGGTAAACTCATCTGTTGTAATGTCCCAGCTTATTCCAAGGCTCCTTTGCATTGGTGGACTGTCTGCTCCTAGGTCAAGGTCTTTAAGACCCTTTGCAAGATCCTCTTTGGGGAAAGCCTTCATTACCATGATGTCATTGGAGGCGATCTTGTGCAGCCTCAGATTTGATGAGGCCAAGGTTTCTTGAGCCTTTTGAATGACAGAGATAGCCTTGGTACTTGATGGGAAGGAGACAAGCCCATCATCAACGTAGAAATGACGCTCCACAAGATGTTTTGTTGTATTGTCACCTTTCTCTTGGTCTTCTGATGCCCTTCTGAGTCCGTAGGTTGCTACTGCCGGGGATGGGCTGTTGCCGAAGACATGTACCGTCATTCGGTACTCTATGACTGGTTGTTCCATATCATTGTTCTGATGCCACAGGAAACGCAAAAAGTTCCGATGGTCCTCTCTGACCTCAAAGCAATGGAACATTTGCTTGATATCAGCGGTGACTGCTACTTTCTCTTCACGAAGCCGCATGAGCACACCTAGCAGGCTGTTGTTGAGATTTGGACCAGTAAGAAGAACGTCATTGAGAGACACTCCTTCGTAGCGAGCGCTTGAGTCAAAGACAATCCTTATTTGGTCTGGCTTGCGGGGGTGATACACTCCGAAGAAGGGAAGGTACCAACCCTCTTCTTGCTCAGCGAGAGGTGGTGCTATTTCTGCGTGACCGTTTTCAAAGAGGGTTTGCATGAATTCCTGGAAGTGACTTTTCATATGAGGACGTTTATTCAGCATGTGACGTACTGAAGCTAGGCGTTGGATAGCTTGCTGCTTGTTGTTAGGAAGGCGTGGCCTAGGCGAACGAAAGGGCAGCGGAGCAATCCAGCTGTTTGTATTGTCCTGATAAACCTCCTTATTCATTATCTGAAGGAAGGCGGTTTCTTGTTGGGAGTAGCCAGGTCTTTCATCCAAACTTGTCTGTTGAAACACAGTTTCCCCAATGGAAGTGTTCTTGGTGTAGTTTGGGAGACCGACCTTGTTGTGGTCTTGTGGGGTAATGCATTCCTTTACCTGGATGCAGTTCTTGCATGGCAGAAAGTAACTGGGGCGCCCATTGTCCAAAATGTTTGTCTTAAAAATGTTTGCCTGCACGGTTTTGTGAGCTCCACCCAAGCAAACATTCCCAACAATTACCCATCCTAGAGCTAGCTTCTGTGCAAAGGGTGCATTTGGAGGCCCATTGCGTTGGTCAAGAACCTTGTGTGCTTGAATAACGTCCCTACCAATGAGGAGCAGGATATTAGCGTCGGGGTCAACATCTGGAATATCAGTTGCAATGTCTAGGAGGTGAGAATGATTTCGAGCAGCTTCAGGGCTGGGAATCTCATTACGATTGTCAGGTAGCATGTCACACTCGATAAGTGTTCGGAGTTCTAAGCGTGACACGCTATCCACAGACTCCACAATGAAGTTGTATGCTCTCCTCCCTGTAGCTTCTTCAAGGCCTGCACAGGTTCTCAGCTTGTATGGGAAGGGGTTTTTGGTGATGCCAAATGTGTCAAAAACTGAAGATCTGGCAAGTGACCTGTTGCTTTGATCGTCCAAAATAGCATAAGCCTTTAGCTTCTTCTCAGGGGAGCCCTGTGGATAAATGAACACAGGACAAATCTTTGCACATGAGTGACTTTCAACTTCACTCCCACAGACTTGTGTACAGGTTGAGGTTGCCATATGTAATGCTACGTTGCACTCCCCGCCGTTGTCAGTTGCAGGCTCTGTGGTGTTTGCCCAAGCTGTAGGGCCAGGATGGAGAGCAGTAATGTGTGAGTTGGAGTTACATTCTGCACAAGAAGTCTCGGCTTTGCATCCCTTGGCCTGGTGATTGGTGGAGGCGCAACACCTGAAACATATCAGATTCTTCTTCAAATAGGCTTTGCGCTCCTCTAATGGCATCTCTCTGAAAGCTCTGCATTTTTTGAGCGCATGAGGTTTCTTGTGGATAGGACATTCTTTATTTAGGTCCTGGATATTTGTTCCACCAGTTGGTTTTGGCTCAGAGTTTACCACTTCTGTTCTGATGACTGAGATTGGTTCTTTCTTACTATACTTGTCCGGATACCTCATCTTAGAGGGAATGAGAAGGGGCTGCACAGAATGCTTAAAGCTAGGGTCATTGCGCATTTTTGCTTCCCTGCTAATGAAGGCGACAAATGCTGAGAATGGTGGGAATGATACAGAATGTTCCTCCTTGTATTTGGACCCATATGTCATCCACTTTTCTTGCAGGCCGAAAGGTAATTTCTCCACAACAGGATGAATGCCCCTTGCTGTATCTAGGTACAGTAGGCCTGGGATGTAGCCTTCGCTCTTTGCAGCCTCTATCTCTAGAAGAAGATCCTCGAGTTCTCTCAAGAGGTGTGGATCTTTGTTTGAGATTCTTGGGAAACGGTCGAGTCTGTCAAGTAGCGCTTTTTCCAGAGCTTCAGGGGAGCCGTAGCACTCGTTAAGTCTTTCCCATACTTTGTCCAGTCCTTCGTAGGGTTTGTTAATATACACTGCTCTCAGGCGTTTTGCATATTGAACAGACTCCACTCCTAGCCATTTGATCAGCAGGTCAAGTTCTTCGCTAGTAGACAGATTTAAATCAGAGATAGCATTTTTAAATGAAGATTTCCATCCCCAATAGTCACTTGGCTTGTCACTGAACTTTCTGAGGCCACCAGTGAGCAAATCACGTCGTGCAAGGAACCTGGCTATATCAGATATGTTGCTATCTTTTAGAGTGTATTCCTTATGTTCATATGTTGGTGATGCTCCCGGTGATGGTTTCTGGCCAGGAATGCCTTGGGGAGATTGGAAGACATTTTCACGTTTGTCTGCTCTGAGGGGTAGGAAGCTATATTCTTTTAAAGTGTCCATGGACTGGGCTGGCTCTGGATTTGGTTGCTTAGATGTGGCAGTCATTGCTAATGCTTCATTGTATTCTGCCTTGCCAAATGGACTCGAACCCTCTTTTAGAATTATTTGATTTCTTACATAGTTGCGAGTGCGTTCTGTGGAATCAGCGTCCTGAGGCATCCATGCGCGTCCTTCTTCAAGATCGCTGGCTGCTGTCTCATAGACGCATGCCTCGGCTTGTGCAGCTTCTGCATCACACTCTTGCTGTAGAGCTTGTAGTGTGGCATCCAGACGCACTTCCTCTACTTTTAGCTCTGCTTTCTTAACTTTCATTTCAATTTCCCTTTTTGCAAATTCTGCTCTTGTGCGGGCTGCTTCAGCTTTAGCTCGAGCATTTAGAGCAGCCATACTAGCAGATGACTTAACTGAAGCTTTAGAGCTCTTAGAGCGATGTGATTTCTCAGAGCAGGCATATGCTGCATCATCTCGTCTTTCTTCAGACATAGTTGATTATGCAGAAGCTGATGTAACATCCACTTGTTGTCGTGTAGATAGATGCTTTTTCACTATTCTGCCCTCACTGTTAGACTCAGACACAGCTATGCAGATAGATAAACTCCTCGACAATTGACAAGTGTATTGTCCTTTTATTGGCGCATCCTTCAATTATCGACAGAGTGAAACTAAAAACAGAAACAAATAAACAATATTTAGACTGTATTCATAAGCATTTACGCATGTATGAAAGCTAAATCTGTGTAACATTCACAAAAGAATAACGCTATCAAATCTGCTTTTCTTTACCTTAAAAAATCGCAAACAACTGTAAATATTGTCTCCAGGACTCTTACTAAACATATAATACTCACAAGCAATGCTTTCTGTAGAACAACAAAGGAGGATGGATGTAAAACACACCAGAGCTGGATTCTGCTGCCAGCCATTTACAACATGGGCTGTTTTCTAACTCTATTACAGACAAAAGTTAACACAACACAACTACAACGCCTCCTGCTGGTGGGAGGGAAAGCTACACCAGCACACCATGTAACCCATAACGCTACCTTATCCTGCGCTCACCTTCAACTATCGACGCTATCACATCTGATCAGTATCAGCAAAAACCTAATCCTAATCTTTTTTTTAAACTCCACTGTCAAATGTGGTGTAAATTTGAATAATTTAGTAAATATACTCAGCAATAATAATCAATAACTGATAAATTGATACTACAAATTCAGCACACATTTTATTGGTTGCACTATTAGAGTTGTTAAAGCCACATGATATGGCCTGTTACACAAGTCACTGAGACACAGGAATGATATCTTAACTCATCCTGACTTGATTTAATATATGTATGCTTGTCAGATGTCATTAAGCCTCACATAGGACTTTGTCATGGTGCCCCTTTACAAGCGAAACCCCTCACAATACTCTCTGTTTGCCAACACAGAAGAACTGTTTTTGGTATTAAACAGTAAGCGTACAACCAGGTACTACAGCTAATCTATAATGCTGGAGGGTGTGTTATCTCGGAAAAAGTGTTTTGGAGATTGCAGATACTAAATATTAAATGACACAGATCAAATGGGAGGTTTTGGGGGGGGTGTTATCTATTACAAATTCCATTTTCTACTAATCCATTCTTGTACAGCCCAACCCTCAGCAGTTCTTGAGTCCATCGCTTCTCGGCTCCCAACCATCTACCCAGGAGTCTCATTCATAACCAGCATGCCAAGGCAGGCAAATAACTAAGTAAATAAATCACTTTTTTTAATTGATGAAAGAGCTTTGAATGATGAATCCATTATTACAATTGTTGCTGATTAATTTGCTGTTGGCTGGTTGTGTAATCTTTTTAATGGAATTATTGTTTCAGCTTATGACAGTGACAGAAACTTGTTTCCAGCTCAAACATAAATGGATGGAAGCAGTGCCTCATTTACACAAAGCAACTGACACTGGAAGCAAGTACAATTTTTTTTTGGAAACAACAGTTTTTCATCCATCCGTGGTCAGTCTGAGTCTCCTCCAGTGACCTTTTGCAGGTGAACCCCAAAGGTTCCTTTGTTCTCTTGGGTCTCTGAGCTCGATAGCCCTGCTCAGTAATCCATTCATGGGTGACAGGCAGAGTAAGAGGATAGATGGACAGAGAGAAGAGAGGAGAAACAGTGAGAAAATAGGAGTCTATATATAGAAACAGAACAGTGACAACTAGAAGCATGTGAAAATGGTTGGCTTTAAGAACATGATTGGCCCTATGCTGTTACCACGGTGACTAATGGGATCCCAAACTTATTAACACTGTATGGCAGGAGGAGAGTGGGTGATGCTGAGAGTTTGTGGAAAGATAAAGACAAGTGGGTTTTTTTTGCATACATAAAGTAAAACCATCACCATGTTGGTGTGAAATTGAATTGTTTGTGTATCTGCTGACAGGTGTATGAGTGTGTGCTTACTTCACTCCTCTGGGATATAAAAGAGAGAGATCAGGAGGGATTAATGCAGCTACCAATAATTGTTCTTGTGTTTTCCCTTTGACAAACAGACATGCATGTACAAGCAAATGGCCTCTGTCCCTTTCTGTCTCTTTCTCTTCCCTCTAAGCTCTGAGTGACAAGGGGATTTTCTTTAGCCTTTTTATTAAGATTGCTGTTTCATGGCACACAAGAGGCGACGGGCCAGGACAGAGGGAGGAAGAAGGGACTGGATGAAAAGCAGAAGAGAGATTGTGAGAAAAAGGTTGTGAGACGGAGAAAAGGAAGATGAATGAAATAAGAGAAGACGCGGAAGAGAGGGAAGGAAAGGGGAATAAGCAATGATAATCGGAGATTGCGAAAGGGAGGTGGTAGCAGCAGGAGGTGAGGGGAGGGTAAAGAAAGGGCAAAGAGAGAAATGGGTGAGGACGGGAAAGAACAGGAGAAGGAAGTGAGAGAGGTTTGCATCATCTGTCTAAAACAAGCCCAGGGGACATGGAGGATGCATAGACTGTGTTAAAGAGGTCAGTGTAGCAGCCGTGACGTGGACTTTGAAGCCTTGAGTTTGGAATTTTGACTGTTGGCATCTTGGTTTTGGAGCCAGAAGTGACCATGTTTGGACGAAAGGTGGAACGGGAGAGGAGTGAGGGCTTAGATCCCTGAAGCGTACGCTGCTTTAATGTCTATTTCACTCTAAATGGGACCTTAATTTACAAAATAAACATGATGCTGTATTGAAGGAGACTTGAAACTAGCAATTAAAACCTTCAAGTCATCAGGAAAATGTTTACTGAGGCAAAAAATCAAAAGAGAAGTGGGGCCATTTTCTCATAGACTTCTATACAAGCTGACTACTGTTTGCAACCAGAGGAGTCGCCCCCTGCTGGCCATTAGAAAGAATGCAGGTTTAAATCACTTCTGCATTGGCTTTACTTTTTAAACGTCCATTTCAAACCTTGTTAAGTATTTTCCTACAGGGTGCTAAAATACAAATCTAGTACATGCATAACAACCAGGTTAGACTAGATAACTACCAGCAACCAAAGTGATAAAAATGTCAAGATTAAGTGAAGTTAACCAATCACAACCTTGCTCTTTAAAGAATTAAAGCAGTAATTCAGTCATCATTAAGTACATTAAATGCTCAGCCACCATTAAAGACCACAGTTTTTGGCTGGCTGGTGTCACTTGAATGACAACGACCAGTTCCTCTCTGGTACCTGAGTCCTTTTTATGTTATATTCAGAACAGCCTCAATGTGAAATTGAAATAGCCGCAGTGTTTTTACTCATGCTCTTGGTTGATGAGAATGAAAGGTACCCTGTGGAGTTTTTGACCACTAAGAGCACCATTCACATTTCACATCCTGCATGTTTTCCCACACTGCTCTGCCTGTTGGTGGCTGTAAAAGGTGGTAATCCACAAATGTAGCTTATACTGATGGTAGCCGTGCATGGAGTCAGTCTGTTGGGCAACTCAAGGGGCTCCTCTGAAACAACTCAGGAAGTTCAGCAAAAAAGTTGAACCAGCCTCTACTTTTACTGCATATCAGTTATGTGCAATATTTCATGTGCTGCATATTCTTGATAGCATGAATGCCATAGTTTTAGTATTGTACTACTTCTTGACTGTTGAAACAAAAGTATTTTTTATATAACCCTGCCTTACTTACACACAGCAATTGATTTTGCAATTAGGGCATGCTCTCAATACATGTTTTAAAAATATCTCAGTTCTGTTCTTCCCTCCAGCATCTTTACTTCAAAATGGACAATATTTCAGAAGGTGGTCCAATCCCGTATTTGTCATCATCTAACTGATGCACAGTTGTTCTAACATTGTCACCCCACGGTGTCATTTCCCCTTCGACAATTACACTTATTCATAGCTGTAAAAAACACCCAAGCACCGATGTAATTTCTGCTGACTTATGCACAAAGTATGCACGAATATTTTCAACATGTATTTACAAATTGTAATAGGTAGAGATTTTTGATCATCCAGGTCATGGTAATCCATAGTGTTTCAGTAGAAGTAAACTTCTTGGACATTTCACCTCTCATCTTAAAAACTTCTTTAGGTCTAACTGACTGTTGGGGAGTCCCAGATGTATACTATCACCCCCAAATCAAGTGACTGGGTGGTGAAGGATGACTCAAGGTGTCAATAGCGGTGAATGTTTTTGGGGTGAGATCTCAAGATTGTAATATCAGTACCTGAAAAGTAGTATTTCCTCTGTTTCGAACTGGCTAATCCTTTAACATGGATGACTTGCTTCACTCCTTTCTCAAACCATCTGTCTTTTGTGTCCAGAATGTGAACATTGCTGTCCTCAAAGGAGTGTCCTTTATCCTTTAGATTCAGGTGGACTGCTAAGTCTTGCAGCCTCTCCATTGTTATTGTGGAATGGTTGCTTAGTCTTCTTATTTATATAAGTCTGTGCACTCCTCGTTGCATTGGATGGCCTATACAGGTGTTTTTTCTTTTCATTTTTTCTTAAGATGATCCAATTTTTTTGTCTTAAGAGTGTTCCTGTTTCTGAAGTTCTTTGGGATGTCGTGTTTAAAGAAAGTACTTTGACGTTTCTGAAACACACCAGCTACATATGGGACGTTTTTCCTTAAGCAAAACACGTGAAACAACATTGCCTCTTCGACTAGCGGTGAAACAACTCCAAGAACCAAAAACAGAAGTCTAGTTGCTTTTTACTGAAGCTCTCAGGATGTAAACAGTAGCTGTGAGCGTTTCTATGCCTAGATACAACCACAATGTTGTTCGTTTAGAGTTCACAGGACTGCAGTTACATATATAACGTTTCCTTTTGATGTCTGTAATGCATTTTCAGTCGTGCGGCTCGGAGAGTCATCTCTGCAGCACAGAAGTTGGGAAAATCACAGTTGCATGTCGCTTGATTAGCTTCACACTCATCCAACACCTCACACACATACAGCATATGCATGCCCACCACCGCTACTGGCGGAAGTCTGGCTTATTTATGCATTCAGACAAATCAATTTCCACGTCCAGAATCCTCCAATTTTCTTGCCTCTGCCCTCTGAAACACCCTCCAAACACCACTACAAAAAGAAACTTCGCAAACATACACAAACGCGCACACAAACCCCACACTCGGCCGCCATCATCACATCGTGCATCATCTTCTCCCGTATTAATGTCACAGCCCATTAAAACCCTTTTAACCTCATTTGGCTGATGTCCTCGCCTACACAAACTTTCACATGTTCATGCAGCATGCCGAGGAAGGGACATAGAGAAGGAAAGGAAACAGAGTTTCCAAGAAAGAACTGTGGCTGCGGGCCCATATCGTTGTGTTTCATGTGGTTTCATGTGACATAAGAACATGTAACAAGAGTTAGATCCTTTCACATGAGACAAAAACAAAAGAGAAAGAATCAGACGTTAAGGCAGAAAAAGAGAGCGGAGAAGTTTTGTGGCTTCAGACAGGATAATATTAACCCACATTGACTCGTAGCCTGTGGTGAAATAAGTATTCTGCTCTCTTCTGGGAAAAGAAGCACAGCAAGACTGTCTACTCATGAACCTGACTTCACCTTCTCTTGTTGCTTAAATTATACTGAAAAATCTCAGCGTACATCCATACGACAAAAACAGCAAATGTTTTCCGAATAGGATGAGGTTTTTGAGGGGTAACAAAAAGAACAGGAGAAATCAGGGACAAAGAGGGAGGTTGTGACCAAACGCTTGGGATTACGTGCAGGGCTGCTTCGTTTCTTAACCTCTGTGACCTTGGCTGGGGGCTTGATCCGACTTTCTGCACAGTACATGACTCACGCTGCCGTCTATACATCACATGCAACGCTGTGTGAGTTGTGCTCGTTGAATGTGTGTGTGTTATATGCATGTGGTGTTCTGTGTGAAGGTGTGTGTGTGGAAAGTGTTTGTCTTCAGGGTGATGGATGAGCTCAGGGTGAATCGATGTAGAGCACAATCCTGTAGGGAGAAACATTGACTGACCATCAGAGTACTGACCACACATACGCTGCTCACCGCCTGCAGCTGTCGGACGCTGAAGTATCCAGGCAGACAAACCTCAAAGACAAACATGTCTCCAGCTGTGTATAATACAGCAATAAAATATTCAGTGCTTTTGATTAGGCCCTACTTCAAATACAAAGTTGTCTTGTCAATCACGGCCGTGACACGTGGCTACAAATTTTAAAAAAGGCCCCAATTTTGCAAGAAAAGTTTTCCTGATCGCTTGATATGGTTTTTGAAGACATTGTGGAAGATGGAAGCACCTTTTTCAAATAACTTGCAGTGTGGCAAACGTACACTCATATGACTGATCAGCTTCTGGTGCAATAACTGTGGACGTGAAGTACAATATGTTATAGACTTCCTGTTGAGTGCTGCTGATGCCCCTATTATGTTTTTACTATATATTTACTGTGGGTACAGGTGTGTGAAAGTGTGTGTGTATGAATGTATAGTGTTATTTTAGGTGTTGCACAGCCAGTCTCATTGTACTGTTGGTACAATGACAATAAAGATTTTTTTCTTTATATTTACTTTGACAGTTACATGCAAACACAACCAACAAAAGCAACATTAGTCAAAGTTAGGGCTCACTGTGATGCATTCACTGCTGCCTCTAGATCCTTAAATTTGTCTGAAATGTCTGCATCTTTCATAAATATTAAACATTTTAGTCATAAGTGCTCTTTCTATATGTGCTACAGATGCAGTGGACAGCTGTCACTCACCATCCTCTCAAAGCTACACACACAGACGGATCATAAAGCTTACTGATGCATGCGCCTCATTTTTGCATGGACTTATAACGCTGTTCGGAGGGGACAGCCCGGCTGCACTGATGAATCCCTGATGTCTTTCTTTTTGTTCCACTGGGTTGCGTTCCGGCATCGCCTTAAAATCTGCGCTGAGCTCGGGAGTGTGGGCAACACTTCGCAGCGCTTGGTAACATGCTTGGACAGCTGTATCCACGGCCCAGTGGGGCGCATTCGCTATCGCCCTTAAATCTGCCTAATTACGCATCTCATCAGCTCTTCAGCCACTCGATAGCTGTAATCCCAGAGCCACACACACGCTGCCTCTCTTTCTCCACCTCCTCCTTTATCTCTGTGCATCTCCGCCCTGCAGTTCTGAGGTTTTAGCTCAGCTTTTCATTTGTTTTTTTTCTCACTACCTTTCTCTCCTCCCCCCTCTCCACGTCTCACCCTCTCTCTCTCTCTCTCCCTGTTGCGTCATCCTCTTCATCTCTCCTCTAATCTTGTCCTATAACCAAAGAACCGAGGCCTTTGAGCTCTGGCACAGCGGGCCAACGCGACATCTCCCTCCTCCCACAATAACTGCTCCCTCCTGGGTTCGCCTCGCCGCCTCATTGCCTCCCCCCTTTCCTTTACCACCAAGCCTCCCCTCTCTCTCTCTCTCTCTCCCCCTCAGCCTGGAGCATCCATGGGTGCAGCCAATGATTAGTCACGCATGTACTTTTGCACATACACATTGCCATGCTCTCCCTCACACCCAGCAACACACCAGTAAATTTGCAGGGAATAGCCAATCTACACACACACACACACACACACACACACACACATACTGGAGATACGACCGAGATCAGTTACGCTGGCTTCTTCTTGCTCCCTGTGTAGAGAATAACTTTGTTAGAGATGGAGGGAACAAGCCAGAAGAATGAAGGAAAACTGAAAGGGTAGATGGAGGAGATGGAGGAAGAATTTTACTGTTGATAATAGATGTCAAAATGCACTATTAACAGAGAGGGATATAGTGTAGTGTAGTGTATTGTAGTGGAAATGAAATAAGATTTAATCAACAACAGCAAAAACAAGCTTATACAAAGTGGATGGAGTCACGCACGCAGATAAGATTTGAGAAGATAAGAACAATTAAAGAAAAAGGAGGTTTTGATGTATTTGAGCTTAAAAGAAGATCTGGATCGTCTCCTGAGGCTGCATTCTGGCTCGCACACTTTTTCTTTTTGCTTTGAGTACAGCTGTCCTTACTGTTAGATGCAGTATGCGTACTATTGAGACACACTACTACATCATAATATTGTGGCTTAAACCTGAACTGTTGCAGTCTGTTGAGCAAAATGAGCTCTCTGTGCACTCTCAAGCTTGTTTGTCGTGGCACAAGATATTGTGACGTAAGTGAATTGTGGGTCAGAATGGCTAGAAGGGCATGCTGGTTTGTAAACTGCAAAATCGGTGCATTTAAAATACTGTGTATTGGAACATCCTAAATCTTTTTCTGCACATTATATTCACCAGTCAGGCATAACCTTATGACCGCCTGCCTAATATTGTGTTGGTCCCTCTTATTTGGTCAAAAATGCTCGGAACCATTGGGCATAGACAAGAGGACCTCTCAGGGTGTCCTATGGGGTCTGGAACCAGGACGTTGGCACTGGATCCTTTGGGTACTCTGGCTTATGCAGTGGGGCATCTGTCAATCAAACTTGTTCCACTGCATCCTGTTGATGCTTGATCAGAATGGGCTGTAGGAAGTTTGGAGGTCAAATCAACATGTTGGGCCATTGTCATGTTCCTCAACATGTACCTAATTGTTTGATGTTGTTTCCATGTGGTGGGGTTCATTTTCCTGTGGGGGTAGGCCAGTGACATTTGGGATTTTCATTAGCATGAGGTAGTGTGCTTGTTGTGGGACAATGCTTATTTGGGTGTCTAAGTCCGATCAACATGGATGTCAAAATCCAAGGTTTTCAATCAGAACACCACATAGTACCAATATGATCCATGTTATTCACTTCACCTGTCAGTGGTCAGAATGTTGTGGCAGATGATTGTAGTATTGTCGTATGGGTATGGGCACCCAAAGTTGAAAGGACCTGACGAAGATCCACCAGGGAGTCTCTGGCTGCACTCACTTATCAGAAATGTAATGAATTCCATTTCTGCTTTAAAAGGTATAATTAAAATCTCTGATGCCCCCATAAAGACTTAAATACTAGAGGCACAGCAGGCCTCCATCCATTATGAATATTACCCTCAAATAGCTTTTCGACCTCTCTCTCTGTAGTACGATGTGGGGAAATTGCAAAACTTTCAACTTTATGCAGATCTTTTTTGAAATAAAAAAAAATGATATGCCTGATACGAATCATGCCTGCGAGCTTCAGGTTGGTTAGAAAGAGCCTCTCGCAGTAGAACTTCATGACAGGGAGGATTAAACAAACCCGTGAGGGATGGAATAATGAAGGTAGTGAGATGAAGCGATGGTAAGGAACAATGTCAATCCTGACAAATCATTTCTAACCTACATAAGAGAAATGATTCCTTATACGACATGCAACAGTGCCGTAAACCAAAAAACTTAAATCCTGCTCCAGCCACCATTGTGCTGCAGTTATATAAAATGCCTTTATCTGCAGGGCAAAGAGATTTTACAAAAACCTAAACACTACCTACGCCTTTTTCCAGCTCGCTCTCTTCAGGGTGTTTCAAGGCGTCACAGGTGATTTACACTCAAAACGGTGTTATGATCTCACTTCACTGGCTGAGTTTCTTTCTTTTCTACACCTCAACATCAGCTCGCATGACTCACTGCAGCCGTGTTAGCGATGTGAAAAGATGGGAATCGCAGAGAAGAAGAGAGAGAGTTCGACGGATGAAAGTATGAACGCCAGCCGAGCCCATGAAAACGTGATGAATCAAATGCCACTAAAGCCCGAGAAAACATCGACCCCTCTGTGTTGCGTTTGTGTGCGAGAATATGTGTGGTGATTCATGGCGCCAAAAGAGGCAGAGCAATGGAGCACAGCTGATGTGATATGAATCAACAACCATGGTCAATGCTCTTGCTGCTTTCAATAAGCGGCTTGAAGCTTGTGTGTGTGTGTGTGTGATGTGCTTTACAGTGGGCGTGAATATGTGCGTTGTCTGCCTTCATCTCTTCCACCGGCCCCTCTGGCACAAACTATACTTAACATTTTCAAAAATTCACTTTTGAGGCAAGCATTGTCTTGTTCTTCTGGTGTCGGTTTCAGCTTCTCCAGGCAGAAAGTTTGGTTTGGACTGCACTCTTCATTGTTGTGACATACTTTTTTGTTGATGTTGATGTTGTTGTTTTGAGATATTCTAAAAAGGAATTCATAGGACTGGGGATGCTTTATGGGAATATATTAACCGATAAAGCAGAAAACAAAGGACAAGCATGGCAGAAAATGTATTGTGGAATAGCTGTAGTACCTGGTTAGGCCACTAGATGGAGCCTCTTACAATTTAACACTGTAGTAACATGGAGAGGCAGTCACTCAGACTACTGGCAGTTAGTTCCATGTTGGAAAGAACAGGGCATTATGGGAATTTCGTAGCAGAGGGCCACCATGAGAAGGTCTTCTGTGGCGTGTAATGCCTACTGGCCAGAATTCCTGTTTTGTCGTTGAGTTGAAGTGCGATAGTCACTTTGGTACAGTGGCTGATAATCTATGCTACTGGAAGAGTCATGTCACGTGACAACATCAAACAGAATGACGTGTGTTAATTTCATTTCATGGTATTGATTACTGATTAGTAAAGCTGTCAATTTTTGCCAAAAATCAGTCAAAACTTGCATCTTTACAAGGGACTTACTCCCGCAACATAATTATGCAAGTGTATAGTTGTAAAATGAAAAGAATATAATGTAGTAACGTAGATAAACCTTTTAAGTAACAAACATTTTGATGATTTTGGTTCGTGGACAATTTCAGGTAATTAAGACAGGAAGTTAAACATACATTTGGTTAAAAACTAAAAGCTAATTCCCCTTGCTCAACCTAGTTTTTTCGTTGAACATAGTTCCACTAAAAGTTGCCAAAACTCAAAAAGATTCATTCTGCTTTATTCTTTTTTTCAGCATAAATGTTGTGTTTTTTGAGTGTGGAGTTTTATTATTGTGTCGGATATGAAGTTGTAATGTTTAAATAACTTGGCGGTACTTGGTGGACTAGTTGAGCAGCAGCTTTGCCAGAATTTTACACTGAAGAGTAACAGGTGTATCCGCTTATATGTTGAGCTGATGAAAACAGTCACTACTCCCTGTAATATTTACGCTGATCCACCGTCCAAAAACACACCACTTGACTGTTTTCTCGTTTTACTGTCGGCTTGTGATGACTGATAGCAAACTCTAACCTCAGAGACAAATGCGTTCCATTGCCTGTTCTATTAATGCCACCCAGTGATTTGCTAATGCTAATGGTTCCGATATGAAGCCTGAGGAAACGTTGTGTTTGCAGTAATCAGTCAGGCTGATCTCAATTATGTGGAATTACACCAGATTATATGCACGCTTTGCTTGCTGTTGCTCTTTTGTGTGTACAGAGACAGTCTCAATCGAGTGAAAAGCACAACGAAAAGAGGTAATCACAGAATCTTTACATAATGAATGGCAATTGTTGGAAAATGTAGACCTTAAATACAGTAGTGTCAGAATGTGGGTTGGACATTTTTTTCTTTAAATTTGCATATAATAGTTGCCGCTCATTACTCCTTTGTAATCCCAAAACCTTCCAGTGTTGTAAACATGCGTTAGACGGACAAGTTTACTTGCATCTATTCACTCACACACACAGCATACATACCCACATACACACCTGTTGGCCTTAATGAAAGCAGGATAAAAGCATTTGACAATTTTACGCGTGTTTGCAAGTGAATCAATGGATTTGTACAGTTTGTGCGTTTCCCTGTGTGTCATTTACATGCGTGCGTGCAAGGCGAAGGGGCACAGGCATGAGCATCACTGTCAAATCAGAGGAGGTCATGGTGTGTGTGTGATCTGTCAGAATGATTCATGTCTTACAAGGGGAAAGCCTTGAGGAAATAAGGAACACACACACATAAATGCAAACACACACGCTGCAGGATTAAGAAGTCATTTTGAGCTTTGGACCGGGCCTCGAAAATAAGATCAAGACAATAAAGAGGCGACTATTCCACTGTTTCAGATACTTTTAGCAAAACCCAAGCCAGTAATGTGTATTAGGTCTGTTATTAAACATCAGAATGTGCAAGTTTGGAAATATTAACAAAATAAAAGCATGTTTCCACTTATTCTGATGATGATTGATGATTTTTCTGACGACGCTCCAGTATTACTGCACAACTTTCTCTTTTCTCATTAATTCATTCCATGCGCAGACATTTCTCTTTCATGCAGCCTTGCACTTTATATTAAAGGGTTGCACTTATGTTAGCTCTGAAAATTAAAGGCCAGCTTTACTCAGCCTGAGAAAAGGCTAATAAGTTTTTTTTTGTTTGGAGCACAAATGCATTCATGCAAATTATCAGTACCATAACGCAAAATTGAGGCGGTAAGCTGAAATTCATTCGCAACTGCATATTTAACCAGAGCCATTCTCTATTAAGCCTGTATTGTTGCTATTTACGCATTCGTTGCTTGTCAGCGTACGCTAAAAGCTGAAATTCAGTCAACCTAGGATTTCTGTGCCAGCAAATGCACATATTGTAGTCTGAAACAGGCACAGATTTGTTTACGGATGAGGACGGCAGGAAAGCCTGGACTCGGAGGAGGTGTGAAAGACAGAGTAAGTGGAGGATATGTAGAAGTGATAGAGACGTGAAGTGGAGAGCGAATGTGTAGGAGGACAGAGGGAGACGGAGGACATTAAGCTGGGGTAAGGGAGGGTGAGGATGAGGAGTGGGAGTCTGACAGAGAGGCTGAGAGGGAAGTGGAGATGGAGATGATGGGAGTGAGAAGGAAGAGAGAGGAAGAAAACAGGAGGTTTGTTGGAGCAGGTGAAAGAAAGAGGAAGGCTGACTGATATTAGTGAAGGAAGTGTAGAGAAAAGGGGCTTTTTTTTTAGCATCATCATCGTCTGTTCGTGGCTGACTGACTGCCACGAGTGACTCAGCTATGGCCACCAGTCATGTGACCAGAATACAGGGACTTCTCGGCTGAACTGCAGGCTGTGTACACACCACCACACAGCAGGTAGAGGACAAGTATGGAAACAAATTAAAAATATAAGTGATAAAGAATGTATGATTTGTAGTCACATTTTTTCAGGATTGGAAAACCTTTGTGCACTTTGGAAGACGGTCCAGTTTTTTTTTCAATTTTAGCAAAACAAGTTTAGTTTTTTCATTTGTTTATCATTTGTGGTGTTATAACCTTGTTATACAGCACAATAGTCATGTTTGAGTTCTCGCTACTTCTAGCCATGGTTGTGCTGTTTCCATAGAGCAGCAGGACTTTATACCAATCAGGCATAACATTATGACCACCTGCCTAACATTGTGTTGGTCCCCTTTTGTGGTCAAAAATGCTCTGAACCATTGGACATGGACAAGAGGACCTCTCAGGGTGTCCTATGGGGTCTGGAACCAGGACGTTGGCACTGGATCCTTTGGGTACTCTGGCTTGTGCAGTGGAGCCTCTGTCAATCAAACTTGTTCCGCTGCATCCTGTTGATGCTTGATCAGAATGGGATGTAGGAAGTTTGGAGGTCAAATCAACATGTTGGGCCATTGTCATGTTCCTCAACATGTTCCTGATTGTTTGATGTTTTTCCATGTGGTGGGGTGCATTTTGCTGTGGGGGTAGGCCAGTGACATTTCGAAATTGCATTAGGTGTATGTTGCAGTGAAAAATTAGCCCACTATAAGAAAAAATGTAACAGGAGCAAAATAACACCCAGAAACAGTTTGGAGTTCAGAGGGTTCAAAAGCGTTTTGTCCTGCGCAATTTCACAACACTTTGCTCGCATCAGTGCAAAAGCATAATTAGTTTTCCAGTTTCTATGTCACATGACCTATTTTGGTGCTACCAAACTCCCAAAAATGTATGCTCAAGATTCTTAAAGTGGCGAGTCTCTCCTTTAAAAAACAAACAATTCTGTTCTCTTCTCAGAGTCGACTGTGCAGCTTGTTGTAGATCTTTTGACTATACAATTTTTTACTAGAGTAAATTGGCTAATGTGTCCTACAACTGCAGACTCTGAAACCATGGAAAAGACCTGTATGTGGTTGAAAGCTCCAAAACCCATCAGTCTATGGATTTTGAGTGGAGATTACTTTGTCAGTCTGTGTAGCACAACATGTGGAATGAAGTTAACCGACATCAGTGATGGGTGAAGCAAGAACTGCCCCAAACCCACAAAACTCTCAGGCACCCTGAGGGCTTCACATTCACTGTAGTGGTAATTACTGCAACACAAAAGCAACATATAAAACATGAATGATAGAGACTTCCACTGATTTTGCACATCAGGTGTCTTTACAAACTTTATACAACTCTGTCAAAAAAGTGTTTGTGTGAAGTCTGATAAGCTGCCTCGAGCTGCCGGAGCTGAAGGCTACAAGTTTGAAACTGGAAAAAAAAATAATGAAATCTGGATGTGTGAAGAAATGACTGAGCTCACCAGACCTCTGTAGATCATCTCTGCTTGAAGCTACCAGCTCCAGGCTACATCAGTTGGTGCTGGGGTAACACACCCAAATCTGTCAACAGTTGCATTGTGGGTACTGTAGGCACTAGGCTTTAATAAGGAAGAACAATGCATAGATTCTGCTGCTACATCAGCTGAGTTCTCTTTTGCCTGCATTATAACATCATCTTTAGCCTCCCTTCTTGAGTGTCCTGAGCCGGGGCGTATTTAATACATCAATTTGTACCTTATCTAGTTAATGACTAATTGCACCCACAGATCATTTTAGCCCTGAGCTTCTCTAGAGGGGTTAAGTGTGTGCAAAGTAGTCAAATTGTATTTGCATACTAAGAGGATGTTGGAAGATTTCTAAAAATTGCTGCCTGGATGAGAACTTAAAATACCAACTATAATACAGTAGTGAAGTCATTTATTTAGGTTTAAAAGGACAGAAAGCGAATGATAAAGTAGAAGAGAGCGACTAAAGGAGGAGCGAAGCAGTAAAGACGGGGGAGTGGAGAAGCGACTTGAGTATTGAAGTGACGGGTTGTTGTCAGAGCAGCGAGACCCTGGAAGATAGATGAAGACAGGGTCAGCAGCTCCACGCTAATGTCAGGACCGATGACTAACTGTGGTTGTGTGTGCATAGGTGTGTGTGTGTTTGCGTGCGTGTTTGTGTGAAAACAGGGTCAGCAATTTTTTTGTCCGGGCTCGAGTAGCCCTGAGAGTTGAGAGTATGTCAGCACAAGGTCAGGAGCTTCTGCACCACAAGGCTGACCAGCATGCTCTGTGCTGGTGTAGTTGTGTACATGTGTGTTTGCACTCATTTGACCCAAACACTGCCGGTTCAAGCTGTTTCTCTTCACCCCTCCCTTTTTTTAGTGCGTTTTCACTCACATCATGTTAACATCCAGCAGCCACTTTGCTTCCTCATCATGAAAACATATTGCAGTCGTATATCTGCTTTGCTTCTGTTTACATGAAATCTGCATTTACAGCTGTCTACACACACATCCAGTGCTCCATAATGATTTGCGTGCAAAGATTCACACACGGAAGACTAGATTTAAGTCTGCAATTTGCACTAGGGAATGGTGGAAACAGTGAAAAATCTATTTTAGGCCTCCTTTTAAAGTTGCAGTTTGTGCCAAGTATGTTCTCACTGTTCAGATGAGTGGATGCCTCGAGTTAAAAAATCAGAGAAGAAATCTTCAACATGCCGAAATATTCATGGACGGTAGTGCATTAGGACAGCACTTTTTCCATGACTAAAAATGATAGACAGACTTTTTTTGCAGGGGCACAGTAACTAGTAAACACAACAATGACTCATTATTTTCTTGCAAAGCTGGCAGGCAAATGTGTTAGCAAGAAGTTTTCCACACGATAAAAACGTGGAGAACACTCTTGGTTTTGGCTGCCTTGTTAATAAATAGACCATAAATCCAGCATTTGCTTTTCTTTTAGCTCTGTTTTGGTCTCCACCAGGAAATATTTGGCTCCTATGTCATTTGGTAGCTTTTTTAAAATGGGAATGGCCTGCTGTTACTGGGAACATCACTGATAAACAACATTAAAATGAAGTTGCATTTGAGCTAAGAGATGCTAAAAAGGTCCGTAGGAGCGACCACTTTGGCACTAAACATGTGATCAGAGCTGCCGTGATTGGTCAGCATAATAAACGACAGTGACACTGAAAATGCATTAACTTAAAGTCTTTCAATCAATACATGTTTTCTCACTTTACATCATTAAAACAAATGTTTTCCTTCACATTTTTGCATCATGTTGCCAGCGGTTTTTGGCGCCAGCAAAAAAAACTTTTCTGAACTTTTTACTTCTCTCCTGCTCCCTGTGCTCACTTATACTGTATTTTAATGCAGCCGAATTCCTTATGAAGCTGTTCTTATTTACATATTTTCCTGTTTTTCCTCTTTTGGAGGAAAATCAATCCATTAGATGAATCAATTCATCCATAAATCACTCAATAGACAATCAAAAAACTAATCGTTGTTAGTCACAGCCCTACATTTGGTCCACTGCTCAACTAACAAATTTGAGCAGCGCAGCTTTAATTTTCTACAATTAAACATACCAATGTTATTAGTTGAGCCTGGTGGCCTCCATCCACTGTGTACTGTATTTTCAAAGTGTAAATCAATGAGTTCGCCAGATGTTTTTGTTACTACAGATATGTAGGACATGCTAGGATTTAACCAGACTGACAACAGAGGAATTTAGTACAAAGTGGAAGACCTGCAGCCACAGTCAACTGCATTGTGCCCTTCTTTGACTCATAAAATCAAACCTTTGCCTTTGCTTGGATTACATCCACTCAGCTAAATGTTTGACATCGGTTATCAGTTATCCCATTGATTTTAAGAGTGTTAATGGATGAAGGACCTGGCACAAAACCAGCCTTGTAGGAGATGTGTCTGAACTACAAACAATCTCCAAGTTCTAACTGTCCAGCTATTTAGAAAAAGAGAACAGAAGAAGCTCTTATTGACTGTTCTACGGTCCAGATTAAAAACCAGAGGTCATTGATTTTTTTCCCATCTGGGCTCCTGAGATGCTGCTTCAACTTTATTGTATTATCTTTATCACAGATGCCGGCTACAAATGTATCATCACTTACTGCACTTCTACAGACTCTGCTTTTAAAACTTGTTTTTTATGTAATGACCTTTCATTACTGCTTTTATTGCTTTTTCATTTCATGTTATCTGTTCAAATCCACCGTAAAGCACTTTGCAACCACACTCTATTGAGCTCTATTAAACCCAGAGAACTGATGTTGCTTTTAGACACCAGATATAAGGTTTTGCTGACAGATTTCCCATTGTTTTTCTCCACCCTGTGATATAAACTTCGAGTTTTACTACTTTCAGCGTGCCTTAATTAAAGGCACTTACCTCTGATAGAAATGCAGCAGAAGGTGTTTTTTTAGAGCGAATACAATTAAACTTGTTCATGTGATTGTGGAGGTTATTATTAGAAGGTGAACTAATCTCTCTATCCTCTTTCGGTCTGCCTCCAGGTTTTGAACCCACACTGAGCTGACCCAGTAGAACTCAGTAGAGTCCAGTGAGGGTTCGGCTGCATCAGCAGAAATGGCAGCCATGTCCGAGGCCCCGTCCTCCCTCACCTCCATCCGACCATCCCACATCCTCCTCCTGTCCCTCTTTGTGCTGCTGTCTTGCCCTGGAGCCATCCAAGCTGGTTCCACAGAGAAGAACTGTACGGCCAGTGGAGACCCCTGTCAGGAAGGTGAGAACACTGTGGTTTATTATGTAGGGATTAACGTGATGTCAGTACTTTTTTGTGAGTGCAATGTAAGAGCAGGTTTAAATTGGATTTAATCCCGACATACTCACTCTTTAATGTCATCGAGGAAAGCTTAGCTTCTTGACATCAGTCTTAAATGATGAATATATTCTCACAAAATGTAGCAACTTTCAAACATCACATGTTTCAACAGGTTTCCCTTTGTACTCTCAGTGGGTTTCCCCAAAAGCCTCCTTAGGAATCAATCCCCTCCTGCTATGTCAGTCAGACAGTACAGATGGTGTGAATAGATGGATAGGCAGAGAAACAGATCAGGAACTACACAGAGATGTACATTTAGTTTCATAACTGATGAAGACTCGCCTGATATCCTGCCTAAACAACACACGTGTTGTTACTAAATACTGTTTAACAATAGGACTACTTGAGATAAGCTATTTATCTGTTACTTTAAGGCAGCTAGAAGCTCAAGTTCAAGTTAAAATGTCAAGTTAAGGTGATGGAAGTTCATTTTTTCATTTTCTAGGTATGACATCATTAATTCTAGATTAATGACCTAAACCTGGATTGATCCTCTGAATCCTAAAATCCACCGGCATGTTATCTTTAAAGCAATGCCAAAATTCCACCATTTATTACAGCCAGAAACTATAAAAACATAAAATAAGGTTGGATTTTCAACCCTCTGTTATTACTTGAATTGCTCATTAGTGACTTGCTGTTCTGACAGAAAACCGAAACAAATCTAAGCTTAAATCAGGATATTTGTATCAAAGTTGCTTTATTCTACCTGCGTTATTCAAAAGATTTGCCAAAAACAAGCCGTTTACAATAACCAGATTATTTCAAAAACAAAACAATCCACACTCCTTGGTGCAAATGTAAAGCCATTAGCGACTCAGCTGCAACGAGCAGCCACATGACAAAACTTCAGGGACTATTCAGCTGAACTGCATTCAGTGTTTACATAGAACAGATAGGAGACAAGCATATACAAATAAAACATGTAACTAGTCAACTATCTATAGCATGTAGAGTTACCTGCAATATTGGTAACACCAAAGAATACTTGGGAAAATGTTGTACATGTTTCCATTTTTCAGTTTTCCCTACTTGTAGATGTGGTTGTGCTGTTTCCATAAAGATGCTTGACTTTACATTGCAGTAAAAAAAGAGGTCACAGTGAGTAAAAATGTAGCAGGAGTACAAAAAGCCTGGAACCTGCTTGGGGATAATGTCTGTGTATATTTTAATGCAGAATGTAAATTAATTCTCTTTAAAAGACTGGACCATGCATATTAACTAATTCATATTAATGTTCTTTCCTACTTCAGGGGCCACTTAACACCACCACTCCTATATTAGATACTATATTAGGAGAGTGCACTTACAGTAAGCTTTTGTAAGCTGGTAATTTTGTACACTTAATGTAAAGTCTGTGAAGTGATATTGATTACGGCCTATTCTTAAACATCTATGAAATGATTTTGATTCAAATGTAGGCCTTTGCAAGTAGAAATATAAATGCACCCATGGCAACACTAAAATGGTCCCACCCACATTCATAAAAATCAACTTATGCATGTAGTATGATTTCCTTTTATGTGAGAAATAATGGTTCAGCATTACATTTATGCTATAATGGCCACAGTCGGAGCATTAAATTATATAGCTGGACTGCAATCATTCATCATTTTTTCACCTTTTGTATCCTGCAGATTTAATAGCCAAGTCTTCCTGGTTGCATTATTCATCCAAGATTTTCAGAACATTGAGCTTATAGAGAAAAATACCCTATACTTGGGAAATAAACTTTATACTAAGCTGTTCGTGGGAAGTATCATGCCGTGGAGCACTAACAAGCTCCATAATGTGGTGTTCATATGGAGGCTAAAATATCAAAACATGATTTGTCTGCAGCTTAATTCCACAGAGGTAGTTAAATATTTCTCATCGGGTACTAATATATTGGTCTGAGGATGCCTTAACCTTAAAATAGCCTGCTGGCATTTATTGTCGTATATTTTGCCAGCCCAATCAGTGTAGCCGATACAGAGGCTTAGCAGGACAGAGATTTATTTGCCAGGTGCTAATGCAGTGTTCAAAGTTGAACAATGTCAGCACAATATGCATAACACACCCACATCATACAACGGTGGCAGCATGTCATTGCCTGTTAGCAAAAAAACGTCTGATTGTGCCAAATTACTGCCCTGAATTTGCACGTTTAATAAATTTCAGCAGGACAAATGGGAGCACATGGAAAATCTCACCTGCTGCTGTGGAGCTTTTTGCGAGATGCTCACAGTCGCTGAGTTAAAGATTAGTGGGGTTTTCACAGAGTTGTTGCAAATATGCATTGCTTGTGATCATGTGATGCAAAATTCATTTTTTTTTTTTTTTTTTTTACATTTCAGGAGTGGTACTGCCCGTGTGGAACCCTCAGAACCCCTCGGTAGGGGATAAAGTGGCGCGGGCCATTGTTTACTTCGTAGCACTCATCTACATGTTCCTGGGCATGAGCATTATAGCGGACCGATTCATGTCTTCTATAGAGGTAAGTAAATTAATTAACAGTCAGATTGCCTTATGAGTGTCCTCTTGTGATTTTATATTGCTTATAATGTGCAGAAAAGACCGATTATCAGCCTGGCCGATTATCAAGGGCGATATTAGTTTATCTGTATGGTCATTTTTATTGGCCAATTATCCATAAATGAAATGTGCTACTTCAGGTCTGATGCAGCCTCCTCTCTCTGTCTGTCGTCCCTCTGGTCTCAGAAATGTCTCTCAAGCAGAGACTAAAAAAACTGAACAAGAAACACAGGCCATTGCCACTTACTTGCCCATTATCGCATTTCCAATCGGCATTGGTATCGGCCCTGAAAAACCCCTATCGTCGATTCCTATGTGGAACGCAGTAAATTTTATTGAATTCAAGGCCTCTGTGGCATCTTTGGATGGATAACTAAATGCTGGATAACTACACTAAACACAGCTTATTTTAGAGCCTCTTTCTTTTTGTCTTCCTTCTGTTCCTGTCCAGGTCATAACCTCCCAGGAGAAAGAGATCACCATAAAAAAGCCAAACGGTGAGACCACGACGGCCACAGTCAGAATCTGGAATGAGACCGTCTCTAATCTCACGCTGATGGCCTTGGGTTCTAGTGCCCCCGAGATACTGCTGTCTGTTATTGAGGTCAGTACAATATGAGCTGGTCGGCCACACATTAGATTAAGCGATACACAGTATAATAGGAACGCGGTAATCTGATTTCCACCCCTCCTGCAGGTGTGCGGTCATGGTTTTGAGGCCGGCTCTTTGGGTCCCAGCACCATCGTGGGCAGCGCCGCCTTCAACATGTTCGTCATCATCGCCCTGTGCGTTTACGTGGTTCCCGATGGAGAGACGCGAAAAATCAAGCACCTTCGGGTGTTTTTCGTCACAGCAGCCTGGAGTATCTTCGCCTACATTTGGCTTTACCTGATCCTGAGCGTGTTTTCCCCTGGAGAGGTGGAGGTGAGTAAAAGAGGAAGAAAAAGGGAATGAAATCAAAATGAAGGAAGGTGTTAACCCAGTTTTTTTTCCTCTTCAGGTTTGGGAGGCGGTGCTGACCTTCCTCTGCTTCCCGCTCTGCGTGGTCCAGGCCTGGGTAGCCGACCGCCGCCTCCTCTTCTACAAGTATGTCCGCAAGCGTTACCGCGCCGACAAGAATCGCGGCATCATCATCGAGACGGAGGGAGGAACCGATGGAGGCATAGGAGGCATGGACGGAGGCGGGGGTGGAGCACTGGGTCCAGGCGGCTTCACCAAGATGGACATGCTGGAGCTGGACGGGCAGATAGCGCTGAACTGTCACAGCGGCCTGGACGGAGGGATGATGGAGGAAGGGGCGAAGGATGAGGAGGATGAGGCCAGGAGGGACATGGCGAGGACGCTGAAGGAGCTGAAGCAGAGGCACCCGGACAAAGACATGGAGCAGCTGATTGAGATGGCGAATTATCAGGTTAGCAGCACACAATCACATTAGCTGTGTGAGAATTGTACAGGAGGCTTTATTATTTTGAAGGCACAATTGTTACTTTCAGAGATGAGAAGATCAACACCACTCTGATGAACCAGGATGTGATTAGCTTAGCTTAGCTTAGCATAAAATCTTGAAGCACAGGAAACACTTGTCTACTTGTCTACTGGGTTGTAAAAAAAATGAGATGTGTAGCTATTAGTATTACAGATTTTTATAGATGCTAATAGGCATAGTTTTGGACTTTGGAGAGCCAAGCTGACAGTCTGTATGCTAGGCTAAGCTAATTGCCCTCTGGCTCCATACTTAACCCTCTGAACCCCAAGCAGTTTCTTGTGTCCATACTTGTCTCCTCTCTGCTCTGTGTAAACACAGCCTGCAGTTCAACCCATTCAGTGGAAAAGGGCCAGAATTTTTGTCATGTTACCGTTGGTCACAGCTGAGTTACTAATGGCTTCACTGTTGGGCCAAGGAGCACAATTTTTTTGGTTTGTTTTTTAAAATCTAGTTATTACTAACAGCTTATTTTTGACATGTAGAATGAGGCGATTTTGACCAAATATCACGATGTTAAGATTAGATTTGACGTTTACATGGTTTGGTTCTGATAAACACTCTAATTTTTGAGATTTTTTTAAAAAAAGATGGCATGTTTGGGGTTCAGAGGGTTAATAAACAGACATTAAAATAGTATCTAAACTTCTCCAAAAAGAAGTTCATAAGCTTATTTCACAAAACGGCAGATTGCTCCTTTAACATGTATAATTATAGCCATAAGATCTTAGTCTAACTTAGACCAGTGGTCGAGGGACCTGCAGCAGTGCACAGTGTGAAATTGAGTGTGTCAGCATAAACTGTGAGAAGTGTCAGGTCATGAACTGTGCTCACTTGTATCACTATGAAGAGATGTTACTACTCAGCTGGCAGCTAAGTAGCTGACGATGGCAGTCTGATGGCGAAACATAAATGAAGCAGCTGAGGTGCCTGGACTAACACAGCGCTCCATTTCTTCCTACCTGTTTGCTCTGTCTTCACTTCTCTGTTCCTTTAAGTTTTGACTTGCAGTTTCTTCACTCAGTTGTCATCCACCGCAGTTAGGAACACATCATCATGTGACATATTCAGCTGTGAACAGGGTGTTTTAGTTGACAGCAGGGAAGGCAGTTGTTGGAGGTGGCAGCTCACCTCAGAGCAGTTTAACAGCCTAATTCCCATTTTCACTGCTCTTCACTGCACAGTTGCATTAGTGAATTTGGTAAAATGAACCTCATTCATGTCTTCTAATGCAGTCATTGTCTCTAGAAAATGGGAACCTACAACACATTCACACCAGTTATAAACAGCATTAATGAAAAGTTAACTGAGTTGGCGACACACCTCTTCTAAGTCTCTCTCAGACTTTACACAGAGTAAAGCAGAGTTTTTACCATGTGCTGAATAAACCACTAGTCTGCAGAATGGAAGGTGCCAGTTGACTTGACTGACTGCACTGTAACATGTAACCCCTGTGCCATCCAGGTGATTTTTTGCCATTGCCCGGTAAGTTACACGAACATCATGTGTATATATATATATATATTTATATGAGCATAAAAGCTCAGTGTCGACCTTGGAAGTGTAGCTTGACAAAAAAAATTTAACTCGAAGCCCCCTTGCTGCCCTTTTTCTTGAGCTTTTAGCTGCATCTCATTAAGTGAGTTCATGCTTTAAGGGAGACTGTGGGATGCAGTTAAATGCCAGCCCTGTGTCCCAAAACTTACATTCCAACACAACTAAACTACATTCTCAATTATGTTTAAAAGACATGTTTTCTCCCAGTAACAGTATGAAATATTAGGAAAAGTTTCCACTTTCAAAGAGACACAAAGTCTGTAATAGGAGGGTTTGTGGTATGAAACACAACTATTATCCTGGAGCCTGGGTTGGGCCCCATGTGACACCTTTACTTTTACGTTTAGAGGCCCCAGATTGTGCCTCAGAGTGTATTTTTTAATTTGTAGCTTAAAATAACACAATGACAGTTCATTTTATAATGGCAGTCCTGTCCTGAATGGGCTGTTTGTGTAGCTTTAAATACAGTTGAACTGCTGCTGCCCACGCCCCCTTCAGGAAGAAGACTCTCTCTGTGATTGACAGCGTAGAGCAAAAAGCTGATCACACAGCAGCTAACGAAATGACCATATGGGACTTTTAAAGTTTTGTTTATTACTAATTGCTATGTTTGGTTAGGTTTATGCACCTAAAAGATCCAGGCTTGGGTTAAAATACACTCTTTCATAACCATGGACAGCATAGAAAAGATGGATGTACCCACCATCGGATTTAGTCGTTTGGACATGACATGGAAATGGTAGGTCCCATGAAGACATGCCTATACAATAGCAAAGTAGTTGAATCTTACTCTACCTTATTGTTCCTTTTACTCTAAATGGGAGCATGATTTTAAAAAAATAACAACATACTGTATTTAGAAATATTAGAATTGTGCATGGGAGAAATGTGTTTCCTTTAAAATGTAAATGAGAATGTTGTTTAGTTGTATAGGAATGTCATTTTTGGGCGACAAGGCTCTAAATGCTCTGCTAAAGCATGCAAGTGGACCTCGAGTTAAGATTTTTTGGGGGATTTTAGATTTGTGATTTGTTAACCGGTATCTATTGGCAGTGAGAACTTTATTCTGAATTTAACTTTTGGTTAAATTTTGCTTTAGTTTAGTCGAGTTTCAATCTTTGCAGCGATTAATCGAGCTGTCGGTTAATCGGTACTCATCCCTCACAACTAAGAAGCTGCTGCTAGATGTCTCTCACACACACACGCACTGTTGTAATAGTTTCTCACACTGTCCTAAACTTTTAGGAACACTAATCATTCCTGTTTCATCCAGTGCACACACTTCATCCTTTAATGCTGAACTGTAGAAGCTGTCCAAGTCTCCGCTGCGCTCCCTGTTCCTGCTTCCTCTCCTCTTCCTTCGCTACTCTCCTCTCCCACTCGTTTGTTTGTCTTTGGTTGGCGACGGAGGGAAGGGAAGGAGTTTGGCAGGCAGAAAGTGCCCTGGGCAGCTCCCAGATGTTTGTTTGCGTTCAAGCCTCCCTGCCCCTGCGGCTACTCCCTCAGTGTTGTGCCATAAATAAGACTGACAGCTGCCCTGTAGATTAAACTCCGCTGGGTAAATTGAAGTTGTGGTGGTCATAATGAATCGCTGAATGGAAAATTAAATAGTTTTCAAGGGAAATGGAGCTGCTCGGCGAAAGCAAATATTACGTTAACTCAATAATTGCGGATTTCTTCTATGTAAACAGATTTTCTGAAGATTCTGCTGCAAAAAATTGCCACCTCACTTCTTTCAAACTTTAATAAATCACAGTGTTTGGAGCCCTGAGGCAACATTTAATCTAATCTTCTCCACAGTTACAATGGCCAGTCTGTTTGTTTTCAATTTAGGGGGTTGTTAGGGTAATGCAAGACTATTGAGCCATACATTTTTATTGAAAACATACTTATAGATTGATAAGCCTCATTAGATTTAAAGTTTGCAGAAAAGGCAGGAAGTAAAGTGTGGAGATTTACAAAGAGGCAAAAAGCACTGTCAAAACTCTTCAAATGTTGGTTTTGGTTCCAAACTCAAGCGTCAACAGTTTTAAAGCGTCTTTAAGTAGCTTAGTGAATCCGTAGCTGCCATTCAACCCTAATTTTAACTTCCCTGTTGAGGATTTCCCAACACAGGTCCACCCTCAGATTGCAGCTGCCACTTTAAAACTGAAAGCTTTCATCAAATTAAGACTAATCTGAACAGAGCAGCATTAAATTAGCAGCATGAATCAGTTCATTAATTGACCGGTTCTGTTGATCAGGTCCTGATGCAGCAGCAGAAGAGCAGAGCTTTCTACCGTATCCAGGCGACCAGGATGATGATTGGAGCCGGGAACATCCTCAAGAAGCACGCCGCCGACCAGGCTCGCAAGGTGAAGCAAACATCCACTTAGCCTGATATTTACCTGATGTTTACAGCACATCATAGCTGACTTTGTGAGGCTTTTCTTTGCAGGTGGTGAGCAGCCACGAGACCCAGGCCCAGGAGGACGACCCTCACACCATCAGGATGGAGTTCGAGCCCTCTTTGTACCAGTGCTTTGAAAACTGTGGCTCCCTGAAACTGACCGTTGGCAGACACGGAGGAGACGCCGGAGTTACTGTCAAGGTGTGTGTTCGAGGGAAAGAAGCCAAGAGAGGCAGATGAAAGTCTTCTCACCAAAGAGTTCTCACCTCTGGCACTCTTCCGAGTCTTGATCTGATCTTACTCATAGCTTGTTCTCACCTCCGCAAGCTTCTAGTCAAACACCGGTAAAAGGAAAAAAGTGGGTGATGGAGGAGAAGAAAGGGGCTCGAGAGAAAACACCGCCGTCTTCAGATTTTTACATTTCAGCTCAAAGAAAACACAGGTCCCTTTGCAGAGGCTCATTGATCTCAGGCCTACTCCCGGCCTGATGCTCTGAATATCAGATGTGCCTGAATGAGAGAGTCTCCTGCAGAGAGGAATCATATCTGATCAGCTCACTGTTACTACCGGAGATCTGCAAAGCAGCGCCTCCTCTTTTCTTCTCTTTGTATACAAATGAAAATATGATGTGTTGCCTGTCTAGGGATGCTGGTGGCTCGGCCTCAGTGTGCCGTCTACTGAAGGGTGATTTTCTTTAGTGAAGTGGCCCATTTAGCCCACAGACAGACTCTTCAGGCAGAATGACAGAGCAGCTCTCTGGAGACAAAAGAAATTTTGACCAACAGGCTCCTTGTATTCTATAGCTGACTTGTTGAAAGTCTCAAGTTTCTATTCATCATCCTAGATGGCTGTCTCAGCCTTTTATTAATGCAAGAAAAATGTACAGAAATCTACAAAGTGCTTTGCTCTCTTAAGAAGTTTGATTAGCTTTAGCAGAAGGAAACCATTCTACGCCTGTATCTTTATATTATTGAATGGGATGCTAACAGATTCAAACCTGGATTAACCATAAAACCAGCCGTCAATCTTCCAAGGTATGTCAACTGTTAAAAAAACACCAAAAAACACTTCTTAGCCAGAAAAACAAAAAATCATAGCATTTTCAACTTTTTAATGACCCTTGAACTACTCATCTGCAGCGCACCACTCTGTCAGGAAAAATTAACCAAACCTAAGCTTTAAATTGTGATATTGAATCAAAAGCATTCCTCAAAATTTGCTTAACATAATGTAGTGAGCCTATTTAGTGAAAGAACAAAAAATTCTGTGACCTCTCGGCTGAACTGCAGGCAGTGTTTCCACAGAGCGGATAGGAGACAAACATGAAAACAAATTAAAAATATAAGTAGTGAAACGTCAATAGTGTGCAGATTTATTTTTGTACAGTACTGGCAACACCTGTGGGCGCTTGAAAAATGCCATATGTGTTAGTTTCAGTTTTTTTTCCAAATTTTGTAATATCTATAATCAAAGAAATTCCATTTTCATTTTTCTTTTTTGTGGCATTTTAACTGCATTTCATTACACAAAAACACATTTTTGAGTTCCCTCTCTTTCTAGTCATGGTTGTTCTGTTTCCACACAAGTGCAGGACTTTATATTGCAGTGAAAAATTAGTCCACAGTGAGTAAAAATGAGTAAAAACAACCCATAAAAGGTTTTTTGGTGAACATTAAGCAGTAGAAGCAGGCTGTAAATACAACATTGACATAGTATCTCAACACTTTAGTATTCATTTCGAGTTGTATTTCAGGCTCCCTAATGACTGAAACTCTAAAATTAACACTGGTTTTAGCTCCGTTTTGGTCTCTACCACCTACTGAGCGAAATATCCTGATCTTTAGCTGCTGGATGCTCCTCTGTTTTCAACAACTAGCTGCTATATGTCTGCTGTTTGGTGCTGGGCGGGTAGCATGCTGTAAGTTTTTATTAGTTATCTTGTGTCGGCTGTTTGCTGAGGCTTAAAGTTGTGAACTGGAAAACCAAAGCAATGAGAAAAATGCTCAAATAATGCAAAACTGTTTCAAACTAACGAGATAAGTGATAAATGGGTGTGATTTTGTCACCTTTAGCAACACCTTTCATGTCGGAATTGCCATTTGAACCTTTAAATTATAATGTAAATATTGAATATAGCAGCTTTAAGTTTGTGTTAAGGTAAGTAATTAAGGTATACGTCTTACATACAGAGTAAATAGGGGTCATACTGAAGGCATCTATGCAGTGTTATATCATCATCTGAACATCCGGTGATAACACTTTTCCCTGCCAAGTGATAAGATTGACTGACAGACTATACATATCTATTTAGCGTTGAAGGAAACTGATCTTTTTACTATTTCCCCGCTTTTTTAAACACAAGAAGATATAATATTCCACATTTTTAATCTAAAATTCAAGAGCTCGGCCACGTGTCTGAAACATCTGAAGTGTTTTCAGCCCCGGAAACATCAGCCGGCTGAATGGATGCCTTTAAAAATAAGTTTTAACGCTGTGTCACTTACACGCTTTTCATGAGGAGCTAAAAATAGAGCAGAGCCGAGAGAGCAGCAGCAGCAGCAACACCGACTCCCCGATTCAGCTGCATTTATTTTCATTCTGCATATTAGGCGACATAGTCTGATCACTGTGGTCTGATTACAAGTAATGTAAGCATGTTTGTTTGTGGAGCAGGAGGAGGTTAATTAACTGGCAGATGGAGGGAGGACGGAGAGAGAGGACAGAACACAGGGAAAGTTTAGTTGCACTATCTTCAAAGTCTGTATTATCAGAGTGTATCTGACCAGAGGGCTCGGTTTAATGAAGCTGTTTTTCTTGTTCTCTCTCACCCTCTGTCCCCATCTCCCAAATGCCTCTTCTTTATTTCTCCGCCGTCCTCCTCCTCTGTCTATCTCTTCTTCTTTTCTGTTCCACATTCTGCCTCTTTGTGTCTGTCTCCCCTTTTCATATCTGCTCTCTCCCGTTTCATCTTTGACGGTTCTTTCTCTGCGCTCCCCTCAGGTGGATTACCGCACAGAGGACGGTACGGCCAACGCAGGTTCAGACTACGAGTTTGCAGAGGGAACGCTGCTCTTCAAGCCAGGGGAGACCCTGAAAGGTAGAGACGACAGCGACGGCGATAATTCGTGACATATTTTCAAAACAACACGCCTTCGATGCTCAAATAGCTTCTGCAGCACCACAGGCAGATTGGCTTCAACCAAAAATCTGATTTTAAGGTTTATTTGATTTACCCTGCATAAAGAGACGCACTCTCAATTAGTCAGTAAGCTCCTAAAGTGGCATTTCTCTCCACAGAGATCACACATCAAATTACACTGTTACTGCATTTAAATCAGCAAATATATTGTTATTTTCCAGATATTTTTTGTTATTTGGAAGAAAAAGAAATGCATTAGGGATTGCAAATAGGTAAATATTGTTTTAACTGTTATTTTGCAAAGATTTTCCCTATTTTTCTCTTTAAAAAATACAGATACTATATTAAAATTACAAGAAATTATTCACTTTGCATGTGTACAGTAAAAACAACAGGCCTACAGTTCACAGAATTGCAAATACTGATTTGCTGTTTTACAGTATGTAAGTGTATAATTATATATTACTTAAAAGATATTAAAATAAAATGTATTAATAATTTAAAATGTACAATTATATAGATATTTACTATTATTTTCGGCATTTTCTTCCAGATTTTCACAATTTTTTAATACATGTCTTTTTACAGTGTAGTGTCACACAGGGTCAAACACTGAAATCCAGTTTATTTTTGCGTCCACATGAATTTACTAGTTTGTCGTATCCATACAAAGGCGTCATACGAACATAATAATAGCTCCAGTCCCCTCTGTTTCACCACTTTTTCCAATTGCAAAACTTTGATGACATCCAAAGAGAATGAAAGTGCAGGAGGTTCAGTCAGAAAGCTCCTGAAGTGGCGTTTCTTTCCGCAGAGATCACAGTCGGCGTGATTGATGACGACATCTTCGAGGAGGACGAGTATTTCTACGTCCACCTCAGTAACCCTCGTGTGGTCGGATACCCCGAGATCGGCACCGCTCCTCTGGACGCCAGCGCCACGCCCAAAGCAGTGCTGGGTGACAATCACACAGCCACAGTGACCATCTATGACGATGATCACGCAGGTAAATCTGTGTACAGTATATTCTCTCTGAGAAACTGACATTTAAAGGGGTAGTTTGTTGTTTTAAAGCGGGTTTGTATGAGGTACCTATCCATAGTTAGTGTATTATCTCATGGTTGGCAGATAGGAGGACCAGCACAAAGCATTTATTGTGGCGGGGTCAAATGAAACTGCACAACTTGAGCTTTTCAACAAACAGAGTTGCTTGTTTATGGGACAAAATGTCATCGAGAGAATCATGTGATTGAAATTCCATCAAATGTCATCATAGCTTCAATCTGCATACAGCTCTGGGTCCATGTCCACGTCCATTACTCTGGTTTGAATTCCTCATGAACTCGCCTTTGAATTGATATGTTAATATGTAGCTGTGGTAATATCAATGCAGTACAGTCACTGCATAGATATGTAGCAGTGATACGTTAATGTCAATCACAATAATGAAGGGAACCAGAGCTCTGTCGTATCTCCACCCATTTCTCTTTCTAAGGTAAATTGGTTATGAGGTCCCTTTGTGTTTCATAAAGCAGGCCTACCAGATATTAAGACAAACAGCAGATGTTACCCTTTCAGATAATAATAGTTGTTTCTCTGTGTGCCAAGTAATAATCTGGTGTAAATTACAGCAAATGCCTGCATTGTCTTCAACACAGACCTGACGTTACATCCTATTTTGTATGAAAATTCAACAAAATAATGGATATTCAATACAGTGATTTCAAAGTTGTGTTAAAAAGTTGAGGGCAGATCATTTGTGCATTTCATGATATGAATTAGTTTTTTCCTTACTGTAAGGCCTCATATAAAACATTTCCAAAGTAGCTTAAAAATAAACGTAGTGAAATTAGCCTACACTGTAAAAATCTCACATTTTTAACTTGATTTTTGACAGTTCTTTTAAAATTATTTTACAGATTTCTCTTGTCTTGTTAAATTACAGATAATAACTAGTAAAATCACAGGAAATCCTTTACATGATAATCATTAAAAACAGGCCAAAGCCACGTCCATGTCAAAGATCTGTACTTTTATAAATGGTAATTCCTTCTTTTACAGCCTTTGACTGTAGAATTATACTGTTTATATCGTATTTAAATCAGCAAAAATATCATCATTTTACAGATATTTTCAGTTATTTGAAAGAAATATTAGATTTATTAATGACTGAAAATCTGTAAATATTGCTGTGCTATGTTACAAATTTTCCATGTTTTGTTTGATTCAATTAATAAAGTAAAACCACTTAAAAAAAAGTATTAATTCATGTGTTCCTTGTGAAAAAATTAAAATATAAATGGCCTAAACTGTAAATAGTGCCTACATCAAAACATGTTTTTTTTCACAAATAGTAATTTGTTCTTTTTCAGTATGTGACTGTAAATTTACACTGTTTAATTGTATTTAAATCAGATAAAAAATATTATTTTAGCATTATTTTACAGGCATTTGCTGTTATTTTCACAGTTTTGGTATTTTTCTATTTTATTTCTTTTACAGTGTGGTGCTCACAGGGTTAAACGCTCAAAGCCACTTTGCTTTTGTGTCCACATGAATCAACTGGTTTGCCACAGCAGCATACCCATAAAAAGGCGTCATCAGAACGTGATAACAGCTCCAGTCCCCTGTGTGTCACCACTTTTTCAATTGCAGGACTTTGATGACATCCGAAGAGAATTAAAGTGCAGCAGGATGAGTGGAGAGTGGGTGTTTACTTAACGCTTATTACCTTTTATCTGCAGATCGTGGGCGGTAATCTATTATTCTCTCACTGTACAGTGTATACTGTACACCTCGGAGAACAGCTAGTGAGTGTGGGCGTTTGTCAGCCTCGTTTTTCATGTCTTCTTAGTGCTTCTCCCCTCTGAGGCATTTCTTTCTTTCTTTTTCTTCCTTTTCTGCTCAGGCATCTTTACCTTTGAGAGTGCCAGTCAGAAGGTGAGCGAGAGTGTCGGCGTTATGGAGGTGAAGGTTCTGAGGACGTCAGGAGCTCGAGGCCTGGTGGCGGTTCCCTACCGGACCCTGGACGCCACCGCTAAGGGAGGGGAGGACTACGAGCTGGCTGCTGGGAAGCTGGAGTTCCAGAATGACGAGACCATGTGAGTACGGAGATGCTACCTGTCACAACACCTCATGCAAACTCTGACACCTGAGAACGTCTAAAACCACCTGAAAATACACTTTTCATGTCACAACAAAACACAGTTGACACACTTTTTGGACGCTTTCCTTTTTCTCTGTTTCATTTGTGTGTGATTGACTTCCATTGAGAAACTGCTGTGTGGGTTAATAGAGCGTCTCGCTGTATAAATAGCTCCATTAGGTAGATAACGGTGTAATAATCCCACATTTCAAGGTAGGCTACTCTGCATTAAATGCTTCCACACATGTGTGCGCACACGTACACACTCGCAAAACTGCTCCGGCGTCCTTGGGCACATGCATTTTTAATATGCTGATGTTAGCGGTGTTAAATTGACCAATACATAAAGCGGTTGGGAATGCAGTTTCCCCAGCGCCTCATGGGGCCTATAAAGCAACCACTCTGTGTTTGTGTGTGCGTGAGAGTGTGTGTGTGGGCTCTTAAATATGTATAAGTATGAGGACCAATTTGACTTTTAGATTTAAGAATGAGGACATTGGTTCTCACTTTGTTTAGGTGCTGATTGATTGATAAGGTTGGAAATAGATTGGTAAGGTCGAGGCTAGGCAGTGATATGACATGGAAACAGTAAATGTGTTTAATAATACACGTTTGTGTGTGTGTGTGTGTGTGTGTGTGTGTGATCGTGTGTCCAGGGGCGCTAAATGTTGGCAAGACCATTGGAAAGCTGTTCATCTGTGTCTTTCCCTCAGAGAAAGACTAAGATGATGGAGTGTGTGTCTGTTTATGTGTGTGAGTGCTCTCGGTACTTCTGTCCTTGTGAGAACTGATTTTAGTTTATGACCTTGCAGACATTTTTGGCTTCAAAGGCCTGTTTTTGGGTCAGGAGTAGGTTCAGATTAAAAGCTGAGAGTTTGGTTTGTACCATCTCCACTAAATTACGTTCCCATACAACTAAACTGCATTCTCAAATATATTTTTTTTATTGAAACTTAGTTTTGTTTCGAAATAAACGTCAGCGCTTCGTTTCCACAGCATCAGGTTCCAGGTTTACTTTCGACTCTGTCTGCTGCAGAGAGTCTGACTCATTAAACCCGTTTCCAAGCAAAGGCTTTCAACCCCAAGTCTCGATAGAACTGCAGAGTTGTGGCATATAATTTAGGGACTTAAATTTAAACTGAGATTGTTGCTGTCCATGCCAGGCGAGATGCCTCATTTGTACTGGCTGAGCGTTTATACATAATAGCATGCAGGAGTCAAAGTTTAACATATTTGAATTTCGACCATGGCGGATGTGCAACCTTGCTGACTTTCACTATGGATGCACTTTTGTTTGGTGCAGCTGAAAACCACTGTTGCAAGCCATTAAATAAATGGGTTTCGGAGCGTGGCGTTGCTGTTGCTGTGTCCTGTGTGAAAGGGCCTTAAGGTAGGCAGGAGAAGCGGTTGGTGGTGTAAGCCAGGACGCTCCCCCAGAAGACTAGAGTTTGTGTCCGGTGATGGACAAAGACCATCAATCGCAGAATTGGATTTTGTTTTCTCTACTTGTGTTCGTCTGTTTTCTTTTACTCACTTTCTGGATCGGTTTAGGCACCCAAAATATGTGGTTTGGTTTAGAGAAATATTATACTTTGTTAACATTTCAAATTATAGAAGCTTGGTGAAGGTTCAGCAACAGATTATTTGGTTAAGAGTAAAATATGACCGTTGATGTTTGAAGCATCTTCTATGTGACAAGAATGACAGGTCCCACCCCGTGTAATATATGTTTGGTTGACTGAAAAGGAGCAACAGTGAAAAAATGAAATAATTGGCAAAGATATGTTGATTAGAAACGTATTTGTGAGACGTTGCAAACTTAATCCAGCAGAAAATACATACTAAGGTGTGTTTAGCAGCTAGATAAAAGCATTTCTCAGTGATAGTCTTTACATAAATGAATGCGTCAGTCAATGAGTCAGATTACAAATGACCAACTTCTGATACTAGCCAGTTTCTAGCCATTAATTCTAGGTAGGAGTGTCGTGGCATACGTAGGGCATAGTGTGTGTGATTAATGCGGCTTTTGTGCTATCAGCAACATAGCGACTGCTCCTGGTGAACACTGAGGTCAGTGAGGGATAAACAGAGTTGAGGGGAGCTACGGAGAAAGAAAGAGATAAGTGCAACTCAGTGTTAAGAGTGGAATCCAGGCTCAGTCGTCTGCTGCTGTATCAGTGCAGGGAACCAAACAGAAAGCCAATGCCAGCGGAGCTGAGATTGCAGCAGATCAGATTAGCTGAAACCGAAGCTATTGTTTGCTACAAGAGGATTAAAAAGATCACTAGGTACAGTATGCTTCACCCCTAAGAGATTGTAACTTTGTGGGTCAAGCGTAAACAATAAGCGGCGGTAAGCATCTTCCTGCGCTGGATGTGGATTAGCAGATATCTTTATGAGGCATCACAGAATGCACACACTGAGTTTAAACAGCTTTAAGCCTCGTCTTTTGATTAAGACGCATACATCCACTTTGAACGCTCATGTATTCTGAGCTAAAAATACGTCGACTGAAAGAAGTTTTGCCAGGAGTTTGACATATTAAAAGACTCTCAGACAAATGTGGATAATTATGTAAGGGAAAGTTGATGTGAAGTACTGGAGGTGTTTATTTAGTACTGGTTATAAAATACATTCTGCTAAAACATTAAAAAGGGCTAAAATAACCTGGATGCAAATTACTTCAATGACTTTTGAAGATATACACGTGCAAACACAGACATTCATGGTGCCCAGAAGATAATCCCTGTTGACTTGAACTGTAAAATGTCCCAACATCTACAAGACTTTCCCACTTTGATCACAGTACTTTTCATTTAGGAAAAAATGAGACAGTTCACATCTGAAGTACATTTGCAGTTAAAAAGGAAATCTTGGTGAAGGTGGAAATGCTCAGCCATACTGTTGCTTATTTGACTCATGATGTGTCTTCTAGCATGTTAAGAAAGGACCATATGGGCATAAACCAGTAAGCCACAACATTCTGACCACTGACAGGTGAAGTGAATCACATTGATCATATTGGTACTATGTGATGTTCTGACGGAAAACCTTGGATTTTAACATCCATGTTGATGAGACTCAGACACCCAAATAAACATTGTTCCACAACAAACACACTCCCTCATGCAAATGGAAATCCCAAATGTCACTGGTCTACCCCTGCAGGAAAATACACCCCACCACATGGAAACAACATCAACCAATCTGGAACATGTTGAGGAACATGACAATGACCCAACATGTTGATTTGACCTCCAAACTTCCTACACCCCATTGTGATCAAGCATCAACAAGATGCAGTGGAACAAGTTTGATTGACAGAGGCCCCACTGCACAAGCCAGAGTACACAAAGGATCCACTGCCAACATCCTTGTTCCAGACTCCATAGGACACCCTGAGAGGTCCTCTTGTCCATGCCCAATGGTTCAGAGCATTTCTGAGCACATAAGGGGACCAACATAATATTAGTCAGGTGATCATAATGTCATGCCTGATTGGTGTAAAATGAAACAAGAAAAATGGATTTACATTAAAGGGAGTCTTAACTGCAACATAAGTTAAGATTTGCTTCAGTGTGTCAAAGTATCAAAAACCCTCAAATATTTCCCCCAAACTGGATTCCATCATCTATCATAGGTCCACCATCAGGTGAGCTTATTCGATCTTGCTCTGGAGCTTATTTTCCACTTACCTCTACCATCGGCTCATGTTGGCCCAGCCTTTCACAAAAAACCCCAGATCCAGGAGGACTGGAGGAAGTGGTTGGTCTGGATCAAATGCTGAGCAGAAGAAGCTGGGAGTCTTTGAAGCTGCTGCTTTGGAAAAGCGGAGTGACAGGAGGGGGATGGATCGATGATCCGATGTTCCCATGTAAAGAGAGTGTGGGGTGAAGGATTCGCCTCAGAGGAAACCCCGGTGGCTTATCGATCCATCCCTCCTGTTGCCTCTTCTTTTATCACCTCCGCTTTTATTCCTTAATCTCTTGTCTTTTCTTTCTTCTCGCCAGCCTGTGCTTGTATTTTTCTCAGTGTAAATGTGCTTTTACACTTCATTACCCAGATGTACGCTGTGTGTCCTTTCAGTCAGTCCATCCGTCCACTGCTGTTTCCAATCAGTTCTTGAGGTGAGGTTTAAGGTGGCTTAGATTCTCCCTCATTATCTGGATCCCTTGAGCTCCTTCTCACTATTTATTTATCCCCCTTTTGCTCTCATCTATCACTTCCTCTGTCTTCCTCCACTAATTCAGTCTCTGCTCCCCTGTTTCTCTCTTTACTAACGTGAACCTGCTTTAATCTGCTGCACTCGTTTGTCTTTGTCTCCCCTTTTTTTTTCCTCGTTACTGTCTTTGGCTCATTGCGTTTCAGCCACGAGAAAACCTTGAATTTACTTTATTTCTTCGTATATTTTTAGGTTTCCTCCTTCACCTTCAACTCCCTGCTTTTCACCTTTAGTTATTTACCCTGTCAGACCTTTTCCTCCCCTTTTTGCCTCCTCCTTCATCTTCCTCCACCTTTTCCTTTCAGAGAAAAGGGACTCGCTGCCAAAGCAATTTAGCTGAATCACAACCCGGACATAACTCTGTCCACACCTCCCTCCTCTTTGTTCCTCCTGCAGTACGTCTTCTTTCAATCTGTGTAATAGTTTTGTTTACCCCCTTTTTTCGCCCATTTCCAACATTTAAGCAACACCAAATTAATCTGTCAACTTCTTCTCGCTCATGTTGGAATGAGCTTTTCCTAAAAGCTGAGAATAAAAGGGGGAGGATGGAGGAAGAGGAGGTGAGCTGCATGCTGCTGCTGAAAATTCTTGAGGAAAATCAAAAAAGGCGCTGGAGCTGAACTGACAGGAGGAGAAGTGAAGGATAAAGTGAATGAAAAGGACGTTTTGGCTCAGTTCCGTGTGCCCTTAATTGTGGAGAATAATGTAACGCTACATTGATCCCACGAACACAGCGACCTTTCTCTTGTGCTTCCCTTCATGGCAGGTCAGAGGTCAGGATTTAGCTGTCAGCTCCCTGCAGCTCGGACGGGTTTTGGCATCCACTCAACACTTCCACGAGTTGGATGCTTCCTGAATCGTGTGTTTAAAAGGGCACTCCAGCAATTTTACACATAAATGTCAGTTTGCGTGCAGCGAAGAGTTTGAGGAAACGGCTGAATGTCCTCTTTGAAGGAGGAAGAAGAAGAAGGAGCTTTTGTCAAATTTGTGAACACAAGCAACAGAAAGCCTGGTTTGTAAAGTGGGCGTGTGAAGTTTGAGAGGTGCAACGGAGCATCATGGAATGACATATAAACAGAACGACCCTTTAGGTACGTTTTGTTTGCCGTATCTACACATTACAAGCTTTTTGTGTGTCTTTTTACGGTGGTAAAATAAAACATGTAATGGTTAATTTAGGGTTAAGAGCAGAGAGAGAGGGTGTCATTTATAGCAACTACATGATGTGCAATATGAAATGGCACATTCCAAAAATACATTGTGGTAACCCATCAAATGACTTTGGGTGTTGTAATTGTACCTTTTTATGATACAACACTGTAAAAAAAGGAAAACAAAAAATTTAAATCTGGCATCAAGGGGTGCCAGAACAAATATGTTTTAAAAATGGTTCAAAAACTGGGGAATATTACTGCAAGTATCTGTAAATTAATGATATTTTAACTGATTTAAATGCAGGAAAACTGTGATAATTTACAGTCCCACACTGTAAAAGACCATTTTATTTGTAAAAATGCAGATTTTTTGGCAGATATTCTGTGCACCATTGACTTCTCCTTCTTCTTCTTCTTCTTTTTTTACAGTCAACATGTAAATTAATACTTTTACAAAATAGGGAAAATATCCATCCGTCCATCCATTATCCATACACCGCTTAATCCTCTGGAGGGTCACGGGGGGACTGGAGTCTATCCCAGTCGACTCAGGGCGAAGGCAGGGGACACCCTGAACAGGTCGCCAGCCTATCACAGGGCTACATATAGAGACAAACAAGCACACTCTCATTCACACCTACGGGCAATTTAGAATAATCAATCAACCTCAGCATGTTTTTGGACTGTGGGAGGAAGCCGGAGTACCTGGTGAGAACCCACGCTGCACAGGGAGAACATACAAACTCCACACAGAAAGATCCCAGGCGTCCTAACCGGGATGCGAACCGGGGATCTTCTAGCTGTGAGGCGACGCTGCTAACCACCGGGCCATTGTGCAGCCCAAGGGAAAATATGTAAAATAATAATTCAATCCTTAATATATACACATTTTATATCACTAAAATAATTAGGATGACTTTAATACAGCAAAACTAGTGTAATTTTCATTTTGTTTGGTAAATTCCACATAAAATCTATTCAAATCTCTGAATAAAAGCATTTGTTTCTATGTTGACCTAAAATAATACAAATAATGTCCATATAAAAAAATCAGCATATTTACAATTAGTGATCATTTTCTTTTTTAATTTTAATTTACAAAAAATACACTATTTTATGGTATTTAAATTAGCAAAAGTATTGTTTTACTGATGAGCAATTATTTAAAAGAAAAATTTTGTGTAGTAAGGATTAAAAAATGTAGATTTTTTTAAACTTTTGTTTTTACAGATTTTCCCTGTTTTGTTAAATTATAGATAATATCTTGTAAAATCAAAGAAAAAAGTTATTTTTTCTTTAATTTAATTATTTTATTTTAATTTAATTTTTACTTTAATGCTGACTGCACAAAAACTGTAAATAATGTTAACATCAAAATCTGTATTTTTTTTTTTTTTTTACAAATAGGAAGTCATTCTCAATAATAAAGTAAAATAATATAATTAATGTGATAAATATGGACAACATGTTGCACTGTTACAGTAATCCAGTTTTTATCATGTTTTATTTGACACAATGCTGCCAGATTTTCACATTTTTTAACAGAATATTTTTTCCAGTGTAGTATTAGTCACCAGTATATTATAGGCTTCGCTGCGTATGTTTAAATAATGTAATCTAGTGATTTATTCAGTGTTTTGGGTTGTGGTGGCCTTTAGAGAACACAACATTTCCCAAACGGCCTTCACCATCAGGGGTTAAGTGTCGCAGCTCCATAAATGAAGTGAGTCCGTGGGCGAGTTGAGCTGCCGTGGCGAATCCAGACCGCGGCTGCATTAAGAGAGCTGGATGTGGTGCTGTACACTTTATTTACTGTCAGTCTGTGTGAAATCACACACACAAAGCGCGGCACATCTATATTTGTTCACTATCTGGACTCTCATTATATGCAGCAGCAATGGAATAATTCTCTCTCTGTTCAGCCAATTAGTGCTTCTTTTATTTATCCCTCCGCCAAAGAGTCTCCCTCAGTCTGCAGATCCATTTCTGAATCCTCTCTCGCTTTCTGTGTTTTTTTTTTGTTTTTTTCTTTTTTGCTAATCAGAGGGCATGTGTGTGTGCAGAAGGAAGAGGCAGAGTGGACTATGATACGCTCAGCGGGGTCCGTTTATTCTTAGCCTTCCTCTGACCTGCAACTCAGCACAGAGTCGCCGCCAACACCCAGACAGTAGGAGTGTGTGCGGCCTCTCCCCTGGTTGCTCATTAGAAATTTGAAACAGGTGTCGCCGCCAAACTGTGCTAACGCCTGTTCAATTACCGCCTCACCCTGTGTGTATTCATGTGCGTGTACATGCACCCACTTTACATAACAAAGCACCTTTCGGAGGAATCTCTCAGTGAGCACAAAAACTTTCCAATATGTTAACTTGCAAATTATGCTGTATTTAACCTTCGCAGTGCTCCCAAAATTGCACTTAATGACAGAGTTTTCATAGTTTCACAGAATAATATTATAATTGTTATGCATTTGTTAAGCCCCCTAGTTACTGTTGCCGTGCCCTGTTAAGCATTCTGCTTTTGCTGGTTGCTTAAATGCTGTTATAATAGATTGAACCCTCAAGGTTCTTAGTAAATTTGAAAATAACAGGCCCTTCATTAGAGACACAGATGGACAAGAGTAGGCTTTAATTTCTAGTCTGTTGATTTCTCTTACAGCTGTTTATTAGGTATATATACCGATCAGACATAACATTATGACCACCTGCCTAATATTGTGTTGGTTCCCCTTATGTGCTCAAAAATGCTCTGAACCATTGGACATGGACAAGAGGACCTCTCAGGGTGTCCTATGGGGTCTGGAACCAGGACGTTGACAGTGGATCCTTTGGGTACTCTGGCTTGTGCAGTGGGGCCTCTGTCAATCAAACTTGTTCCACTGCATCCTGTTGATGCTTGATCACAATGGGATGTCGGAAATTTGGAGGTCAAATCAACATGTTGGGCCATTGTCATGTTCCTCAACATGTTCCTGATTGGTTGATGTTTTTTCCATGTGGTGGGGTGCATTTTCCTGCAGGGGTAGGCCAGTGACATTTGGGATTTCCATTTGCATGAGAGAGTGTGCTTGTTGTGGGACAATGTTTATTTGGGTGTCTAAGTCTCATCAACATGGATGTTAAAATCCAAGGTTTTCCATCAGAACACCACATAGTACCAATATGATCAATGTTATTCACTTAACCTGTCAGTAGTCAGAATGTTGTGGTTGATCAGTGTATACCAGGCTGATTAAGATAACATGAGCATATAAACATAAAAAGTCTTGAACAAGTGATTTTGTGCTCTTGAACTCAGAACTTTCTCAGAACGTTTTTAGAACAAAAACACTTCTAGCTAAGATAGCTATTACACATTTTGGTGGGAGACTGCGTTGTCATGGAGATGCCATGCCTATTCATGGCTGTATAGTCACTAAATGGTCAGTCCAATCCACAACAGCAGAGTTCAAATGACCGAGAGCCTGGAGGCAGAAACATCCTTATTTGTTGTGATCCTGGAGATCCACTCAAACAGCCCCTGAGACCCACCAGCTTCCTCTACTGTAATCCCAGCATCCTGCCATGTTGCATTATGTGCTAATGAAGGCCAAACACAACTTCTTAGTGTTTCTGACAAAGCTGTCAGAAGAGCTGTGATCATACTTTAGCTGCCGGTAAAGGAGGGAGTCGGCGAGCTAGTTTTTAAACAACACATCCTCCCTTCGGCAAGATGCTTCTCGGAATTAAGAGAGAGACACGGGAAACACGAGGAAAGTGAGATTGGGTGTGTGCATGTGTGTGTGAGTGGGTGGGTGTCGCACTGCTTGTAAAGTGTTTGATATTTGCAACCTGTTTCTCCGTCTGTCACCAATGTAGGGTGACTAACCCAAAGCTGTTCCCAAAATAAAACATCCTTTGAACTCCCAAATCCCCGAGAGCTGAGCGCTGTGTGTGTGTGTGTGTGTGTGCACGCGTAAAAGTGTGTCTTTTTTGGGTGTTTGTGTGAATTTTTCGGCTTGATTGCTGCTGCAGGTGCATGTGTGTGTGTGTGTGTGTGTGTGTGTGTGTGTCAGCAGCTCACCATATTTCCACACCGTCACTTTTGTTGCTCGCCTAGCTGGTGTCACATCATCACACACACACTAACACACAGACACACACGTTAGCATCCTTAGCATTCTCCAAACAATCAGCGTGTCTCCACATTGTGCCCTTCCTGCTTATCAGCACGCCGCTTAATAAACTGTTTACCATCATATTGGGACTGAACTGGTTTCAGGCTGCAGCTCTGAGCACGTGTTGTTCACCAGATGAGGTTGAATAAAGCACCAGAGTAAAAAAGAAGTGCAATTAACCAGTCGCACAGTAGAAAACATGTTTCCTGTGTTCGTTATCAGGATGCGTTGCTGCTGCTCTTGTATAGATTTTCACAGCTGACAGACGGTGTCAGAAACGCAGCGTGCTTCCCGGTTGGTTAGTATGCACAGCACTTCCTGCCGGGCATATTTATGCAGCAGAGGTGGCGCGAGAAAGTGTTCACCCTAAACCCCTTTAACAAGGTTAAAAACAGCTTCTGGTGAAATACCTGGCATTTCTAAAGATGCGGGCTTTCACTATAGTAGCTCTGATTTCTAAAGATAACAGGGCAGACCTTTTATTGCCACAAAACGCTGCATTATTCATGCCATTATCTGCATTTCTACATCAACATAACATAAAAAGCAGATGTCGGTTTTCATGAACTGGCAGAGATACCTCTTTTTAAGGCGGTCTCTCTGGTTTTGTTGCTGCTCCATGTCTATACAGAACATCCATTCAAGTGTTGTTTTCCCTGAAGCAATAGATGCATGTTTACTTCAAAATATCACCATAGTTACAACTGTTGGCATGTTTCTGCAGATAGGACAAACATGAGTGTTTTGCATTCATTTTTGACATGATGAAGCATCTTGTTTACGTATTTACTTCTGCTCCAGTATTTGGAGGTTGTTGTTATTGCTTTGCATACATTTTCCTGATCCCACTGAAAGACTTTAGTGAAGGCTTTTACATTTTTTATTTGTTAGAAAAGATACTTTCTACCATACTTCTTTTTTGATGTCGCTAATAACATTTATAGGTAACATTTACATTCAGATGACATTATATCTGTATTCCTTTCAACACCCAGACCCATATTAATCCTTTCTTTTAGGTTTAAACTGAAGGTTTCATGGCATCTGGATGGACAGATGTTTGAGTTGGATAGTTGGACAGATGTATTGGACATGCTATTGGTGGTTGTCATTGGGTTTTTTTCTTAAGAAGCGATTGTTAGGTGGCTTTAAACTTTAGGAACTGGGGGAAGAGCAAACTTTTAGCATCTAATTAACACTTTTAGCGTCTCTTCTACTTTTAGCGCCCCTTCCATTTTCCATTGCAGTCCAACAACTTTGACTCCAATTGCGCCAAGTCTTCTTTTGGTTTAGCAATCCGCATCAAGCTCCGCATATCAATTTTTTTTATGGACGTTCAGAACTACCTACTGTCTAGTAGGTCACCAAAAACAGCCCTGAAAGAGCCTCTACATGTCCAGTTCTTCTAGTCAGAACATACACCGATGTTGGGACTTTGCTGTTTTCAAGGCCTGCTTTTAAAAAACCATTCAAAGCGACTTACTGGAACTGTTGGGTCATATTATACAAGCACAGAGAAGGTCGATTTGCCATCTTTACTGGTTGCTTTCTGATCGATGGCTGCTGAAAAGCAACATTAATTCAAAAATTCTTTTTAGGAAGTAGACTAAAAACGCGGTTGTGCACTTTGATCATTTAATAGCAGATGTTGTCTCCACCTGTTGACTGCGGAAGCGTCCTTGATTAGACGCAACTGAGTTCTTTTTCCCTTAATGTCGGACAGCTGTTCAGCTTTTCTTCACAGCATATTGCTTATCAAAGATCTTAAAGTGGTCTGTTGGTCATATTAGAATCTTTATTCAACAGCAAAGCCGGCAAATTGCTTCATATTGGTCCTTTGGGTTGCCAGTTTTGTCCAGTTTAGAACAGAAATACCTTCAAATATATGGTTCTGCTTTCTTTTTCACAAGGAGTTGTTGGACTGATGGTGGCTGTTTGTTAAATTTCACTTATATAAGATATTATTCCATCTGTTTAGGCTTTTCAGTTGTCTGTTCTTAGTATCGGTTCCATCTCTTTAACACCATCTCATTGGTACATTTCAACAGTCTAAACTAGAGCTTGAGCAAGTGAAGAGCTGCACAGAAAGACTTCTTTCGTCTTAATACAACATGAGAGTAGGTTGGCATATTTATTCTGCATTTTAGGGCTGTTTCTTTATTCCAGTGCTCTCTGATGTCTTTCCTTCTCCTCCACAAGCCTCCACATCCTTTTGGGTTCAAACAGCAGCCTGCTAATGGACAGATAAACACTTTCAACCCTCCCCTCCTCTCTGCTTCTGGTTCCTCCTTCCATTTACTCTGATCAGGATTCCTCCATGAGGATGACAGCTTCTTTTTTTCCTTCTCTCCTCCTCTCCTTCTTTTTCTTCTCCCTGTTTGTTGCCGTAGCAACTTTTGATCCCTCCCCATTGTACGCGCCACAAAGAGGAGACGGCGGAAAATTAGGAGAAAGATAAAGAGAAATTATGAGAGTTGAAAAGGGAGCCTTGTTGCTGTTTTTTAAGTGTTTTTTTCTTCTGAGGATTTGTTTTTCTGCTGCCATGTGTCTGAAAGTTTAACCACTGCATGATTACACTTGCTCTTATCCCACCTCTAGACCAAGTTTTGTCAGATTCTGAGGCCACTGCAAGAGATACACGTCCATTGTTTGTTCTTTAATTAGTAACGCGAAACATTCATCGGCCAAGTGGATTATGAAGATTAAGGAGTAAATCACATTTCTGCACAGTCATGGTCTGTATGACAGAAAGAAAGATGGAGGACGGACAGAGATAAAGGCTGAATGACCGAGTCAGAGAGCAGAAATAAAGACGGGGGGTGAAAAAGCCTCATAACACTTTTATCCTCCCTCGTTTCTCCTCCTGCTCCTCTCCGCCCTTCCTCCTGCATCCTTCCCTTCCTTCTCCTCATCTCCTCTAATGTCACAGCAGTCAAAGTTAAGTAGCTTAAGTCTACATCTTTAACTACTTCAGAAGCTCTCTGTGTGGGTTTCCTCCTCATGTGTGCGAGCTCTCGTGAAGTATGTTTCAGCCGTGTGTCGAAATCAATGTGGCAGCCGCTGTCTGTTGTTTGCCTATTGACGTTTTGCGATGCCTCACACATATACTGCACCTCTGGTTTCTTCTAAACACAATTTGAACCCATTTTTAATCCCTGCCGATGGCTCCTCTTTCATTCCCTCCCTCTCAGAGCATTTGTCTAACAAAATCTATTGATTCGTGCAACCAGGACGAAGCCAAAACCTGACAGTTACAGATCCTACAGTAGTGTTTTTGACAGGTATTAAAAAGTGGCAAAACACAAAACAGTCCTCAGATGATGCTTTGACTTTGAAATTCCAGCCTGCTGCCTCTGTCTGTCTACTTCTTCACCTCTTGTTGTTTCTTCTTCTGTGTCTTTGTTATGCTGTTCCAGCATTTAGCATCACTGTCAATCCCTGTTTTCTCTTCTTCCCGTACGTCTTCGCCCTGCGTCTTCCCCTGTGGTTGTTTTTTTCAGCACTGCAGTTCCAGCGATTCTCTCTGCCAAGTGCACACGAACACACACCAACACTAACACACCCTGTGGTCGGGGTAGTGCGCTCCCGTAAACACACACAAGCAGCAACATGCACTCGGTGACTCCTGCCAACGAACCCCTGTGATCAAACCCCCGCCAGGCTGCACACACCCTGTAATCGCGGCCTGCAGACCCACCGGGGGCTGCTAAAACTCCCCCTCGACTCCCCATCTGCCCCCAGCCTTACCCCCCCGCCAGAGACCACATTACAGGCCTCAGTGTGGGGTTCACTGACCAGGCAAGGCCAGCATACACGCTCCAGGGTGGGTCAGCGACTTTTCCATTTATTTAGTCTGACTTTGTTCCAGTTGTTAAACAGTTTCCAAACAGACCGACTGAATCTGCTGCTGCATGGGACGTACAATTCATCCAAACGCTTGTCTGTGCTGGGATTTTTGCTGCGAACAAGTAACAATATGTCTGCAGCTTCTGTTTCCCAGCTCTGCTGTTAAAAAACGGGCTCCCCTTAGACCCACTACTGCATCCTCTGGGTGTTATGTTCCTTTTTTGCCTGCAAAGCAGATAAACATGAGGGAAGTGGTTTTTTAAATTAGATCTTCACCCTTTCCGCCATCTGCCACCCAACGACACTAAAAGTTCTTGTGCCTCAAAGCAGTGCGGAGACATAAAGTCAGATACTTTTAATGTGAAATACTTGTAACATTAATTATGCGGCACTCAATAAGCAAAGCTGCTACTAAAGATCATTATTGATTAATCTGTCATTTAATTGTTTGGTCAGTTTAAGTCTTCTGTTTCTTTGTTTTGTTTGTTGACTAAGGAAACAGTCAGATGTCAAAATTTCAAAGTCGTCCATTTTCTAATCAACTAATTATTTCTGCTCTAGTAGAAATGAAGGTTTTTTCCAATTCAGCCTTGAGGTTTCAACCCTTTTTGCCTTTCTTTGCCTCCAAACTGCAGATTGCTCACTTCTCTCCTCGTCTTCTTCCTCTTTGCTCTGGACTTTAAAACCTGTTTTACTCGCACGTTTAACTTCTGTCTGTTCACGTCCTGCAGAAATGTTTGGCTGGCGTGTTCTCTTTCTCTCTCTTTGTTTTGCCGACAGGGTTTAGCCTCACAGTTTAACTCTGATCAGTCAGAGGGGATTGTTAAATTCACTGACCTCTGCTTGCGCATGATTGGCTCCGATGGCGGTAACAAGCTAATGAAATGAAGTGAAATAATGAAGCTGTCAAACCGCCTGGTTCTGTCTAATAACTGGGGACTATATTAGAAAAACCAAACTGATTTTAATATAAACAGCTGAAATGTTCTGACTGAGTAAAGCTGTGGTAGCAATCAGTTGATCAGCAGTTGAAAAAAAGTTTTAAAGAATTTTGTTTAAGGATAAATTGAATTGTTAATAGGTAGCTCCTTTAAATACCATGATTTTTTTACCAATCATCTCTGAAACCAGCGACGTGCTGCTTGTAGGTGATGATGATGACAGTATTCAGCCTTTCAAGATGTATTTTGGCACTAAAATATCTCATATAATTACATTGTGGGTTGCAGAGAAGAATTTTGTCAGTCGTGCTGGATTTTATTGAGACACAAACCTTTGAAATCTGGTGGCGGTTTTATAAATTACCCTCAAAAACCCACAATCTTTCAATCACAATCACCCAAAATAGTTTTTCCAGAAGCCTGGCCTACATATAACTCACCAGGCAGCCAGGACAAGTTGTCAGTAATTGTCTTGTCAAGCAAATTTGGAATGAACTTTTGAAATGTGACAAAAAGTTTTGAAACAACAAAGAAAGTGTAATTGAGGCTTGCTTCCATTAACTGCCTTAGGATGCGCAGTGTCATCAAAAGGGGGCGCTAGAGGCTACGTTGAAGTTAGAGGTGGCAAACTGGAAACGCAATCAGTTGTTTCCCCACCGCCAAAAACCATTAAAGAGGAGTGAATATTTTGTCCATCTGTGACAGAAAAATTAAGACAGTCTTGAGGAATTTTGTTTAAACGAGCAACTTACAATGATTCTGTCATGTCTGGAGTCTCTCCAAGTGCAACCAGCGGATCAGTAACGTATTCAAAAAAAATGTTTCGATCTCTTACATAGTCAAAAACCAGCTCAAGTAATCATCAAAACAGCTAAAAACACCGAAGATATGTTGTAAAAACACGCAGAGTGACAATACATCTCCTGTGGCTTTCCTCTATTTTTGCCTGTGTCATTTTACACAATGAGGCGTTTTATTAATCTACTTTTATTGTTACACAGTTTTCTTTGTCAGTTAGCAAGAAAGAATTCCTTCATTCGAGCTGTCAGATACTTTAGCACAGACTTCACTTTAAGGCTGCTGTTGTCAGAGGTTCATCAATAACTCATTTATGCTCACATAAGGGATAAGATAAGCCTTTATTAATCCCACGGTGGGGAAAGTTGCAGTGATACAGCAGCAAAGTTTTAAGGAATCAAGTATAAAAATCAAATAAACCAAAATACACAGAAGTACTTGATCTAAAAATGACATTATTGCACATATCTGGTACTGCAGGGATTTCTTGATGAATAGAAACACTGATGGAGTACTATTGTTGCACAGATTGTGCATAAGTAGAGATTCACAGTTCAGTGCTGCTGAGTCCCCACGCTCCTGTTTGTTCTTTGTGTTTAAACTCTTTTTAAACTTTTTTATTCATATAATTAATATTCCTCATCTTCAAAAAAATGCCACACTTTATTGCATGCAATTGTGTAACACTTTTATTGCACAATAGGAACGTCACAGCTAGAAATGTCACAATTAGATTTCAGTAATCGCGATCTGCGTCCATCAGGGCCATTTTTAAATGGATCGGTATCTTCTTTTTCAGAACAAACCTATAAGCCCAATCTGTTGTTCACATCTGATGACACACAGCTGTCATTGATTGGTTCCTGGCAAACTAGCTTAAAGTTGCATTCTGCTGGAAAACTGAAGAACTGGAACACAACGGCAATTCAACATTCACTTGCAGTAACAGCTTGGATGCAGAAATGCAGTTTTTTTCTTAATGCATTGCAGAGCTTTTCAGCTGTCGAGCACAGGCATATTATTGGACTGATTTTAATTACTTTAATTTGCTCAAAGTGTGTATTATCTAGGAAATGGTGTCTGATTTGGACTCTCTATCAGCACATACACAAAAATAAATGACTCAGTGGTGAAACAACTTGATCGGGTCGTCCTAGTCTCTAGCCTTCAGAGTGTAGCATTTTAGTACATTTTACTTGTGTATTTATGCATGTGACCGATAAATAATAAGGCAAATCACTGTTTCTTTAAAACCATGAGTTCCTGTCTTATTTTGCTCTTTTGTACAGCAGTTTATACGACATACACCAATCAGCCACAACATTCTGACTACTGACAGGTGAAATGAATAACATTGATCATATTGGTACTATGTGGTGTTCTGATGGAAAACCTTGGCATTAATGTTGATGAGACTTAGACACCCAAATAAACATTGTCCCACAACAAACACACTCCCTCATGCAAATGGAAATCCCAAATGTCACTGGCCTACCCCTGCAGGAAAATGCACCCCACCACATGGAAAAAAAACATCAAACAATCAGGAACATGTTGAAGAACATGGCAATGGCCCAACATGTTGATCTGACCTCCAAACTTCCTACACCCCATTGTGATCAAGCATCAACAGGATGCAGTGGAGCAAGTTTGATTGACAGACGCCCCACTGCACAAGCCAGAGTACCCAAAGGATCCAGTGCCACCGTCCTGGTTCCAGACCCCATAGGACACCCTGAGAGGTCCTCTTGTCCATGTCCAATGGTTCAGAGCATTTTTGAGCAATTAAGGGGGACCAATACAATATTAGACAGGTGGTCATAATGTTATGCCTGATCAGTGTATAGGTGACAGAGGAGGCTAAATGACAGCTTATAAGCTACAACAGCTTCACTGATTTTGTCTCTTTGGGTTTCAGTAAAAATTTGTTTAACAATGCAGATTTATTGTTCAGCAAAGTTGAACTTAATGCAAAATGTCCTCATTTTGCTGTTTTTTTAAGTTTACGGACCTTAGAATCGAATTCTGCTGCAGTTAAATCGTGTTGCCGCCATTCTGTCAGTCCAGTTTGTCAAAACGCTAAGATCCTAAAGTAAAACAGATCCACACTCAGTCACATCAGTCCAGTGGAGACCCACCAGTGAAACCTGTGACCTGTTCTGGGTCTCAGCCCAAAGCTTGTGAAGCTCCACTGTGACATGATGAATGCTCGCTGCTGTGGAAGAGTGATGAGCCAGTTCCTGACTGCACTACCTCAGGGTAATCTGGTCTATGATACACACACGCACACTCTCACACACACACACACACACACACACACACACACACACACACACACACACACACACACACACACACACGGTGATGTCAGAGTGATTAAATCACTAATAGCTTGTGGAGGAGACGATATGACTCACACAGCCTCTCCATCTCAGCTCACATCTCTCAGCCTCCTTCTCAGTTCTCTTTCCAATACGGCTCCTCTTCTTCTTCACTCCTGACTCCATTTAACTCATCGTCTGTTTCATCTTACTGACCCTGCATTTTCCCTCTATTCTCTCCCTCCATCAACTCTCTATCTTCCTTATTTTTCATCCAGCTGTCCTCCTCTCCATCCCAATATTCTGCCCCGATCTGCCCTTCTTTCCTCGACATCCACTCGTCTATCACTCACCCTTCGCTTTTATTAATCTCTATTTCTTTTTGCCCTCCACCTTCACACCATCCATCTTCCCTCCCTGTCGGCTCCTCACTTTTATTCTTCCCGTCTCAGATATCGTCTCTGTCTCCCTCTTCATTCTACAGGATGATATATCATCCTCCCTGTTTTATTGTTCATCCATCCGTTCCTTCTCACCTCTCCTAAACTCTCATTTGCTGCATTGCTTCCTCTTCCCGTTTGCCCTCCATATTTATCACCCTCCACTATCAGCCTCCTTCTTCCATTTAAATTCTCTAAATGTTAATAGCAGGTGGCGTTTGAGAAACATAGGGCTTGAGAAAGTTCGGACATTGTTTTTAAAAGGTCAGAACAGGGCAGACATGAGATAGACACACATACAATGTATATAGCGTATGCACACACACACACACACACACACACACACACACACACACATACACATGCTTGCTGGCTCTTTTTATAAGCACGTGTTAGTGTACTCTGTGGCTTGTCATTATTGATTTCCGCAGCATGCCATAAATGCATTTCCAATAAAGCCCGGTGCAGAGACGGCTTTACAGTTTTTAATGGTCAGTAAATACAAACAGGGAGAAGGACAGCAGGTAAAGGGTAAACTGGAGAGAGACGTCTGTATGCAAATGACAGAAACTAAAATAAAAAGACTGAAAGAAGGAATGAGGATTTTAGAATGTCCTGTGTTGTGATCCTGTGGGTGCACACTTTCTGTAACACTGTAGAGGCAATAAAAGGAGAGTGGCTTTAAAGGAACGAGGAGACTGATGGAGGACAAAGGTGAAAAAAGCAAATTTGAGTGTCTTATTTTATTATTTACCTCATGCTTGGAGCTGTACTTATGGTTTAAATAGCTCATAGTTGTCACTGTGCATTGTAGCATCTTTCAGCTACTTGTTTTGGTTGTTCGGTCTGATGCCTTTATTGTTTCGGTTCGGCCTCGCTACTGTCATCATGTTGTTTTTGGAGGCAGTTGTCCAAAAAAAATCTACTGTATGCTACATGCAGGGCTGCAAACATGCAGTAGTTAGCAACTAGCTACAGAAAGCCAGGAGCCCCATCCTTACATCGAAATCGAGTCTGAGATTTTAAACTAATTGGTAGCGTTGAAACCCTATGCCCAGTAGCATTAACTTTTATAAGTCACATATATTACAGTGCCACTTGATGCACAGTAATACTCTCCTCTCTCTAATTTCCCCTGATGGACAAAGACAGGAACCTCTCGTGACCTCCAGGTTATAAACACACTTGCGCAGGTGTTGTGAGCGATGGATAAAAGACGGGTGCGAAAGAGGACACAGGAGGAGGTTTCGGAGGAAGATGAATAGGTTTCAGGGGCGGGTGGTAAATGGAAAGAGGGGGGGGGAGAATAAACGGAGGATGGGAGAGGCAGGAAGACCGATGAATGAATGGGAGAAAACACAAGAGGGGGAGGAAAGGGCAGGGGAGTAAATGTCGGTCGTGGGGAAGAAGGTGAGTAAAACAAATAAGGATGAGGAGGAGCAGTGGTTTACATTTGGTGACTGCTGCCACCCTGGGAGCTGAATGGAGGGATGAGAGGAGGAAGAGAGGAGTGGTAGGTTTCCTGTGCCAGGGGCAAAGAGAGAATTAGGATGAGAGTGTATGTGTGTGAGCGTATGAATGAAAGCCTTTGGCAGACAGCCGCATGCAGGCCTGGCAGTGGTTGGCATGGCGATATATATATCCCACTGCTTAAAAGCCCTCACCTTGAGCTGCTAATGCCAGTCAATCAACCCAAGGTGGCATTACACTCAGACACCGCAGTGGATTGTCTAGATTTGTGAGGACCGCCACTGACTAGATTCATTTTCTAACTGCTTTCCTTTAACCTAAAGTTTAGATTGTAATTCACTGAGCATCACTAACTCGTACTATAGAGGCAAATGTTGTCCAAACCCAGAGAACTTCATTTTAAATTGTATTGTTTAAAGTCTGGATTTCCAACTGAGCAAAGTGGAGAACTGCCCAATGTCTTCAGAACCACGTAGGCCCAAAATGCTTAGAAACTCCACTTTTTTGTTCCTTTACTTCTTTACTTTACTCCTTTACTTGATTTGAACTGCTCTAGCTTTGTAGTTAAGAGATGGAAATATCTATAAGTCAGTTACCCAACAACTTGGATCAAGACAGAAATGTCCAACCCAGTCTTCACAAAATTACTTTCCAACTTAAACCCTTTTGTTGGAGCTATATTTCCCACTGGTTTGCTGTTTTTCAGTTAACAAATCATACATTAGATTAGGGGGGGGGACTTGTCACCCTGGTAACCCAGAAAATAGACGCTTGAAGCATGTTGTGAAAATGTTGTATTTGAACCAAAACCATGGCTTTCTTTGAACCCTAACCAAGTAGTTTTGGTGCTGAACCATAACCAAGCGTCCAACATGTAGAAGTGCCGAACAAAGTGTGATATTTTCCTAACCCCCGATCAGAAGGCAAGTGAAAATCGAAAGTAAACAAGATGTAATTGTGAGACTGATGGTCTCTCGGCCCATCACAGGATGCAAACCCTGGTCTTTTTGGTGAAAGTCCCATCTCTGGTTCGTGCCACCAACCAAAATTATGTTAAAAACTAAATTTTATTCCCCTCAAAGAGTAAATGAGAATGAACTTTTGATGTATGGGAACGTGAGTTTGTGGAGACTAGGTTGAGATGTCTCAACAGTTAAATGTGACAAATATAACAATATAAGACAGGAGCACTTTGAAAACTTTTTTAAATTCCCAAATTGCACAGAATTAGATGACAACCTCTTTTTCTGCCATTCTCGTGTACTTTATTTCATCCTATTCATTTTCTCTTTATTTCTGTTTGAATTACACGATGCGTCATGCTTCGGCAGCTTTGCTAACCTGATATTCATGGCAATAAATTATACTGAATCAAATCGAAACAGCCTGACATTTACAAGAAAGAAGATTTTGTGCAGGTATTTGTGGTTTCCAGAAAATGAGTCCTATTCCTCTGACTTTTGTTCTAGTAGCGACACCAAGAGGTCGATTCATCTAAACTTACACATTGATTTGGTTTCGATTAAATGCCTGCAAAACTTTTGTCTCTCATTTAGTGCTGATTTGAAAATGTTATCCAAAACAGTCCTGTGCAGGTGTTGCAGAGGAAGCAGTGCAGCCTCACAGTCATGTTTTATTGGGCTGGTCTGTTTGAAATGTCATTAAAATAACGGACATGCCTCCAAAATCCTCTACTTTCTGTGCAGCTCTGCGTCCATGTCATCTCAGCCGAACTTCATGGCAACTTAGATGCAGCTAGAATGTCTTTCCACCCCTGAATGATTAGGTTTGTGCAGTTTATACTCAGTTTATCAGCGTTGTTCTGTTCGGTTACACCAATCGGCTCTTAAACTCGGCCTCACTGTTGGTGTCTACCTACAGTTTGAAGCTGAATGAGTTCATTTGGGATGGCAAAACACATCTGTTGTGTTCAGATTCCGAATCTGAATTGAAAATTCTCAGTGCCATTGATATAAACAAGCCTGAAGACGAATCAGGCTTTATTGCCAAATCTCAATGAGGATCTCTGTATTCATTATTTCACTGTTGTACTTGCTTGTGGCATATTTTTTAATGAATTTGCGTTTCAGTAGTTCACCACAGCAAATCGCACATAGTAAATCTGTGACCAACTTTATTCATAAAATCAAAAAAATGCACAGAAGGTGGGAGGAGCAGGTTGTTAATAGAGGCCCAGCTGCTCATTTTTGTCCTGGTGCCCATTTAGCAGGTTAATCTGACTGTTATGAACTTTCCAAAGTAACGAAGAGTACCAAATGTGTTATGAATTCTGGCAAAATCAATGCAAAATAATACAATATTTGCATTTAATGAAGTTCTTCAGCTATAAAAAACAATCTTGGGTTCCCTTGTTTGACTCCAGCATTATATAAAGAAGTCTTGCAATAAACTGATAAATAAAACATGATATTATCAGACAGTGTGGAACTAAGATGCACCCTTTAAGTTGCTCATGGGGAAACAAACAAAGGAAAACAGACTAAACTAAACCAAAGGACCAATCCAAACAACACACAATAGCTTGTGGGGCAGATTTAGCCTTTGTGTTGTGACATTCTTCAGACAGCTTGCTTCTCCGTGGCAGCCGCTTTCTTGACCAGAACATAAATATATGATGAGCGGTGTTGAAACATACATGAGAACAGACGTGAAGAGAGCGAGGATGGGCATGAAAGAACAGGGGATGACAACAGACCAGGAAAGACGAGTGTCGCTCATTTTTTTCTCTCTTTATCCGTTCAGCACAGCTTGTTTCTCATGATTTGTTTCCGCCCACGATAAAGATGGAGGACGGATAAAAACTGGTTACAATGAAGTCATGTCTGCCTGGTTTATCGGTCTCATTTTTCCCTCTCTGTCTCTCTCGTCTCATCTTTGAAAACATTCTTCCCGCCCTGCATTTTACTCGCTGCATCTTTGTCTTTAATCTCTTCATCTGCTGGTCCCCATTGACAGATCCATCTTTCATCCTTACATTTATTTGCTTGTTGCTTTGTTTACGTTTTTTTGTATTTCCATAATCTTTGTTTCAAACTCCCTTTTTATTTTCTTCTCCTCCCATCCCTCATTTCCATCTATCCATCTCTCTCTATCGCATCTCTCCACTCCAAGAGTGATGTATAATTAAAAGCTGCTAAAAGCTGCAGTAGAGGGGGGTAGAGTGGCGGCCGGCAGCTGCAACGTTTGAACAACATTTACTGAAACGCAACAACAAAGTCAGGTTGGTCACTTTGTTCTGTATCTCGGTCTTCACCATGGCAACCCTTTAATGACAGTTTCATACTGTGACACTGTCGAGTTGAACAGTCTGACATGGATGTTACGTAACGTTCGCTGCGGGTGTAGAAATGTGGCATCTATACATTAATTAGATGCAGAACGAGTGAAAGCTGAGTCGTCTGCCATGTTTCCTTGTTTAAGAAAAACAGAACCTTGATTTGTTCAGGGTAGTACGGGTGTCTTGGTTGGTGGCTTCAACTTGAAACTAGGACAGATTTTTTTATTGCACTGTTAAGCAGTGGTGATCCTAGAATCTGCAGGGCCCCAACAAAGGAGCCAATCGAGGCCCCCTAAAGACCACCCAGACTCCTATCATACAGTGTGTAGAAGATGTCCTATTTAGAGGCTTCTTAGGGCAACAGTAGTCCACTATACACCAATCAGGCATAACATTCTCACCCCCTGCCTAATATTTTGCTGGTCCCACTTATGTGGTCAAAAATGCTCTGAACCATTGAGCATGGACAAGAGGGCCTCTCAGGGTGTCCTATGGGGTCTAGAACCAGAATACTTTGGGTACTCTGGCTTGTGCAGTGGGGCCTCTGTCAGTCAAACTTGTTCCACTGCATCCTGTTGATGCTTGATCACAATGGGGTGTAGGAAGTTTGGAGGTCAGATCAACATGTTGGGCCATTGTCATGTTCGTCAACATGTTCCTGATTGGTTGATGTTTTTTCCATGTGGTGGGGTGCATTTTCATCCAGTGACATTTGGGATTTCCATTTCCATGAGGGATTGTGCGTGTTGTGGGACAATGTTTATTTGGGTGTCCAAGTCTCATCAACATTAATGCCAAGGTTTTCCATCAGAACACCACATAGTACCAATATGATCAATGTTATTCACTTCACCTGTCAGTGGTCAGAATGTTGTGGCTGATCGGTATATAGTACTTCTAAGGGAGGATTCAGGGCCTTTCAACATTCAAGATTTTTTATTTGTCACATGCTCGTACAATACATGCAGTGAAATGCAAAGTGACTGTTCCTCAAGACCATGCAATAACAACAAGACCTTACAAAAGAGCTGTCTTAAAAAATAATAGATAAGTAGAAAAAAGTCACGTTATAAATTATAAGGATGAATATATAAATAATAAGGAGGTAGAGATTGTGAAGCTTTGCGCTTAACATTGCGAAGTTTGCGAATATGAGTGGCCACAGCATTACATACAACTAAACTGCATCTTCATTTTAAGACAAACATGTTTTCTCATTTATGGCGTCGTAGGAGAAGGTTCCAGTTTAAAAACGGCACTATGTCCATGTAAAGAGGCAGGAGGCTTAAGTCGGTGCAGGACTTTACCACAGTGGACTGGAATGTGGGGCCGTTGTTTTTTGACTTAAGTTTGGCTAATTGTTTAATTTGGTTTTTCAGTTGCTCATAGGTTGAGTTTTGTCCGAGGTTTTCAGAAGCTATCACGCTTTGGTTGATGTGTTCGCCATGATACATAGGCAACATGATGGACGTTTGGTTCAATTTAGGCACCACAATTACTTGGCTTGGGAAAATATGTTTGGGTTCAAATCCAAAAGTGGCTGGAAGTGCCTGCGTCCTTTTGACTGAAAGACCAAATAAAGGGAAGCTTCCTCGCCTCTTTGTCTCAGTTTTCCAGGTCTGAACTGTACAAATGGGGAAGATGCAAAATGGCTGTCGACACAAGCTGTTACATAACCCATTACATAAAGTCACAGTATTTGGTCAAACCTCTGACCCACGATGATCGAGTCACATCAAAAACCTCTCCGATGACTCACAGATTCATCCACTCACACGAAGTCGGCCGTTTCCTTTTGGAGGCGGCCTGCGATTCCTCTGCACTCAACACCCCTTTTGTGTCGTCAGGATGGACTCCGGCTGTATTCTCTCCTCACTTTCTGAATGGACACAATTCACACAAGGAGGGCAGACTGTCGTGTATAAAAAAAGGCAAGAGCTTGTCAGTCACGAGGCTCAGCTACTGTAAGCCCTCAGTCCTGCTTTCCTCTAAATTTTAGTGCCTCCTCTCTGCCTCTGTTTCATTATTTCTTTAGCTCCCTCTTGAAAACAGCTAAGTGCATCTTGTCCTCATGAGACCATCTTCAAGCAGCACAAACAGAGGGGGGTGGGGGGCAGAATTGAAACAGAAACAACTGCAGATTACATCCCCCCAATCCAGCAGATAGTCACATACTTTATGTTGCGGCAGCTGAATCTCCCAGAACTCATTCATTCAATGGGCTGAATCTGGGTGGATGACGATCAGGGGAGAAATGAAAATGTGTTCGCATACAACCGTGCAGAATTTTGCACAGTACCGCTGCCACTTTCCTGTCTGTTCTGCTGTTTTTCTGCTCCAAACTTCATGCGTGCGACGTTTGCGATCAAACCAAATCAGTCCTACTTTTTCTTGCCCCTCCTTCTTCTTCTTTCTCTCTCTCCTCTTCCTCCATAATGGAATCTCTTCTTGCTTTCTGTAATCTGAGCCTCTCTTCTTGTCAGTCTTCTCCATTCTGTCTTCCTGATTCTACATTTGACATTTCCAAGCTGCGTTTTTTTCTCTCTTCAGTTCCCAGCGGAGTAAAAAAAAAAAAAGAAGAAGAAAAATAGCTCCTCTGGATTATAGTGCTTCATGCAGAGATTTGTGTGTGTGTGAGTGAGAGAGAGAGAGAGTGTGAGTTAATGTATGCATGATGTGATTTGGGACGTACAGTAGCTTAATCCTACACAACCTAATGCACAGAGGATCGCATTAGCATCCACATGCTTTCGGAGACTGATCTAAAGACAGTCTCTATATATGAGGTGTATAAGCCACTGGGATGTGCATGTAAACTGTATATGAGATCATGTGTGGGGGTGTGTTACTCTACTCCACTAGTTTCCATGCCGACCATACGCTCCATACCGCCCGTAAGGAGTTTTTCCTCCTCTCCTTCCTGGTTGCCAACGGAGGGTGGAGTTCAGGGAAGAAGCACAAAGACTGGACCATGAAAATGGAAGTTTTCTCAAGTCTTGCTCAGGGGTTTTTCTGGGGAGGATGGACCCTTTAGCAGAAGACTGAGTTTATGCTCTCAGCTACATATAGTGGCTCCACTACACAGTGGTGCCTCTGTGTTGGGTTTTACACATTAATTATCCCAGATGAGTGTCGTACACTATACATGTATATTCGGGTTTGCAGAGAAGCAACTAATTTGTGTGTCGAACTGAGAACTTTTAACGGAGCATCTGTCACTTTTTGTAATCAGTAGAGATTCCTGATGCTCTGTGCAGCTCAGATTCACAGTCTCCCAGTCAAAGTGGCTGCGATGCTGGATGAAGGACAGAAGATCGGGTGTTGTATGTTGATGTTTTTAAGGAAAACTCCTTGTCAAGGTTCAGTGGCGTTGAATGCTAAAATCCCACAGGTGAAGGTCTGTGATTATGAGATCATTGATGCATTTTTAACTCTGTGTTTGTACCCAGAAAATCAAGATACCTTTGATAGGAGCAACTCAAAGTCACTTTCGCCCCAACATTAGCTGTCTTGGCTTCACTCTCCTGAATTACACTTGAGGTCCTGTTTGTGCCTGACCTGCATAGAAATGCAGAAGGTCATTCATATTTTTTCATTATCACTCAAATTTTTATTTTTCTGACAATTCCTATCTGTCGTTCTATCGGCAAAATTTAACCAAATTTAAGCTTAAAATCATTTTTCATGAAAATCGCTTTATTTTACATCACCATTTGCTCAAACTGGATTCTGTAAAAATGCCAGGACTGACTCAGCTGCATTTAACAGTCACATGACAACATCAATTCTTGGACTTTTCAGCTGAACTGCAGGCTGTGTTTGCAAGGGCAGATAGAAGCAATTATGGATACAGATTAAAACTGTATGTATAGTTAAATATCACTGGTATGTAGAGTTGCATTTTTTGTATCACATCATATACGTAGTTGTTGATTCCAGGCTTTTTCAATTTCTGTAACATTAACAAAGATATTCAACTTGTTTTTAGGAATGTATAGCATTACAACTTTGTTATAGTTCACAAAAGATTAAGCATATAATGGAGAAAGTGAATAAATGTGTCAAACACTTACAGATTTTATTGAAAAGTGCAAGAAAAATGCAAGTGGCATCATCAGTATCCACCTCTTACATGAGCTAAGCTAATAGTTCGGTTTAAAGTCAGACTTGAGACACTTGTGACTAGAGATGCAATTGGGGTCAAGTCCTTTTGTTACAGCATTCACTGCAGGACAACGTGACAACACCCAGACCATGAAAATTAAATTTTCTCAAGTTCAGTTTTAAATAAAGGCATAGAAACTGATGCAACTGTGTGTATTGGCATAAAAAATCTGTATGTCTCAGTCGTGACAGAGGTTTCTTATTCTGTTCATTGCACATTAATGTGGATATTTGTGTTTAGGCAGGTTAAAAGAGAGTGTGTGAGGGAAACGTGGACAGTAAAACATAAATATAACATAAACACATATTTTAGCTGTGGTTGGCATTTTCTATGTGACTTTGAGGGTTCGCTCTCATTTAAGTGATCAAACTAAGGTCGGATGTCACATTTGCTCCAGAAAGTCACAAAACTCCATTCAAAAATTTGCCAAATTAACTTTGCTTTGCCAGGAACAGACAGTGTTCTCATTATGAAACACTCTTCACACTGCAGGCTGAATTCTAAGTGTCTACTTATAAATTCTGCATTTCATTTCTCAAAATATCCACCTTGACTCCTTCTGTTTGCTCACATCACCATCCACTAGTTGCATCTTATTCCTTGTTATCTGCCGTCGCTTTGTCCTGGTGCCTCGCCCGATTAGCTACTTTTTATTGTCTATATTTCAATTTAGCTGAATTTACCCAAAAGTAGCATCTGCAGCAGCTGCTCCGTGGAAACAAACACCAGCTGTGCCTGAAACTGCAGCAGATTAGCCGCTAAAGTACCTCAAATGCTGTGTGACATGATTTCCGAAGCCCCTGTTTGACTTCAATTTAAACAATTTCACTAAAATTTCAATTTGGAGTAAAGCTTAAAGGGCAAATAAAGCTTCTTCTTACAACACAATTTGTTGGAGAAACATAAAATCATCCGTGTGTTTTTGAGAGAGATTAGATTAAATTTCCTGCCTGAGAGGCCGGGGAAGCCCCAGTCTTTGCTACTTCTGCTGTTTCGCTTCACTTCATATCCTGGTCTGTGCCGCCACCTCCTCGTCTTATCTCCTCCTTCTCTCACCTTCTCTAATCCTCCCATGTCCATATCTTGTTCTGTCCCTCAAATCACCTCCGCCGCCGATCCATCTCCGTCTTCCCACGCACATCGGAGGCTGAAAACTTTATTGCTCACCACAGCTGGAGACCGCTTAGCAGGAGTGTGTACGTATGTGGGTGACACAGTGTTTGTGTGCGTTTTCGCAGTTCCTCATTATGATATCATTAGGAGAGGTAATATCTCTCCCCTTAAGGGCTTTTTATCTCTCTCTCTGTTGACCTCCCTCATATTGTTTTTGTTTGTGCTGCTTCCACTCAGACGAGAAGAGCTGAACCAAGGATTTTACTCAACCTACCTGCTCGTGCTGAAGCGAGCGTGGTCGTGTGATGAAATGAGAAATATCCACTCGTATCATTTCATCGCACTCAGCTTGTCAGTTTTGCCTTTTCTGCACTCTCTGCTATCTGTAAAAACCATAATGCATAAATGCTGTTTGCTCTTAATCCAATGCTGGCACTGTCACACTGATTTCCTGATAGTTTCGCAATGGAGAAAATGTCTAAACATTTTTGGGATTTTATCAGAATGCACACGTACTCAATAGTCAGACCCTGATCCAAATTAAATCGAAAATACAACTTAATCTGGACTCAAAATGTCACCTCAGTTGTGAGAAACACATCATCTATTAGCTGCTACTGGCTTTAACTCATGTTGGAGGTAAAAAAAAAAACAAGCTGATGCAAGCAAAACAGAAGTGGACAGTGAAAACTATGCATTTAAATGAAGCACAAAACAGTTTAGTTTGCAGTTAAACACTGTCTTGGTTTGATGCGATAGATGGCATTACATTATTGGAGTTATTTTAATGGAGGGGAATTGCAGTGGCACTAAAAACTGAGCTGCAGCCCAGAGTGACTACATTAATTGATCACGAGATGCACGGTTTTTAACTTTAATCTAAAACGACACTGACAAAGAGACTACAGAGTGTATTGTGGATTGGTCTCATGGCTGTTGCTATAGGAGGGCTGGTTGGCAACATAAACAGTGACAGGACTTTTCAAATTACATTTCGTCATCTGTCAGATTAGTTTTGGCTTCCACTTGGTTTCTGGTCAGGTCTAGGCACAAAGATGATTTAGTACTGGTTACGTTTAAGTTAATATCTCGCTTTGTTACGTACTTTATTATGTTAGAAGCTTGGTTAAGGTTAGACATCAAAATTACTTGGTTAGGTTTCAGAAAAATATCACGTTTTGAGTTCAAACCTTCTCACTACATTTTCTGGGTGTCCAGTGTGACAAGTCCCACCTTATCTAAAAAGTGATTGGCTGGCTGAAAATGAGTGACAGTTAAGCAGATATATGGCAAATATACATTGATTATGAACGTAGTTGTTACAAACAAACGCTAGCAGAAAATATATCTCCCCCAAAACATAACTTTGGCCTTCAGCAACCTCCTTTTACATTATAGGCTCAGTGTGTTAACATCTATTCTGGTCATCAATTAACACAAAGTAACCCTGATAAGACTGGAAATGCAAGTAAACACAAAGTGAAAGCAAAGTTCAAAACAAGACTAAAATTATGGTCTGTGGCTCGGGTCTCCTGGGCCTCCATCAGCCCCTCTAACCTCCAAGCGTGGACCTGTTCGTCGGGGCTAAATTGCGACCATTAGAAGAGGTGATGATGGAGCACCATTAAATGAGTAGATGATAGTCTACTGAGCCTACTAGAAGGTGGAGAAGTCCCTACTGGCCCATATGTGTGGGAACGACCTGTGATGATAATGACCCTTTAATGGACTGAGAACATCCTGAGCGGCTGCAGTGATTGGCTGTTGCTACATTTGCATTTACATCTGGCTAGAGACGGTGTGAACAACTGGATTTGTCTGAAATGCTTCTTGGACGCGTTTACGCTTGGCTTTTTGGAGATTGGATTGCTGTCCAACCCGAACAAGTGGCATAAAGTGATTAAATGGGATCTTGGCGACTTCACTCATTAATACAGAAATGCATTGTGTGGACAGTTTCCTGGAGTTTTTCTCTTGATGAATCAAATCTTCCTGGAAATGTAGCACAGTGTACCTCTAACTTCCAAGTGCTTGAGCATCCCTGGTAAACTAAATTCTGCTGCAGACTGCTGCTCCCTCTTTTTGGGCCCTAATCAAATTTTTGTAATCCTATTTCTTGTGGCTGTTGTCAAATGCAATCTTGGTGGAAGCTGAAGGTCTGTTTAAGATGCACAGTATGTCCTTAGTCTTTTCTGCTCTTTATCTTTCTCACTTTTAAGTTTCCAAGAGCAGCCAGACTTACAGATTGCACTGTTTTTGACTTTTACACTTTATATTACTTGTACCTGCTTGGCTTCACTGCATTGTGGCAGTTTTCTCACTGATTTAGAGGTTCCAGCTGCAGAAGGACCGGCAAAACCAGAGTGCGTGTATAAATCAGCATCACTCAGGAAAATGAGTCGTAAGCTGCTGCACTTCTTTAAGGTGTGCTCTTTCTAAAAATATGCCAGGCTGTCTTTCATAGCCTGAAACCAACCACGCAGTCGTGGTGGTTGCAAATCAAAAAGCAGAGCTGCAGCCAGAAGAAAATGGAAAGAGATGGAGACAAAGATATAAAGAGAGGTTTTGTCCATTAAGTAATGCAGTGAGGTCTCAGCTAATCAAATCAAACTGTCGCTCAATCATTCACTTGTACAAGAACTTTTACAGCAAACACACACACACACACACACACACACACACTCGCTGCAATGCTATAAAAACTTATCCATTAAACTGATTTACAGCTCGCTTGATTCTGTTTGGAGCTTTCCAATCAACAATACCTTTTGTTGACCTTTTTTTCACTCTGTCACTCTCTTTTTTTTTTCTTCCAGTGTTTATTTCTGGCAGTGTGAGTTCTGTGTTCAGTGAACCTGGTCTGTGTGTGCGTTTAGTGTCAGTGTGTTGACAGATCAGGGCGGTGAGGCTACTGTCTGACAGAGAAACTTTCTGGGGAGCAGGTGTCAGAAAGTAAGACGGTAGAAATGGGATGGCGAGACGGAAAGAGAGAGAGAGAGAGAGAGAGAGAGAGAGAGAGAGAAGGAGGAAAGTATTGCATTTAAGATTGTGTATAAAAGAAGAATGTCATGCATCCTGGACTACTGAGCTTACAAGTTATGAAGACCTTCCCCATAAAGGTAAAATGTTGGGCACTAGATTGGTTTTTGGAACAGGCAGTAGTTGATTTTCAGGTCTGGAATGATTTTTTGCATGTGCAGTTTAATAGTTTGAGTAATTGACTGGATTTGTTTGGGTAATTCTGTAGGTATTAAGGAGGAAAACTGAAAATCTCTGAGGTTGTATCAAGTTTTAACACATGTTGGCAAACAAATTGGGCGATTACTTTTATAAGACCAAACTACAACTCAGTGCAGTATGTCATATACAGAATACCAGATCTCTTGAATCTGTTATCTAAAGGACCACCTGTGTAGGGTTGGGAGAAGTCATACCCACCAAAAAGTTACTTTTGCACAAGTCTAAGACTGCAGTCTGATGCTTCTAAGTTCTCCTCCTATATTCGGTATGCTCTCTCAGTCATGACTCTTTCAGAATAAAGGGGGTTTCGCTACACTTGCTTACATAGATTTGTGTAGTCAATTAAGCAAAAGTTTGAAATTAAAGCTTCTCTTTACATACATTCTATATGAAAGTTTCTCTTTAACTCATTTCCTCAGTTAAGAAGCTCTCATAGGTTTGTAGAGCTATCAACACTGAACAAACCAAAGCTATGCATGCACATATTGACAATCTAAAATAAGCTAGCTGTTGCAAGCAGCGACAGACTGCTCCCAGGGCTCCTGCCACATTTGGAACACCGCCTGGAAGTCCTGATCTGTAAACTGATCGAACACCTTTTGCAGTTCATGCTGGATCTCTTCTTTTGTGTCAAAACGACAACCCTTCAAGAGGTAGAAGTCACAGGTGGTTGAGAGCAACAATTGTGTTTGCACAGTTGAAAAAGTTTGTTATGATGGAGCACCAGATCTCCACTGTTCCACAATTCAGCTGATTTGCATCAAATGACATTACAGTAGAACTCGGAATTGACTGTCGGACAATATGGGATAAATTCACGGTACACAGTAAGAAAATAACAAGCATGCTCTTGGTGCACTGCTAACCTGATGCACCTTCTTCTGGTTTAGTCACTGCAGGCTCTTTACTACAAAAACTGCTGTTTGATCTGTGATCAAAGCCACTGACCCAACTCTCGTCGGCAGTGATGATCCTCAACATGAAGGTTGGCTCATCTCAGGCCTGTTGACGAAGATCATGGCAGACTTTAACACAGCGCTGCTTCTCAAAGTCCACAGTATCATTACAAATGTACATCTGCAAAAATGGTTCTGCAGTGATGCGCTCCATTCATGTAAATCAGGAACAAACTCGTATTGATTCATTTATGGCTAGTATACTTGTTTTCACCAGGGTCTGGGATGTAAGGACAGCAGTGATACAGGAATTGAGGGGACTGGGTGACTGGACTTTGTAGCATCATTGTTGCTGCTAATATTTCATAACAGGATCTTCTCTAACATTTTCATGTCCTCAAAAAAACACACACTAACCTCTGCACCTCCATTAACTGACCCCAGACTGATGCTGTTGCTGCCTTTCTGTGTTGGAACTGTGCACCACCAGGTTGTTTAAACCACAGAAATAATAAAGGTGTCAAAGGCCTTAGTCTTAATATCAATTACAGGTGTATTCACATGCATAATTGGAAACTGATGCAGGAGTGGATTGTAACCTCGAGCGACCCTGCGGAGCTTTTCATGAGAATGAATGGATTGCTTAATTTATCACTGAGGGAGGAAAGAAAACAAGTTGAATGAAATGACCTCATGTGATGAAAGCGAGAGCAAAACGAGAGAGAAGAGAGAGAGTGGAGGGAAAGAAGCGGCTTAAAAAGAAGTAATGGGATAGAGATGGAGAGAGGAGGGCGCAGATGTGCAGCTACAGGCAGCACCAACTATGAATAATGGAGGCACTACAGTACGTGTGTGTGTGTGTGTGTGTGTGTGTGCGCACAATAAGTAAATTGGCTCGGTAAATGCATAGTGTTTACGAATCCCCCAGGTGTTTAGTGGGAACATGTTTTCATGTATGTCTCGCTTGTGTACATTGAGCTCAATTGTTTCTGTTTGAGTGACTCTGTGAAATCAGCTGTTCATACAAAACGCAATCTGTGTGCGATGTAAAACATGGAACGTTCATATGTGTTTGGGCACTGTGTGTGTGCATGTTTGCTCGTGTTGTATTATATGATTTGCTTGTGTATGCAATGTACATTCTAATCCATCACTGTTTGTTTGTGAGTTTGTTCCCCTGCGTGAACTCGATGTGTATTGAATCGTAACCTCTCACATCTCAGTGGAGTCCGTGCGTTACTCATACTCCTCTTCCAGCCTCCCCGTCACCTTCTTTCTCTTCACTCTTTCCTTTCTGTACGCTTGCTGTAGACTTTTACAAACTCTCTTTTCCACTCTTTTCTATATCACTTCTCTATCCTCTTCCTTCTGTCTTTTCTGTCTCATTTCCATCAATAGTCCACAAACTCCCCTTTACTTATTGTTGCTAGAGTTATCAATCTCCCCTTCCAGCAGAGCACATATGCAGTTTACAGGGATAAAGGTGGCAGATTTATTGTCATCATTGGTACTAGTTTGTGAAACAGGGGGTTCTTGATTTCAGACAGTGGTAATTAATAAAAATAAATAAATAAATAAAATTATAGACTTCTGATTTGTAGCAAATCTGATGAAATAAAGCATTTTTTAAGTGATCGTATCAGAGCAGTCCTAAGCCGATCCTTTGTTTGCATCTGCTGTCACATGTGTTGTAAAGGGAGAGTGCAAGTTGTGTCGCTTTGCTAGGGATGCAAATTTTGATCATCATCTTGATCAGTAATCAGCAGAATTGCCAATCAATAATGAAACAACTGATAACATAAACTGAGCACAGTCGATCGCAGTTTGTCTTAAACACTTGATCTCTGGCTGGATGTCATTAGGCGTCACAGAAGTCTTAGTCATGGTGGCCAGTCGTGAGCTAAGCCCTGTTTTAATCAGCTATGGCCAAAATGTGTTGTATTCAATAACAGAGTTGAGATGCCCATGACTCCCCCCAAAAATCACAGATATACATAATGTGCTTTGAGTGTGCAGAAAGTTTTAAACATCTTATTGAAACACATATGAGCTATTAAAGTCCGGGAAAAGGTGCCACATGCACATTTTAAAGTGATCACTTCCCCCAACAAAAGACACAAAGGAGGACAGAGGAGTAAATGAAGCCTCGTTTGACTCAGCAGGGATGATATGAAATGAGGAAAGTACAGGAGACTAAATATTTGAATGCAATACAGAGCACCGGAGAGTATTACTGCATTTTATTCCATTCTATTCTGAATAGCGACTTGGTGCTTTAATTTTGTTTTCCTTGACATAAATAAAGGCTTCCAGAGAAACTGATTCCGAAAATGGCCAACAGCAGCCCTGCAGATAAACACCACATTTTATCTTTGTACGTTGTACTTTTGCATTAGTATTTTTAGGTATGGAAAAGCTTCTAAAAAATAAAAGACCAGCATCACTGCTAATACAGCCTTATGCACATTGCTTTGAAATGTGGAATAATCCAAAGTTTGCCAGTCAGGACGAATGTATTGTTGGTTGACAGATGACAGGAAGTGGTTGAAGAATAAACATCAGCAACAACAGATCTAGATTCTCTTCTCCCTCTTCCTTCCCTCTAGTCCTCCTCTAAAAGCTCTGGCACGCAGTTGTGTGTGTTTTTTCCTCTTTTTGTTTCACATCTGACTAAGCAATATTTTAATTTCTTTTCCAACACCGTTGCGATTTGGCCGCTCAAACTGATGAGATGCTGGAAATAGCAAACCCAGCCAGTTTCATCCACTGTTGCCGTGACAGCTCACCAATGAAAACAATGCGCTTCCACCTCTCTTCCTCCCCTCCATCACTCTCTCACTCCTCCCTCCATCCTCCCAGGTACATTTCCTCTTCCATCTCGCTCTCTCGCCTGTTTTTCTCTGTTGAACCGAAGCCTATTTGCAGCATCAGAGTCAACATGGCTGAGGGTGAAGCATATGATGACACAACCAGGTGGAAGTGAACACTCTCTCTTCCTCTCTGCCTGTCAGATACTGATGGATTGTTGAGATGAAGATTATAGACTCTGGGCAAACAGGCCAGACAGAGACTAAATGTGATAAAAGCTTGCCTCGAAGCACTAAAACTGATTTACATGTTTGGTTGCTAAACATTACTGGTTGCTGAAGGACCTTGGACAGTCACAATTTAAACGTGCATACCAGTAAGCCTAGTGAAATAAAGATATACTGTGCAACCCTATGTGTTCACTACTTTTATGAAGTTCTGTTTATCAGCTGTGGTTTGTTTTGTTCCTTCCTTTTTGCTTGCGCAGATTAGCAATCTGTTTTTCTCTGCCTTGCAGTATATTGTAGTACTTAACATATGTTGGTATTAGAAATATTAAAATGGAGTTCAAGATATTTCACTGAGACAGCTCTTGTTTTAAATGTTCATTTACAGCCTAGAGAGTTTAGCATCTGAGCTCTGACCTCAGAATATATTTGCACAGAGATACTGAGGAGTGATGAGTAAATATCAACCCGCTAGACAGAACATGCAGCGATGCTGTGGAGCAGAGCCTTGACACAGCAGAGGGAGGAATAGGAAATTTGCAACTAAGATGAGCCACCAAATAAAAGACCAAAAACTGTTTCTCATTTAAATTTTGCCCATTCACTGCTCCCAGTGCTCCTGCCATGTTTGGAGCAATTTCACCATGGATCTTTCACTTACAGACAGCACACATCAAATTCTGTGTCAGCCGACCCAACCTTCGTGTTGAGGATCAGCAATGGTGAGTTTGGTCTACAGCTACAAAACCAGAATTCAAACAGAAGTTTGAAGTAGATGCTCCTCATTTTGAGGATTGCATTACAACCAGAACTATGGCATCGTACCAATTCTCATAGTGTGTTAAAAAGGTTTTTTGGCTACATCAACACAGTCATTCCTCCACCTGACTAGATTTGGCTCCCTGCAACTTGTTCCTCTTCCCCAAAATACAATTCAAGCAGAATGTTCTAAGTCTGACACAGTGCAGGAGACCCAACATGCCTCACAGGTGGTGCTTGATGTGCTTATAGAGCAGGAGTTGAGCGTTCCAAACATGGCTGGAGCACTGGGAGCAGAGTATCAATGCATGAGAAAACAACTTTGAAGGGGAGAGCAGACAAATTTAAATTAGATACACTTTTTGCCTTTTTATGGCAAATTCTCCGATTGGTAGACGGTGTTGAGTGTAAGGAGTGCTGTGTGAGTATGCAGCAGTGTTTTTTGAAGTTTTCTGCCTGGACAAGGTTGTAGGGTTTGCTTGATGTTAGAATCAAGCAACAAAAACGAAAGATTAGGTGTTGGGAAAGTTCTCAAGCTACACTGCTGTGTTTTTAACGGCTGGAAGTGCTCAATATTAACTCATGAACACATGTAGATGATGCAAAACTCTGAACTGTTGTAAGTTTATATTGTTCCAGTGGTTGACAAGTTAAAGAACCAAAGCAAAGTGATACACAAATCAGTTCATAAGACAGCCAGGTATCAATAGTTGAATTCTTGAAAGAGAGGTGCTTCGGTGCTTTCTTTCTTATTTCCTTTAGGGTACACAGGTTTATCCTTTACAAAAAACAAAGTGATGAAGCTGTCTCAGAATCCAGTATTCAAAGCAACACAACTGACCCAGTGGGTCCATCTACAGTGGACCCACAACAACAACACCCACCATCATACCTTATTACATAGTTTAAGAGCAACTGGATCCTCTCAGCACCACACTTCTACTTATTAATTTGTCACAATAGTAATTTCTTTGACTTTTTAACCAGAGCACACTGTATAATTTCAAATATTCTCAGTATTGCCGATGTTTTATGGCAAAGGAAATACACTCAGCACATTTGTTAACCCCCAGGTACATATAGTGTGTTTTAGTGAATATAAAGGCAACTTTTACAATGAAGTTCCACATGGTAGCTTTAATAAAACAGGCTGGTAATTGTAGGTCAGTCCTGTTATACACCCACCACATTTACAGTCCACCTGGTTACAAACAAGTCATGCACTTCCTGCATTGGTACTGAACTTTAGCGCTGAACACATTTACAGAGCTGTTCATTATGAACTCTATGGATCTGCAAACGGTATTTTCTCAGATCTTTTGTTCATTTTGTTCATGAAAACATTGAAATCATAGTTTAAAATAAGCAATGTTCTGTTTCTAGATACACCGAGAGAAGTGATATCAAGCACATCTCATCGTATTTCTCAGTCTAAGATGCTGCTCCTGTTTTGCACACTGCTATTTTTAAATCTCATCACACTTTTTTTTTCAATTTACTTGTTAAAGTTTGATTACCGCGCACCTCAGAACTCTTTGCACTGCAGTTTAGGACTCTCCACCGGCTGCTCCTAATTGAAAAACGCCTCGACAGTGGATGTGCTGCACGTTGAATCACTGTCAGCTGGAGAGCATTTTTATCAGGGCCTGGGGGGATGTTAGCAGCTAAGGAACGTCAACCTGGGCTTCATCTTCCTCTGCAGGAGGAATCAGAGGAGGGCGAACTCAATCATTTTTGCGTCTTGATGCATCCTCAATGTAGCAGTCCTTCCCCGTCTCACTGTTTTTATGTTGGAGCAACAGAACCGACCTCCAGCACGGTCGCTTCTTCTGAGGGAGAACATAAAACTGAAAGGGTAATTATGTGGAATACACTCACTGAGTCTTGTTCTTCTCTCCTCTTTGTTCAACAGGAAGATAATTGAGGTGAAAATCATCGATGACGAAGAGTACGAGAAGAACAAGTCCTTCACCATCGAGCTGGGAGAGCCTGTTCTGCTGGAGATTGGACAGAAACACGGTGGGTGAAGCAGGATCAAGGACAGACGGACAAACAGAATGAAGTCTTTATTTAGGCCACATCTGTCGCTTAAAAACAGGGTGACACCTGCATCTATTACCTAAAGCCCCCAATCCAAACTCAGATTAACTGAGGAAACATTTTACTTTGAACCGCTGAGAGGATTTAAAAAACAGCTGCCTCCAAGCTGTGAGGTGTTGCTGGAATAATGGCGTCCTTGTCGCAGGCGGGGCAGGAATAATAACTTTGCCTCATCAGTTCTGGCTCCACTTCATTACCATAAGCATGAAGAGGCTCAGTGTTTACAGTGTATAAATAGCCAGAGAGCTTCTATATTTGTTTCAGCTTCGTCTTTAGCTCAGAAATCCTAAAAATCCAAAATGTTTAATTCGAGAAGCTTCGGTTGAACATTTAAAAGGCTCATTACGGCAGACGGACAGCTAATCTGTGGCAGGTGACTGGAGGCTAAAGGAAACCGATTCTGGAAGTCAATAAGTAATTTCTGCAGCTTGGCCTCTTCTTCGCTTTTACATCCGTTAAAATAAAATCTGCTCCGTTAAAACTTTACAACAAGAAGAAAAGACCTGCTTTCATTGGGCCTTTTTTTAACTTTTATTTGTCTCATTTAACTTTGTTCCACTCCTGTCTGTTTCGCTTCCTCAGCACTGTGTAACTGCAGTTTCTATCATTAACACGCATTTATCAAACCTCACTGAAAAATCCTGTTAAGTTTCTTATTGATCGGTAAGTCGGTTAAATGATTTGGCACCATATAGATCTGTCCTGCTCTCTCTTCAGCCTTGCTAGTAGCGTAACTCTGGGGATGACAGTGTCACTCTGTTGGATCAATCGCTATGAAATCTGATCCAGACATTCTGCTGTTTCCCTCAGTATTCACTGTAACATCATCTCACATCATATGGCCACATTTTATCCATTACAGACCAGCAGCCTCATCATGTTAGAATCAGAACTGAGCTTGGTAGCAGATTAACAGAGCAGCTAATGGGGGCTGTTGTTGTTTTCTAAAGTCTAATGTTTCTAACTCACATCCTTTCTTCTCAGTTTAGTTGCTCTCAAGGTATTTATTGCAGTACAATGAGTGATCTGACCTTTTCAGCACTGCTAGTTAAAGTCAAAACAAACTTCAGTGTCAATATTGTTACATGTACAGCACATATATAGAGTCCCACACTGTACAAAAAAGAAACATGTAAATATGTATAAAGAATGCAATATAACATATAAATACAGTGCAAATAGTGCATGTGTGCAAAACTGTATCTGTCGTATCATGTCTGTGTGATGGAGACATGATACATGTAAAAATGACAACCTGCATACAGCTTTTTTTAGTGAATAAAATTACACTGATTACATGTACACCGATCAGGCATAACGCTCTGACCACCTGCCTAATATTGAGTTGGTCCCTCTTATGTGCTCCAAAATGCTCTGAACCATTGGACATGGACAAGAGGACCTGACTTGTGCAGTGGGGTCTCTGTCAATCAAACTTGTTCCACTGCATCCTGTTGATGCTTGATCAGAATGGGGTGTAGGAAGTTTGGAGGTTAAATCAACATGTTGGGTCATTGTCATGTTCCTCAACATGTTCCTGATTGTTTGATGTTTTTTTCCATGTGGTGGGGTGCATTTTCCTGCAGGGGTAGGCCTGTGACATGGGATTTCCATTTGCATGAAGGAGTGTTCTTTTTGGGTTAATATCAACTTGTCATTGCGTCAGAGCTTCTACTGCCAGATCCACCATCATGGATTTGATATTTCCAGATTCCAGACAATCTCCTCCACACATTTATGAAAAGACATCCTCACTGACAACATTTTTTCGTGAGGCACATGTAAAAACTTCACAGTTTCATGATACAAAATATTTTTTTCTTTGTGATAAAGGCTAATATGAAAAATCTGGAAGTTTTATCATGTCAAATGATGGAATTTCCAAATAGCCTGAACTTTTGTGAAAAAGAAAGCTATAGCATGAATGAGTTGTTCTTATAATGACCAATATAGGAGCTTTAAAGTAAAGGTACTGCCATAGCTGAGTGCTCATAGGATTAACAGTCAGGTGGGAGGTTTAAGTCATATCCCATCCTGACAGGTTTCCCTCATCAGGTTCCTGCAGCCATCATGTCTTATGGAGCCAAATCAGACAGACCACTTGGTGTTTGAAAGCTCTTTTATCGTTCTGAACACCCACAGAGTCGCTCATCTACCCAGGTCCACAGGGTAGATGTCGGACATGAAGAGCCAACAGCCTGCGGCGTGTTTCATTATGGAGGAATGTAATTGGCTTTATAATGCTGTCACAGAGCAAGTAGACTGACAATCACACACACTCAGCCTCACACATACATATATACATACATGCTGTACATCGCTTTTCAATTACAGCAGGACGACTCTGATCACAGCTCAGTTAATGACTGTATGTGAAGAGGAACATATGGATGAAGAGGGGGATGTATGGAGCAACATATGGTAATGAGAACACAGTAAGGTCAGAGGAAATCTAAAATCCTTGTGGGGATTCATATTTGTAAGAACACGCGGTGGGTGACTGCCTGGATTTCCCATGTGGCACATCAGTGTTTGAATATTAGCATTTACATTATATTCTGTCACAAGTGAAATGAGATCTCAGTAATAATTCAAATGCTACGGCTAAATTAAAAGTAATGAAAAAACTGAATAATACATATATGAAGACTGAACAATACTATGTGGAGATGTCAGCAGAAGGGCAGGGTTTAAATTAGTTTCTTACACTGTAAAAAGAAAAGGGAGAATCTGCTAGCAAGGCTGACATGAAAATATGTTGAAAAAAGATAATGTACTTTAACATTGAAAAACTGTGAAAATGGTGACGATAACCTCAAATATCTGTCAAATGATGATATTTTAATCTGATTTATATTCAGTAAGTTTGATGTAGACGTTATGTATTGGCCTGTTGGAGTGTTTTTGTTTTGTTTATTTTTTTTTCTCAGTCAACAGATGATTTTTTCTGTTTTGGCTTTACTAGAAATCATCTGTAATTTAACAGTAAAAGTAATTTAACATTTTTAATCTTTAATATATATATAGACTATCAAATAATGTTAACTATCTGTAAAATTATATACTTTTTGATGATTTTAATAGAGTTAAAACAATGTAATTTTACAGTCAAATGTCAAAGACTAAATTACCATTTGTGAAAATACAGATGTCTGATGTGGACATTATTTACAGTTTTGGCCTGTTTTTTAGGGTTAACATTTAAATAAATACTTTTTTCTCACACTTTGCTAATTATTATAATTTTAATTTAACTATATTAGAACAGTTTACTGTAAACTGTTAAAAGAATTTACAGTTAAAAATGGTTAAAAAGCTTATTTTTTTTACAGTGCTGTTAAATTACAACAAATCTCACAAAAACACCAAAAAATGATAAGTAATTTTTTAACTTTTATTTTATAGAATTTTCCTGCCTTTTTAAATCACGGATAAAAACGAGTAAAATCACAAAAAAATATTAATTTACATGGCTGACCTAAAAAACAAACAAAACTGTACATTATGTCCTCCAATAATCTATATTTTTATTTTATTATTTTATTTTTATTTATTTATTTATTTATTTTACAATATGTGACCATTAAATCACATAGCTTTAATGTATTTAAATCAGCTAAATATATATATATATATATACAATTTAAAAGATATTTGCTGTCATTTTCACTGTTTTTACAGTTTCTGTATTGTTTCACCCTTGTTTATATATTTTTTCACTGCTGCTGCCAGGTTTTTACTGCGTTTTCATGTATTTTCATCGTAATTCTTCAGAAATGTCATCATGTGATCAGTCAGTGCAGTGAATTAAACAGACAGAACTTATCTGTTCACATAAGAAAACAAAGATGAACAGTCCGAGATTTTTACTATATATTTATGGACTCCTTGTGAGTTTTCAAAGGAATGTAAGATTGGTAAGAATTTCAAAACTCAGTTGAAATGAGGTGAACCCGATGATCTGCAGGGATTTGTCATTAGAAATTTAAAGGTTATTCAACTCGATGTGTTGCATTAGTGAACATAGTGGAGTATTTCTGAGTGGCTTATAATAAATTTTTGAAAATGGAAGGAGCTGGTGTCTTATGCTGGCAAATGCCTCCTTCACTTTAGACCTTCCGTCAAACCTTTGACCCACAAATGTAGGCAGAATTAGACATAATTAAATTAACATGAAACTGTGGAGGACAAAAAATGACTCCAGTATAAATATATAATCAATGCAGGAATAAATAATTGAATACATTTCAAGAATTAATACATTTTGGTGATGAAAAAAGGACATAATTTAAATGATGTCTTAGATTTATTTCTACATCTTCACAGCTTTATTTATTTTTTCTGTATTTGTATGTCTCTGTATTTAGTCTGGTGACTGGTCCCAGATAGAAGCAAACAATGCAAACAAACGCTCTGCTGACTTCTATTAATGGCAGGTTCCTACCTACAGTACACTACTGTCTACATAGAAAAATGTACAAATACAGAAGTAAAGAAATAAATACATGTTTAAACCCAGATAGCCTAAATAAAAGTAGATTTATGTAAGAAATACAAAGATGTATGTGTTATTTATTTCTGCATTTATTTTTTATAATTAAAGAGCCCATCTTATGCTTTTTAGGATTTTTTTTCTCTCCTTTAGCGTGTTATATGACAGATTTTTTTATGCATTTATACTTCTCTCCTACAGAAAGTGTAGTCCTTATGTGCCTAAAAACACATCACTGGAAGTCCAGACTTTTCTTCTGTTGCTTAATTACATCATCATGTAACACATTTGTACAGAGCTGCTTAGCGGTTAGTTTGGCCATCAAATAAATAACTGCTTTCTCGCAGTTCAACACTATTTCCCTGCTAGAGCCACTTCTGCTAGAGCTAGACCACTATAGTACATTACCCACAATGACCAGCTGACCAGTCGGAGTTAATTGGACTTTTCAGAGGGGGGGCTTTAAAGAGACAGGAGCTAAAACAGCGTTTTTCACAAAGGGCGAGAAGAGATGCTGCAACAAAATAGAGTTTGAGAAAAATAATGTGCTTTTTTTAACATTAAAGTGTGTAAACATACTCTACTAGACCCCAAAATACAATTCTAAACTTACAAATGTGAACAATATTGCCTCTTCAAGTTATTATTTCATCCTTGTGAAGTGTCATTTTTGGATAAGGGATTGTCCCATCCGTGTTGTTACAAAATAATACAAACTACTGCAAAAATGATGGCATGGATTCACACATTCCACCATGAATTTCCACTAAAACTGAGTGATGTGAGGGAATATTGAACACCTAACCTTTGTATCTTCACAGGCAGACATTTACTACGGTAAATGTAATGAAAATTAAGTTTCTATTTGTCTTCTTAATTTGTTACAACCTCTGCATATATGAAGACTGAACAATACTATGTGGAGATGGCAGCATAAGTGCAGAGGATAATTGATTCAATATTAAACCTGTTCATCTCTGTGGTTTCTCCAGGTGACTCCAATGAGAACAAGCCATTGGTGGGAGCAGAAGAGGAGGAAGTGGCCAAGATGGGATGTCCCAGTCTGGGCGAACACACACAGCTAGAGGTGGTCATAGAAGAGTCCTACGAGTTCAAGGTAAGCGTTTGCATGTGTGTGTGCAGAACCTCCGCCAACATTTCTATACACCGGAACAGGTGCATGTGAATGTTCCTCTCACCTTTGTTCTCCCATCAGTCTTTTGAAATTAAAGCCTAAAGCAAATGCAGTCTAAAGTGATTTAAAGTGACTGTCAGCTGCCTCGGTGCAGAGGATAATTGATTCATCTTGTTAGCATGTAATGGACGCATGTAGAGTAATGGGCTCTCTGCTGAGATGATTGTCATTTTAATAGCAGACCTGCAAAAGACAAGGAATCATTAATTCAAAGTAACCTGTCAACTCATTTCAGTATGAAACGGACTTAAAAGAAGGAGAAAAAGTTGCAGGTACAATGTGAAAAAGTACAGTTGTTGAATGTCTTTTTTCCTCAGTTATTTTGCAGATTTTCCATTTTTTAAATTAGAGATAATATTTAGTAAAATAAAATTACAATACAAAAACATTATTTTACATGTTAATTGTTTTTTTTTGTTTGTTTATTTTACAGCATTTGATCATAAAATGATACCGTTTTACTGGATCTAAGTTGGCAAAAAATATTGTTATTTTCCAGATATTTGCTATATATATAAGGAAAAGCACTAAAAAAACCTGCTAAAAATTTTAAAAACTGTTTTCTATAGATTGTTAAACATGTAATATGTGTTGAAATCACAGAAAAAAAATCTTAATTTACAAGTTGACTTTGAAAAATATGAAATTTGTTCTTTTACAACATTTTACCATGAAATTCCACAGTTCTAGTAGATTTAAATCAGCAAAAATATGAAAAGAAAATTTAAAATATGAAGATAAAAATGATGTATATTAGGTACTTAAAATGGGGAGAAAATGTTACTTTATATATTGACTGTTTAAAAAAAGGCCAAAACTGTAAATAATGTCAAAAATCTGTATTTTCAAAAAAAGTAATTTATTCTTTTGCAATGTGTCACCATGAAATGATACAGTTTCTGAACATTATAGTCTTCCACCACTTATAAAAGTAATTTCTATGCTCGCTTGCTGCCCAATTTTCAGCAGTTTTTCTTCATAATCCATCCAGCAAATTGGAAAGCATATTGGCTTAGTCATTTAATAAATATTTTACACTGGGAGGAGTGCCTTTGTATATTTGATCGATTGTAATTTAGAAATCTATTATGACAAACAAGTTGACTTTGCTCGTGTGCAGCTCAAGAAACACAACAACAAACCAGAGTTGTGTGTCTCCTGCTCAGCTTTCATCACGTTGCACATTGTCATTCCATTGTTCCTTTTTATTCTGTTAATACTCCTCTCATCTGTGATTTGTCACATTTGTTTGTTTGTTTGCAGATTTGTTGATTTGTCCATTTGTGTCATTTTGTATGTGTGTGTGTGCATGTGTGCAGAAGGCAGTCAATAAGCTTCTTTGGCACGCTAATAAGGTTAGCTATCCTAATGCATGCAGTGCTTCAATCTACCGCTGTACTGAACTGAACTGTTGCACATCCCACTCTATCAATCCCTAATTTCCACCTTTAGATATGGACTAATGTTGTGTATTCTCTAATTGGGCCTGCTGAAGTTTTCCTTTTCATGTTGCCTAGTAGCTGGTAAACCATGCAGGATTTTCTCAGCCCTGTCAGCTGAGTTACCATAATGACTCCATAGCTGCATCTTTTATTATTCCTCTTCCTCGCTTGCTTTAAACAGAAAAATCCAACCAGCGACGCCTCGAGGTTTTTCCTAGATTCCAAGAGGAGCATCAGTGAAAAGCGGAATCGCAGCCAATTCCTCTGCATCGTATTAATTAGCACATCCTATACCTCGAAATCTCACTTTTTAAACGCATCTCTGCAGCGTGGGTTTTAATTGAAAGGCTTGAAAATCAGCATTTTCCTCTTTCTGTGTCCTCGCGAGTGAATTAACAGCTTGAGGGTTGTGTCTTTTCCTCTTCTGCCTGGTCTGTGTGCTCTTGCATGATGGCTTTTCCTGTATGTGTGTGTGTGTGTGTGTGTGTAGAGTACAGTAGATAAGTTGATCAAGAAGACCAACCTGGCCTTGGTGGTGGGAAGCAGCAGCTGGAGGGAGCAGTTTGTCAGTGCCGTGACTGTTAGCGCAGGTAAACAACAAACAAACACAACATGTGACAGCGTTTGATTTATGGACGGCGGTTTTGCTTGGCGTGTTTCTTGATTTCATTTTTGAAAACATGATGGATGATGAGAAGGAACATTTCTCAAAAGTTTGCATCAGCATTTTCTTCAGACCCCTTTCATGCATTCATATTACACAGAAGGCTTGGCGTGGTAACTGTTTTTTCACACTCTGTACTTTCCTGACATTTCAAGAGGGTATACGTTATGTGAACGTAACTTTTTGTGCTTAAAAAAAAGGCTTTTCTGAAAATAAGCTTATTGAAAATATCATGGATTCAGGCAGGATGAGTCAAAAAGTAAGAAAGCAAGTTCCTACTAAGACTTACAGAAACACAGTGTCTACATCTTTGGATGCTTATCTGTATTACCCAATGGAAAAATCTGTACAAAAACAAACTGTATCAGCTATAAATATATTGAAATTAAAACTTTATTAGTGTGTATAATACAAAATAACACTTTGAATCAAAACTCTACCAGAGGAACATACACCGATCAGGCACAACATTCTGACCACTGACAGGTGAAGTAAATAACACCCCACCACATGGCAAAAACATCAAACAATCAGGAACATGTTGAGGAACATGACAATGACCCAACATGTTGATTTGACCTCCAAACTTCCTACACCCCATTCTGATCAAGCATCAACAGGATGCAGTGGAACAAGTTTGATTGACAGAGGCCCCACTGCACAAGTCAGAGTACCCAAAGGATCCAGTGCTAACGTCCTCTCAGCTACTACAGTTACACACAGTTCAAGGTCATGTAACTTCAAATGGTCTTGCTTGTAGTGTATTGTCAGAAACATGAAAAAAACAGCTTGAACAAGATCCATCTACTGCATGACAGTTTGCAGTGTATTTAATCAATACTTAAATAAATCAAAAGAGCAAAGAAAAGTGGGGAAAATTGTAGTTGGGGGAGAAGGAAGACAACTGGATGGAAAGGAATTGTAGGATTAGAAGTGTCACAGTTATGGTTAAGGCATCCAGTAGTGGGGGTTGTGGATTGAGTCAAACTTGAGTGATTGATTAATGCATATTTTTGCAAGTTGGGTAGAGTGGATTGACCCAATTAACAGGTTGGGTGGTTGCAGGTATTAAAAAGCCCTGATCTGCGTATCACTAATGGACAGGGTCTATTCCATTTCCATTTGTACTGGTCTGTAATCTTGACCCATACATTATGTATTTTATTCTAAATGGGACCATAATTTACAAAAAATAACATCATTATGTATTCATAAAGTGTTAAAACTGAAGAAAGTGTTTGCTGAGTTAGCAGATCAAGTCACAGAAAGTCGAGTTATTTTCTCATAGACTTCTACAGAATCTGACTTCCCTATGCAACCAGAGGAGTCGCACCCTGCTGGCAGTTAGAAATAATGCAGGTCAATGGCACCATCATGTTGACTTCACTTTTCAGACCCAGAAGCTACGTCCATCTTTTATATACAGACAGTTAAAAAGAGTCTGTGATGCTTGACTTCTAGATACTCGAGTGTACCGTTACACCTTGATACCACGAAAGCCTGCTGAGTGGGTTTCATTGCTGTCACTGGGGGAAGTATTCTTTAAATAGGACAATTTAAGAAAAAAAAAAATTTGCTTTGTACCACTCTTATACTTGTATGTGAAATATGAAGGTACCACCAGCTGCCGGTTAGCATAACTTAGCATATTATACTAGAAAAAGTTGGAACAGTTGGCTTGGCTCTGATGAAAAGTATTTCTAAAACTTCTAAATCTCACAGACAAGCATGTTGTCTGTTTATACTCCAAAAGAAAAAAAAAGTTATTACAACGGGTTTGTAAGGGTTGTACTATGAGTTGGGATGCTAGCTAGTTTGTGTAAGTAGCAGAAAACAACAGCTCTAAGATAGCTTGTTTGCCAAGTAAAAGCTACAGTGTGTAAAAACATGTAAAACCACAATTTTCCATCTTTCCATCACTGTTTTTATGCAAATACGACAATTTTGAGAAATTTAGAAATGCTAGTAGGTTGATGCCAAAGTAGCTCTTAGCAGTTTTTATGCTAAGCTAAGCTAATTACAACCCAGAACTACAAGTTGCAAACATATGTAAGAATGGTATCAATCTTCTTGTCTTACTGCTGTCAGTAAAGTTTAATTGACGATTAGGTATATTTCTCTAAATGACAATTTGTTTTTATTTTTCCATCTTATATAATATAAAGTTCTTGTTCAAGTAAAATGTTGCAGCTAAAGTTCATCTATGTCCCTGTAAATTTGTTCTTTTTCGTCTCCTCCTAATTTTTTCTATTGTATCTGCTATTTTTAATCTCCTGAAGGAGACGATGACGAGGAGGAGAGTGGCGAGGAGCGCCTGCCGTCCTGCTTCGACTACATCATGCACTTCCTCACCGTCTTCTGGAAGGTTCTGTTTGCCTTCGTGCCGCCCACCGAGTACTGGAACGGCTGGGCCTGCTTCATCGTCTCCATATCGCTCATCGGCGTCCTGACGGCCGTCACTGGGGACCTGGCGTCACACTTTGGCTGCACGATAGGACTGAAGGACTCGGTGACGGCGGTGGTGTTCGTGGCGCTGGGAACGTCGGTGCCAGGTGAGGAGTCTGATGTGCTGTAAACAAATAAACAGAGCAACAACAAAAAAGGCTCTCCAGAGAACTTCCTGGTTCCTGGCTCCTCTTTACCTTTACCCTCAGCATCAAAAGTAATCCATTCTTGTTTGCACAGAGCTTACAGAACTGCCCGTAGCTACAGATGTGAAAGGGCACAAAGAACTGGGCTGTAGGCGAAAAACAGAGGCACAGACAGTTCAGCATTTAGACGTCTAAGTGAGGTTGAAGAACTTTTCACCACAAAACTGAATCATGTTTTGTTATTTTTAACTTATGATCTGTCACTGATGCAGAAACCTTGATGATTTCCCTCAGGACCGTCTCTAAAGAGCACGTTTAAGGGAACTTATATGTTATGAGAATAGATTTTTTATTATCTCTCATCATAGATATTTCAGACTAACCCCACATTATTCTCCTCCCCTTCACATCCACAAGCATTAGTTGTTTGGTTTCTTTTTTTTAATTGCACCCAGTGGCTCATTGAAGTTCCATTAAAGCCCTCTGTACTGTTTCCACTATTCATTTCTACCTTCTACTATGAGGAATATGGTTGAAATGATTTCAATTAAAATCATTATTGTTTGTTTAATATACATCGCTGGTTAATTGTTGCAGTTTGACAGTGTTTTGACCTAGAAAATAAAAATAATATGTCAGAATAAACTAGCAAAAAACTGCTTAGCCAGCGCAATATTCAGCCCATACATGTGGACATTATTAACCTGGAATATTTTTTAAATGTTGTTTGTCGATATTTATGAAGTGCGGATTATGCGCAACGTGATATGCAGAGTACAAAGTGCTGCATATTTAAGCAGCATCTAAAATACAGTCTGGTAAATGGTTTCATGTTGCTCCTAAATAGCAACATGCAACATTTTTTCAGACCTGTTTGTTCAATTTTGCTCAATTTTGACCGATTTCTTAGTGACTTCTTACCGTTTGACTAGTGGACTAGTCTAAATTGTAATTTCTGATGAGCAAACTGGGAAATTAGTTGTTAGAAAAATCACTTATTTTGCAGTCATCTTAATATGTGGCTGTACATTTGGAAAATGACGTTATATGCCCTGTGCAGAGTGCCACACTCTAAGTAGCATTCCAAAAACGATTTTGGTAAATGGTTTCAAATGGTTTTTGAACAATAACATACAATCTTTTTGTAGCCCTTCTGGTTTTGTTTTTTTTTTAAATTGAGAGTTTTCTGAGTGTTTTCTTACTTATTGACTAGTGGACTAGTTTAAATTTTAATTTCCGTTTAACAAACTGGGAAATTAGTCATTAGAAAGGCCTCTTATTTGTATTCAGCTTAATTTGTGGCTCTACGTTTCAAACCTTTTGGTTGGTAAATGGGTTCAAATGGCTCTTAAATGGCAACATGTAGCATTTTTCAGCTTTTATTGGTAAATATTTCCTCAATTTTGACAGTTTTCTGAGAGTTTTCTTACTTTTAGGCTAGAGGACCAGTCAGAATTGAAATTTCTGTTCAACCAACTGGGAAATTAGCCATCAGAAAGGTCCCTTATTTATAGTAGTCAGCTTAATATGTGGAGTATTTGACAACTGAAAAAGCCCAAGTATTCTAGATGATTTCTATCAACTTGCAGTTTGACCTGAATAATGTTTTGAGAGCTCAGTGTTAAATATCAACTGTGCAGACTGATTATTTCCCACATTCCTCCCCTCACACAACACTTTCTGTTCGGCTCGACATGAAACAAGCTGCATATTTCCCCCCTGAAGCTCAGCTGTGACAGACGAGCAGATAAACAAATAAAAGCACTGATCGTCTCTCCTCCATCTGATTTCAACAGCCCTCTTATGCAGGATGGAAATCAAAAATTGAATTGTGAAAAAAAAAACCCCAGCTCCATCGCATCCTGGAGCTCGTCTCCACCCGGAGGGAACGCTTCGCCATCCCGGGGCTTTAATTCAATTCATTCCCTCATTCCTCTCAGCACCAGTTTATTGTTGCCCCTCCGTGTGATTTATAGAAACAGCTCCTTCGCCACTCTGCCGGGTGCTAACTTCGATAGCTGGCGTCTCTGGAAACTAATGTTTGAATCAACTCTTTCAACAGCCGCGTTATGTCGGGACTAGACGCTGTAAACGTAGAATTTGATATCCATTATCAGCTCCTGTCACAAAACGCCTCAGTGCTAATTTGTTGGCTTTTCACTTTTCCCTGTTTCTAAATCTCCTTTATTCTGCTTTGTTTTTATCTCTTTCCTTCTCATATTCCAGCTCCCTCCTCTGTTACGCTCCCGCTCAATTTGTTATTCGGACTCGGTGTTACCTCACTCCTCTCTCTCCTTCCTCCTCTTATTGGATGCTGTGTTTTTGCTATTGTGTCATCCATCATCCTGACCTGTGTGTGCCTTGGTGCCCAGGTGTTGGTGCGTGGGTCCAGCAGGTCATTATAACCTCCACGGGGAGTGTTTGCTGCCTCCAGTCACCGTGTGTGATTGTGATCCCCTTAAAAACTTGTTAGAAATCTCTCCTCTGGTTTCTCCAGGCATGTCACTCCTCCTCCTCTGGATTCATAAAAGCATTTCTTCATTATTACATCGGAGACTCACTCGAGGATTACTCGGGCCAATTTACGCCGAATTTGCCGATTCAGGCAATTAGAGGGCGAATGCTGATCGGATGCTCGGTTTGAAAGCTCTGCAAAACGCTTCCGGCTGTTTAAGAGGTTTACGGAGCTCATTTGTAACCATCTGAGCCATTTAAATAGCGAGTGGTGTTTGATGTCTGCGTTGGTGGTAAACAAGTCTTGCAGAGATCTACAGATCAGGTGGTTTAAAATATTGTTTCTGCATCAACTTAGAGACTCTCGACTTCTCCACTGGTATCGTATTCTGGTTCCAACTGTTTCCTGTCATTATTATGTTTGACATTGTTGGTTTTAGTTGTTTGATGATAGTTAGAGGGTGTTATTGTGCCTTACACCACTGTTAAAATCTATTTACTTGTATCTAAATCTATTGTATCAGTTTTTTTAGAGCAACTACTGGCTTTCAGATATAAGTTTCCTCATAACTGTCTTGATCTTATCCACATTTTTAGGTAATTTTCATGACCTTTTCTTTATTAATGTGTTTCTGTATGCAAAGCAGTAACGCATCACGATTTCAGTTTCAGAAATGATATTACTAATCCCCTGAATGCTCCTATAATTGGAGATATTTTTGGGTTTGAGTTAGTTTGCTGTTGTGACTCCTGTAGAATTACATACATCCAGCAGCTAGCTGAATAGACTGGACATAAAGCATGTAGGTCTGAAAGTGAAGAAAATAAAATTACCTAAATCTCCATTCTTCTTAACAGCCAGCAGGGGGCGACTCCTCTGGTTGCAAAAAGAAGTTAGAGAAAATGAGGCTACTTCTCACTTGATTTGTTGCCTCAGTAAACATTTTCCTAATGAATCTATGGTCTTAATTACTAGCTTCAAGTCTTCTTGATTACATTATGATACTCATTGTGTAAATTATGGTTCCATTTTGGATAGAACAGGAGATAAAACAGGATATGCTGTGGGCATAGCAATAAGTCACTAAGGTAGTGGTCTAGCAATGTGTACCTATGGCACTGGGTACATTAAAATTTGGCTTGTTTTTGGGTGTTGTCATGTTTTTGTCTTTGAACTCTGAGCCTTTTGCAGTGTGTTTACAGTTCATGACAGTTAACTGGATCATTAAGCCGTCTACACATATCTTGTTCAGCTTTGGATTGTACTTAAAGACACTCTAAGGCGTTGGCTGTTAAACGTTAAATATGGATGTATTTTCCTGACCAGGCTTGGTTAGTTCTCAGTCAGATCCCCCCTTTGTGCAAATATGGTCACTTCTGGCTACAAACCAATCGGTGAAGTCCCGGTGGTGACCTCCACTTCTTCTGTACAGTCCATTATTAGGTGTTGATGGTCAGTAAATTCTCCAAATTGTTCTTTTAAAGACTGGCTGGATGTTTGTCGAGTCTAAAATCACCCACAAATCAAACCTAGAACAATGACGAGATACCATTAAAATGAGAAACTGTTGTGTTTGAATGTAATTTGGGTGAATTGACCCTTTGAGTGTTTTTCGTTGCTGAGCTTCAGAGAAATAGTGGTAATGCAGAGTGTATGATGCAGTGAGGTTCTTCTTTTGTGTCTGATCTTCTTCTTTGTTGCCAGCATTCGTTAGGAGACTCTGAGCTGCTTGTGTTTGGAGGCAATAATGTGAGGTTTGATAACTGGGATCCACAGCGTCACCTGCTCATGTGTCAACATACACAGACTATTCTCTTCTTTTTGCGTAGCCTGCCACCAACAGGATTACAACTCATCCGTCCCCCAATAAAGTTTGAAGGATAGTTGTTGGGATATGAATTTAAACTAATCTTGCTGACATTCAGATGAGAATTGCGACTCGTCTTGGCAGCCCAGTCTAAAAATAGAAATAAGCCGTGATAGGCGTACAATAACTTGCAGCTGTTTCCCTGGTGTTCCCTGCCAACCCAGTTGTAGAGCCTCCTCGCTTTTCATCCAGTTTCTCCTCAAATATTCAGCACCAAGGAGCTCACTTGTGTACAGCATTTTACAGCATTTACTGCTTCTTTTTTTTTTGCATATGCTGATGCCAGTGTACAGCGAAGGATTACAGTGAGACTCATAAATCTCCTGAAAAAAACTGCAAGTCATGTTTGTATTTATTTTTTTTTAGAATATGGATGGAAAAATTACATAAACCAAGTGACTTATAGAAAAATACAGGTAAATCCATGCCTGTTGTAGAGAGAAGGGGTTCAAAACAAATGCTTTTCATAATCACATACATTTGAAGGTTGTCTTTGACTCAAAGGAAACAGAAACTGTCCTTCCAGATTAGATTTTTCTTGCTAACTGCGTAGGAATCTAACCTGGGTTGGCCAACCAGGATTAGATTAGCCGATAAACAAACTAGTCATCTGCATACTGCTTGATTGTATCTTAACAAATATTACAAAAATGTACTTCAATGCTTGAATTCGGGGGGTTACTGTCCATTTGCAGTAGCTGGAATCCCTCTTCTCTATGAACACATCTGGCTCTTCACTCTGTGCAGTGAAGCTTTCGTCCTCAGTCAGCTGTGGAGAGCTTTGACCACAAGCTTCTTCAGTCTTTCCTGCCTTTCTGCCCCCATATCTTTGTCTGTCTTTGTACACTTGATCTAACGCTTCATCTGTGTGCTCTGCTTTCTGGTCAGTCAATAAAGAGAGATGACTCCAGTTCTTCTTGACAGTCTTAAGTAAAAACCTCACACTTGTAAACACGTTCTCAAAGAAATAGACTTTAGGAAGTTTTTCATTTGAGTTCCTTGGAAAGCAGTTGAAATTACTTGTGTGAAATATACGTTTATTTGGGAAGCTTTTGGAAGCTTATGTGCCAATATGTAGTTTTTTTACTTATGTTTCTTGAAGTTCTGCAATAAAGGAGGCGAATCCATGTCCAAATTAGCATGACAGCAACAGTTATTAGAATAACAAACCTGGTCTCATTCCCACTTTGTCAGAACCCTTGGCTGCAACATTTGAACGCACTCGATGCTCTTGGTTGACAACCTTGCGTGTTGTCATTTTTCAACACGCAAGGTCGTCCGATAGATCTATAAAACTCTCTAAATATCAGAGTAGACACCATGTATCTGTAGCCAAACTATCTCAGTTGCTGTTGTCTTTTAAGGAGCCAAAGATGTTCTCTTGTAACATCCAGTTAATGTTGCAAAAGGATGCATTTTTACCTAAACCAGGATTTTTCCTGAACTTCATCAAGTAGTTTTGGTGGCTAAACTTAAGCAACAGTAAATGAAAAGTAACAATAGTAAACAGTGAGTGACAACCAGATCAAACAGCCACATCTTAAATATATAATCATTTTCCTTTACACTAATTGGTTTCTTTGCGTCTGCATATATTACCCACCACCTCTGTCTTTCCTCACCTCTGTGTTTCTGTTTTATGTTTCTCTTCGCATATATGCTTATTTGCATGTTTGTGTTGCGAGGATGCTGTGTGGGTGTTTTCTCACTGGATGTAACCTCGAGGTTCTTCCATCAGTAGCTCAAGAGAAAGACGTTGAGAAGAACATCCATATGATTCTCATATATATTTGTTTTGTTTTTACCTCTGGTTGAGTTACTTTCATGCCTCGTCTTTATGCTCCTACATTGATTTTTCCTTTGCAGTTTGAAGCTAAAAGGAAGAAAGATTTAAAGGGACGATGAAGCTTTACAGCATATATGTAAACCCTTTTTTCTCTCTCATCCAGACACGTTTGCCAGCAAGGTCGCCGCCATCCAGGACCAGTACGCCGACGCCTCCATCGGCAACGTCACCGGCTCCAACGCCGTCAATGTGTTCCTGGGCATCGGCGTGGCGTGGACCATCGCCGCCATCGCCTGGCGCTCCAAGGGGAAGCCTTTCAAGGTGGATCCGGGCAGCCTGGCCTTCTCCGTCACCCTCTTCACCATCCTGGCCGTGGTGTGCGTCCTCACGCTGCTGTACCGGCGGCGGGCGTCGGTGGCCGGCGGCGAGCTGGGCGGGCCGCGGACTTGCAAGCTGCTAACGTCGCTGATGTTCGTCTCGCTGTGGCTCATTTACATCCTGCTGGCTTCAATGGAGGCCTACTGCCATATACCAGGGTTTTAAAGTGGAGAGGGGGAGAAGAGGGAGAGAGACCCACTGCCAATATGAAGAGAGAGAGTGGGGGGGAGAGGCAGGGGGAGTCTTCAGGGAGGTTGGAACAGAGGTGCATTGATGTATTTCAGCTTTCCATTGGATGTTTTTGCCCCTTTTCCTTGAAAAAAGAGCCTCATGAAACACTAAATCTCTCTGATGATGCCCAAACAAATTCTCTGCATTAGCATCCTTTTTCTTACTCTCCATCTATCCGGTGAGGAGGAAACTTCCCGGATACACAAATTTTCTAGACATAAAGAGCAACTTCTATCCTCAGCAGTGGACAATACACTTTAAATAGTCGATAAAAAGCAGGAGGGGAGATAATCAGAAGAGAAAAGTGAAGCAAGCTAGAAGGATAAAGGTGAGAGAAAAGTAGAGAAGCTGGCAGCAACAAAACGAGAGAAAAGAGGAAGTCTGAGAGAGCAGAGAAACGAAAACCATGCAGGAGAAGAAGAATAGTTGGACAGCAGCCCCTCCTGACTCCCTCTCTCACTCCCTCCATCTTTACAGCATCGTCATGGCAACAGTGGACCCTCCCGTCATAACCTTTTAACTCTATCTAACACTATCAGTGACTTATTACTTTTACATTTTTCCCCCTAATGCACACACACTCAATTCACACCAACTTGCAGGCGAGATGAAAACTGACCACCTTTATTTTCCTTCCAGGATACACTGTGCAAAGCTTGTCCCTCCACCTTTCGACACATTCACACAAACTGTACACTTCTTGCCCTACGAACAGACTCTCCTCCGTCCCTCCCTCTTGCCTTACTTTTATCTCCCCCTCCTGTAGGAATCGTCTTAAAGTTGTGATCATGAAAATGCCGTAGTCGCCACCAACCGGTCCTCTTTTTTCAATTGAGCCAATCCCGATTCCTTCTCCCCTTTTTCCCCTCCCAGCGCTATTTTTTTTCTAAAACTTTTCAATGGCGTCACGTGTTGATGTTGTTACCGTGCAATTGTAAAAAAAAAAACAAAACAACAACAACAACAAGAGAAAAAGATGTTTAACTACGGAATGAAGAGATGAGGTTGTCAAGATGTTGGAGTAGAACGTTGTCCACCTCTGAATAGGTGGTTTTCTTGCAGTGCAGCAGCATTGTGCACTAAATATGGTGAAGTGCACCGTTTACACTAAGGCCAAGCAGCAAGTTATGTAAAGCCAAGAGACTTAGACATAAGAAGGACCAATCAGAATGAAGGACTGACTTTCAAGACGACGGCGATGACAGTGTTGTTGATGACAAATCAAGACTATGACCATACCCAGTGTTTCTAAATGTACATGCTAATATAAGAAACTTTTATTGATGTGTGTGAGAAAACATTGGTATTTCGTTTATGTTAAGCTCCCCTCTTTGTAAGGAAAACTCCGGAGGCAAACAAGAAAGATGTTTTTTCTCCGAAAACAAAGAGAAAAAGTTCTGGAAAAGTCGGATGCTGTGAAGGAAAACGTACGGCAGCTTTGAAATATCACATGACTGTTCTGCATCGGTTTCTTTGTACTCGAAAACATAAAAAAATCACACAAGTCTCTGTTATCCAAAGATTTAAGAGAAGAACTTTGTCACTTCACAGGTAGAGATCTGTTCATTTTCTGTTTCACTTTGCAGACAAGACCCCCACAAGCTGTCTCCTGTAGTCGGTGAAAAACTGGCAATCGATGTGTTCACACTACGGCTAAATGTGCTAAATGATCTGAGATGTTTTAATGGGTAAAACTGTGCTATTTTAGTTTTTGTGCAATGTTTGTTGACTCAGGCATGGTGTGTGTGGAAGTGAAACCAGAGTAGCTCCAAATGAGAATATTACGCCATATATCATGTAAAAAGAAAATCAGCTGTTTCGTCTGTCTGAGAAAGTGTCGAAGCCCAGATTAGCATTACGTGGTGTCATTACTGCTGTCCTGCCCGCAGGCTGGACTGAAGCTGGACAGAAGGGACGGCATATGGCATGTCAGTGTAGATTATTATTGAATGCATTCCCCTTGTTAACAACAGTATAGAAAGAGAAGCTCTGCAGCCACCGAGCCATTTCCCTCTCAGCTGCCCACCTCGCTGATTGTAAACTTCAAGGAAAATCCTCCTGAGAGAAAACAATAATTTGGCTTTTTGTTGTCCTCCTGAGCGAAAGAACAGGACTGAAAACAACAATTTACCTGCCCGCCATCCCCCTTTGTTAAATATGGACAAATTAGTTGCCGCATTCAGCACCCAGGCTTCACAAAGGCAGCCCAGGAAATGCCTTAGCAAGGTCAGTGCTTGTAAAAAAGGGATTTAATTGAATGATTTGGAGGAGAGGGACGTTTCTCTGTGGGGTAAAAATGCTTGTATTTGTTAGCTTTTCCCTCTAATGTGACATTTCAAATGTCACGCCAGTTCCCTTTTGCATTCTGACAGCTATAAGGCGAAAATGAATTATTCCAAACTTAAACTGTAGAGAATCAGTGAAAGCAGCATTAAAGCTCCTCAGACAGCTGTGTTCCAGCCAGGAGCTCATTGATAGAAAGAGTCTGGCCCCCTGCCACGATGCTCTCGGTCTATTTCAAAGGGATATTTATTTTTTGGCTGCTAATGTTTAACATTGCTGTCTAGAATTAAGACATGATTGCCGAGTTTCCACCTCACAGAGCAGCCACCCTGGAGCTCGGAGGGGTTTTGTTGTCTTGGCCAAGGACACTTTGGTATGTTCGGAGTTGGCCAAAAAAAAACTGAGGTCATGTCAAGTCCTCCACAGAGTCCCCAACGTCCATCGTCCTTGGAAAAATTTTGGCTATTCACAAAAAACAAAGTTTGGAAAGTATGTGGGCAAATCATCGCCATTAATCCCCTGAACCCCAGAAAGGTTTATAAAGCATATTATATTTTTAATGTATCAGAGCCAAAAAAATGTCAAAACAAAGGCAACTATTGCACTTTCTAAACTGTCCGACGGTCCTCAGACCACTTGTCTGTGATGCACCATTCCGTCAAAAAAAAAAAAAAAAACGGAACCAAATCGAAGCCTGAAATTGTGATTTTTTGTCAAAATCACTTTATTCTACATGCCTCATTTGGAAAATGTCAGAAAAAGAAAGATAAGCACTCCTCGGCACAACTGTGAGGCCACTAGTGACTTTTCGGTTGAACTGCAGGCTGTGTTTACATAGCCTGCAGTTCAGCAAGACAGAAGACAAGTAGGGAATTAAAAATGTAAGCAGTAAAATCTCTACAGTCTGTAGAGTCACCATTTTCTTCAGCAGTGGTAACACATGCAGGCACTTGGAAAAATGTTGATTACAGGTTTTTTATTTTTATAAACAAACAATGTTTTTAAGTTCTCTCTCCATCTAATCCTGGCTGTGCCGTTTCCATAGAGGTTTATAATGCAGTAAAAAAAAGGGCCCACAGTGAGTAAAAATGGGACAGGAGCAAATAAACACCTGAAAACTGCTTGGGGTTCAGAGGTATTAAACTAGATTAGATATTAGCAGCGGTGGGTGGATTTGACACTGATGATAACTTTAAAATCTGATCATTTTCAGGCAATTTCAGGAACTAAAAGCAGCAATTTTTCCTGATCTGGAAGCAGATCTTTGGACGTGGAATATAAATTGATGTGATTCAGGGAAGCAAAGTGCAACCACCAAAATCATCCAGGATCTCTATCTTTTCTGGCAGTTTATCCAATATTTATATTTCAGTCAGAGCCAGAGTGGTGAACTGAGTGACGTCACCTTTACAGCAAAATACGCTTCATGTCTGCGTTTCAGTTTTAGAATGATATCGCCCCCAACTACAGAAGACATGACCTCAGTGTCCTCATCTGTAGCTTCAGGCCTCGCTGACATTGTTTGAATCATCGTCACCCAGATGAAGCTCTGGATCCTTGTCATTCCCTGCTTCAGTCTCTACTGTAGGAACGTAGACGGAGGTCATGAGCCGACTGACTCTCCAGGACGCCTGCTGGGCCAAACTCTTTTTTCCTCAATGACTTAAGCTTCCGTAGCAGTTTAAGAATGAGTGGGCAGGATGATAGTGCTGCTGACGCCACGGAACACAAGAATACTGGGCCAGATTTAGAAACGGAGGCTTTTTAAAGGTTGATAAGCCTCGCTGGAGGACGGCTGCGTGTGCATGCTTTCTAAGTGAGCAAAGAAATGCAACCATATTTTTAGTCTTTTGCCTGTTGCTTAGCGACCATCTATCTGCTAACCATTGTCTTCTTGACTGTCGCTGGTGTGTGCGAGGCATCATGTGTGTGTCTTTTAATAAGTCCCCCCTTAGTGTGTGCTCGCCTCCTTCTAGTGAATGTGACAGTGTAGTTTTGTTTTTCTCTCTTTGGGAAAAAGTTCCACATGTCATGTTTTTCTACATGTATGTTTTTTTCTTTTTTTGCTTTATCTTCCCCTCCGCCTTGTTTGCATGTGTTTCCATTGTGTATTTGTGCCTTTGTGTGCATGTGTGTGTGTGTGTGTGTGTGTGTGTGTTGGTCGGTATTCTAATCTCCTTACCAGGGCTTGCCCTGTGTGTCCCTGGCTGAGTCCCATATGCTAGATTAATGAATTGGAATGCCAACCTGACCCAGAGTAAAAAAAAAAACGCCTGGAAATTGGATTCCCTGTCTAGTGTGTGTGTGTGTGTTTGTGTGTTTGTGTACCTGCCAGGTGTGTGAGTGTGTACCTGTCAAATAAGATTAAATATATAATAGATCCGGCTGTCAATCGAGGACGGGAATAGATGCTGGCACTTTGCTAGATAAAGTGTGTGTTTGGATCAGTAACGTTAAGGTCTCTGACTCCTCGTGTCCTGATTGGCTGATTGGCTGCATGTGTGCACATGAATGTTAATTCACGCGCATGTAAAGAGGATCAATATAGATATCAGTCGACTAAGCTGCACACACACTTTCTCTCTATCACTGACAGCATCTACGGTCTTTAAATAGATCTACAGGAGCAAAATGAGACACTTAAAATTAGAAAATAACTACAGTTGTGGCCTGAGAGAAGAAACTGAAAAGTATTTATTTCCTACATGATTTGCTCTGTGTGTGTGTGTGCCCATGTGTTTGTTTGACTTTATGAAGTAAAGGTTCTTTGTAAAAGTATTTCTATTCAAGCAAAGCTTAGAGCTAATGGCATTGTTACGTCACCCTTTTAACAATTTTTCGGAATGAAAATTGTTCAGCAGCTAATTCATTAAGACATGTATAATAATAACATGGATAAATACAGACAAAACATATAACCCTGAAATCGCAAAATAATGCAAAATTTGCAAAATTCTGAATGTTACTGAGCCCTCTATAGAGCAGTACAGCTTTAAAGTCTAATTTGTACATTTTTATTGAAGAAAATCAATGGGAAAGTGAAGCTCCTCCCAATTCAGAACTCTACTCTCTGATTGGCTGCTGCTTTGGTTGACTGAGTGTACAGCCAATCACACATAAGGACCCATCCTGCTTGACTTTCTGCCTTATATTATTGTGAAAAAATTTGAAATTGAAAAAAAAGTCATAATACTGACATGAATGTTAAAAATGTATTATTTTATAACCATTTATTTGTGGTTTCATTAAATATTTTGTCTGTATTTATTTATAGAGCTGTTTATTCTGTAATGTCTTTCTTTATTATTACACAAGCCACTCTGAAGAAGACACTGTAAGGCAGTTGTGTGCTTTTTGGAAATGTTTGGATATATATAAGTAGAAAATTTGGTACAAATAATTCCTGAATACTGAATATTTCATAAAGAACGAAATGAATTTGCATTTTTGTGCTTTGCCACATTTCTAATTTGGAAACATCTCCAGTGTGTGTGTTTCAGACCATCTATTAATCAGTGTATATGTTCTTTATCCCCCCACCCCTACCCCCGGTTAGCCACTCTCTACCATGTGAATATTTATATATTTTTCACTTTATACTCATGCAGCCCTATTTATGAGGTCACAAAGTGCTTTTGATAAAATATCTGGTATTTTATTTTTTCCATTCATTTTTATTATTAACATTATCTTATTGTACTTTTTGTTGCATTTGTTTTCATTGTTTTCGTGTTGTTTTGGTGATTTGTTTTGTAAAAGGAAAAAAAATCCCTCGAAGAGTAGACGAACAACTTAGAATAGAGACAAACTACAATGAGTGTGCTCTTATCCTTTTTAATGTGAGTGTGTATTGAGGGTGTGTGTGTGTGTGTGTGCGGACGTGCGCATTTCTTCATATCATTCCGTCCATGAGTGTGTCGATGCATGAATTAAACTCATTCTGAATACAGTGTTGATGTTGGAAAATGTCGTAGTAAAGAGTAAAGTATTTTTCAATGCTGAAAATGACATGATATGAAAATGATATAGATGTTTACAAAGACCAAACTTTTCTTTTTCTCTTTTTTTTCTCAACGATGAAATAAAACTTGACTGGCAAGTGCTCAGAAGTGCGTCCGTATCATTTCTATTGATGGAGAACTTTAACTCATTTAAGGTCGGAGGATATTTTTCAGAATTAAGACGCTTATTTTACTAAATGCTTGGCAATTAGCAAATGGGCTGCAGCGTGTAATTACATTTGCACTGATGATTAGACTGTTTGAAAACTAGCAGCAGAAAGAGTTTGTATATGGATTTGCAGGCATCCATAAAATTGTTTGTGTACAAATTCTAATGAAGATTTAAATTGGACTCAACCATCTGACATGTGTACAAGGATCAGCCAATACATTAAAAGCACTGACAGGTGAAGTAAACATTGATCATCTGCTGGGAGACCTTGTTGCAAACCAAGCACACGTCCTCAATCAGGACAGTGCACCCAACAAAACAGCAAAAACTGCTTGAGGAACATGATCAAGAGCCCAAGGTGTTGAACCAGCCTCCACACTCCCCACATCCCAGTCAGATCAAGTATCAGTGGGATGCACTGGAACAGGCCCACAGATCCCAACCACACAACCAACAGGGCCCAAAGGACCTACTGCAAACATCCTGGTACCAGACGCACACAGAAGACCCCCAGAGGTTCTATGCGACAACAAGTAAATTTTCACAGGTTTAGGCTTTGGGTTACTAATCAGAGCATTGGGGTTTCCCTTTCCAGTGCCACTAAGCTACCACTGTTAGGCGCTAGGGCAAGGTGCCATCTGTTCCAGTGGCATCATCATCATCATGGATCCCCCTGCACTCAATCCCAACTTCCTTACTAAAAAATGTGTTTCACAGTGCTGTAACAAAAAGAAACCAATATCAGTATGATGTAAGTTATGTGGAATTTAATTAGGGATTCCAGCACATAAGGTGCCAAATGTTAGCCTGATTATGGGAACCAACATGGGTGTCACATCCAAGTGGACCATCAATCTAACCACCTCCTTCAATCAAGTGGCCCATCAACACAATGACAAGCTGCTTGAATCCCACCTACGGAGGTGGCGACGCTGAGGGGCTCCATCCTGTCCCTGAAGGAGCTCCTGACTACATCCAGAAGTTCAGACGTATGAAAGACCTGAGTTAGCCAGATCAAGTAGTTGTCCTTTTAGCACCAAAGTTCTTATTTATATCAGCTTCCATCTCAGCTCAGAAAAATGCAAAACTTCAACTTCACCACCTGATTTGTTAACTCCAACTGCTGAAGCCTTATATTAGAAAACATTCTGAAGACATTTCTTGGGAATCTGTGAGGCTGTACATATATATATGTGTGTGTGACTCTCCATTACTTAACCTCTTGGATAAGAGGTGAAATGTCTGCAAAACAAAAAAGAGACGTTTAGCTGCTTTTTACTGAAGGTTTTAGGTTGAAACCTAACTTCTTCTGCTAAAATGTTCTTTTCATTTCCACTTTGAAATCAAGAATACACATGTTCTTCTGTGCCAGTTTCCATCTGAAACAGTTCAGTAATTAGAAATCATACTTTGTTTGAAGAATCGATCAAAGGAAATCTCCTCAATCCGACCAAATGTTTAACAAAACAGACTCTCTGATGTTTGGCTCCTCTTAGATCTTCATTTTCAGCCTCAACAGCCACAGTATGACCACAAAACGACACATGCATGATTAGAAAAACTGAACATGAATCACATTAACAGGACTGAATACTAATTCCCAATCTGAAAGTGTAACACGGGGATGCTGCCAGCAATGTGAACGCTTTGTAAACAAAGCAATGAGAAGAGACCAAAGAAAGAGAAGGAATCGCTCAATAATCTGTCTGCATGAGCAGCACTTGTTATTCTCAGTGTGGATGTTTGATTTCTGACAGGATTAATAATTTGTTCTGCATAATTCAGTTTCTGCAGCTCTGCTGACATTCCCTGACTCCTGGATCAAATTATTAGTTTTTGATTCCATGTGGTGCTGCCAGACCTGAAAGGGGCTTTATTTAATTTTTGATTAAAGGGGGAACTTACTGCTGTTCTCCTGTGGATCTTCAGAGAGCTACCCAGAGGAAGAGAGCTGGTGACGTTGTTAGATGTCATCAGGATTATGTCATCTTAGGCTCTGAAATGAAAAAAAGAGTCCATGTTACAAAGAAGAGTTGGATAAATGTGAACCATGCAAGAACAGTGACACTAAATAGTTGTATTGTGGGAAATGTAGGTTCATTGGAGCACAATCTCCACTGAGAACTAAAAGTCAGGATATCTTTGCGGCCTTCAGCTTTGATTTGGCTATTCTTTTATTATTGTATCTCTTTTGAGCGCCCCAACTTTATAGAAGTCCAATACTAAATCTCTAGAGTTCCTCTTTAAAAGGCCTTCACAAAACCTTGAGTTATCTGGATAAAGTCAGGATATTTCAGGTTCAAGTGCAGAACATGTCCTAAAATCCTCTTTACAAAGCTGCTACCAACTTTAACATTTGAAGATAAAAGTGTTTAAACTTTAGCCAAACATACTTCTATAGAAACCGGCTTTTTATTTCCATGACTTCCCTAAATCGTGAACTAGGTCCTGTAGCTGCATTTAGTTTTGGGTTATTTGCATATTTGTGGACAGAAGTGAGAATAATAATCAGTACAAGAGGGAGTTTTCTTCCTGTGAAGGAACTATTCTCACTGAGAACCCATCATGTCGAGTGGATGGGTGTTAGAATAGGGTGTAAGAAAAAGCCTTTTCAAATCTCAAGTACCACTCCCAGCTTAGAGGAGGCTATTGATCCAGCTTGTTGCACATAAATAAAACTTCCATCCCTGCCATCCCGTCCACATCTGAATGGACGAAGTTAGTAAAAATGCCAAATCCATGATGCCTCATTTCTCTGTTCCTATTGATAAAAAGTGATAAGAACAAAAAATGTGTGTCCCATCAAACTGCTCCTGCTGGTGTTCTTTAATTGAAACTGCAAATATTGATTTTTTTCTAGTCAAAATGAGTCTGACAAGGGCTTTTGGTGTCACTGAAATGTATGCTCAGTCTCTTCACCTGGATCTGACCCCACCATGAATTTACTGAGAGGCAGAGAGTCCTTTCAAACATTTGCCAGGAGTCCATTTGAGCAGAGGCCTCGGTTGCTCCAGCCAATACTCTTCTATCAACAACAGGTCAAATGGCTGTGTGTAAAGTGAAAAAGGTCACCAGCAGCGACAAACCCACAGATAACTTCACCGGTCTCCATTCAGCTCCACAGAGTGTTTCAGGCTCTTTCAGCTTGTTGGTTTTAGTGAACTAAATATACCATTTTGTTCTGTTGTGAGTCAGCTGCTTTCAGTTAAAAAAAAGCTCTGATAACTAAAATGTATGTTATACTTCCTGGACAACATGGTGGTGACCAAAACAGAGCTTAAAGGAGTGAATATCAGACTAATGTCTTCTAAGATGGCCAAACGCATGACGGAAAATGGAAAGATCACATGTCTCTGCATCTGCAGATTGAAAGATACAAGCATTAAGCACTAAAGCATGTTGCACTACATTTACTATGCACCAGTCAGCCACAACATTCTGACCACTGACAGGTGAAGTGAATAACATTGATCATATTGGTACTATGTGCTGTTCTGATGGAAAACCTTGGATTTTAACATCCATTTTGATGAGACGTAGACACCCAAATAAACATTGTCCCACAACAAACACACTCCCTCATGTAAATGGAAATCCCAAATGTCACTGGATGAAAATGCACCCCACCACATGGAAACAACATCAAACAATCAGGAACATGTTGAGGAACATGACAATGACCCAACATGTTGATTTGACCTCCAAACTTCCTACATCCCATTCTGATCAAGCATCAACAGGATGCAGTGGAACGAGTTGGACTGATTGGTGTATATTGTGCTTTCTGATTTTAACATCGACTATATGTAATAACGTACATAAATGATAGAAACAACCCCAGTGACATCACACATTGCATTGCTTGTCAATCACAAAGTAAACATAGCCAGCTTTATCATCCATTTTCCTTTAAATGTCAGCAGAATTTACTAAATGAAAATCATGTTGTATTAAAGGAGACTTGAAACAAGCAATTGAGACCATAAACTCATTACAAAAATGTTTACCGAGCTAATAAAACAAGAGCTAAGTAGGATCATTTTCACATAGACTTCTACACAGGAGTTGCCCCCTGTTGTGTGTTGGAAGGAATGCAGGCTAAGGGCACTTCTGCATTGGCTTCACTTTTGAAACTTGAAGGCTACATCCATCATTTATATAGTCAATGGATTTTAAATTTATGTATCTTCAAGACCCTTCTGAAATGCATAAATCCAAATATGTGCATCATATCATCATGTCTTCCTAAAATATGATTAGTTTATCTTATGTCATGTAAATCTGAGAGGTTAGCCTTGATGAAATGTTTTCTAGGCAGGATTATGTCAATCAGCAAACTCTTGATATTTGTGAATTACTTTTTCCAGGCATGTCAGTGAACTGCCCGACACTTAACTACCTCATGTGCATCCGCCGCTGCTTTTTAGCCGCTGCCTAACCCGGCAACCTGAAAAGCTCCATCATATTTATAGCCCAGGCTGAAGGGGAAGGTGCTGAAGGTTTGTACACTCACGAGCACACAGAGACACACATACACCTGGGACCCGATCAGCACAACTGCTGCGTTGCTCGGTTGGCCAATAAGCAGCTCTTCCTGATTTGCTTTAAGGCACTTTGGGAATAGTGAGGTGAGAGTGCTTTGACTCCATCTGCATCATTGTCCAGGTGTGTGTCTGCTGTGTTTGCATTCTCTCTTGAAGACTGACCTAATTAAGCATATAAACATATGCCTTTATGCAAAACTTTGGCATAAAGGCTTGAAACAGTTGCATGATTTTTTTTTCTTTGCTGCATTCCCCTCCGTTTCTCGTTCTTCTCTGTCAGTTTCTCAACAAGGAAGTGGCAGCTGTTATTCCCACCACAACCTGGCGGTAACCACAATGGTGAGACACGTCTCCATCCTTCGCTGGAGGAGAACGAGACGAAGAGTAAACACAACAGTCCTGAGGGGCAGATAGAGGGGGGAGGAGGACGAGGAAGTACAAGGAGGAAGGCTCAGACGGAGACAGAAAGAGACGGCAGAGGAGAAAGAAGACGGAGAGCTACAAAGTGTGCGAGTAGGGAAGACAAAAAGAAAGGCAGGCAGAGAGGGAGGAGTGTGAATGTGAGCAGAATTTGAGAGACAGGGAAGAAGCCGTAGACAAATTGAAGCATGAGAAAGAAGTGATGGAGTTGGTGCTGACACAGATTCGTCCTGTGGGATGAGGAAGAAGACAGCAAGTGACACGCTACAGTAATCGCCTCTCCACTCTGGGGTCCAAATGTTTGCCTCCATGCATAAACTGATTTTGACACTTCTTAGTTGGTTAATTGGCTCCGCAGTTATAACAAACAACTTCTTATTAGTATTCACCCAACAAAATACTGTTTCTCACCCAAAAAACGCAAAACACTGAGGTCTGTTGCACTCATTTACAGACATGGAAGAAAAACAGAGTGAGCAGCTGAGGAAGACACACAGGTGGGTTTCCAGCAAAGAACTTTTACTGAATATGAAGGGACAGAAATGTTTCTGTATCATGAAAAGCATTTAAAGCAGTGGAGTTTCTGTTCAGGAGAAATTTAAAAATGGCACTTATTCTCACAAATGTGTCAACTGCTAAAGCTGTGTTGCGATTAAAATGTTAAAGAATATTGTTCTAAATTAAAAGCATTAATCAGACCGAAATACGACATACTATGCTATGACATTTTTGATGAATTGTTGGAAGACATACGATACTATGACTTTTAAGTTAGATTTTGTATGACATACAATGCTGTGACGTTTTTGATGACTTTTTTGTCAACATACTATGATATCTTTGATGACATTTTGAACAACATAGTATACAATGAGGTTTTTGATTAAATTTTGGGCGACAGACTATACAGTGACATTTTTGATCAAATTCCAAACGACATGCAATACGAGGACGTTTTTGAGAAATTTTTGGACGACATACTATACTTTGAAGTTTTTGATGACATTCCGGAAGACATACAATACTATGACATTTTTGATGACTTTTTTTGGCCACATTCTATTACATGTCATCTTGATGAAATTTTGGACGACATATTATTCTATGACTTTTGTAGTGATTTTTTTGACGACATACTATAGTATGAAATTTTTGATGAAATCCCGGGCGACAAACTATACAGTGACGTTTTTTTCCACTTTTACCGACGACACACTATACTATGACATTTTTGATGCGTTTTTGATGACGTTCCGGACGACATGCTATACTATGATGTTTTTCGTGATATTTACAACGATATACTATACTATGGCGTTTTTGATGACCTCTCGGACGACATACAATACTATGACGTTTTTGATGACATTTCGCACGACATATTATACTGAGGCGTTTTTGCTGACATTTCGGACGACGAACTATACTATGACGTTTTTGATGACAATTATCACAACATACTATACTACGGCGTTTTTGATAACATTTCGGACGACAAACTATACCATGGCAATTTTGATGATATTTAAAACGCATATTATACTATGATGTTTTTGATTACGTTTATCACGGCATACTACACCATGGCATTTTTGATGACATTTATCACGACGTACTATACTATGACGTTTTCGATTAAATTTTGGACGACATACTATACTATGAAGTTTTTGATAACTTTTCGGACGACATATTATACTATGACGTTTCGGATGATATTTATCACAACATACTCTACTATGGCGTTTTTGATTAAATTTATCATGACATACTATACTATGACGTTTTTGATGACATTTATGACGACATACTATACTATGACGTTTTTGATGAAATTTATCACGACATACTATACTATGACGTTTTTGGTGACATTTTGGGCGACATAACACACAAATTACTTCAATGTAGCGTTTTTCACAACCGTCTTTACATGTTTTGCACCATTTGGCATGTTTTTAGGACATGTTTTTTTGGGGCGTTATTTTCCGACATAGTATAGTATGACTTTTTTTCAGGCCAAAATATTTGCTGATTTTTTTATGGCAAAATACTTCAAGATAGCACTTTTCAAGACATTCATTACACGTTTTGCACCATTTAGCATGTTTTTAGGACACGTTTTTCTTGGGGGTTATTTTTCGACGTAGTATAGTATGACTTTTTTTTAGGCCAAAAAAAATGTTTTTAAAATCACAATATACTTCAATATAGCGCTTTTCACAACCGTCTTTACACGTTTTGCAACATTTGGCATGTTTTTAGGACACGTTTTTTTTGGGGCGTTTTTTTTTTTATGCCATAAAATTTGCTGACTTTTTCTATGGCAAAATACTTAAATATAGTTCTTTTCACAACATTCTTTACATGTTTTGCACCATTTGGCATGTTTTTTAGGACACGTTTTTTTGGGGCGTTATTTTTCGACATAGTATAGTATGACTTTTTTTTAGGCCCAAAACTTTGATGATTTTTAAATCACAAAATACTTCAATATAGCGCTTTTCAAGACATTCTTTACATGTTTTGCACCATTTGGCATGTTTTTAGGACACGTTTTTCTGGGGCGTTATTTTTCGACATAGAACACTATGACTTTTTTTAGGACAAAAAAATTGATGATTTTTAAATCACAAAATACTTCAATATAGCGCTTTTCACAACCGTCTTTACACATTTTGCACCATTTGGCATGTTTTTAGGACACGTTTTTCTGGGGCGTTATTTTTCGACATAGTATAGTATGACTTTTTTCTTAGGACAAAAAATATGTTTTTAAAATCACAAATTACTTCAATATAGCGCTTTTCACAACCGTATTTACACGTTTTGCAACATTTGGCATGTTTTTAGGACATGTTTTTTTTGGGTGTATGACATTTTTTAGGTCAAAAACTTTGATGTTTTTTTAATCACAAAATACTTAAATATAGCGCTTTTCACGTTTTACACCATTCGGCATGCTTTTAGGACACGTTTTTTTGGGACATTATTTTTCGACATACTATGAATTTTTTTTAGGTCAAAAAAATTTGATGATTTTTAAATCACAAAATATTTCAATATAGCGCTTTTCAAGACTTTCTTTACACGTTTTGCACCATTTGGCATGCTTTTAGGACATGTTTTTTTGGGGCGTTATTTCTCGACATAGTACAGTATGACTTTCTTTTAGGCCAAAATATTTGATGATTTTTTATGGCAAAATACTTCAATATAGCGCTTTTCAAGACATTTTTTACACGTTTTTCAGCATTTGGCATGTTTTTAGGACACGTTTTTTTGGGGCGTTATTTTTAGTATAGTATAGTATGACTTTTTTTAGGCCAAAAAATTTGATGATTTTTAAATCACAAAATACTTCAATATAGCGCTTTTCACAACCTTCTTTACACGTTTTGCACCATTTGGCATGTTTTCAGGACACGTTTTTTTGGGGCGTTATTTTTCGACATAGTATAGTATGACTTTTTTTAGGTCAACAAATTTGATTATTTTTAAATCACAAATTACTTCAATATAACGCTTTTCACAACCGTCTTTACACGTTTTGCAGTATTTCGCATGTTTTTAGGACACGTTTTTTTGGGGCGTTATTTTCGACATAGTATAGTATGACTTTTTTTAAGGCCCAAAAATTTGATGATTTTTAAATCACAAAATACTTCAATATAGCGCTTTTCAAGACATTCTTTACACATTTTGCACCATTTGGCATGTCTTTAGGACACTTTTTTTGGGGCGTTATTTTATGACTTTTCTTTAGGCCAAAAAATTTGATGATTTTTAAATCACAAAATACTTCAATATAGCGCTTTTGAAGACATTCTTTACACGTTTTGCACCATTTTGCATGTTTTTAGGAAACAATTTTTTGGGGCATTATTTTTCGACATAGTATAGTATGACTTCTTTTTAGGCCCAAAAATATGATGATTTTTAAATCACAAAATACTTCAATGTAGCGCTTTTCACAACTGTCTTTACACATTTTGCAGTATTTGGCATGTTTTTAGGACATGTTTTTTTGGGGCTTTATTTTTCGACATAGTATAGTATGACTTTTTTTTAGGCCAAAAAATTTAATGATTTTTAAATCAAAATTACTTCAATATAGCGCTTTTCACAACTTTCTTTACACATTTTGCAGCATTTGGCATGTTTTTAGGAGACCTTCTATTGGGTCGTTATTTTTCGACATAGTATAGTATGACTTTTTTTAGGCCCAAAAATTTGATGATTTTTAAATCACAAAATACTTCAATATAGCGCTTTTCAAGACATTCTTTACACGTTTTGCAGCATTTGGCATGTTTTTAGGAAACATTTTTTTGGGGCGTTATTTTCCGACATAGTATAGTATGACTTCTGTTTAGGCCAAAAAATTTGATGATTTTTAAATCAAAATTACTTCAATATAGCGCTTTTCACAACTTTCTTTACACATTTTGCAGCATTTGGCATGTTTTTAGGAGACCTTCTATTGGGGCGTTATTTTTCGACATAGTATAGTATGACTTTTTTTAGGCCAAAAAATTTGATGATTTTTAAATCACAAATTACTTCAATATAACGCTTTTCACAACCGTCTTTACACGTTTTGCAGTATTTGGCATGTTTTTAGGACACGTTTTTTTGGGGCGTTTTTTTTCGACATAGTATAGTATGACTTTTTTTAGGCCAAAAAATTTGATGATTTTTAAATCACAAAATACTTCAATATAGCGCTTTTGAAGACATTCTTTACACGTTTTGCACCATTTTGCATGTTTTTAGGAAACATTTTTTTGGGGCATTATTTTTCGACATAGTATAGTATGACTTCTTTTTAGGCCCAAAAATTTGATGATTTTTAAATCACAAAATACTTCAATATAGGGCTTTTCACAACCGTTTTTACACGTTTTCCAGCATTTGGCATGTTTTTAGGACATGTTTTTTTGGGGCGTTATTTTTCGACATAGTATAGTATGACCTTTTTTCAGGCCCAAAAATTTGATTTTTAAATCACAAAATACTTCAATATAGTGCTTTTGAAGACATTCTTTACATGTTTTGCAGTATTTCGCATGTTTTTAGGACACGTTTTTTTGGGGCGTTATTTTTAGGCCAAAAAATTTGATGATTTTTAAATCACAAATTACTTCAATATAGCGCTTTTCACAACTTTCTTTACACATTTTGCACCATTTGGCATGTTTTTAGGACACATTTTTTTGGGGCGTTATTTTTCGACAAAGTATAGTATGACTTTTCTTTTGGCCAAAAAATTTGATGATTTTTAAATCACAAAATACTTCAATATAGCGCTATTCACAACCGCCGTTACACATTTTGCACCATTTGGCATGTTTTTAGGAGACCTTCTATTGGGTCGTTATTTTTAGACATAGTATGCTATGACTTTTTTTTAGGCCAAAAAATTTGATTACTTTTAAATCACAAATTACTTCAATGTAGCGCTTTTCACAACCGTCTTTACACATTTTGCACCATTTGGCATGTTTTTAGGACACGTTTTTTTGGGGCTTTATTTTTCGACATAGTATAGTATGACTTTTTTTTAGGCCAAAAAATTTAATGATTTTTAAATCAAAATTACTTCAATATAGCGCTTTTCACAACTTTCTTTACACATTTTGCAGCATTTGGCATGTTTTTAGGACACGTTTTTTTTGGGGCGTTATTTTTCGACATAGTATACTATGACCTTTTTTTAGGCCCAAAAATTTGATGATTTTTAAATCACAAAATACTTCAATATAGCGCTTTTGAAGACATTCTTTACACGTTTTGCAGTATTTCGCATGTTTTTAGGACACGTTTTTTTGGGGCGTTATTTTTCGACATAGTATAGTATGACTTTTTTTTAGGCCAAAAAATTTGATGATTTTTAAATCACAAATTACTTCAATATAACGCTTTTCACAACTTTCTTTTCACATTTTGAACCATTTGGCATGTTTTTAAGACACCTTTTTTTGGGGCGTTATTTTTCGACATAGTATAGTATGACTTTTTTTTTGGCCAAAAACTTTGATGATTTTTAAATCACAAATTACTTCAATATAGCGCTTTTCACAACCGTCTTTACATGTTTTGCAGCATTTGGCATGTTTTTAGGACATGTTTTTTTGGGGCGTTATTTTTCGACATAGTATAGTATGACCTTTTTTTTAGGCCAAAAAATTTGATTATTTTTAAATCACAAATTACTTCAATGTAGCGCTTTTCACAACCGTCTTTACACGTTTTGCAGCATTTGGCATGTTTTTAGGAAACATTTTTTTGAGGCATTATTTTTCGACATACTATAGTATGACTTTTTTTAGGCCCAAAAATTTGATGATTTTTAAATCACAAAATACTTCAATATAGCGCTTTTCACAACCGTGTTTACACGTTTTGCAGTATTTTGCATGTTTTTAGGACATGTTTTTTTGGGGCGTTATTTTTCGACATAGTATAGTATGACTTTTTTTTAGGCCAAAAAATTTGATTATTTTTAAATCACAAAATACTTCAATATAGCGCTTTTCACAACTTTCTTTACACATTTTGCAGCATTTGGCATGTTTTTAGGAGACCTTCTATTGGGTCGTTATTTTTCGACATAGTATAGTATGACTTTTTTTAGGCCCAAAAATTTGATGATTTTTAAATCACAAAATACTTCAATATAGCGCTTTTCAAAACATTCTTTACACGTTTTGCAGCATTTGGCATGTTTTTAGGAAACATTTTTTTGGGGCGTTATTTTCCGACATAGTATAGTATGACTTCTGTTTAGGCCCAAAAATTTGATGATTTTTAAATGACAAATTACTTCAATATAGCGCTTTTCACAACCGCCGTTACACATTTTGCACCATTTGGCATGTTTTTAGGAGACCTTCAATTGGGTCGTTATTTTTCGACATAGTATAGTATGACTTTTTTTTAGGCCAAAAAATTTGATGATTTTTAAATCAAAAATTACTCCAATATAGCGCTTTTCACAACCGCCGTTACACATTTTGCATCATTTGGCATGTTTTTAGGAGACCTTCTATTGGGTCGTTATTTTTCGACATAGTATAGTATGACTTTTTTTAGGCCAAAAAATTTGATGATTTTTAAATCACAAATTGCTTCAATATAGCGCTTTTCACAACCGTCTTTACATGTTTTGCACCATTTGGCATATTTTTAGGACACATTTTTCTGGGGCGTTATTTTTCGACATAGTATAGTATGACTTTTTTCTTCGGACAAAAAATTTGATGATTTTTAAATCACAAATTACTTCAATATAGCGCTTTTCACAACCGTCTTTACATGTTTTGCACCATTTGGCATGTTTTTAGGACACATTTTTCTGGGGCGTTATTTTTCGACATAGAACACTATGACTTTTTTCTTCGGACAAAAAAATTGATGATTTTTAAATCACAAATTACTTCAATATAGCGCTTTTCACAACCGCCTTTACACGTTTTGTACCATTTGGCATGTTTTTAAGACACGTTTTTTTGGGGGCGTTATTTTTCGACATAGTATAGTATGACTTTTTCTTAGGCCAAAAAATTTGATGATTTTTAAATCACAAATTACTTCAATATAGCGCTTTTCACAACCGTCTTTACATGTTTTGCAGTATTTCGCATGTTTTTAGGACATGTTTTTTTGGGGCGTTATTTTTCGACATAGTAAAGTATGACTTTTTTTTAGGCCAAAAAATTTGATGATTTTTTTTATGACAAAATACTTCAATATAGCGCTTTTCACAACCGCCGTTATACATTTTGCACCATTTGGCATGTTTTTAGGACGCATTTTTCTTGGGCGTTATTTTTCGAAATAGTATAGTATGACTTTTTTTTAGGCCAAAAAATTTGACGATTTTTTTTATGAGAAAATACTTCAATATAGCGCTTTTCACAACCGCCGTTATACATTTTGCACCATTTGGCATGTTTTTAGGACACCTTTTTTTGGGGCTTTATTTTTCGACATAGTATAGTATGACTTTTTTTCAGGCCAAAAAATTTGATGATTTTTAAATCACAAAATACTTCAATATAGCGCTTTTCACAACTTTCTTTACACATTTTGTAGCATTTGGCATGTTTTTAGGACACATTTTTTTTCTGGGGCGTTATTTTTCGACATAGTATAGTATGACTTTTTTTAGGCCAAAAAATTTGATGATTTTTAAATCACAAATTACTTCAATATAGCGCTTTTCACAACCGTCTTTACACGTTTTGCACCATTTAGCATGTTTTTAGGACACGTTTTTCTGGGGCGTTATTTTTCGACATAGTATAGTATGACTTTTTTTTAGGCCAAAAAATTTGATGATTTTTAAATGACAAATTACTTCAATATATTGCTTTTCACAACCGTCTTTACATGTTTTGCAGCATTTGGCATGTTTTTAGGACACGTTTTTTTAGGGCATTATTTTTCGACATAGTATAGTATGACTTTTTTTTAGGCCAAAAAATTTGATGATTTTTAAATCACAAATTACTTCAATATAGCGCTTTTCACAACCGTCTTTACACGTTTTGCACCATTTGGCATGTTTTCAGGACACATTTTTCTGGGGCGTTATTTTTCGACATAGTATAGTATGACTTTTTATTAGGACAAAAATTTTGATGATTTTTAAATCACAAATTACTTCAATGTAGCGCTTTTCACAACCGTCTTTACACGTTTTGCAGCATTTGGCATGTTTTTAGAACACGTTTTTCTGGGGCGTTATTTTTCGACATAGTATAGTATGACTTTTTTTTAGGCCAAAAAATTTGATGATTTTTTTTATGACAAAATACTTCAATATAGCGCTTTTCACAACCGCCGTTATACATTTTGCACCATTTGGCATGTTTTTAGGACACATTTTTCTTGGGCGTTATTTTTCGAAATAGTATAGTATGACTTTTTTTTAGGCCAAAAAATTTGATGATTTTTTTTATGACAAAATACTTCAATGTAGCGCTTTTCACAACCGCCGTTATACATTTTGCACCATTTGGCATGTTTTTAGGACACCTTTTTTTGGGGCTTCATTTTTCGACATAGTATAGTATGATTTTTCTTCGGACAAAAAAATTGATGATTTTTAAATCACAGATTACTTCAATGTAGCGCTTTTCACAACCGTCTTTACACGTTTTGCACCATTTGGCATGTTTTTAGGACACATTTTCTTGGGGCGTTATTTTTCGACATAGTATAGTATGACTTATTTTTAGGCGAAAAAATTTGATGATTTTTAAATCACAAATTACTTCAATATAGCACTTTTCACAACCGTCTTTACACGTTTTGCACCATTTAGCATGTTTTTAGGACACGTTTTTCTGGGGCGTTATTTTTCGACATAGTATAGTATGATTTTTCTTCGGACAAAAAAATTGATGATTTTTAAATCACAAATTACTTCAATATAGCGCTTTTCACAACCGCCTTTGCACATTTTGCACCATTTGGCATGTTTGTAAGACACGTTTTTTTGGGGCGTTATTTTTCGACATCGTATAGTCTGACTTTTTTTTAAGCCAAAAAATTCGATGATTTTTAAATCACAAAATACGTCAATATAGCGCTTTTCACAACCGTCTTTACACATTTTACAGCATTTCGCTTGTTTTTAGGACACATTTTTTTGGGGCGTTACTTTTCGACATAGTATAGCACGACTTTTTTTTAGGACAAAAAATTTGATGATTTTTAAATCACAAAATACTTCAATATAGCGCTTTTCACAACCATCTTTACACGTTTTGCATCATTTGGCATGTTTTTAGGACATGTTTTTCTGGGGCGTTATTTTTCGACATAGTATAGTATGACTTTTTTCTTCGGACAAAAAATTTGATGATTTTTAAATCACAAATTACTTCAATATAGCGCTTTTCACAACTTTCTTTACATGTTTTGGACCATTTGGCATGTTTTTAGGAGACGTTTTTATGGGGCGTTATTTTTTGACATAGTTTAGTATGACTTTTTTTTATGACAAAAAATTTGATTTTTTTTTTTTTACAGAATACTTCAATATAGCGCTTTTCACAACCATCTTTACACATTTTGCACCATTTGGCATGTTTTTAGGACACTTTTTGGGGCGTTATTTTCGACATAGTATAGTATGACTTTTTTTTAGGCCAAAAAATTTGATTATTTTTAAATCACAAATTACTTCAATGTAGCGCTTTTCACAACCGTCTTTACATGTTTTGCAGCATTTGGCATGTTTTTAGGACACGTTTTTTTGGGTCGTTATTTTTCGACATGGCATAGTATGACTTTTTTCTTCGGACAAAAAATTTGATGATTTTTAAATCACAAATTACTTCAATATAGCGCTTTTCACAACTTTCTTTACATGTTTTGCACCATTTGGCATGTTTTTAGGAGACGTTTTTATGGGGCGTTATTTTTTGACATAGTTTAGTATGACTTTTTTTTAGGACAAAAAATTTGATTTTTTTTTTTTTACAAAATACTTCAATATAGCGCTTTTCACAACCATCTTTACACATTTTGCACCATTTGGCATGTTTTTAGGACACCTTTTTTTGGGGCTTTATTTTTCGACATAGTATAGTATGACTTTTTTTTAGGCCAAAAAATTTGATGATTTTTAAATCACAAAATACTTCAATATAGCGCTTTTCACAACCATCTTTACACATTTTGCACGATTTGCATTGTTTTTAGGACACCTTTTTTTGGGGCGTTATTTTTCGACATGGTATAGTATGACTTTTTTTTAGGCCCAAAAATTTGATGATTTTTAAATCACAAAATACTTCAATATAGCGCTTTAAATGTTTTTGATGACATTTTGGACGACATACTCTATGTCATTTTTATCATATTTCGGACGACATAGTATCCTAGGATGTTTTGACAGATTTTGGACCACATATTATACTATGACATTTTTTCACTTTTCGAACAACATACCATTGTCTGACTTTTTTTTCACTTTTCAGACAACATACTAAACTGACGTTTTTAATCACATTTTGAAAGACATACTATACTATGACATTTTGATCAGATTTCAGACAACATACTATGACGTTCTTTTCACTTTTCGGACGTCATACCATAACATACGTAACATAACCACGTAACATATTGTAATTTGACATTTTTTGACACATTTTGGACCACGTACCATACTATGACGTTTTACTTACTTTTCAGACGATATGCTATTCTATGTCGTTTTTAAATCACATTTCAGACAACATACTATAGCATGACTTTTTTCATTTTTTGGATGACATACTATACTATGACGTTTTATCACATTTTGAACGACATACTATGACGTTTTCATACCATTTCAGACGACATACTATACTATGTCGTTTTTATCACATTTCAGACAACATACTACACTATGATGTTTTTCTCACTTTTTGGACGACATACTATACTATGACGTTTTTTTCACTTTTGTTCATATAATGAAGTTTTTGATAAAATTCCCGACGTGTTACAAGAGGGGGGCAGAGAACCCAGGCGCAGACACAGAACTGGTAGACGTGCAGAATGTTTAACTAAAGATTGCTTTAATACTGAACTGAGAACAAACTCGAACAAAAACTAACCCTGGTGTTAACTAAAAACAAACCCAATACAAAAACGTACAAAACTACAAGACCTTACAAAACTCAAAAATAACATGAAAGGGGAATGTAAGGAAAATTGAATTTACAAGCAAAAACTAGACTTCGAGACAGGAACACACAAATGGGACTCAACTGAAAGCAATACTGAATGAAGAACTAATCTCAGGAGAAGTAAACTGAAATCAGTAAAAAACACAAAACTAACGAACAACAAAAACCAACTAAACTCCAAACTGGCCACAAAGAGAGAAATCAAAGAACACCACAAATGAGTAATACAAAACAGTACAAACTAGAAGAATACTCAAAAAACAGACAAGGCGAATAACTGATTACACAGAACATTAAATATGATAAATTAACTAAAGACTGTAAACATACAAACAAAATAATCAAACAAAACTACAAGCAACAGTCCTCAAACAAAATCAAAATCTTACTGAACTGAGTACTGGCAGGATCCGGGTTGTGAGAGCGATGCAAAAGCAGGGGGTTCTGTCGACAGAGGTTTCGGAGGGAGGGGGCAGGCAGAAGATGAAGCAGGGACAGACTGAGAACCGGGGTTGAATAGTTTTATGGTCTTCCAGAGAGTGACTGGAAGAACCAGGCTTTTGTTGAAGAAGGTGATTAGTGTCAGGTGAGGTGTTGTTCGCAGCTGTCTTGAATGCAGGTAATCAGGGAGCTGGAATGAAGGTGAGGGAAAAGCAGGGCTGAGTGAGAGGGAGAGAGAGAGGGGAAAGGTAGAGAGGGAGACAACATACCACACTATGATGTTTTTGATCAAATTTCGGGCAACATAGTATACTACAAAGCTTTTGATGAATTTTTGGCAACATACTATACTGTGACGTTTTTGTTGAAATGTCGGATGACATACTATACTGAGATGTTTTTGATGAAATTTTGGACTTATGATACTATGACGTTTTTTAAAAAATTTGTTTTTCTTCCACTTTTATTGATCGGAGAGACAGGGTGAAAGGGAGTATAGAGCAGAGAGAGAGAGAGAGACATGCAGCAAAGGATCATAAGCTGGACTCAAACTCACGGCCGCTGCTGGTGACCTGTGCCCTATGTGGTAACAAGCAATATGGCGGCCTACTATGACACTGTTGATGAAATTTTTGGCAATATGACATTTTTGGTGAAATTTTGGACAACATATTATACTCTGACATTTTTGATGACTTTTTTGCAACATACTATGGCGTTTTTGATCAATTTTTGGCGACATGCTATGCTATTGCTACGGCCACCACTGTATTCTGGCAGACTTTTACCTCCCTCTTTCTTAGTATGTGTGAACTTGTGAGTGCTTGTGTGCGTTGTGTGTCCTCTGGTGTGAGTGTGCACTCAGGTTGCCCTGCCATAGGGGCTGATTTCCTGATTCCATCCACCTGCACTATGACTTTTTGATGAAATTTTGGACGACATTCTATACTATGAGGTTTTTGATGTATTTTTGGATGAAATACTATACTATGACGTTTTTAATGACATTTTTTAACATACAGTACTATGACGTTTTTGATCACTTTTTTGGTGACATAATATGCTATGACGTTTTTTAAGAAATTCTGGCCGACATACCATACTATGATGTCATAGCAGTTATATATTTATTAATATACACATGTTTTTATGTATATATATATGCCTGTATTTATGTATGTATATACATAAATACATATGTATTTATATATATATATAAATATGTATACATAAATGCATATATATATTTCTAAATATGTACACACTTTTACATACATAGTACCTATCTATATACATACACACACACACACACATATATATATTTATACATATAGTGCAATGTATATATATAGAAATCGATGCACATATACATAGACACATAAAGTTGCAATTTTAGTATTTAAATAATGTTGCTATTTATGGAGCTAATGCCCCTAAGAAAGACAACCAAGAAAAAAAACTCTTGGATAAAAATGTGTATTTTAAATGGAAGTTAATTCCTAGTGCAGTTCAGAGAACTGTAAAAGATAAAAACAAATAGTAACGCCAGCAAGAACAGTGAAGAGCACAGAGAGGCAGGCAGACCAGGGCGAGAGGATAAGAGGGATAAAGAGAGGAAGGGATAAAAGGAAACAGATGCAATCACAGAAAGAGAGCAGACAGTAAGGGCTGCAACTGAGACAAACAGACGGGTTAGGAGGAGTCTGGGATGAAATGAGACTAACAGGGTGAAATGAAGGGATAGGCAAAAGAAAAATAGTGGGAGGAAGACTTCTGATTAACTGGAAGAAGGATGAGAGAGGAATGATGTGAAGCCGGAAGATAAAATATTTTGCTGAAAAAAGAAGATGCAGGAAAAAGAGGAAGCAAAGGATAGGATTGATTGTTTCAGTGTCCTTGGCTTCTCTGGTTCCAGAGTTCTACAAGACTCTCAACAATAACCTAGATGGCATCCTTAAATTCCTGAAAAAAAAAAAAGCCACACATTTCATAATATATTTGGTACACTGTTCTGTGTGTCGGCTGCCAGAACAAAAAAAACCCTCAACATATCTGCCTCAGAAAACCACAACAAATCAGGATTCTTTAATTAGAACTACAAAGAGCACCAGAATGTAAAATGACATTCATCCTCAACAACAGCTAAGATCACAAAAAACACACAAGGAGGTCACTTTTTTCACTTTCTCATGGTCAGATAAGGACGGTGGATTCAGTTTTAATGTGTCATTAATAGCATTAATCATTCATAAGAATAAGAAAACAGATTGAAAATAGCCGCTGCTGCTTGGTTTCAGCACAACAGAGGGATTTGTGCTCTCCTTTGTTTCGTTTTACAGCAATCAGTCAAGTTAGTTTTGTTTCCTGATCCTTGAGTGAAAGTTTATGATATTGTGTCGCCAGACTTCAGTAGTGACGACATCAGCAGCATGCCAACTGGTATTAAAGCGAATGAGTGATGAAACAGCCTCATGCATGAATCATACATCAATATTAGCCTAATTTTAATGTGTGATCCCAGATACTGAAGATGCAGAAAAATAGAATATGCATGGCAGGATTTCACAGATCACGTTTTCTAGGGAGCTCATGTGCTAGTAAGGCAAGCCAAGCTTCCCCTGGCTTCATCCCTCCTTCAGCAGCTCGCTTCGCAGGAAATTTATGCAGCCCAGGAAGCTCCTTGTGGCTTGGTTCTGGATGGTGTTATTGTCGGGGGCACCTTCCAAACCCGAACAGTCCTGCGGCAGAAAATGAAAACAAGCCGACCATTGAATTATAAAGTTTTGGTGAAGGTTGAAGCAGTCAAGTCCAGCAAACCAGCAGCTTATTCTGCCAATACTTCAATCCAATATGACCACTGAAGGCCAAACCGAGATTAGTTAAGAGCGACATATTTGCTTTTTCTAACACGTTTTTGCAAATTAATCTCAACACAGTGTCATCGGCGAAACACCAAAGTTCCGCAATTGATCTGACTTGAGAAGAAATGCAGCAGGTTCCTTCTGGAGACAATTAAAACAAGTTAGAAAGACTAGAGGCAGACCAGATTTCACACGACACGATTTGTTTATGAGGTTAAGGATGTTTTGAAAGAACGCAGGTGATAATCAGAGTACATTACTGACTCAGGATAAAAGTGTGCATAATCCCCCCCACCCACCAAAACCAATTGCCTCCTCTGAGAGTCTATTGTGCGGCTGATTACTGCGGATTTGCAGCAGGTAATCAGTGATGGATTATATTTTCAAACTCGCCCTGCCGACCCTGCCCAGCAGCAGCGCGGGATAAGAGGAAGAAAGAGGGATGAGGATGCAAAAATAAAGCCGTCAGCTGGATAATGGTGTCACTTCTTTTCTTTGCTGAGTAAGGATGAAGGCGTACATGAGGCATCCCTTCTCCAGCACGTGTGTCTTTGAGTAAGTCATTGTCGTATTGATCATCACTGATAGCAAATGGAAATTAAAACACACACAGCTGATTTCCTGTAACAGTCCAGAGCTGCTCAAGTGTTTTTTTTTCTCCACTCGAGCGGTTAACTTTAGGAAATACTTGCCGACGTCTGTTCTGATTATAGTTGTTATGATGATAATGCTGTTATTATGGCCCCTTTGGGTGAATTATGCCTGAAAAGGTCAGAGGTCAGGCTCAGCTGCAGACAGCACTAACAAAGCTGTAATGAAGATTAAGGAAGGCTGTAATGAGTACAGTGCACGTGATGAACTATTTCCAATTTATGATACTTCTGCCTCCCCGCATTTCAGAGGCAAATATGCTACTTTACTTCCATTTGACAACTGTAGATAAAGCTTATTTTGACTTTACACACAAAACATACTGACCAGCTTCTACATTATAATGCATTACTTCTGAATAAAGGCCGTTATTAGGATGCATGTGTGGATGTTATCAACTTGTCATTCTATGTACACTACAGCAAATACTGTGAATTCATTTCTATCACTTTGTCCGTAAGTGACCGTAAGTTTTGTCAAATTACTGTTTGTCACATCAGAGTAAATCATGGCTTTTTAATGGTGTTGTACTAAGGAGGTCAGAATTTTTAGTTTCTTTACAGGATCTTGTGGAATTCTTTTATTTCCAACCTGTAGATAGTAAGAATAAAGTCACTTTGATGAAATATCACAACTTTAAGCCGAAAATGTATTACTTCTCCTGGCTTAACTATACATCACACATGAGTAGTTCAATGACTGATGGAAAGTTGAAAAATCCAGCTTCTGTTTTCGCACTTGCTGGCTTAGAAACATGGTGTAGATTTTAGGTTATTTCATAAAAGAGTAACATGTCTTTCATACGCCCTGGTGGGTTTTGTTTGGGGAGTAAAAAAATGAAATGTGAAAATATAAATTAAAATAAATTTCTCACTTTGCACATCCTTTCCTTGCATCCTCTCCTTGTGTCTCAGTCCCTCCTGCATGAGATGTGAGCAGAGGACCTGAGGAATAGACACAGGTAGAGATGAGTCAAGGCAACAGGCATTCAACAAAACTGAGACACCCTTGTTTTAGAGCTTCCATTTTAAAGAAATGTCAGATAAATATAATGTGTAGCACAACTGCATCATCAGTCTATTGTTTGCAGCAGCCCAGTGCTGTATTTTATCATCTCTGTCAGATGAGCAGAGCAGTGCTCACGACAAATCACAACATAGATTTACTTAGAATTCAATTCATAACGTGGCAAGAATGTAGAATGTCTTACATTTTTCTGTGTTTATTGAACACACACATGCTTTAAATTGTAAAGGAAAAGACTGGCATAATGTGGTCCAAAATGCTCTGAACCACTGGACATGGACAAGAGGACCTCTCAGGGTGTCCTATGGGGTCTGGAACCAGGACGTTGGCACTGGATCCTTTGGGTACTCTGGCTTGTGCAGTGGGGCCTCTGTCAATCAAACTTGTTCCACTGCATCCAGTTGATGCTTGATCAGAATGGGATGTAGGAAGTTTGGAGGTCATTTTTATTCACTTCACCTGTCAGTGCTCATAATGTTGTGGCTGATCAATGTATGTTTCATCTCTTTCATGCCTCTTTCACATTACAGGTGTTGAAAAAACTTTCACAAGAGGGTATAGAAGATTCACCATCTCAGGCCTTGAGCTGCATTTTAGTAATGGACACATCCTTCAAGATGGTGCACTAAGATTGACTTCCAGGCAGGTGGACAAAGGAGACAAGGAGGCTCAAAATAGAGAAATGATACGACCTCAGTACCTGTGTAACCTTGGCTAGAGCTGGGCCGAGTATTGTCATTTAACTCCACTACTTATTAGCTGTAGTTTCGACAGCTTCCTCACTGTACTCAGTAATTTCTCTACTTGTTATCTCTACATTTAAGAGTGTGAAGGTGAAGCTTGCCTCAGTGAAATTCAATTAACTCAAAGCACATTGCACGGCACAAGATGTTAAATAATCCACACTTTTAATTACAAATGAACGGGAGGGAAGTGCCACCAAAAAGCTGCAACAAGCCTCACATTCATTACGAATGAAGCTGAAATGGTCAGTGATGGTGAGGAAAAGAAACCAGGAAACAGCAGAGGTTAAGCTCCATATGAGGTTTATTACTGAATGTTCAGTCATATACTTTATATTAATTATAGGAACAACAAAATATTACATCCGGATCATCGTATAGTATTCCCTTTATATCCGACAATCATATACACTACATATACAGTGTCGACAAAACTCTTGTCTAATGTCTATCACATGCTGTCTGAAGTTACAAACACGGCTGCTGCTTTTAATTAATTTAACCGGTTGAAAAGTAAAAGATGGTCTCATTACTGGGTGAAAATGGAGGCAAGGAAATGGGACAGAGAGGGAAAAAAGGGGAGAGAAGACATGAGAGCCAGGGCCCTCGGGGTGGGCCGGAGGCAGCCCAGTCACACCACATGTCTAATAGGAGGAAACTCCATGAGTGTTAGTGATGCAGAAGTGAGCAGGTGTGTGTGGTGCTACGCTGCCGTGGTGGTGTCGTGGTAAAATATTGAGCGCATCTGATGAAATGAGAGCTTTCACCGCGAACAGGACAGGAATGACAGAGGTTAAAGCTCACGGCTGGCAAGAAACAACCCCCAGGCTGCATTCTGGTGGGAAGGAAACTCGCTAGCGGCGTCAGCACTCATTCTCTCAATGTGCCAAAGCAGCACAAGCCGAAGTCAAGCATGTATTCAAATGAACTAAAACAGTGTCAAGGTTAGCAATGGGAGTTAAACACCTTCATTCAGGAAATAACAGGATTTAAGAGACTTTGACCCATTTTGCACTACATCTGACAACAGCATTGACTGTAGCAACTGAGTGACTGGAAGATAGCCATATAGTACATAACTCACATGCTAACACTTTAGGATAAGGTATGTTAAGACCCAAACAAATAACTAAATTTAGTAGCGATCCAGTTGAATTTACAGTCAGCAGGAAATAGAAAGTCAAGGAGTTTGTATGGTTTTAATAAACACAGCAGTGTTCATTGTTTTTGAGTTTTAGTTGCACTAAATGCGTACATCAACAAGCTAATGCTAACATTTAGTGTAGCTAATTAGCATTAATCAAAGTTTAGCTTAGGCCAGGGGTGGGCAATCCTGGTCCTCGAGGGCCACTATCCTGCATGTTTTAGATGTTTCCCAGCTCATCATTAAGCTCTGCAAAAGCCAGATAACGATCCTGATCATTTGAATCAGGTGTGTTGGAAGAGGGAAACATCTAAAACATGCAGGATAGTGGCCCTCGAGGACCAGGATTGCCCACCCCTGGCTTAGGCAGATGGAAACATCTTTTTTTCCATTTATCTGTACATTTTTGGAAATAATAATTAGACCACGTTATTTTCTTAAAAAGTCTACACAACAGGCCTTGAACATTGCTAATGTTGTTTTTATCATATAGCTAAATCATTACAGCATCTTCTCAAAGACATGACAAATGTCTAATTCAATACATACAATAATTTATGTTTAAAAATGTGATGTATTGAGACTGTAAACATTTCAAAAAACACTCGAGATAGAGGAAAAGTTGTTTTGAGTCACCATTATCTTATGCATAAGCTGCATGGACAATCCAAATTAAATTCGCTCTCAAGTTTAAGAAGAAAACACAGTATGGAACTACCATGAACCACAAAGGAAGAGGCGGAAAACAGTGGTCACAGTGGTCTATTCATTATTTCCAAACCTGTATTTTATCATAAAGAGAAAGTAGTGGAAACACTAAAAGTTTGGCCTAAAGATGGCATCAGATGAAGAGTTATGTGTGCCACTTTTCTTGGTAATTCATCCAAAATCCTTTGGTTCATTCAAGTTGAGACCAGCAAGATGGACCTACTAATGTAAACAGTGGAAATATGTTACACTTGTACAGTACAGCAAACTGTTTGTACTTTACCAAGAGCAGATAAGTTAACAACAACTGCAACCATCCAGTATTAAATGAGAAACATTTTCATTTTATAGGCCATACACTATCCAGTCTCAGAGCCACCAGGTACATTCATCTGTTGTCACAACAGACTGTACATAAAAGATGGACGTAGCCACATTGGCGTCATCCATTGGTTTGTGGACTAGCATTCTGAAGCCTGAAGTTTGGAATTCTGTCGTTGCCATCTTGTTCTTTTGAAACCAGACATAAAAATGATGGCTGGATTTGACCGAGAACCAGAGGAAAACTAGACACAATCATAAGCTAGCCCCGCACTAAAACAGACTCTGTTTTAATGTCTATTTTCCTCTAAATGAGACCATAAATTACAAAATAAACATCATGCTGTACTCTAAAAGTCTTGAAACTAGAAATTGAGACCATAAAATCAATATTGAATTGTTTACTGAGGTAAAAAATCAAGTGAGAAGAAGGGTCATCTTCTTATAGACTTCTATACATTTAGATTTCTTTCTGTAACCAAAGGAGTCGCCCCTTGCTGGCCATTAAAAAGAATGACACTTGACTCCTGGAGACTAAAGCCATCTTTTGCACAGTCTATGGTTGTCACTTCTACTCGTGCATTATAGGTCAAACTACTGAAATGCCATTGACATTGTTCAAACAAGACATCTCCAAGCATCACAAAGCGAGCACACAGTACCTACTGCAGGTACAATGAATGAACACTAATCTGTCAGTTACACATGTAAACTGTATTATCATCTTTTGTCTTCGCTGATCTACAAAGACACCAACTGTAAAGCCACTGGCAGCTACCTACAACCAACAGCATGCATTTCTACAGTAGAGCAAGAGTCTTAAAAAATCATTTTAAATATTTAAAGTACTCATGTTTTTGTATGTTCCATACATGTGCACATATACAGTATATATTCTCTATGTATTACACATTCTTGTCATATTTTGGTCTTGTGTTACTTCACCTCACACATTAACACCAGTGAAAACAGTCTGAGATCATTATATTGTATAATCCAGTACGTTCCTGGACTGTAGGAGCAGTTACTTCACTGGAGTTCCACACAAAAATCTCAGTTCTGTTCAGAAATGCGACTGTTGACGTTGTTAGATTACTAAAGCTCTGACAAGTTAAGTAAGAAATCATTCGATGCAATGCCTTTTTACATCGGTTTACATTCTTGATGAAAATAGTACCAAGTAAATCCAAGCTCAAAGTGCAAAGAGGGAAACCTGCCTTGTCAAATACTCAAAATCTACTCTTTTGCTGACTAGACCTTGTAAAAACAAACAACTACTGATACTTTACATGACAAGTAGAAAATCAGTGGAAAGTGGTTGTATTGAGGAACAAAAAGGTTTTCACAAACATCACAAACAGAGTGGTAAAAGTGCATTTAAACATGAAAAGATTCCTCAATTAGAAAAAGAATGCAAACCCTCTAGAGTACCTGATCATCATGTATAAGTCATATTCAAGGACAACAGATGGGTTTAATTTGAATACTTGCCACTGGGCTTGGAATGGCTTGTACGAACCTGACCCGAAGAGACAGAGTGTGAGGAATGTATCGACATTTTTGGCAAATAAACCTTCTGATTCGAGAGGACTGGTTTCAGTTTCACCTCCGAGTCCACTGGAAAGTGAATAATCGGAGTCTTTAACACGCTTTATAGATTTAGTGCCCAAAATGAGAAAGCTGAGCACAAACGTTTACATACTCGGGGTGAACAAGCTGGCAGTCTTCTGCTGTTAAACGATCAAGAAGTTTTCATTTTAACAAAATGCTGACCCCAGCGGGTGCATGTTGTTGTGGCTGCCCTACTAATGACCTATAAGTTAAACCAACAGACTTTAACTGTTACTGGCTTTAAAAAATACCCTGTTGTAGGACAAAGCAGAGCTCAATGATGATTTCAGGTACATTTAAAAACATGCAAAAACCCAGTCTCCATTATTTCTCAGCAGCCTGAATGGACACTTTCTTTCATCAATTAAAAACTTAAATAACCACGAAAGAAAAAAAGTTGTTAAAATTTCCATTTAAATAGATGACAGTTTAGACAAATGTGTGTGTTTGTGAGGGCGGTAATCAGACAGACAGGCAGCCAGTGCTCATCGAAGGAGGGAGGTGGGAGAGGACAAATCTTATCGAATCTTCTCTGTAAAATTAAACTCTTTCGATTCGTCTCTCAGCCCTCTCTGACCTCCGTCTCTCACCAGCACTTGTGGTCAGTAGTAAAATTCATGTACATCTACACATCTACACAGAATACATATACACAGTACCATCATTTACCCCTCAAACTGGACAAAACGATGAAGAAAGAAGGAAAGAAATGCGGGGGAACAAAAGCAAAAATAAATACAGCAAAACAGGTTCAGGTTGGTTGAGACAAAAGTACCGTTCAGTTTGTGCACCACAACATTTGGCTCAAACACGCTGACAGAACTCTGTGGGAGATTTTAAAGGGCACGTTCAACCTAGAAGAAAATTTACATAAACTATGTCCATTTACAAAAGTGAAAACAACTTTGAGGCTTTAGTGGAGTTAAATCAGCAGAAAGTAATTAAAGCAAAACCAAGAAAGGGTCTCAATTACAAGTGAAAGGCATGCTCTTGAGCATTTTGACTGTTTTTACATTAACATGTCAAAGCGCAGCTTTAAGTCATCAAACAGAAGGCTGTCTACTGCAGTGGTACTGCTAATTTAGCATTTAATGTCCTTTTTCCAGGCTGCCAAAGAGGCAAACTAACTGCACCAACACATACACATTAAACAGACTCTTTCCATGTAGTAGGAAGTATTACTGTCCCTAAAAGCAGATGCCTCATCAAGAGATTAACTTCTGGCCACACACAAATGCCCTGGTGGAGTTCAGTAATCTGTGATATTTGTAATATTATCAAGGTTTCTGCCTATAATGTGTGTGTGTGTTCTGCTTTTCTAGATTGGTTGGGATGAGGATTTCAGAGACTTTGGGCCTCTGAACCAATAAAATCTGCCTCCGGTGTGTGTTCAGAGAGCTGTCTGCTTACATACGATTTAGAAAGTGAGAGCGTTATGTCACCTAAACCCTCCTTTACTCACAAACCTACACCCTCAGGTGCATAATTTCTGGCCAGATGGATGTCTGCCGACTGTCCTCGATGCAACCTTGGCTGCGATTTGATTGGAGGTTAAAGGCCGGAGACTTTGTTCCGACCAATGACGCTGCAAATCCCGATGGCACAGGTGTGTGTCGGGGTACAGTATAACAGGATTATCAGACTAGAGGCTTATAAACCACCAATTTAAAAAAATTAACAGTTGAGGCTGCAGCACCACTTGCTGGTCAGCTGCTGCCATTACAGCTACAACTTTCTTTTAAAAATGTGGATTAAAAATTCACTCTCTGTTCTTTATATTCCCTCTTGATGGTCATTTCTGGAAAATATTATTATTATTTTTGCTTACAAAAGTGGAAAAGAGTTTTGAGCCTTATTTGTAGCACTTAGACCTCTCCTTTGGCTGTATCTTAAGCCATTCCTGAAGGACATAAAGTCACTACAAAGACATGTCCCTGGTCAAATGTTGCTACATGCAAAATATCCACATTTTGTGGAGAGAATAATTTTTTCTTGCTATTTTTGTTAAATGCTTAGGGGCTACTGTTTCTTAACCGTGCTCCTCTCCCTATGCAATTTTAAAAAATCTTCCTAGAAAAGTCAAAAAGAGATTAAAGCTGTAAGAAACAAATAGCTTCAGCAAAAACGATGCAAAGATAAAGCAAAATCAAAGCACTGACCGCTCAGAAAATGTAAAATGATGCAAAAAAGAATCGGACAAGACATTAAAAGCACGAAGAAGACAAGGAAATGTAAAAAAAAAGAAAAAAGGTATGATTCTTATGAAATATCATCATCTGACAAAAAAGGCAAAATAAAAAATAATATAGCTCTGTAGACAACAGTCTGTAATAAAAAAAGGAATAAAATTAGTAAATAATCTATATCATTACTATCCCACATTATAATCACTATAGACCCCTGTTGAATGTATTTATCTTCCTTTGTACAAGTAATAATAATTTTAGCTGAATGACATCTCTGCCTCTGATAGGACGGGGGTGTTGGACGAGGAAGTGGAATCGGCCAATGAGGCGATGCTATTGTCCGTGCTCCTGTTCCAGGTGCCCCGATTGGGCGTCGATGGGTAGGAGGGCGTGGAGCAGTTGGAAGGAGGACCCGAACCCGAGCTGGGGCTGCTGTGGTTGGACACGGTGGAGAAGAGGGCGTCCTTTCGGAGACCTTTGTTTTGGAGCTCCACCTGAAGGTGCTGGCAGATTTCTTCGGGTAGTCGCTGATATTCGTCCTTCAGGGCCCGATCCAGCTGAGACTGAAGCTGGAAAATAATAACAAATGTACAGTTATTTGAGGAGGAGGTTGGGATTTGGGGACAATTTGTTTATCTGTTTTCTTACCAAGAGTAAGATGAGAAGACTGACACCACTCTCATGTTTGAGCGTGAAGTAAGTAGCCAGAAAGTGATTAGCTTAGCTTAGCATCAAGACAAAAAGTTTAAAAACATGCCTACTAACGCTTCTTAACAACAATTTGTGGTTTTATGGGGGTGCAGCACTTTCCTCACTCCCAAAAACTATAACTTAAATATACAGTATGGCTCAAATGGTGGCCAGGGTCTTTATTTCCCCCCACCTGCAGAAGGTAACACACCTTTATTTGAAGCAGGTTTGTATTAGAGGCAGGTCTTTATTTGTAATTCCCTTTGTTTGATAAGAAGTATATTTAGCTTTTATTTAACTATGAAACTTTGTCTCTGCCCCCGTTTTCCACATTGAAGTTAAAGCAAACTCTACACGTCCTGTAACCGCTTAAAATGAAATACCCTCTAGTTTTTCATTGTTGGATGAGAACATGGAATCGGCCAATCAGGCAATGCTATTTCCCTCTGAACACCAAGCTGCCTCTTGGTATTTTTGGTCCTGTAACATTTCTACTCACTATAGGCCTTATTTTCCACTGAAATATAAGGTCCTGCACCTCAAACAACCATGGCTAGAAGTAGAGGGAACTTAAAAACATCTATTGAGCAGTACTGACCGTAAATCACAAAAAAAGAAACAATTGGATTTCTCTGACAACATGTTTTACAAAAATTGAAACAACTTGAAAACCAACCTGAGCTACATTTTTACAGTATTTTTTTACAGGTTTTACCAATACTGGAAGAAATTGTTGACTCTAGATATTATAGATATTGTACGACTTAAACTTGTAATTTGCTTCCATACTTGCCTTTTATTTGCTCTGTGTAAACACAGCCTGCAGTTCAGCCAAAGAATCCCTGAATTTGAATTTGAATGGTTTATTTCTGGTGAATTAAATTAAAGTGATTTTGAGGACATTTCACAAGCCTGGATTTGGTCGAGTTTTCCGACAGATTAGTGCATCAGAGATGAGTAGTTCAAGGACTGTCGGGACAATTAAAATCTGACTGTTTCTGGCTCATAAATGGTCTATTTTGGTGATTAAAAAAAAAAAAGATGACATGCTTTTCAAACCTGGCGGTGGGTTTTTGGGTTCAGTACAATTGGCCCGTTTTACATTCCTGTGTGTGTGTATGAATGAAACCATAAAGATATGTCTTAAGTCAGCTTTCAAGCTCATGTAAAGAGTACTTTGAGCAGATGGGTATCATTTCTGGATTTAGCCATTGTCTTCAGCTAGGCTAAAGTAACAAACTGAATTCAAAAGTTGTCAGTTCATCGAAATGAACATTTTTCATCTACAAATACAGTAAAATCAATGATGACTTTTCGTTTTTGCTTTAGTTAAGTTTAGCCGTGGCTCTGATGGAGAGTCTCGTAAGTGCTGTTTTGTGCCTTTGTACAAAGGGCAGACTGGACTGTGTGATTCCACTGTTTGTGCTCACCAGTGGAAGATCCTCGTCAATGTGTTGCAGCACCTCCCGCTGCCTCAGCACCAGCTTGTCCTGTCTCCTGGTCTGTGCCTCCTCAAGCTGGTGCGCAGAAGGGAAGAGAGGAGAATTGAAGGTTTAAGGAGACGCCAGTAAAATAAATAAATAAATAAATAAAAGTACACACAGGGACGAGGGAAGCAAAGGAGATAATGTGTGAGAGAAGTGGAGTAAAGTTGATGACAAGAGCAGAAAAATGTATTAGAAAGTAGATAAATGAACACTCAAGGACTGTGGGTGATAACAGAGACGCGTGTGGGGGTTTGTGCATTTGAAGTGTAGCTGCTTACCGCTCGGATTGAGTTGACAGAGTCCTGAATATGTTTCCTGTTGATTTCATTCAGTTCCCTGGAAAGAAAAATAAGAGGATGAAGAGAAAGGAAAAAGACAAAAGGCCTGACTGCCTACATATACAACAACTATCTCACCTTCTGCTCAGAAACATAAGTTAAAAAGAAAAATACGTGGCAGGTTTATTACGTTTCAGCCTTGTCTTTGTCACGGTTCTTGGCTTCACTGATGCTGTTTTGTCGTTTTCTGTCCAGGATCTTCTGGAGATCTTTCTTCTCCCTGCAGACACACCGACATTACTGTACATGACTTGACAGTTTAGGAGAGAAAACTTAATCATACCATCACAACAATAACTAAATGCAGAAAGTCATGCTAGCAGCAACATCTGATCCGACTTCCTGCTGTCCCAGCTATTTTCAAATTTGGCCGCCCAAGGTTAAATGGTTGTTCTTACTTCTCACACGTCTCCTTGAGCTTCTTCATTTGAGCTGCTTGGCATTCATGAGCCGTCTCCTTTAACTTCTGGAAGGCCTAAAAACACACCACAGCAGACGATGACCTGTCAGCATACCACTGTGCAGAAACACTGAAGAGCTACAAAGTTTCTTAAAGGTCAGTTAGTGAGGAACTCTGAGTGTAATTTTAAGAAGTCATAGGAGGAAGAGTGTCACTTTAGTAAAGCTGAGGTAGGCAGTATTATTTTGTTGTCATTGGGCAAAACATCCACAATAACCTCTCGGTAGAAGACTGTAATTCAACTGGTCGGAGAGGACACTGGACCTCAGCACCTTCTATTGGTTGTCTTTTATTTTAGAAAATCTAGTCCATGATGGGAAACTATAGTTAATCACATGTCTTTTCCCCCAGATCAGCTTAGATACTACAAAGATGTGATGGATTGCAGCGGGTTGAGCAGAGTACTTTCACTCAGGAGTGTGATGTTTTAATACTATTTGAAATCAGCAGTGAGTTATGACTTGTCGCTCGAGTGTTTTTGTGCGTTTGAACCGTATGCATAATGCTCAGGTTCGCCTGGTGGGAGGGTGTTAGGACAGAGAAGGTAAGAGCTGCAAGAAGAGGAGTGTAATTATAAATTCGGACATTTTTGCATTATCCAGCTTCAAGTGTTCAAAGACTAAAGTGTGCTCTGTTGACTTTTATACATACGGTAGGTGTATGTTGGTCTGTTACCTCTTGCAGGTGTGTTTGTTGCCTCTCTCTTTCTGTCGAGTGAAGCTCTTGTCGAAGCTTTAGGAGTTCCTGCATCTGCCATTCCCGCAGCTGGACCGTCTGCTTCTCCAGCTCCTGATCCAGTTCTTTCAACTCACGCTGCACCGGCTCATAGGGCTCACTGAAGAACACAATGAAGTCAGGCTCAGTCAGCTGCAACCATTATGTCCTCCTTTGTCTTTGTTTAACAGGAAGCTATTCGCATGCCATCTGCCACTTGTTCCACCTTAGACTTCGTGATTGGTTTTTACAATATCCTACCACTGTTTGTTCACACAACCATTTCTATCTTCTATCTATGTCTACTCCATCCCTGCTAAGGGTCTCTTTTAAAAAAAACGGCATCATTTCCATGTTTTCTATCTGCTATCATGTTCTCTTTCCTCTTTACCTTCACCCCAACCAGTCAAAGTAGATGTCTGCCCTCCCTGAACCTAGTTCTGCTGGATACTTATTATGGTTATGTTGCCAAGTGCTGCTCAAAGGGAACTGTTGGGTTTCTTTGCAATATATTGTAAATTCCTCACCCTACAGATTGCCTTAATATATGCTATAAACTGGTCCAACATGAATAAAATTTGTATTTAAGAAAAAAAATCGCAATCTTTTAGATTTCTAACATCCTGTATCAGAGTATTATAAATGCTGTGCAGAGCTTTGAATTCTGATTCACCTTCAGATATACAGATATGGACTTCTTGGATCATATCACCCCAGCTTCAAAGCAACACTTTGTATTGTTTACACAGTTGTTTTGAGTCTGATCTCCCTCTTATACCTCCTGTCCATCCATTCTTACTTTTTCCTGATGCTACGTTTGAGGTGTTTCTCCATCTGACTGCGTCTCCTCTGGGTGTCAGAGTGAAGTTGGCTGTTTCGGCTCTTCTGCTCCTTACTCAGATTCCACACCTAAACACACCACAAATGATCAGAAAACAATTTGTTCTGCAGCACACAAGCAAGGGTAGTAAAGTTGTGCCAGCATAGTGGATTTTTCACATCTCGTTTTTAACACATGCTGTGGAAATTTTCAAACTTAGGGACCTAAATTTGATAGTTTCCATTTTGTGTACCTTCTTTAGGTGTTTCTTACGCAGCTCTTTCAGTTCTTTGCTCTGTTTCTTTAACAGCTTCATATAACTTTTCTGCTGCTTCAGCTCCTCCACTGATTGGACCTGGACATCTGAGAAATGGACACATAGACATCAATGTAAATCTTGATAAAAACTCATCATTTATAGTCCAGCTTATTAAAGCAAACAGATGAAATTTTGTACACACAGCTTTATGTGACAGATAAAATGGTTTTGCTCATTTCTGTGTAGAAATGAATGAGCTACGATGATCTTACCTGCCATAACATTGGCTATGAGGTCTTCCCTCTGAGGTTGTACTACACACAAACACACACAGAAAAAACAGAGGAGGGGAAGCAAACAAACAGTATGTGTGAAATGAATGACGGACGAGTGAACCTGACACAAAGAGCAAAAAACTTGTACAAGAGCAAAGAAAAAGACACAGGCTTCAATGTAAGTTTTAACACAAAGGGAGAATTCTCATTAATAGGTGAAATTACATAAACTTGTAAAACCCTCTTTCTTTCTACAAGGCTTAATGTTTCAACTCATGAAACATTGACATTCGGAAGGTGCATGAATTTCACAACAAAGTGAAAAGTTTTGCTGCCCACAGTTCATACACACTATAAACAGAACACAGAACATAAATATCATATTAGCCAATACTATACTAGCTACTTTCCGTAAGCAATACAGCTTCCTGGATCAGGTTTACTATTGTAACATAAACTAGCACACTGTTTCAGTGCTGCAAGGACTGAAGTGCATGCATTACACCGACTGTTTAATGCAATACTAAATAGTCACATTGAAGTGCAGTGGAGTAAGCAGATATATATTCAGCTTACTGAGATTTTAATTTGTAGAGAGCAGAAGAAACTTTAATTAAAAATTCTGTACATAATAATAATAATGTTGTTTAGTACCTAATTATAACTAGAAAATGTCAAATGGCGCCTCTAGTGGCCTAAAAGTGTCTGATTACATACCGATTTAAATAACAAGTGAGGAAGTGTGTAGATAAGTGGGATCTCTACCTGGCGCAGGTAACTTGTTGATGTCGGGGCTTTCATCCAGTGAGTAGGACGGCAGAAGGTGGACGGGGGAGGGGAATCCACTTCCTTGAATGATGTCACTCTCTCTCTTGATCTCTCCCTCTTTGGGCTGGTAGGTGACGTGCTGAACAACAGCATTATACACAGTTAAATGACGGTGAGGGGGAAGTCTGCAAAAATATTTTTCTTGTTCTATTTATTTATTTATTTTTTTATGAACACACAAATGTCTCACCTCAGTGTTGTCCTCTAGGAGACCAGCCAGCTGTGTCTCTCTCTTGTGCAGCTCACTGATGTGCTTAATGGGGTTGGTCAGGGCCTCTGCATACTCTGACATTATATACAAAGACATGACAAAGAGTACACTGATGTTGTGGATAGTGCAGGTTTGTATATATACCACCTTTATACAGGTTAGTTTGCTTTACAAATGACTGACAGGATGATAAAAAGACAGAAAACAGTGAATAACTGAGAATATTTATACAAGATCATGAATTCTGGGCCAACAGTAGAACTGCTTATTGTTTTTGATGGTAGATCCAAGTCAAGCAACAGGTTTTCAAGGAAACTGCACCTGTAAAATCCTGTTTTCATTGTTTTTGGACATGAATACGAGTCCCCAGTGTGTCTACAGACCATCCCATTGTTTTTTTTTTACTTTTTCCATTGATCAGAGAGTGCGTTTCTGTTCATTTTTGCAGCCTGTTGTGATGCCAAAATAGGATAAGCACAGTGCTCTCTGTGCTCACTGAACAGAAAAATGTAGAAAGAGATTCCTGTAGTCATCTTCCTGTTGGATTTATAACTACAGATACTGAAACAGCCCAGGGGTTTTATAGGCATGGTAGAATGAACAATCTGTGCAGTACTTTGAGCAGAAGGTTCAAATACAAACTCGGGGGACATGTGAGACTTTTATTAATTTGTTAAAAAGGGTAGCTACATGAAAACTACTTAGCAAGCAAAAGAAGAAGTAAAAATGTTAAAACAAAAGAAATATTTGGCTAAAAAGTCATTGCTAAACAGCTGAAACAGACAGTTGCATGTAATGGTATTGCTCCAACAGTCAAATTATTGCTGGATAAGGCGGTACGACTAAAGTAAGTAAAGTCTGAGTCACATCAAATGACTTCAGGGTTGAACTGTGTGGCACAATCTGCACAGAGGTGTTGTTAATGCGTTGTTCTTACCCTGGTGTTCATTAGGGATGTAGTCCTGAGCCTCAGTATAAACCAGGAGGGAGGACAGCAGCAGCGGCTGGTTGAGCTCATTCTTCAGGTTGATGTAATGGTAGCCTGGAGAGAAGGGCGAAACAATTAACTGACTAATGCCTGCTGGTGCTGGATGGTAAAAGGCAGACCATGAAGGATGTTTGTCAGCAGAAGTCTTTGGTTCTTCTTCAACTCACAGAAAATAAAGGAGCTTCTATAAATTCTTGAAGTCAAGAGAGTGTGTTATTTGGTGCATTTTTATGTGTGTATTTACCAGGTCGAATGGCCGACACAGGGAGAATTCTGTGTCCAATAAACTTGCCGTTTTCCTCAAACACAGCTACCCTCAGAGAAGCTAGCGTGGGGAGGACCACCTGCAGAGTGTTGACACAAGGGGGAGAAGTTTAGACAGTATGTAAGAGTTAACAGAGACAGAAGATGAAGGATTGTAGGAAAGATTTGTATCTGTGAGTTACCTTGTTGAAGACAAACATTTCATCATCCCACACCGGGTCCAGCGAGTTCCCATTGGAGGTTTTGGTTCTGTACTTCCTCTTCGTGTCAGCAGGAAGTCCAAACATGTCCACTTCCACGTACACACCCACCTTCTTATCTGTCAGGAACTGGCCGGAGATCACCTGGCGGAGGTTAAATTATACATACTGAGTATAAGGGCTCCAAAATATGTCACATGTACTCACATTAATCACACAGTTACACTTTGTCAGTACCTTAATTTTGACTGTATTGGCGACTATCCCGTCTACTATGTTTTCTGTGAAAGGGTCAAAGTGTTTGTCAGTCCTTCTCATGAACTCTGGTTTCAACAGGTAGCCGCTGCCGCCGTTATACTCGAATACTCCCATGTTCAGCTGCATAGGAAGGTCTGAAAGAGAGGAACAAAAAACAAAGAGGAGATTGAAAAGAGAGGAATGGGAAAGGGAAAGAAAGTTGAGAAGGCAAAGATTTAGAAGGCTAAAGACTGAGAGGTCTTAACTTGGCTCCTGTGTATAGGAGGCTCTTTATATTATCAACTATAGTGTGGTATCTGCCAGCTTCAGCATGCCAAACTTTAAATCTATGCTTACTAAAAATGTCTGTGGATTTTTAATACTATACCATGGACCTAACTTCTGAGCCCAACTTACCCTTGCTTTCTCAGATAACACAACTTACCAAGAGTCTGGAAGTTTAGCGCTACCATCTGGCACCCGGCGTTCCAAAAGATCTGAGGCATGTAGTTGGAGCTGTCCACCCTTGTTCCTTTGGGGTAGATTCGGCTCAGCTGGTTCTTATTGTACCTGGAGGAGTGCTGTCAAGGATTAATGTAGCATACAGATGTACATATGCAGTGAGGATGTATTACATGTGTGAACTGCACAAGACGAAATCCACTTTTGATGATCGGTGATGACAGGTCGAAGAAACAAACCAGGCAACAGATTTTTCTGTCTGAAGACCTTTTCCTCAACCAGCATTACTTGTAAACCAGTTTCTTATGCATGAACTCATGAATGTTATGTTGGGTATTATTTACTTATTTATTACTGTTGTTTTTCTTTAATCCAACTTCAAGCAATAAGCTGACATTAAGGGATACACCCTTATTTGCATTATCGCTTAGTGTTAAACTAGAAGGGACGCTGGCAGTGGATCCTCTGGGTAATCTGGGTTGCCACTGCATCCTGTTGATGCTCGATCAGAATGGGGTGTAGGAACTTAGGAAGTCAGATCAACATGTTGGGCCATTGTCATGTTCTTCAGCATGTTCCTGATTGTTTGATGTTGTTTCCATGTGGTGGGGTGCATTTTCCATTAGCATGAGGGAGTGTGCTTGTTGTGGGACAATGTTTATTTGGGTGTCTAAGTCTCATCAACATGGATGTTAAAATCCAAGGTTTTCCATCAGAACACCACATAGTACCAATAGGATCAATGTTATTCACTTCACCTGTCAGTGGTCACAATGTTGTGGCTGATCGGTGTATATTACAGTGTAAAAAAACAGCAGACATTTGGTTGTAAAGTGCCGTGTATTTACAGAGACTGTTGCAAAATCCAAGCAGCTCATCGAAGTGATATTTACAAGAAAAAAAGTTTGGAACTAAGTTTTATTTTTCCTCATATGTGTAAGCCGAAGCTTGCTGCTGTTTTATACCCAACAGCTTAATGAAAGATAATTTATTCAGCTGTGAGTGTGACTTCAAGAAGACTTAAACTCTATGATGGACTAGGAATGGAGGGGGTTCGGTTTTAGACAGGATCACAGTCAACAAACCAGTTAGCTTAGCATATAGGCTAGAAACAAGAGGAAAAAGTTACCCTGCCTTGGTACAAGTGAACCCAACCAGCAGCTCCACTAATTAACATGTGATATGTTGCTTGTTTGCATGAGGTTCGTGGAAGTAGTTCAACAAATAACTTCCCATGAAACCACAAAATTGGATTTTTACACTTTGGTTTTTTGAGTAAAATATTACTCATAAAAAATTTGAGCTCTCAAGGGGTGACCAGCTTCTAAGGATACTCAACAAACTCAATAGGGGAGCTCTTCAAGGTGTCCATGCCTTTGGTTTCCACAAACGATGACATCTCAAAGAACTTCCTCCTCTCTGGTTGATGAAAAGGGGCGAAAAACAGAGAAAATGACTTAAAAAGAAAAACTGACCAAATTTGACACAGGTGTAGTGTGACAGATCATTATCCATAAGTAGGTACACACAGACAATCTGTCTGCCTAATGAGCTACAAAGTAAAGGTGCTTTGAGCTAACGAGGCTTGTCTGCTCCCTTCACACACTTTTTTTCTCTCACAAAGTCTCCCTCTCCCTCTCCATCATTCACTTACTAGTTGCCGTCTCGAAGCTCTTGAATTTGACAGGCTCGATGTAGTTGACGAGAGTCGACATCTCCTCTGTGGCGTTCACCTCACTGCTGGCGGTACCCTGAGGGAGGCAGATACAACCAATCCATCAATCAGCCCATCAGCCAGTCAAACAGTCCATCCATCCTCCCTGATGGCTCTTACCTCGTCAGAGTTCGGCTTTTTCAGCTCCGTCACAGGTTCGTCTTCTTCCTCCTCCTCGCTTTCACCTTCGCCTCCTGTTAGGGTGCAATGAAAACAGCTTGAAAATGTAATAAAGCGTACAGCATGCCGCCACCCTTTTCCACCCATTCATTCCATTCTTCTTTAACCCACCAATGGATTTGCGAGGCTCCAAGTCTTTGATCATCCTCTCAGCCAGCTTTTCCTCACCATTGGACAGGAGCTGGCTTCCCTCGTTGTCAGTCAGAGGGCAGTCTACACAGGCAACAGCTAGCTCTCAGTTTTCAATAGGTTCTTTTGAATTTAGATATGAATGTGCAGATGGAGGTTTTTATCAACCTTCCTCTGAGCTTGATCATAGCTCATAGCCCCGTGATCATACAACATTGCAGAGGCTCATGTTATTTCATTATTACAAGCACACAGAGAGTTTGGAGGGGAATCAGCGGCTTCAGTGATTAAATTAAGTGTAACAACACCACAGGAGACACAGGTGGTCGTCTGCACTTACCATTGTTGGGTGACGACTGCTCCCCAAGCTCTTTGCGTCGTATGCTGCCGCCACCTTCGGAGGGTCGGTGGTGGTGATGCTTCTTCTTGTTTTTAATAAGAATCTTTCCCAGCATCTCCTGCGGTGAGGGGAGCGCCTGACCTGGGATCAGCTAAAGCCACAAAGATAAAGCAATGGTAAATTTTAACTCTTCACAGCTATATTACCTAACATTTTAGATTTAAAGCCACCTTCTGGTAAAAATCAAGCTTTTTAGCTTGTTAGCATGCCCATGTGATGTATTATTATATGCTAGAAGACACCATGAGCGAAATAAGCAGTCAATACTAGAGCTGATCATTTGCACCTTGAAACTGCAGTGTTCCACTGACAGTCTAAAAACAAAAATCAGAATTCCGGAGTTTCATATGTAACCTAAGTCAGCTGGCAGGGTGAGGCTTTCTATTTCCCTTTTCTTGTTGTGCATCAATTTCTGACTTGAACATTCATGGCTGAGCTCACTGTTGAGGAGCACTGAGCAGTTTTACAGTGTTTGAGCAGAGTTGAAGGTGAGCTGGTGATCTTGAGCTGCTGAGAACGAGAAGGGGTTGCTGGTGTTGTGTAGATATCAGCGTTCTAGAGGAGACAACTGTGTTGAGTTACATCTAAACCACTATAAGGCATAGATGGAATGATTTTCTTGGGAAAAAAAACTTCTAAATATTTAACTTTGATACACAGAGATGAGAGTTCAATCAGTGACTGGAGAGAGACTTTAAATATAGAGAGATGGTTCGCAGCCAACATAAAACCAGGAAAATGACTTTAACTTATCAGAACAGCTCAAGGGGAAAAAGAAAACCTGCATCCCTTAATATAATATCTGTGATGAATAACTTGTCGGGAGTTATCACGAGGTGCAGTGAACAAGATCACAGTTGATATGTGGTCTTCCCAATGCAAAATATTACGCAAATGTAATGCTAGAATGTCACAGGAGTCACAGGGCCAACAGTATTTTATAACTAAAGCTTAATGTCCCTGAAATCAGCCCAGATCTATAAAAAAAATGCCGTTTTGAACAAAAGATGTATGTGTTTATTTCAAATTCTGTCACACTCTGCCTTAAGAGGCCCATTCAAATTGATTAAGATGCCTTCATTCGTGTCATCAGTGTTCATTCAGGTTCTTAACCCCACATTCACATACTAGAACATCTCATAGAGTATTCTGCCCTTGCATCTCACTTGAATTCAAAATCAGAAAACATAAATGTGTCATCTCATCATTTGCATTTTTTATGCATATAAATCTGTTGTGTTTCCCTTCTCTTACACTATCATATAAAGTTGTACTGTAGATGTACAGTCACATCAAGTTTTCTTCAGGGATGCTTTATTTGAAGAACTGTGTTTTGTGTTGTGAAAGCAGTGCATCATGAGATATCTACTCATATCATCAAGAACATGAGTCACAAGGTGTTTGATCATATGTGACGGTTTGCAAGTTGATTAGCACCATGACGGGGAAGTAAAGCGATATTAGTGTGTGATTCTGTTCCCGTGAGGAGCAGCAGTGAAACTCAAATGCATTTATTTCAGACTAAAACAGCTTTTTAAAATACAAGTAGCAAATGAACTCCTATTATGCACATTTACAGGTTTACAAAAATCTATTTTTGGGGTCTACTAGAAAATGTTTTCATGCTTTAATGTTCAAAACATATTTTTTCCCATACTGTGCATTGCTTCAGCACCTGTTCTCGGCCTTTGCTTTAGCTCCCGTCTTTTTAAGCTGAACATTAAATGAGATGTTTCAAGCAGGTAAAGAGGAGTGTTTTCTGTGCAAAAGAACAACTCCCTTCACTTCGGACTTCGTAAGATCCTTTACATGCACAAAAAATGGCTATATAACTCAGTGAAGCAACCCAAAAAGTATAATATGAGCTCTTCAACTTTAATTGTGACATAACAGTGAAGTTGATGTCAGATCTAAATGAACATCAGTCTTACCGGATATTTCTCCAGTGGATCGATGAGTAGGGCGTCTCCAAAGATTGTCCGGCAGTACTCTGCCATCTTAGCTTGCTGTTTGGCTCTGATAGAACAAAAGACACAGGTCAGTTTCTGCTTTACTTTGACCTGCTGCAATGGAGCAATGACCTTAATTTAAACCCTGACATGCCTTCAATCACCAACTGCTGTGGTTTTAGAGCCAATATTTCAATTAAAGCCTTGAATTCTGCATCCTGTCTGGTAATAAACAACTAGCATATGCTGTTAATAGGCTAAATCACTGAACCCAAACACACACAGCCTGTGGCTAATTAGCTGATCTGAAAACTGCTGAGAAACACAGTCACACATGTTGACAGACACGACTTACGAATCCACGTGGTTTTCAAAGGAGAGGATGAGGGGGTACGGTGAGGTCTTAAATGCACTCTCTGCTATCGCTTCAATCACCTCCTGCAGTCAGGGTAAAATGAAATAATTAAAAACTGTACAAAATGACTCACAAGTCTTGATAGAACCAACGTTCCCTTAGATTGTTACTGGCAGGAGTTTTGCATACTTAAATCCTAAAACCAAAATTTACAAATGTGTCTCTTATAAATCACACAACAGATCTTTGCCTTCTTTGTGCAGGTATGAAGCAAGAATGTTTTTTTTAATAATTCAATATCTGTGCACAATACATTGTTCTAACATTCTGTGGATGCTGCCTCCAAAATGAATCTTCTGAATCCACACTGCAAAAATCTGCAGCCCAAATTGCACCAACACCCCTAGTTTAAGAGATCTACACACCAAATTTCCTTATTAATTTGATATTTTTAGCAGCTTAAAGGAGGAGAAACAGCGTCTCGGCTTGTCTGGGCTCTCCTACAAGTATTTTAAAAACTGCTGTGTAAATCTGTAGAGTGGACTTCTTAAGCTTAATGCCTCCATAAACATGCTTGTCGTACGCAGATGTAGAAAAATCAGTAAACTGGAGCTTGATTTATTGGCATCACTTATAGATGGTGCTGGTCAGAGTGGAAAACAAACATGTACATATGGGAAAAATTCATCTCATGCCCTTATAAAACCGCAGTGTGTTATACGAGAGCAATAACTTACACAAACTCAACCTAATCAAGCTGTCAGAATCAAATTAAACAAAAAGGTTAAAGGAAATTGCATAATGAAATAACACACAACTGCAGTGACTCCCACCTTAAAGGGGATCTCAGTGGTCATGGTGAACCCGTGGGTGATGTAGGGTTCCTCGTCTTGCGGCCGACCCTTCCAGCAGTCCAGCTCGACACAGCGGCAGCCGGTCAGCAGCACCTGCCTGTACATCTCCACTGACGACGGACCGGTCAGCTGACCCACTAAAGACAGACAGACACAGGTTCAAATCCAGAAGACCGAACACAAAGCTACATATTAAAATGAAGGATTCAATTTGTTTTTAGATCTGAATTTTACTTGTGAGGTATGTGTTGTGTGAGGAGTTGATAAAGTAGTGAGACAACGGTTGGTTCATATCGTCGATGACGTCCAGCCTCTCTGGAGGTACGATGCTGTTTTCTTCTCCTCCCAGATACCGACTAAAAGCCTGCAAACTGATCTGGTCTGCAACAGAGAAGAAAAGCAGTCAAACTTGTTTTTGTCATTTTGTTTGGTCGAACTGAGAGGTGTTCATCTGCTAACAGCAACCAAAGTAACCGATTCGTTTTAAAGGGCAATGACCGCAGGCTGCTCTACAAAATTTATGTTATCTGCTCCACCAGAAAATCGCCTAAATATGCAAAGGCTCCAGTTTTTTAGGACAGACATGAAGAGGCTGAGAGGGCAGCTCCAGGTTTAGGTCTGATCACTGTGGGCTGGACGGGGTCTCGTCTTACAGATTGTGGCTTAGCAGAGTCCTGGCAGAGCAGCTCATGGCTTCATTCGTTCCCATGTTTTGTATATTTTATCCACAGGTGACCACAGAAAAACATGTAGCGGGGCATTTAATCAGGTTTGTAAATGACACCCAAATGCTGGATGCTTCACAATACTAGTGAAATAGATGCAGCCTTGCCATGTACAAGAATTTTAGAAGAGCATAACCTTTTCTCCACTTTGGTGTAATAAAAGTCAAGAAAATCAATTATGTCTCTAAACATAACAATAAATTAGTACTAATAAATCTGTTTTAGGGCAAACAGATACAATCTAAAAGAAGATACAGAACCTTGAACCTAGCATTTCATTAATTTCGAGTCTCTTAAGCACTGTTATTTTGTTTAGCAGCTTAAGAAAAGTCGCAGTCCTGGTCACTTCTTTAAACAATTTGAGCAATATTCACTTTTATTTGGTCAAGAAATCTCAAAATGAACATCTGACAGTTTAAGGTGCTCCGGAACAAGCATGAATAATGCCCGATATGTAAACAGAGTCACTGACCTCTCTCCAGTTGGCTCGTGTTGGTCTCGTACTTCTCCATGATCTGTCGGACTTGTTCTCTTTTCAGAGGAGGATACAGAACCTCGTTCAGTCTGGAGTCTCGCTGCCTGCGGTTGATGAAGTCCATTAACTGGTCCAAAGAGATGAAAGGCTTCCTCTTGGAACCACTGGAGCAAAGAAAGAAATGTACCAACAAGTGAATACTAAAAATATAACCAGAAAAACAAAATGGCATCAACATAAGGGTTAAAATTCAGCGCATATGTTTGTAAAGGTGTCCCATACCTTTCTTCAAAGATGCTTTGTATCTCAGGTCGGAGACATAAACTGTCGAGTAACTTCTGAAAGGCCTCATACGTGAAATCATCTGGCTTTATTCCCTCTGACTGCAGAGAGATAACAGAGAGGATTGTGTTAGAAGATACAGAAGGAAGGAAAAAGGGAGAGAAAATGACCAGATTGCGCCAAAATAATTCTGCTCTCAATAACTGATTTAGACATTCCACTTCTGACTTGTTGATGAATTTACTCAACATTAAAATAGTCAGATTTACAGATCTGGTTCATCTGTGAGGCTGTGAAGAGGTCGACTCAGTGACAGAAGAGCCTTGTTGTTGTAAAGACGGTTTGATCCTGTGAACAGTCGGTCAGCCTTTCTGCAGTCGTCTGCCTCAAGCAGCACACTGACGCCCAACTTACTCACCAATTATACGTTTTAAAAAAGAAAATACACACTCATTCTACACATTAAAATAAACTTTAAGCTCAATGTAATGAGTTTACTAAATGCTGTAAAGCATCAATAACACAGTAAGTTACAGCTTCCATGTTGTTCTCTGTTAAACCAGTAGGAGGCATCAGAGTCCAGCAATACAAGAACTAATGCTGACACCACAGTTTGCACTATCTGATCTCTTCTTCAAACAGAAACCTCCTGTGACTTCCAAACTGATTTTTAGGTGAGATTACATTGACTCACCGAGACACAAGAAACCTTGTTTTACCTAAAATGCATATGGCTGAGGTACAGTACATGCCAGATACAAGCAAAGACTTTTAACAATGAACAGAGACAAACACAACCAGTATTGGACTGAATGAATGATTCAGTGACTTTTAGTATTTAATCGTAGATGCTCTCTCTAGGAAGGTAAATTCATCACAGGAATAATACTATGACTCCAAACAGTTTCAACCATTAAACTAAACAGCAAGGAGCTTAGGTTTGAGCAAGAAAAACTGTGAAGACACACAACATAACAGTGGAATCGCTACAGTATTATTCAACTATTACTTTGAACTAATGGTTACAGCTGTTTATCCATTAGTCTTACCAAGTATTTCAACTGCTTTTTCACTGCATTTAGCTGTGTTAACAGTACATCCATTACTTTTAGGTCACTATTTACAGTGTCTGTCTATCATTTTAGCTATGTTAACTGTTTACCCATTATTTCAGTTAATCATGTCAACTGTTTATCCATTATTTTAGCTATGTGAACTGTTAAGCCATTATTTTACCCAAACACATTAACTGTTGCTGCATTAACTGTTTATCCCTTGTTCTAATGGACTGTCAATGTTTATCCATTGTTTTTAGCTATGCTAACTTTTTATCTATTATTCTAATTACCTGTCTCAACTGTTTATCCTTTAATTTTTGCTATGTTAACAGCCTCCACTATTTTAGTTAACTTATGTTAACTGTTTATCCATTATTTAGGTTAGCTGTTTTACTAACCATCTCCCCCATTCATCCATTATTTTGTCCTAATAGTTTCATCTGTCTCTTCATTGCATTTAGCTAACCATTTAAACAATTTATTGTTTACTTACAGAATTTTAATTTCTCTGCCAACTTGCTAGCTAGTTTTCATTTCGGGGAACATGCGGTAAAGGAAAAACTTGACATTTTGGGAAATATATCTACTTGTTTGTTGCTGAATGTCAGATGAGACTATACATATCTCACGGAAATATCCATCTCATGGCTGTGTGGTAAATAAAACAATACCACTAGCAGCCAGGTAGCTTAGCTTAGCACACAGACCAGCAGCTAGCCTCTATTTGTAACAAAATCCATCGACCAGCATCTCGAAACCTGTTTGCCTTTTTAATTCAGACAAAAACCCAAACGTAAAACTGGCACTTGAGACGGAGAGTTAATTAAAATGTAAATTATCATATATTAAGACTTGTTGTCTGCAGGCCTGCAGCCTTTTTGTTGCCTTCTATACATTTCAATGGCATGCCAAGAATGCAACTGTATGCAGCACCCCAGGGGAAGAGACAGAGCTCAGACTATTTCTGAGCTGTTGTCATGCATGAACTAATACAATACCTCCCTTGAATAGCCTTGTGATGAGTGATTCCATTTAATGATTACCCTGTTATTGACGAGGCCACACTGCTCCAGAGCCGTCTCCACTCTCTTCTTATCAGAAAACATCTTGAGAATACTGTAAGACAGAGGCAAAGAGTTATCCATCATACTCAGTTTGCTCTTCTCCACGTAAAATTCAAGACAAAAGAAAAAAGATCAGATTTCCATGGGTGAAACAGTCAATCAAAACAACTGAGATAAACTAGAGGAGACAAAAGTGAAAGTGGAAGAGAGAGACAGACAAGCGGAAAAGAAAGAAGAAGTGGAGAGGGTTTGCGTTTAAATTTCTGTCTAGAGTTTAAAAAGTGGTTGGCGAGGGTGTTACTCACTTCTTCACTGGAATCTTCCCATCCTGATTCACTTGGAGCTTTAACTTAGTGTACCTGCAACACACAGAGAAAGAGCAAGTGTGTTTTTAAAAGCATTACCTAAAACCTGCATAATGTCAAGACAAGATGCACAGTAAACGTCTTACGCTTTGAAAAGGAAGGTGTTCCGTGTTGCATTTTGTGAAAGTATGTTTGTGGCCAAAGTGAAGAGCTCATCTGTCCAAATCTGGAAACACAGAGATAAGAGTGAGAGGATAAAACAGGGTTGTTTGACTCTTCGTCTGATGTCAGAACTAAGTGAAACAGTTCTTATATACAATGTAAAACACACACACACTCAGGAAATAATCCCTCTTTACAACTCCTAAACATGCACATGCCTTTATGTCAACATCGTAAAGTGAGTGATCAGCATATGGCCTCAGGAGAGAAAGTCAACTAGATTGGGAGAAAGCCGGACATAAGGAAGGAAGGAAGGAATAGCATAGGAAAATTTAAGTAATTTAAGTAGATTAAAGGATGGCAGTTTCCATGCTTACCTTCGCCGTATCCTCCTGCATGGCCTGGAAGTTAAGGAAGGAGATGTTGACCAGGTCGTTGCTATGGACGACGGTTACCAGCTTCCCTTCTCCGTTGTCCTTCCCGAAGCCGAGCACCTCCCGCACCTTCGCCTCCTGACACACACATTCATACCTTTTCAGGATGTTTCATTAAGCACAACAGACACACTGTAATGAACTCAACACTGATCTGAACACTGAGCGGGCGAATAAAAACTCTTGCCCATGCGTCTGTCTCCTGAGAACAGTAAATGTGATGCATGTGGTGCCGCACTTTGATCTAATTAACCGACCAACTCTTTCCTCCTTTTTAGTCTCCACACCACCAGCTCTCTCTGACACTCAAATGTCTTTCTGTCAATTATGGATCACTCTTTCTCCATCATGGCTCTCTTTCTTTTCGATTAAGTGGATTAGCCAGAAGGACTGTTTATGAAGAAATGTGCTTCCGAAGCAACGCACAAAATGTACAGCGTTTTAGAGCAGCGAGAGTTTAACAGCTTTCCAGAGACGGCGTCCATGCTTCGAAAGATAACTCGCAGACCTCGCTGTTAACAGTTTTCTTTGGAACTACTTTCAACCAACTGCTCTCAGTGCGCTCTGTGAAATTTCCAGATTGACAGAAACATCGCATCTGGATCGAAACGTTGTTGACTTTTAAAACCCGCATTAACGGCCATTAACCAAGAAACTGTAAATAAAACTTGATATATGATCATCTCGTAAAGATAAAGGCAAACTTGTTGCCTATTTGCAAATCCACTGGATACACAGCAACATTAGCTTACATTTAAAATGACTTTTCTGTGCACTTGATGAACAATGCGACAAACATTCACTTTACTAGCTTCCAAGAGACTCTTTAACAGCTAAATGCACCACTGTGCTCGCCAGCTACTGAATGAGAATGAGTCGAAACCAGTAAAGTTACGGGCTGTACATCAAAACCAACAGGCCAAAAGATGCTAAAACACTCTTTAGAGACGAGGGGAACTGCAGTCTGTCGATAGCACCGTCTTTGATCCACTGCTAATAGGGTAATAGTTAATAATTATTAATTAATATAAAGATAAGCAATTAATTATAACTGCAGTATGGACAATATCTAAATCACATATTTTTGATAAAGGTAAAATACATCACAAAAACATTATCTTAAATGAAACATAGTAGTTCCACACAGAGGATCTAGCAAATGGATTATATTCTCCTGTTTGTTTGGTTCACATTGCAGCAAGAATCACTTCGTTTTTGCTTTTCCCAACAAAAAACAGAACAAAAATGACCATTTGTATTAAATGAATGACTCCTATCATAATATGTGTCAGAATAATTGCAATGTGATTCTTTGTGCACATCCTTCAGCCATAACTGCTCACATAAAAACCCAGATTATAGCAGCTATAAAGCACTTTTAGTGCCGTGACCATAGAAAGTTTGGGTGGAGGCAAAAATCTCTGGACAAATCAAACAAAAACTGAGACAACAAGCAGCTTTTGTTGCATGATGATAATGGCATGTTGTGTTTAAAGCGATAATATAAAAGCACAGCTGCATATTGAGCGACTCAGGGCAGCAAACAGTCTTTTATTTTTCACCCTATTCATCCTCACACCTATGTCAACACATCCATATGTTTGAGCTGTTTTGGTTTTAGACTACCATCTCTGCCTCGGCAAGATCTGCGCTCTTACACAATGACTTCCTCGCCAACAGTCACTGGTTCTATCAGTTCCTGTCTGACAGTCCATCTGTCAGCGGCCTCATTAACGCTCCGTCACCTTTGCACCGTCAGCTGAGGGAGGAAACGCACGCATCTTTCAGTGACAGTCACACTTGAGCATCACATCTCTGGTCGGAGGACCAAGTCATCGACAGCAGGAGGTGACGGCTTCTTTCTTCCCACACAAACACATTACCCACCTTTGGCTGCTTGGCGTACTTTCCTGTCCTGGTGTCCCTGATGGTGCTGATGTCCAGAGTCTCAACCTCCTAAAAGACAGAGGGAAGTCAAAAGATTAGAGTTGTTACAAAGAGTGTGCAAGACATGAAGGATTCAAAGGATAGGCAGCAGTTACGGTGCAATAAATTCTTAGTTTTAATGCCGTGATTAATCTATTCACAGAATACATTCATTCAGACACGCTCATCACTCATATATACTGAGGTAACAAACATAAATATATAAAGTCTAACAAATAAACTATCACCAGTATTCTGGAAAAGATTAAATGCAGAGTTTAGCGGTAATGCTAGATTTATTTGTAAAATGGGAGAAAACTGACATAAAAAAGGTTTCTCATTGTTCTCACATACATGGCATGAGAAAAACAGGAGCCATTACATCGGCTCTGTAGACTGCTGGATTCACTAACCCTCTGAACCCCAAAAAGATTCTGTACGTGTTTTGCTTCAGTAACATTTTTATTCACTTTGGGTTCATTTTTCATGCCAATGTAAAGTCCTGCACCTCTATAAAATGGAGAGAAATTCTTCTGTGAAGCATGACACATTTATATTGCAAGAAATCATAAAAAGGGAATAAGCAAGAGTTGAATTTCTTTGATTATTAGTTTTACAGCAATTAAAAAAACATTGAATCAACATGTGTAACATTTTACCAAGTGCCACCTTTACTTGAAAAAAAAAGGTGACTCCACAGACTAAATTTTGCTGCTTATATTTTTAACGTGTCTCCTGTCTGCTCTGTCTAAACACAGTCTGCAGTTCAGCAAAACATTCTCTGAATTTTTGTCACATGACAGCTGAGCTACTAATGACTTCTTAGTTGTGCATGGAAACAGATTTTTTTGATTTTTACAGGATCTGCTTTGAACACATGTTTTATTTTGGGGGATTTTTAAAAAAATGAAGCATGTAGTATAAAGTAATATCGATAAAATATCAACATTTTAAGCTTAGATTTGGTTATTTTTCTACATGTCACACATGATGAGCAAAAATCTGAGGACTCTTTCTGTTTTTACAGTTTCTGGCTCTAATAAATGCTGAAATTTGGGTGATATTTTTAAAAACAAAACACTTTTTGAACCAGCCAGCAGGGTTTTGTTGGGTTTAGAGAGTTCAAATAAAAGACTATCCATTCATGATTGGAAAGGCAGGTCAGCTCTGTTCTGGCAGCACTTGTTCTCAGCCAGTTTAAAGGAAATCAAGACTGAGTCCTCAGATAATTCAGCTGTCACCAAAAAAGTGAATGGATAATGTATTTCAGCTGTTTTATATCTATTATTTATTGCCATTTGCTTCTTATGTAAGAAACAGCGAGCACAAACGCTGACAGAACAAAAGTCTGCTTTTGGACGCGCAGTACAAAGAAGAAAACTTGAATAAAGGCCTTTGGAGAAATTAATTCCCCAGGCTAAAAGCTTATGGTCTGTCTAGCCTCTCTCCTCCTTCCATTAAGTCCTCTTTTATTTATCTTTTATCAAACTCCCCTGCTTCTTTAGACACAAAACACAACCAGTGACATATAAACTCTGCGTGAGACTGAGAGAACCAAGAACTCTGCACACATAAACCCTTGTCTTAGAGGTGTCATATTTGCATGTTTGTTGCACACACACAAGAACGCATGCACATAAAAATAAAGAAAAAGGGAGAAAAGGTTGTTCTAAGCAAGGGCGAACAGCACATTTAACATGGGCACAGTTGCTCTGAAGTCGAGCTGAGAGAGTGAGACAAAAATGGGAGGCTGGACAGGAGGTGGTCATAAACGGAGCCATAAACACAGCGGAGGATATGTGCATCCTCCTGTGTAAATATTTGTTTAGCCCCACACTCATTACCTAAGCTTTCTTACTTCATCTGTGTCACTCTGCTTCTTTATCTCCTCATCCTTTCTCTGGCTCTGTGTGGCTTTGCTTTGGCATTCATGCATTTTTATCTCTTTTATGCAGAATTGACCATTTTTCTTAAATCGAAGTTTAGATCTCTCCTTTAGTTATTCTTTATCTGATCCTGTGACAGTTCTCAAATATCTTCTTGTCCTTGTTTTTCTAAGTTCTACATACATTTTCTCACCAAAAACAACAACAAAGACACACGCATTGAGTCACTATCTCTCCTGAAAGTATAGAAACTAATGTCTTCCTCATTCCTCTTTCATTATTTCACTCTGTCTGTGATGTCACTGCTCCTGCAGGCTGTCTGCTCCCCTGAGATTGGTTGTGAGTAATAAAGGTCAGAAGTGTTGGACCAATTGGATTAAACTCTGTCTCAAACTTTGTCCTCTGATTGGCCTGTGGAGAATAACTAACTTCCTGGGGGAATAAACCACTTCTGGGTCTGTAGGACACACACAGACACACACTCACACACACTTTTGCGCACATGCACACGCCTCCTCTCCCACAGGCCATGGTTTCATTCTGCCATCGCCATAGTGACTCCTTGGAGACCACAGTAATGAGACTACAATTTTGTCTGCAGCCTGTGTACACGTCTTTAACATTTTATTACCGGCTAGCAATGTAAAACACACACTCAAGACTCGTAATATGCACACAGGCATATCCTCGATTTGCAGGTCCTGACTTGTGAAACATCCTGACCTGTTGAGCAAGACAGGGTGTGTATGTGTGAGTGTGTAGGTGTGCGCGCGTGTGTGTGTGTGTGTTTGTGGAAAAAGCCTTGCAAGTCGGCGCACATTACATTACATGCATGTGACACAGAAGCGGTTCTTTGCGAGCAAATGTTCACTGAAGATGAGTGCAAATGTGTCGGCATGTGATCAGGAGAAGTGTGCGAAGTGAAATGTGTGTGTTTTGGCACATAGCTGTGTAGCCGAGTGCATGACGTGGTGCGTGTGTCCGTGTGAAGGTCGGTCATCTCTGAGAGCACATTCCTAGCATATTCCAGCCTTCTGCTCAGTTAGCATGTGTGTATGTGTGTGTGTCGGTGTGTAATATTTAGCTAGTAATAGCAGCTGTAGCGCTCCATTCATCTCTCCGCGCACTAAGACCAAACACAGCTCGCTCTATTCATCACTGCAGACTCAGCTGCAGGCTCATTACTGCTCCAAATGAGTCTGGGTGAGAGTTTTCCAGGAGTCATGTTGTGATAAAGTGCCATAATTTACTTTAATCTACTGTTTTTGCTCGACTGCTAGACTGAGGAACTTTTTCTCCTAGCTGTGCTTTGTGTATTTCTGCCTCAGTTAGTGATTTCCTACATCTCCCAGAATGCACTCCCACACCTTTTCTTTTGAATTTCATACACTTCTCGTCTGTGGTTTACCTGGGCAGATAGCTGACAGAGCTTTTTCCAGCTCAAAAAAGCAGAGTCGCATCCTTTACTCAGAACTTACTGAGTTTTGCTGGACTGCATACTGATCTATTGAGCCCCTTTGATTCAACGAAAATGGTACAGAAACAATTAGAGAAGCACTAATCTGATGTACGGCTGCCAAATCATAGTGTATACAGACATATAGAGTCTAATGGAAATGTGATCCATTTATTTGGTTAGCCATAATGTAAACTAGTGTAAAGACTCTGCTAAAAGCACTTTACGATGAGTGTTTCCTCGACTGTTTTCCACTGTTGGCTTAAAACCTCAATTTTTCAGCCAATGTGAACAAGAAATCCTTCAAGAGCTCAGAAAAAAACTCAGATTTGACCATCTGCAGTTCGATGGCAGCTGGGAAAACACCACATGCAGATGAACATTATGTGATATGACAGAAAACATAAGAGGAATTACTCAACAGTCCAACCGTTGTATCCAAGGATAATAATGAACTTTGAGTTTTGGTGTCATAAAGACATTCCCTGCTAAGTTGGCAGACACATTTTGCATTGAAATGAATTACAAAAATATAAGATCAGCATTGAAGAGTATGTGTTTAATGGTATTAAAATGTGTGTTACCTGGAAATTCTGCTCAGTAAAAATAAAAAATAAGCAGATGGAAATGACTTATTCCATGAAACGACAAATTAAAGAGGATGTTTACATGCACACTTTCAGATTTGATTTTACTCAAGATATATGCATTCATATGGAACTACTTTCTGATGGTTTGCAGCAGCGCATGCACCTTGCAGACGCCACAGCATCAAGTAAATTTGCTATTTTGGAATGTACCAAATTACCAGTGGAGGATAAAAACCGAATTTGCAGCTGCACAAATGATGCTGCATTTGCTGGATTTAGCTCGTCCATCTTATCTTATCAGCAGCTGAAGACCAGAGAAAGAATTCAGTTTATACAGACTTTGTAACATTGTTTTAGCATTTGTTAATACTTATATTCTCTTGAATTCTTCTAATTCATAGCTTAGCACTGTAGTTAGCAGATTAGCTTCTTAACAGCATCCTAAAACTATGATGTTGCACATGAGGATACTGCAAAAATCCTGATCGCAAATATGATACTAGTGCAAACGTAAATGCATAAATCAATGCTAAATTACACCTCAACAAGCAGATATATTAAAAGGATTGTAGTAGTCGTTGTATAATCATAGCCTAATCATAATACTACTCAAATACAACATCAGAGACAAAGAATATTATACTTAGCCATGAGGTAATGCCAGAAAACATGGCAGAAGCTAACCTTGTTGCAGAGTCTGTGCCATTAGGTGCTGATTCGATATCTATCCGTGACCTTTTAAGGACAGGTTGGTCTTTAGAAATACTTTTCCCCAGTCAATCTCCTCAGTCAATCCTAAAGTAATCTGTTTAAATACGCTTACTTAAAATTAAATGAAGTGATCAATGCGAGTCTAGTGTCTATAGAGTACATGAAGCTACTCCCAGGACTTAATTAGCTTAGCACAACCATAGGAAACAGGGGAAACAGCTAACCAGGCTAAGCTTGATTTATATTTTTGCATTGAATCTACAGCGTAACCTGACATGAACCCTGCCCAGAAACGCAGCTACACCTGGACTCCAACAACTGTGATTGATCCGACTGGTATTAAACACAGTGTATTGATTTGCATGAAGATAATGCTACTGTAAAACTAAACGCGAGATATAATGGGCTGTAAATGCACAGTAGCTACCATTGCGGGTTGAGACTCAATGGGTTTTGATATATTCATTCATTTTTGCAGTAGTTTTGGTAAAAGTAACAACATTTAGTAGCTTCAACTCCGACACTGACATCTTTTTTCAGCCTCCACTGTTTGGATTACAAAAAGAAACTCAGCAGTTCAATGATTCAACACAGAATAAATGAAGCTTAGCAGTGAAAAAATTGAGAGCTCGGTAAGAAACAGTATCTTGTTTGTTTAATCAGTACAAAACCTTGAGGGAAAAAAGAACGAGCTGATGTTTAATTTCTCCACAAAGTCACTGCTTATGGACAAAATACGACTCCTCAGTTTTACACTTGTGTGGATTAAATAAGAGAGTTATAACTTAGTGAGTGTTAGAGGTGGATTTTCAGACTATTTGCAAAAAACCAGGCGAGCTGCTTCCCATAATAGCAATAATGAACGGAGCAGGCTATAGCCAAACCCTTATGATGTTTCACTGTTTGTGTGAGGAGGTGATTTTGATCCGACAATAGTTATTAGGTCAGCCTATATTTAGGCACTAAAACAATTACAGCATGTTGATGTGTTGTGATTAGGGCCTCCTTCACTTACTCCTTTCCTTCCTTCATTTCTCTGATCGACTTTCCACTCCCCTGCCTCCCTCCTGCCCTGCCACCCTTCTCCATTCACTTTCTCAAGATTAGCAAAATACGAAAGGGCAGCCAAACAATCAGGAGAGCACCACTCCTTTTCCTGTGACGCCCATGTGTGTGCGTTTTGAAAAGATCACTGCTGCTAAATATGTCTCGAATGACCAATCACGGCTGCTATCAAATGGCACATGATGACGGCATGTAGGAAACCGATCCCCAGGAGCGCTCATACATACACGCCAACATGGACGCTGCCAGGACGGCATGCATCTCCACCCGCTGCCGCTTGGGCGCGACCCAGTGGGCCAATCAGTGTGCAGGACAGAGGGACTTGACAGAAGAAGACTTTAAAGGACAGAGAAACAACAGAGAACTACAACAAAGGGAACTTGAAGCTGTTTTATGGCTGCGATGGGAGAGTTGGCAAGGTGTTTAGAGAAAGAGAAGGAGGGGGACACTTAATAGCCCTGTGAAGCATGGGACAGCTCTATAACTCTGTCTCTGCTCTCATTATATATCAGTTGGATCTCACTCTTTCTTTCCTACTCAGTTGTTTCATATTTCTGTAATCTGAAGCAGGAGAATTAGAGTATGTCAACATTTGCATTTCAGCAACTTAGCCGTCCATCCGTTGCAGAGTGATTTATAACGTGTGTGTGATCTACAGAGGAGAAAAGATGCTGAATCGATGGGAAAATTACGAGAGGCGCAAACAGTAAAACATGAAAGAGAAGCGAAGTCGGTCCCAAACGCACGAGGACAGAAAACATCATCGTTTATGAGGCGAGAAGCAAGACGAACGTCAATAAAGTGAAAACGCACATAAACAACGCAGTCGGACTAAATGTCTCAGAGCGCAGATAAATACAGGCTGAGCTGGACCAAACACACACACATACACACAAAAATAAAAAAAAAATCCCACAAATCTAAAATAGTTGCAGTAATCATAAATCTCTCACAAAACATAAACACACATGGATCAGCGAGGGTGAACTTACAACACAAACCCGCATGGGTAACCGCCTGCAGCCCACTAACACACACACATTCACTCACACAGACACACACACAGACAGACACACTGGAAGACAAAACAGCAGTAGACAGAGTTTGTATGATTTTGTTTTCCAAAATCAGAGGAGAAGATTTATAGTCCTCTCATGCCTATATGCTAATTATAAAGCTATGATCAACATAGAACTAGCTTAGCTTAGCATAAACACTGGAAGCAGCACCTGCTAATTGGCTGCTCTGACATCACAGTGAGGAAGTCGCTGCACCCAAGAAATAATGGAATTTTTACACTTTTTTAACTTCTGTATGAACAAGGGATGCAATTTTTTTTAACAAATTTCTTTGCCCACACAAATGATTGGTGCGTCTGCTACTGTCTAGACTGTGGCTGAGGTCAGTGTTATACTTTCCACGCTGAAATTTCTGCATCTGCCCAAGTCCACAAGAGAGCAGATGTCCGCGGGCAGCCCCAAATTTGTGTCCATGCAACTACTACTCTACATGGGCGACAGTAAGCGTGCTCAGAAATACTGTTCATGCAAAGAATATGCAAATGCTCAGTGCATATGCAACCGATTTCTTCCAGTGGACTCCAAGCAAACTATCAAGCAGCACAGTAATAACTATGCATGTGCAGTTTTCCAAGTTATCCATGTGCATGTTTGTAAAGGTGTATAGTCAAGGCTTAGTGTCAGTACAAGGTCTATACAGTCAGTGCATTGGCTAAAAGATGCTTAAAAATGTCTCTTTATGCTCCGTTAACTTAATTATCCTACAATGAAGTGGTATCTATCGTCTCTATACCAACTTAGCATATTTCCCAAAATGTCAACCTATAAATTTAAATGACATTTCAGGTTGTTACAACTTAAGTTATTCCAGTTACGATCATATTCTCCAAATAGTTTAATAGAGCTAAAAAAAAAAATGCTAACCTGGCTACCACAGTTGGGTGATTAAAAAAGCGTCTATTGCTGGTTGGGGTTTTTTTGTATCTCTCGCCAACACTGCTAGGAGGTAACACAGCACCTTACATGCTGAAAATACGTTAACAGAGGAGTGTAGTAAACTCTTGGTGAACTCCAGATTGATTGTATTCTGCAGGGTACAGCCAACAACAACTGTTCCTCCCTCGCATGTTTTGATTGCACCAAGAGGAGGGACTGCGTTCAGGCATGTCTGTTGTCAACGTGTTTGTGAGACAGAGAGAGAGAAAATGCTTTATTTCAATTGATATCAATAATTATTGATCTTTTTTTAATGATTCATTCTTACTAAAGTCTGAGATTGTTTTCTTTATGCGGTATTGAACATTCTATCAAACAGTTTTCTTATTGCTATTGATTAGGAGTCTATCGTCTGTACATCCTGCTAACCTTAATCATCCAGACTTATGCTGTGGTCAATGCTGACGTTGTAGACGGCCACAATAAATAAGGTAATGTATGTGAAACACTGATCTGACACCATCAGACTATTTTCAAATATATCGGCAATCGGTGGCTGCTTGAGTGATGATGGCCGGTTGGACAATTTTAATTTTAATCAATCCAGCAATGCCCTGCAGAGCAATAAAAAGGAGTAAGATGATTTCACAGGTAATAAAGACTCTAGCAATTCAGCTGGATTATCGTAAATCTATGTTACCGTATTGACAGGTTAAACAGAGAGTGAGCACACCCAAATTTCACCAACTACAGCAAGAAAGAAAGCTGATTGATTTTACTGATCGCCTCTGTTTACCAGTGTGGTTAACCTTCAGGTTTGTTTACCTCGTGTTTCTCACCTCAATTTACTTCTACTTCTCAATGATGTCATGATCCCACATCTTAGCAATTAACTATGTAAACACAACGTTAATATTAACAAGGTTCGAGCTGTAATAAACTGAATTTGTACACGTGTACACGCTCTCACACAGAAACACATACATTGTGGAGGAAGCATCTGCACCGATAGTGGATCCGATACCATGTGGTGTCTCAGTTCTCCATGAAGTGAAGATTTCGACTCAGTACATGATGAAGCAGTAAGATGCAATTTAAAGTGTGTGCTAATAGAAACTGGCAGTTGGAGCTGTGCGTACGATTGTGTGTAAGTTAGCAGCACGGTCCAAGGTTCAAGTTCAATCAGCCATAAAGTGTGAAAAATTAATTTTCTTTACTGTGTGCAAGTGTGTTAGTAGTACACTTGGTGCGTATGTGTAGTTATATTTTTGTCTGTATATGAGTACGTGTGTCTCAGTACATCTGAAGTACATGTGAGTTGAAATGAAGACTGATCCGCCATGTGCGCTGACAGATAATGTCAACAGACAGTAGAACATGTGACAGAGCAGATTAAAGAAACCAAAAGAGAGGAGAAACAGGGAGGAAGCTGTCACATTATCAACTGACACACTCAACTTCCCCTTCGAACCACCATGCGTGCGCGAGAATGACCAAGAGCGTGTTATGTAAACCTCTTGTTCCGACTTAATTCCTTGTGGATGTTTGACTTGAGCTGAGGAGATAATCTCTATTAGATCTCCACCTATACCTGCCAACAATCACTCCAACAGCGATTCAGCCGGCTCATTTACGCACTCACAGCTGTACATTTGAGACTTTTAATAGACTTCCAAGCCTGCCATAAACACACACGTGCACTCACACTCGATATTAGCCATTCAGACTAATTAAAACGTAGCGCTGAGACAGTTCTCATCATGAAAAACAAATCAGAAGAACTGACAATAAAGATGTAATAAGAACCGTAGTAATAGCCTTACTTAAACCCTAACTTCTGTCATTTTTGATTTACGTGGTTTAGAATCACTTTCACACCTCAAGGCTGTTTGTTAAAATCATTTTCTTTGTAATACTTGACACACTAAAGTTCGTTTTTGTTTGTGGTTTTTTTTGTGTGTTTGTCCCAGCCTTCAGTTCGGTGAAGGTATGTGAAATCAGTTTCACACCAGGCTAATATGGAGTTCTGTGGTGACTCAGTTGCATCCCTGAGGGCAAATGTCTAAAGGAATAGGTGCTACTGACGTGACCTGTACACTTTATGGAAAGAAGGGAGAGGATGAAGAAATAATAGGAAGAAAAGTGAATTTAAAAAAAGGGGGAAATTTGGAGATGTAGGAGGAGGAGTAGGAGGGGGCAATCAAATTCCCCAGAACCCCCATATCCTCGTCTGAGCAACTTCCTGCCCACTTTCCCACGCCGAGAGAGAGAATGAGAGGGATTAGAAGTGTTGTTGCAAGAAATTAAGGGGAAAAACTCTGGAGACAAGGGACCACGTGAGAAAACTGATGCATTGATGAAAAGAACGGGAAGATGGGAACAGAGGGAGGAGAGGAAGGAAAAAATGGTGACGTGAAAGGGGTAGAAAAATGTAGATAACAAAGGTGGAAGGCAAAAAGCAAGAGAAAAAAGGGAGAGGGAGGAAACATTCAGTTTACATTAGGGGAGTAACTTTTGCCTCATCTCTCTGACGGCGACCAGCTGCCCAAAGACAGAGAGACATGGGGAAGGGAAACAGGGCAGACGAAGATGAACTGAAGGTGGATTAGTGGCGTAGAAACAGAGCAACAGCCAAAGTGTAAAATAAAGGGTAGCCAAAGTAAAACAGAAGACCGGGAGGATTAACCGCTGTGCCAGGTGCAGCTCAATTCATCCCACCGTGGCAGGTGAGGCTGCGCTCTGCCAGGATTAGCCTGACAGCACTAAATCCAACGCTCCTGTTTGTTTACTGGAAACTACATTTTGGCTGACAAATCATCTGAGCTGGCAGTAAAAGTGAGGAGAATACCTGCAGAAATATTCCTAAAGGAAACAAGGTGCCATGAATGATGTCTGCCCCGTTTGGCTTTGCGGTGGAAACTTTGCTGGTCTTTAAAACCACATGAATCATCAAATTCCACTATAGTCTTTGTTTCCTTGATCTATTCTGTGTAACCCAGATAATAGCTTTCCAGTGAGGCAAATGTTAGATGGAAATTTGATTGACAAGAATACCTCAGATGCAGTGTAAGCACTTCTGAAGAAAAACAAAAACTGCAGGACATTCCGAGGTAAAAACATTTTTAAAAAGGAACTAAAACTGAAATGGTGACTGAAGTTGAAACTTCAGAACACTGTTGAATTTTACCTCCCAGTTCTCAAGGCCTCTTCAGCTGGTCTGACCACACTGGTATGCAAAACAGGCTGCCAATTTATTAGAATACTCTACCCAAAAAATTACAGATGTAGGGAAAGCTTAAACAAATGCAGATGCTATTCAACTACCCTTCACCCTCACCCTAACTGGTTGAGGTAGATGGTCACCTTCCCTGAGCCTGGTTCTGCCAGAGGTTTTGTCCTGCTAACAGGGAGTTCTTGCTCAAAAGGAAATTGCTGAATTTGTTTGGTTTCTCTCTATTATACTACACTATAATTACCATTTTAAGTAACCTGATGGTACATATCTACAGGGGTGTTTTTTAATGCAAAGTGTCGCACTTGATGGTAATGACACAACAGAGGACTGATGGATGTTCTACAAAAGGAAACTCATACCCTCGTGCAATCATGCAAACACTGGTTGCATCTGACTGGATGAATGCTTCACTCGTAAGTTAGCTGCTCCTGGATTTCAAACTGGAACAGCATTTGAAAACTTTCTTTTAAATTACAAAAATACCTCACCAGAAGGTGGTTCTAAAAAAAACAGCTGAGGTGAGAAATAAGCCATGCAGTTTGCTGAATCAGTCTTCACTTTGGATCAACAACAGTTAGTTTAAACATTTCTGAGGAGTTTCCAGAAGCAATGAGTGGTGGTTGGATACCGTTGATTTGTATTAAGCAGGCTAAAGCTTAACTTTATGCAAATTGGGAGTGGATAATGTTACGCCACGTCTCTCGAAACACAACAACACACTGCTACAAAGAGCATGAAACTGAAAGCACAAAAATGACGGCTCCTGTGGACACATACCATAAGTGGGCTCATGTTGCAAATTGGCGCTATATAAATAAACATGAATTAAATCAAACTGAACTGAACTACATAATGACTTAAAAAACAAAAAGATGTCTCACATAGCAAAATAAATCATTTAGTAGTAACCAGAAGGAATCTGGTCTTCACAGTCCCCAATTCTCAAATGCAGCCTCTTTCTTCTGCAACAGTTTTCTCCAGTTTGATAATCATTTATAGGCCACCTATATCAGAGAATAGTTTCTAAGAGCAAAAATCAAGCAGAGAAACTTTCCTTGAATGGTCCATTGACATTTTGAGAACTTTTTGATGCTATTTCGAGCAGCTACAGCTTCTGCCCACTGATAATAGGAAAAGGCAACAAACTTTTATTTACTTGTTGATGTGGGATGATTAACAGCTCTAGTTTAACATCCACTACAATCTTTATAGAGAACTCTTTAACCCCTCTCCTTGCTCTGTCTCCACCTTGCTGTTCCTTTAACCCCAGCAGCCAACACATCTGCTTAATACCCCGAATGTTTAATTTAGGTTGCAAATGTAAAAGAGGAGGAAAAGTTTGGCCAGAGGGCAGAAAAAAGGACACACAGCAGGATTAGCAGGAAGTTGCGAGCATATGTTTAAACAGATGTGTGGATTTGGGATGCGCATGTGGATCTCGTGTAACCCGCGGCCACCGGCATGCACTTTGCGTTCAGCATTTAACCTCAGCTAGACTCAACCCACCGACCCGCAGTGAGAACATGATGGGGAACCAAAGTGGATGCCAGGAGTTTTTCAGAGTTACGGCAGGTCCAGAACTGAATTTTACTGCTTGGAATTTGAAGATGACTACAAAGTGAGAAAGTGTTTTATCTGGATAGTGTGAAATAAAGATTATATGCTCAGGAACCTGCGGCAAGTTTTAATCAAATGGGTTTCTGTTGTTGTCAAGTACATCTAAATTGAGCTTCTTCTGGAGCGTCTGGTAAACTGTGCACGTTTTCATTAAAGCTACAGCTTAGAATAAACCTCTCTCTGGACTGTATAGATTAGCAGTGAAGTGTTCAATCAAACTGTGTTACACTAACACTCAATGTGGCCTGTATGTTATGTGTCATTGCTCTATGCCTGCAGAACACCCAAGAAATAATAACTGATATAAACCCTTTGAGTGTTTTCTGTTCCGCAAGCAAAAATATTAATGTTACTGATGTTTTATCTCAAAGATTGGACAGGTCTGAAGAGTTGGGAAACGAAAAGACAGAAAGAAAGAAGTGCAGTGAGTAAAAAAGAAAGAAAAACAGTGCAGACCGGTGCGCGGTGGGGTGTGTCTACCCGCAGCTACTGCGTGCAAATGAGTGTGTGTTTGCATCTGTCAGCAACAGTTGGTTGTTATCGCCACTGACTCAGGAATTATGGGAAATTCTGTGCTGCGATTGCACACACACAAAAAAATCAGAGGTCTTGTAAGCTGAACCTCCAAACATAGTGCAAAGATGGCAAAAGGGAGATAACAAAGGATGGAGAAAGGACGCAAAGGAAAAGAGAGATGTAAAAGATTACTGTAAAGGGATGGAGAGAGAAAATATCAGCAGTTCTCAAGAAAAGCTGTCAGCTCAGAGACAGAGACAAATGAGAGGCTGGAAAAACTGAGGACAATATGGAGATATTTTAATGAAAATGTTAAACAAAGTGACGCTTAAGAGGAAGGTGACACGAAACAGATGGCGATAAGACGGGATGAGGCGCAATACCTGGAGAAAAGGTGAAAGGACGTATATAAAGATGGTTATACAAATGGGGAAAGAATGACATAAAGCAGAATCCGAGGAGAAAAGTCGTGAAACAAGCGCAAAAGAGAAGGTGAGAAGGAGACAGGCGATGTAAATAAAGTCACCGAAGAATGAAAAGAGGCTATTAGAAAGATGACGGATGGAGCAAGAGGAAAGGCTGGAACATGCTTCTGCAGGCTGAATGTAAGCTAACATTCAAGAGGTTTGGTTGGAGATTCTGCAAACATTTACACATTTTTTCCAATGAACTTCCACAACACATCTCGACAAGACTTGGATCAATCAGCTACAAGTCCCACATAATATTGATATTTGGGAAGACAGTAGTTCAAATCCTTTGCGATGTAGGTGTCTTTAGAAAACCTTAACTGCAGCCAAATTGAGAGACAACACAACAGATTTCTGCTTTGATTTGGCTCAAGACTGCTCCTCAGGGTAGCCCCACTGCATATTTACTGCACGACTAACTCAAAAACTAATAACAAAACATTCGAAATCCCTAAAAATGAACAGGACATCTTATAAGGTTGTGATAGAAAACACACAAAGTGATCAAAGATGCATTGTATTTAAAGCATTTACGATTTCTGATATTATTGTGCAGCTGGATGTTGGGTTGTTGTTTCAGAAGTCAGAGCCGAGTCCTTGTAAACTCACATCCACAAGGTTTGAGTTTTTAATGCACGTGTGCCTGTCCTAAATAAAATGCAATGTCACCTTTATGGTACAACTTATCCTCTTTTCTCAACTTGTTCGAAAAGTGCTTTTGACATTTTTGGGCTGCAAACTTGTGGGTGTCCTTGCATGCCTTTGCTGAGATTCTAAAAATGACTTTGGTGAGTGTGATCCAGTTCCACTCACTGACCATGAGCACTCTGATTATACAAAGCAGACACAATACGTCTTGATCAGACCCAGCTGGAAAGAATCCATGACATAAAGTTCTAGATGTATTTGGTTTAAAACTCTTGACATGAACAACGATAAGAGGAGCAGAGCGGCAAAAATAAAAACTGCACTGGAGATGCAATATTTTGGGTGCCTCTATTCAGAGAAATGGGTTCCATCCAGAATACCCTTGTCATCTGTGTAAAAGCGTATTAACTGTTCTCATTAATAATCGCGGGATATCTGTGTTGCAGTGTCCTCTTTCTCTTCAGCTCTGCTTGGAAATCTCCTGGGGAGCCACAACGATCACTGAGCAGACTACACAGTCACTTTGAAATAGGACTTCTGGAAAGCCTCAGCTCGTTTCTATACATTCAGGTTCCTATTTTCAACTTAGAACAGCGCAAAGGCAAGTTTTTAATTTCTACTGTCCAGATTTTCTGAGCCAGATTTAAATCTGCATCAAGGCTGAAACTTAATACGGAGAGAAGCTGAACAAACAGACATCACCGCACTGGCTGCAGTTTGACTGACAAGTTATCGCTGGGAAGTGCAGTTCAAACACACCACAGTAATGACTGAAAATCAATTCGCAAAAAAAGCCACCATACACAACTTTTTGAACATAAAATGACAGAAATGAACTAACGTATTAGTCACTGTCAGTCCCTGACCTTGTTCATGTCTAAATACCCACATTTCCCTGTAATTAGCCTCAGTGGTCTGAATGGTTTGAGCCATATTTCATCTTTTGTGTGGCCATGACCCTCAGCGAGCTGCATTCCCGCTACTGAAATAAGAATAGTGGCCACAATCCAGTTCAGTCACGCCAACATCAACAAAGATGAAAAGCAGTAGTGAAAGAAAGCCAAACATTGCGGTACATACGGCAAATGAGGTGGCACTAGCACTACTGGAAGCTGCCTTGACTTAGAAATTGTTGCAGTGTTAAGATAAAATCTGACCCAACATTATGGAAATGAGTCATTTGAATAGAAGGATCCAAGTAAGAAAACAAATCAGCAAGTCAGCCTGAGAGATATTTTACCTAGATTTCTGCAATCACATTCATAGGGGTTCAGGAAGACTCAGTTCTATGTCTTATTTAATCCTGCTCTTTGTTTTAACCCACACCACAAAGGATCTGATATCTAAACAGCCTCTTATTTAGGGTTTAACATCTGGATAATAGAAAAAAAATCTGTCACTGCAAATAAAAACTGTTCTACATTAAAATAAACCAGTCCAAACCGTGATGAATGCTTTTAATGGGAACCTTTGGTTAAATGTTTTCTTTTCCACATAAAGTTGGCAGCAACCCACGTGACAGACATGTTTCTAGTAATGTCTCCAGTAATATCTCCACATTCTCAAATGTCAGCAAATAACTTGGTGACAGACTGATAGAACAACATTAACTCAAAAGAATTACATGCTATTTCAAAGTTGTTAAAGTTAGATTGTTTTGACTGCCGATAGAGATATCGCCAACAGGCCTTTTTAAAACCACAGAACCAGGGAGCATAAATATAAAATCCATCCATCTATCGATTATCTATACATCCTCTGTGGGGTCACGGGGGGCTGGAGCCTATTCCAGCCAACTCAGGCGAAGGCAGAGGACACCCTTGACAGGTTGCCTGTCTATCACAGGGCCACACATAGAGTCAGACAACCAAGCACACTCTCATTCACACCTATGGATAATTTAGAATAATCAAGTAACCTCAGCATGTTTTTGGATTGTGGGAGGAAGCTGGAGTACCCAGGGAAAACCCACGCTGCACAGGGAGAACATGCAAACTCCACACAGAAAGATCCCAGGCATCCTGAGGACGCGAACCGGGGATCTTCTAGCTGCTGTATGGCAACGCTGCTAACCACTGAGCCACCGTGAAGCCCAATAAATATAAAATCACCAATTAGTAATGACGTAAAGGCGACATCCAGTAAGTTTACATATCACAGTCTTTTTGTTGTTCCAGGAGGAGCACTGTGACATCTGATCTTTGAAAAATGTCAAAAATTTTATCAAGTAAGCAACAAATGGCTGAATTACTCAGTAACAGCAAAACACATTTAAATGTTTCACTCAGTTGGTGGTTAGGTTAAAATATTTGTAATGTAGGCACCTGGTTTTCACAAGGAAGGAAAGTGTGGGAGAAAAATGATGCTTCCTTTGGGCAATATCAACAGGAAAGGCTGCATAAATTTCCACTGCTACGCAGATGAAATCTTTATTTATCATGAAGCCATGACATCAAACTCTGAACACGTCTTAAAGACATAAAGGCGCAGATGACCTGTATTTTTTATATTCTAGATTCAAACAAAACTTGAGTTATTGTCTGTGGCCCTACAGACCTCAGAAACACACCAACTATGTTGCTACTCTGGATGGCACTGCTTTGGTGCCTCCAGCACTACTGTCAGTAACCTTGGAATAGTTTTGATGCAGATATGGCCTTTAACTCACACATGAACCAAGTTTCGACCCCGTTTCCATCTGGACAATATTGCCAAAATTAGGAACAACCAAGTTTTGCTCTGAACTAGGACATGGATTTGTTACTTCTTGGCTGGAAAAGCCTCAAGTTGATCCAAAATCCTGCAGCAGAACTGGCAAGTGAGATCCAGTTTCCAGCATATTAGCCTCTCTTTAGTGGCTCCTTGTAATATCCAGAATGGAATTTAAAATCCTTCTCCTCACATACCATTAATGACCAACTCCATCTTATCTTAAAGACCTCATAGTACCATATTATATCAACAGAGCACTTTGCTCTCAGAGTACAGGCTGACTTGTGGTTCTTAGAGTGTCCAAAAGTAGAATAGGAGGTAGAGCCTTCAGCTATCAGGCTTTTCTGATGTGGGACCAACTCTCAGGTTAGGTTCGGGAGGCAGACACCCTCTCTACTCTTAAGATTAATCTTAAAACTTTCCTTTTTGATAAACGTTATAGTTAGGGTTCAGGCGACCGTTAACCCTACCTTAGTTATGCTGCTGTAGGCCTGGACTGTGCAGCTACTCTCTTCTCTTTCCCTATAAATGCATTTATATGGCATTATTGCACGTCATTAACTTTGTGTCTGTTTGTTTTCTCTATCTTCTCCTCCCTGTATCTTCCTGCAGGTATCTCTGGCTGTGGAGCTGCACATCTCTCGTCTGAAGCTGGCCTCACCAACAGGTCCAGTGTTTATTGTCATTTTTGTTGTTTGTCGCTCATCTTTTCTCTTTATGCTTTCATCTAAGCCCAACCACTCCAGGCAGGTTCTATCGTAGGTTTCTTCCTATTACAAAACATCTTTTCCTCACTACAGGTGCCTAATGTTTGCTCTGTAAGGTCATAAAGTGTCCTAAGATGATCCATGTTGTGGATTGGCACTGTACAGATAAAACTGAATTGAACTGATGTCTCTGTTTGTGCAGTGTTGTGTGCTTTGATGCTTAATTTAAAACTTAATACATAGGTGCTACGCTCAATCAGTGTGCTGCTCATTTAAGGGTGACATTTATCACAGTATCTCTGATTTTCCTACATTTATCTAACTTCCTATGGCCAACTTACAGCTCTGCTACAACTTATTTGATGTCTGAACAATCCGTGTGTAGATCGGCTTTACCATCAAGATTCAATGACTGGCAGCCTGACTCTTTTCTAAACAGTGTCACAGTTGCACCTCAGGCAGCAAACGGCCTACTATCTCCATACCACACACACCACACACACATTGGCCTGTGCAGACACATGCACAAGTAAGACATCAGGATAAAATGAGTATTTAATTCTACCCGTTATGTGATTGCGTGAACACGTGCTGATGCACGTGCAGACAAGACGAGGTGACGTGAGCCCTGGCCCAGATTTGGACACACATGCAGATACAACGCAGCGATAATATTGGCCATCAACAGGTCATTCCATACATGCCTTTAGGATAAACAGACAGCCAGAAATAAAGACGCACAAGGTGTGTGTGTGTGTGTCAGAGAGAGAGAGAGAGAGAGAGAGAAAGAGAAAAACATAGAGAGAAATTGGGAAGGGGGAGGTGTGTGGCGTGAAATGTCATTTGATCCAAGAGGCCAAGCTGACATCACACAGATATGAATGTTTACAGTAGATGGGTAGATCGCAGAGAATAAAAAAGAAGCTATAGATCACAGTTAGGAGGTTTACTTTGTATGTAGGATTTGTTAATGGAAGCATTTACAGATGTCTCAAGATTGATACAATCTGACTGCTATTAAAATCGAACACAACCCTAATCTAAATCTCAAAGCCTTCCATCCTGCTGACTCGCCGCTTATTGCATTTGGCTAATTATGTCAGCTAAATGCCTAAAATGTAAAATCCAATATTACTAAACTAATGGCTTAAGCACAGCCGCAGAGATATGAGGGGAGGGATGGCTGATAGACGGATGGAGCTCAGATGAAGACCACAAACACAACAGGGAGAACAAGGGGGGAAAGGAGACAAAGAAGGCCAGGACAAATTGATGATACCCATTGTGGCTCGACTAATGGACGGGATAAAACCACAAGAACAGACACACAACGAGAGGAGGAGGAAGCAGCAATTTAGAAACTCAAATATGTGAGATGAGAGGGGTTGTAGCTATGTAGTGGTGTAAAAGTACATAAAAAGGGGTGTAATATCCATGTTAGCACTTATGTTGGCACATAAAGAATCCATTGCGGTTTACTTTAGAGTGGCCCATTTGTATCTGATCATGTCTGACTTCATGAGCACTTTGCAAAATGGGCGACAGTCCATTTGGCCTACTTTGAGACCAGCCAGTGTGTGCATTTTGTGTGTCTTACCAGGTTGGACCCTCCAGTCCAGTAGAGGAAGAATCCATCTGGGTCAACTTTCAGGGTTACCAGTGTGGGGGGCCCGCTGTTGGGCTCCTAGGTGACAACAGAAATAGAGATGTTAGAAGGACAAACACACACAATATAATCAGTAGCACACACACACCTACATCGCACAGTGGCAAGAAGAGATAAGGACAGCTTAGATTTTAAAACCAACACTGAGTGTGCTTTTCACTCTTAAGGGATACTTTTGTTTTGTTAAAGCTACACTGTAAAAAATCCTGTGAAATAACTGTAATTTCAGGCAGCTGGGGCGCCAAAGACTACCGTAAAATAAGCACATCATGAAAAACAGTAATTTCTCATCATCAAAGCAGACTTTCTAGCCTTAAATTTCCATGTGTAGAAACAATTACATTACCTACAAATATGGTTACGTAATGTTTGTGCTTGATACTGCAGTAACATGCCATTATCAGCTGATTATTATGATATAATTTTATGTAAAAATCTTGTTTAAAAAAAGAAAAAAGGCCAAAATACTACGGTATAACTAGTAATTTAGTCCGATTTTTATATGTAATTTTACAAAAAATCTCTTGTATGTTTGACAGAATGCTAATCTTAAAAATTACTTAGTTTATCTTTGGAAAATATAAAACCACGATTATTAACCAAAAAGGTAATTTTAGATGATAACGTGTAATTTGAGTTTTAACACAGAACTTGTTCATGTCATGGAGCGCATTTTTTGACGTATAAATTCAGTCTATTCTTGTAATTTCACTAATATTTTTGTGCATTCCCAAAATGCTGAAAAAAATGTAAAAAATTCTGTTAAATCAAACAATATTTTTACAGTAGAAGGTCTTATTTTTATGATTTTTGCCTGCAGTTCTGTTGTGCGAGATAAGAGTGGTACAATTATGTTACAATCGGGCAAAAAAAGCACGAGAGTTTAGATGATTACAGGTTTTACAAAAGCATTGTGGCCAGATTATCTAAACCTCTTCATTTAGAGGTATAACTAAAACTGAGTGCACGCAAATTGTCAGTATAATCTCTCACTGGACAGATAAACTGTACAACTACACAGTACATTATGTCAAAATCAAACCAGGAATAAGTCTGAAGAGGTAAGGGATGTATACTACAGATATTTTGGATAAAAATGGGTTATTGGTTTATCCCAACATAAGTTTGACTAAAGCATTCCTAATTGTCAGACTGCTTCCACATCTCAAACCCAGGATTTCTAATCTGGTCCACTGCATACCTGATATCCCTATCACTAAACTACTGTTGAACGCTTCACTAACATAAGGTAATTGGCACGCTTGAAGGATAATCATTACAGTAAACCATTTGAAAATGCAGAAGCACTGTGGATTTTGACACAGCAGAAAGAGAAATCATAAATGAAGGATTGTAACTTTGTAAATTCTATCTGCTTTACAGTTGCATTAGCGTATCCCTTAGTAAAGCAGATAGAAAGATGAAGTAGGCTTTATCTATTTGACTTCTTGGAAAAGTGATACTACCAACAGAAATATGGTCAAAGTTAACAAAAATAAGACCCTTATTGTATAAAACCATCATTTGGTGTCAATTTGGTGAAGCAGTTATTACACTCAGGTCCAAAATCTATATAGAAGCATGATGTGGAACAAGTCCTGTATAGCTGCCGTTTTGTCGTGTTTTGCCGTTATAGCTTTTTAGACAGACAGAAAGACAAACAGGGACATTGAGTGTTGGTGTCGCATGTTGTGCAACAGCTGTCTGGACGCTGAAAAACCACACGCTTCGGCCAGCATGAAGATCTCATTCATGTGCAGCATAATGATGGCACAGGAGCCTGAATCAACATGTCATTAGCATCATCATTACGGGGTCATACGCAAGATAGCATGACCACGCACACATACACGCAGCTTCTGGCTCTGTAATTACAGTCTGGTCCGACAGACTAACATACAGTCCAGACTTCCTGGGAAACAGCGATGATGATCCAGATTGTTATTAAAGTGACAGATGACTCATGGACATCTGTCGTCATGAGCATCCATCTCAGCATCATCATCAGCATCAGATGGGAAAGGAGAGAAAGTACTTCCCGGCAACTGAACTTTCCCACCGACATACGATCAGAGAGGAGGCAGTTTTACAAGAACGCAACACACACAAACAACTAACCAGTGACCACATACAGAAGGTATTTTGTAACGTGGGGGGCGGACAAATAAAATGGCTTCCATGTGATTACAAAAAAGCAGACATTTGAACAGTCAGACTGAAATTCTGCATAACAAACAGAATCCCCACATGAAATAATTAATGCAAGTCTATTTCACAATGAACCGGGACCCCAACACATGTATATTCATAAGACTCATGCCCTAAATGGAGAGACACTTCATTAGCAGTTAAAAAAACATGTAGAAAACACTTAGCAATACACCTGGAAAGACAATGCTAACTCTTTTCATTGATAAGCTAATTAAAACTTGAGCTAATGTCTAAGGAAGACGATGACTTTTGTGTATTTTGTTAAAATAGACAAACAGATATATTATGAGATGTACTATGTGATGTACTGATTCATTTCTTTAGCTCACTACAGAGCCAAGCTAGCCACTTCTTCTAATTTAGTTTTTATGCTAAGCTAAAAAGTAGCTAGTTACGCTAAATTGCCAAACTGCTGCTTAAAAGTCTCAATTCCTGAATGTTATGTAAGGTACTTTTCAAGTCTGTTGTATAATTAAACAGATGTATTATGCAGCACATTATATTTTTGTTACCTTTTATAAAGTCAAGCTGTTTCCACCATTGCACTATGCTAAGCTAAAGATGTAGCTACACATGCTACATTGAGCAAACTTTCAGTAAAAACCAAAATAACTATATTTCCTAAAATGTGAAATTGGTCCTTAAAGATGTCTCATTCCCCAAAGGCTAACTTAGCTACATTTTCAAGTCAATTAAACAGATAAATTATGTGATATATTATATTTTTGTTACTTTTGTACACAGCTGTTTCTCCAGTTTCATTCTTTACGCTAAACTAAAGATGTAGGTACTCACGCTATGTAGAGCAAAAAAAAGTAAATTTTGAAAAATGTCAGATTATACTTTAAAGATGTCTTATTTCCTAAATATTAAGTTAGACAAGTTTAATTAGATAAATACATATATTTTCACTTTTTTGTTAGTTTTCTACAGAGCCAAGCTAGTTATTTCGCCTACTTCAGTTGTTGTGTTAAGCTAACGATGTAGCTGCTCACGCTACATCGAGCAAACTTTCATTAAGAAGGCAAAAGGCACATTTCATGAAATGTCAATTGCTCCTTAAAGTCATCTCGTTCTCTCAATGCTGTTAGAAGATAAACATATATTATGTTACATATATTTTTCTTACCTTTTTACACAAGCAAGCCAGCCGTTTTCGTTATGCTAAGCAGAAGATGTAGCTACACATGCTACATCAAGCAAACTTTTAGCAAGAAAGCCAAAGAGCATATTTCCTTAAATGCCAAATTGTTCCTCAAAATTGTCTCATTCCATAAATGTTAAATTAGTCAAGATTTCAAGATACGCATATATTATGTGACATATTTTTGTTACCTTTCAACAAAGTCAAGCTAGCTGTTTCTCCAGTTTTCTTTATGCTAAGCGAAAGACGTAGCCACTCACACTACACTGAGCAAACTTTAAGCAAGAAAGCTAAAAACCTTATTTCCTAAAATGTCAAACTGTTCCTTAAAGTCACTCATTCCTTAACAAATGTACATAGCTATTACATTTTAAGCTAAACATACCTTGAGTTTAGGCTCCAGAGTCGGCTAACAGAGAGAGGGTGAGCAGGAGGGCAAAATGTTTGGATTGGGGGAAGGAAAAAGGGTTTGAGAACGAAAGGATAGAAGATAGGTGGGCAGGAGCAGAGTTAGGAAAAGAAAAAGAAACAAAATGTCAGAAGAAAAGGAAGAAGATCTGAAGCTGTGTCCAAAATCACACTCTATATCCACCATTTTATTTGAATGTTCAAAATCTGAGTGCATAAATTCACAATTACTTTACTGTTCACTACTAAACGAACCTCTAAATGTCCATTATATATGGAGAAGTGAACGACTGAGAAGGGGTTACTTTGGATCAGTCAAAAAGTCTTGTGTCTAATCCCATCATGAGGCCTTCATAAACAACAGTAGTCTCTTTAAAGTGTGCATCCTTACATTAGAGTTAGTGACTGTGAGGCAACTTCCCTCTGAAGCACTGACCAGCTGTGAATAATGTGCTGCTGAACTTGTGACCTGTGTTTACTCACTGGTCTGACTGGAAAGCTGTACAACCCCAATTTTACGCAGCGATTACCATCCTAGAGCTGTGACCTCATATCAGATGCTGTTCTCAGCTGTGACTGCCAGGATGCTGCAGATACTAACACTGGACAGCTCTTTCACTTGCAGCGACGCCTCAGCTTGCAAATTTGTGGCCACATGAAGTTATATTTGTTTATTGTTTGTATGCAAGTTCAGACTTTCTATTACCATCCTTACGAACTGAGCTTTTCTTTCTATTAAATGCAAACAGCAGAACGTTTGCAAATCCAAATGCCTTGCCTGGGCAATAAAGGCAAATGAGACAGTTGTTGCTATTTGCACACTCCATGTTGTGCATACTCCTCTTTCAAATTTAACTTCAACCCTCTGGCCCGAAGGCAGTTTCAAGAACAATTTCTTTTCTGTGGACTCATTTTTTACTGCAATATAAAGTCCAGCATCTCTTTGGAAACAGCAACAACAACGACTAGTAGTAGAAAAAACTCAATAATGCCATAAATCATTGAATAAGAAAAAGAAAAGTTACATTTTTGGATTATTTATTTTGCAAAAATACAGAAATACCTGGAATCCGCCAAGTGCACCCAGATGTTACCAGCTAAAAAGAACAAATAATGTTTCACATACTTAGATTTTTAACTTATTTCCATGCTTGTCATCTACTTGCTCTGTGTAAACACTTCCTGCAGTTCAGCCGAAAATCCCAGAATTTTTGTCACATGACTGTTGATCACAGCTGAGTCAGTCATGGCTTCTCTGTGGCGTAGAGGAGCAAAGAATTTTTTGTCTTTTTCATAATCTCATAAGTGTAGATAAGACGTTAAAAGAGTGATTTGGATGAAATAACTAAATTTTATGCTTAGATTTCCATAATTTTCCTAGTGGAACGATGCTTTAAAGATGACTACTTCATCAAGTGTCAGGAGTTTGAAAATTTAATGATTTTTTTTTTTACATTTTCCAGCTCCAAATAATGCTCTAATTTTGGCCATTTTTAAAAATATAACACACCTTTAAAACCTGCCAGTAGGTTTTGGGGTTCAGAGAGTTAAATCTCCTTTAAGGTTTTCCCAAACTAACCAGTCAAATCTGCTAATTTGACTGGTTAGTTACCCTGCTAAGCAAGTAAGCACTACTGCTGATTAATACATTTAAATTGATCTATATCTTAATAGTACTGTATTAGGGCTGCACAACTATAGAGAACACTCTAATCCCAATAATTCTGATCAATATTGATAACATATTTCTATTGCAGTTTTGCATTTAAATAAACTGAGTGCTGCATGTTTTCACTTCCATGTTGTTCTACATTCATGCTAATGTCCAAGTTGCACCACAAAAAAACTTAAAATAATCTTCACCTGAATTCAGTACATCTCCTGGAGGCAACATTTCAAACTATACCCAAAACGCCTCACTTGCTGAACATGTGCTTACAATTTACCGATGTTCCCTAAACGCCTCACATGCAGACTACAGTAGATGCTGCTAGTCAGCTGTCCAAAGGCCTCTAGACTCCATTCAGTCACTGCAGCGCAGCAGCTCATACAGGTGTGTGACCCATAAAGGTGAAAAAAGAACATTCTCATGTCATGTTAATGAAAGCTGAAAACAAGTGCTTTCATCTGCATGAGCAATTTTCCATTAGCAGAGTTTTCTATGAACAGTCAATATCGATAATGTTCATTTAATTGTCAGAAGCTTAATTCCTGACCATGATTAACATTCAATAATTGCGCAGCCCCACATTGCATACATATTGGTAGATGAAGATAATACACATAATTTTGCATCATCAAGAGTCAAGAGAAAACGTTAAGGATAGAAAACAAGGGAGAGAAAAACATCCATCAGGATAACAAGGTTCAAAAGGCTGTTCAGCAGTGACAGAGGACACAAATATCAACTTAACACATAAACCCCACGTAAACTCTATGATATTAAAAATGGTTTCAATGAGAGTTTGAGCCGTTCATACCCGGTCACTACCAACAACATGTCCGAGCTTGAAGAGCCATCTTCATTGTTAAGAAAGACTGAATCATTGCATTGTTGTGCAACAGTATTCCTCAGTAATTCAACAGATTCATGTAATAGGAACAAAGCAGTGTGTTCACATGAATATAAGTCAGTTCTTGCACTTTATTCGCAAAGCAGTGTTGTCACCTTATATCTGACACAAGGTGAGAGACACAGGAACCAAAATGCTATCATACTGATTTTCAGTGATCAAAATTTTTAAAAAAGCATTAATATTGCTGTGCAAAAGCAGGTAAAAATTAACAGATGTCGGTGTACAACGTAGAAATGCTCATGTATACTGAGCTGTAATGTAGCACTGGATACGACTGGTTAAGTGGAGTTACTAGATTTGGCCTGGTTTGGGTGTGTGCTTGGTTCAGATTGCAGCGAAATGACGCAAACAAAAGGGTTAAAACGATCTTACGTTTGCTTCCTTTTAGCCCATCCATTGACTGGTTGGGTGTATACAGTGTCGATCACTGTATACGGGGAATTCCAGTGGGAGCAGACACACACACACACACACACACATTTAAAGAGAAAGGAGCGATCTATACGCTCATGTGACCGCAGAATACAACTGCATCACCCATATAGCTTTCAAGAAAGAACCGGCTGGAGGTTAAACACACACACACACACACGACAATGACTATGATCTGATATACATTTGCATGTTACGCTTGCTGAGTTTTACATACCTATCTGTTGCTTTCTAGTGTTGTCCCACACCAGAACACAGACACACACTCTCTTGTTTCTTCCACTATTCGTCCACATTTTCAGTCTTTTCATGTGCTTTCTCAAATGCACTCACTTAATTCTTTTGTTCAGTTGCTTTTTGTCATTCAAATGGAACAAAAATGCCAAACATTCTTTGGTTCCAGCTTCAAGAAATGTGAGGATTTGCCGCTCATCCTTGTTTTATTTCATCGTAAATTGAACATCTTTCGAATTTGGACTTTGAGGATTGCAGTTTATACATCAAAAAGGTGAATTAGTTTCACTAATAATGATTTTTGGGGTCCTTATCCAAATCTTTTCATGTTACTGCTCTTGAAAAGTGTGTTTCACATCAAAAAGGGTCACTTCCAGCTCAAATTAGGGGTAGAGGTTAAAGACCTAAGCAGGAAATCATTAGTGCATGCCCTACTCACACTCACACACACACCTTGTTTATTGTAAACATACACCCTATGCTGTGTGTCTGCGTGAGAGTGGGTGGTAGGTCTATAATTGGGCATCACCCCACTCCCCAATTACCCGCCACATGTAGGAACCTTCTGAAGTCTCGCCTCGTTTCCTTCCTTTCTTTCTCTTCATTCTTTCCTGCCTCTCTTTGTGTCAATCATCGCTTCAGTTCCCTGTTTCTCCGACACTTGGACTGTTTTCTTCCTCCCTATTGGATTAAAGGCCACGTCTCTCTTTCTGCAGACCCCCTCCAGATGCCTTGACCCTCTGACAAACACCTTCATTACCTAATGTCAAACACAGCGGAGTGGAGGGACCAACCCCCTGCAGCCGCTGTCTAACATCCACCAGCTAATGAGCACCTCTTGAGAAAAAAATCACAGTCTACATGTAGAAAAGTTGCACGCATGGCTTCCGTGCTTCTCTTCTCATACTGTCGTCGCTGCAGATTAATGTGGGTGTTGTGTAATGACAAACTGATAAAAGTAGCTGCTCCGAGCACACCTTTGGTCGGCTGTGTGTGCTTACAGGAGCGTTGTGGGAAACAGAGCCAGTGTGTTCTTGGTGTGTTTCGGCCGCTGCTTTGGCAACATGTGTAAAAGTTGATGACAGTAGCTGCCCTTTGGACTCGAGAGAGGAGAAAAAAAAGAGGGAGGAGTGAGGCCGGCCAGGTGAAAGCAAGCTATAGGATTACAAAACACAAAGGCCTGAAGAGATGATATTTAATATGGATGACTTCTGCACAGCATTACCTGCTTTAAGTCATATTAACATATTCAGCATTGGAGGCCACTTTCTTTACATCCTATTCTTACCCTGTTAGCAGGTGCTGCACCATTTCATTTCTCCACAGGGTTCATTTAACTTTCATCCGATCCGGCCAAATGAACCCCAACCAGAGCCGTGCTCTACAGACCGAACAATACCCCAGTGTATACAGGTTTCATTGCGCTAAATAAAGTGGCAAGATCAAGTTTTCAGATTTTCCCACTCGTTAGAAATGCCAAATTCTCCTGCACTGGAGCCCAAATCACTGTTAACGCCACAGAGGACCCGCAAATTACTGTAGTTCACTGATCACATGGCAGCAACAACCACCTCTCTTTTAATGCAGAACTATCAGTTTTTGCATGTGTGATTGTGTGCTTGAGTAGGGCTGCCACTAACAGCTATTTTTCTATATTAGTCGATTAAACTTGATGACTAATTTCGAAGAAGCAAAATGACAATTTCCTTTAACTCTATGTCATTGCATAATGCAGCGCAGTGCAAAAGATAGTTTACAAATCAAAGACCAAAAGTGTAATGTTAAACAGGAAACATGATGAAGGTAAATAAAAAAGAGGGCTCATTATCTAAGTCAGTAGTACAACTCCAAAAGAAATGCAAGGTTCAATCAAAGCACAGACCCCTTAAAGAAACTTTTCATCTCCTCGTTGTGCGATTGCTTTCTGGCTCTGCTAGTGGCTTCAAATTTTATGAAAAAGCAGCCAAATGTACTGTACAGCGTTTGTTTTTATTCCATGCATATGCCGAGTTTGTCAGATGATGCTGACGAAGGTATAAAATCAGGACATTAGCGGTGCAGAGCAGCAGTTTAGTGAACATGTAGCCTTACTTGGGCATTTTTCTGTTGCCATTTCATACTTATTCTGTTGTCTGACAACAGAAACGGAAAAATATGCCAATAAAAACAGCTTTATTAGTAACTCGGCTATATTTAAGTACAGTACATGTGAGCACAGGGAGCAGGAGAGAAGTAAACAGATGGGAAGGGCCTCCTGTGTGTTTTCACTTCATGCATTGTGCTGTTGTGGTTTGTCATCAAAACTCTGCACGGCTTACAAACCACCTATATGAGGTATTCTTACACTCTCAAAGTCTTGGGTCTTTGGAAACTTTTGCATTTAATAAGCTGGGCTCTGCCGCTGCCACTACTCCCATCAAAAACTGTCAAGTCAAAGCCAGGTAACTAAAAATGTTTTAAGTCGACGCATTTTAAATGTCGCAAATGACGTCGACGAACCACAGCAGCCCTAAAGCTGAAATATGCTTAAGGGTGACCAGATTTCAACAGTGTGGGACAGATGCTTTTCTAAAATCTGTTTTTTAATCAACGGCTGGAAAGAAAGCAGGAAGGGATGTCAAAATAGATTTGTGTTTGATGTCAAATTGCGCACACATAGGTCAAGAGGCAAGCTAACCTGCTTATGTATAAAAAACGTGATGTAGTCAACAACTATGCAGATATTGGTAAAAAGAAGGAAACTACTTATTATAGTGTGAAGTCAATGGAGGGGGATCAGACTTCTTTGCCGTTTTTGGCAGAATTAATCTTGAAATTCACACAGGAAAGAATATGGAGTTCTTCAAAGTGCAATGTGAACACGGCTAAAGACAAAAGTCTTATTAGCTGTTCTAAACAACGCCACTCCAGCCTAGCCCAGAAAGCCAACCGTCATAGAAGAGTGAGATGCAATGAATTGTACAAATCACAATAATAGCACTCACTTCCTCTGTGAAGAACCACGACCAATGGTGACATTTCCAATAGTCTCTAAAAGTTACAAAACCAAATGGATGCAATCGCCTTATTCTGTCACTGTAAAGGCGTGAGGGGACGGACTAGAGACAGTTGATTGACCTGAAAAGCACTTTTTGAAGCCCTTCAGACTGGAACTCCTGCAATTTCAACTCTCTACCCATTTCTCGCTGCAGCATTTCGCTTTTTTGACAGTATCCAGCGTAACCTCAGCTTTAAAAAGGCCGAGAAACCTTGTTGTGCAACTCTTCACATGACGCCGACAAAAAAGCAGATCAGTGACAAAGCGAGTAAGACGCTGTCATGATTTACCAGAAATCAAAGCTGAAGACGAGACAGACAGAAACAGAACTAAAAGTCGAGGAGGAAATAACGCAAAAAAAAAAAGACAGGAAGCAGACGGATGAACTGGAGGAGGAAGAGAGAGCTAGAAAGATGACAATAGAACGAACAGGGAAGCGATGACATGTGTAATACAGAGAGACAGCGATCGCATTGAAGGTAAAATTATTAACAGGGTGAAAGAGGAGGAGCTGAGATGGAGCCGTCCAGATGTCAGTTCCACACTTAACATGTGGCTGTGGTTGACCTTCCACCTCCTCTTCCCCGACTCCATCCCTCCATCCAGCCCTTGTTTCTCACCATTCTGTCAGGATGTCAGAGTGTTTGTCGACACGGCGTCAGACCTTCACACCGTCCCGTGTTTCTTAATCTTCTCCCTCCCTCTAATCTCCCACACATCCACCTCACAATGGCAATCTGCGGCTCGCTGCTTCCTCGCATCAATCCAATGCAAAACCAAGATATCCCCCGCTTTCTGAAAATGCTGCCACAACTGGCCTGACAGTGGAGCCCATTGTGTTCCATGATGACACGGCAACCCTGCTTACAAGAGAGTCCTGTTTCCATGATAAAAATGTGTGTGCCACATCTCAGGTGTGAAACATTTCCAAGTTGTTATGCTGACACATGCTTCATTTCAAAACTGCACCTAAGCATGTCCTGAAAATATCTTTCGAAAGAGAGCAAAGATCGTTTAAGACTGCTATGGTAGATGTTTTATAATCGGAGCTCTTGCTGATAAAAGAAATGCATGGCAGTGAAGCGGCTAAAGCAAAGAGAAAAGGCAAAAAAGAAAACATAGATTGATATAAAAGAGCCGCTTCAGCTGCAAAAAGCTGCAGAAAACTACTTCATTAAGAAAATCTATTAAAAAAGGGCAAAACTGATATGAATTTTGCTCCAAAAAGAGGCTTTTGATCGACTTCCTAATACATGTTTTGCTGTTGAATGGATTATGAAGAATGCTTTTCCACCATTACTCTAAAAAAACATAGAAAAGTTACCGAACAACAGGGGAAAAAGGTTTTTAGAAAAACAGTCTAAGCTGAATTGATTTCCAGGAGCATTAAATTGGCACTGATGTAGAGAACAGCAACCTTAAAACCAATTACTTGACTCACAAATCCTTTTTAGTGTGATGGGTGCTGAGCCGAAATAATAACAAAATAGCAGATGAAGTTGTCACCATCTGTAACTTCTACATGTAAAACTTTGGAATGTTGCATTGCAGCAGAAAGAAAGAGGCACGTTTGAGCAAAGTGCTTTCTTGACTATTGCAGAAATTCTTCTTTCTGCCCAAAAAAAAGGGTCACATATTTATGCTGATGACTCAATTTGCGATTTTGTGGTATCAATCTTCTAATTGCACGCTTAGAAAGAAGGAAAAAAAGCAGTTTTCCTTAAAAACTTGGCAAAACATGCATCCTTCAGTCTCTGCCAAATGGGTTCCCAAAGTAGCATTTCCTTCCTCATAAAACCTTTGCCGTGCTGATTTTTTTGAAGTATTTTATATCCTGCATTACTCACATCAGTTAGTCAGAAGACTGCTTGCTTTATTAGCAAGCAGTCTTCTTCTTCCCTGCTTTTCTTGACATATGCAACAAATCTCAGCATGTTGCCACCCAATCAGTGGAACAGTTCAAAATGACTGTCAAGACTATGTACAGCGTCTACTGTGTGCATATCCTTATGCAGGCGCAACAAATGTCAAAGAAAGGGACCTCATCATATGAAAACAGCTCTATAGTGCTCCTACAGGATAAAAAAATCTATGGAGAACCTTTAAAGTGAGGATATCAGATGCTGAATTGCCAATGTTTTTTGCCAATGTGTGAGGAGATTGTAACGTAACCTAAAAAACGACACGTTCCCCTATGTTTTTGACAGCCTATGACCTAATTTCTGCCAGTATGGCGGGGGTGGTGGGGTGGGGGGGGATTTTCCAGGAAAATCCAAAGGATGTGACGTTCAAGCTCGCCCCCGAGTGCTCTGCCACAGTACCAACAGTGTGAAACACAAGCTAACATCAGCTTAGCAATGGGTTCTGCCAATGTCAACAAATGGCCGGGTCCGAGTACAACACAGACTCCAACACAAACTCCACGAGAGCACAAAAAACAAACAAAAAGTTTTATCAAGTAAAGCCAGTGTTTGGCCAAATGGGAATCTGACCGACTTGGATGAAAACTTAAATCATCTTCGGCAGGACACTGGATTTGTCGAGGGACAAAGATATAATGGTAATCAAACTATAGTCCTGCATAGTCAGACCAATATCAAGCTACATGAACAGTGTAACTTCAGCTACCTCACCTACCAACATGATACTAGTCAGACACATTCAGTCTCGTGTGTTAATCACTGTATTGATTAATACTGAGGATGCTCGCTCCCCACTACCGATCATACGTGAAAAGCCCTTTTCAAGTAAAGCTAAAAATTCTCAATCGGATTGAGGTCTGGGCTCTGACTTTGCCACTCCAAAACATCTCAGCTGCTAAAGCTTGTAACTCCTCATAGGTGTCTTGGTGACCTTAATCACTAGTCTGTTTCTTGTAAGTCCTTCAGAGGAGTCATCTTGGTGGCCTTCATCACTAGCGTGTTTCTTGCACCGCCTTCAGAGGAGTCATAGGTGCCTTGGTGGCCTCCCTCCCTTGTCAGTTTCTCACAGCGGCTCTAGGCAAATTTACACACATGCCATACTCCTTCCATTCCATAAGGATGGAATTAACAGTCCTCCAAGGGATACTCAGTGACTTAGAAATTTTCTTGCATCCATCCTCTGACTTACACTTCTAAATAACCTTTCCCCAGAATTGTTGGAGTGTTCTTTTGTCTATGTAGTGTCGTTCTAACGATGAGTACTGATTCACCAATGACTGGACCCTCCAGACGCAGGTGTCTTTATACTATAACCACTGAGTCACATTCACTGCACTCAGATAATCTCCATTTCAGTAACTGTGTGACTTCTAACACCAACTGGCTGCACCTGTATCAAATTGAGAGTCACTTTAATAGTGTTTTTTTCTATTCTTGTTGAAAAAAAGCCAAATTGAAATCATATGTGATGTTGAAATCATCCATGGGGGGTAATTACTTTTTACAGGCACTTTAGATGGAAGTAACAACAACAACAGCTCAGCTAGTCAGAATACCTGTAAAAAAGGGAACACGTGTTGGCTGTCAGTTTGGTTTAGCAGCAAGGCATTGATAAAAAAAGAAAACAGCAGCGTTAAGTGTCTTCATTGTCCTCATTTGTCGCCAAGATTGTAATTGTTGGTTCCTCTGAGTCAACTGCAGTGGGGTCCATGAGGTCTGACCAAATAATCCCAACCAGATTGCAGGAAACAACCCCGAAACGCAGCACTTTATGGTCCATCACGCCTCATTCGACTCACAGGGATTTGAAATGAAGCCAGAAGCTCTAAATCAAAAAGGATGTCAGCTTCCCAAATCTCTGTCCAATTAAGCAGCAACTTGTGATGCCATGTGACTTTGTTTTACAGGCCCCGGTCTGCTTGGAATTGTGCAACACAAATATAAACAATTCAAGTGCACAAATTTGGAGGAGAGCGCACTTTCCCCATCTGGCTCTGACCAAAGCAAACATGTAGGAGTGTTTGTGCCCTAATATAAAGTCTCCCATTGTTTTTCCTAACGCTAAAAAGGACACACACGCTGCTGGTTTGGTAAGAATATAGAGCGGATTTCAGTAGCTGGTGCTAAAATAGGCTGAATGAAACCTGCAAATGCTGCAAATGAAGTAAATGTTCGAGTTAGGTGTTAAGATCATTCTTTTTTTTTACTTTTGTGTACTTTTAAGATTCATATCAAGACACTCCACAGCCCACTGACAGAGAGCCGAGCTGCTCCGTAGTCAAACTGTCTGTCTCTGTTTGTTTAATTGGTTGTTTAGGAGGAATTTTAACCAAATTCCAGTTGGAATTTGTCTAAATTGAATTGCGGCCGAGCTGCAGAGGGCGGAGCGGCAGCAGCAGAGGGGAGGGAGGGTGAAGGAAAATGGTTTGGCTCTGGAGCCTTACAACAAGCTCGAACAGGAAGTCATTCAACGCGAAACGCACACCCAGAACAAAACAACCACACACGCATGTGAGCACACATGTGTACACAGGGCAAAAAACGCAGCAGAGAGAGGGTCAATTTGGAACACATTCCTCCCCCCACGCATGAGTCAGTGCTGTGTGTCATTTGATGTGCCTGTAGTAGACTTCCCAAGAGCCGCTGAGAACCGAGGTTTTGCTGTGAGGTGCAGAAGACTGTCAAAGACAATAAAACTAAGTGGAGGCAGCAGCAGCAGAATGACCGACGAGTCCAGATAGAAGAGATGTGAATGAAAGAGAAAGAAAGGATAAAAGCTGAGGAGATGGTGCAAAAAAAATAATTAAATAAATAAAACAATCATACAAAAAAGTAAAAATGTGGCACCAGAAAAAAAATTAAAAACCTTGGAAAACTGCATATTAACAGAGAAATCAGAAAAATAGTCCAATATAGCTGATTTTTTTTAAATTACCAAAAAAATTACTAAAAAAAAATTTACCTTTTTTAAATCCTTAATATACACGGATGTTCACTGGCAAATATCTGTAAAATAATGATAATAATTTTGGCTGATTTAAATACAGTATATATATTTATCTTTACAATTTAAAAAAACAATTACACTGAAAAATATGAATTTTTTTATTATCTGCACTATAAAAAATTAATCTTTTTTAACTGTATTTTTTTTTTGACCAATTCATTGTTTTCTGTGTTTGTTTGTTTGTTTTCACAGATTTTCTTGTTTTGTTAAACTACAGATAATATTTAGTACAATTACAGAAAAAAAGTATTAACTTACATATTAACTGTGTGAACAAAGAAAATCCCAAACTGTAAAAAATGTCCACATCAAGAACCTGTACATTTATGAATGATAATTTTACAACATTTGACTGTAAAGGGACATTATTTTCACTGTATTTAAAAACAAAAATCTTTTTTTTTACAAATATTTGCCATTGTTCATAGGAAAAAAATATGTATATTAAATAGTGAAAGATGCTAAATAATCTTTATACTGTTATTTTACAGATTTTTTCAGTTTGGTTACAGTCAGAATCAAAAATCTGTATTTGAACAAATAGTAATTCATTCTTTTACAATGTGTGGTTAAATAAAGTAAATTACACAATTTTACTCTGAAAATATTATTTTCCAGATATTTGCTCTTATTTTGTTTCTGGCATCCTGGCTGCTACAAAAACATGAATAACATGTAAAACTACAGCAAAATGCTCCTAAATTACTATTAGAAACTGTTGAAAGACCTTTTTTACAGTGCAGAGAGCAGAGGATGAAACAATGAGCTCTGTGCAGAGAGGACATGGTGATGGAGGAGTCGGGGGGCATCACAGGGGTTTTCATGTAAACACACTGAGCTGCCTTCAGGCACTTTGTGTGTCTGTGTCTTAATGCCGATCTCACTTTGTTAAGTCCTGAAAGAAATGCAGAGTTCCTTCCACTGGTCAGCTTGTTAGAAAACACACACTGAGCTCCAACTCTGTTCCTCTGAGACGACTGATCTTTAATCAAATCACAATTATCTTAAATCTTCGCCCTAATAAATGATAAGCGAATCCACATGGGACCCAAACCAGCTCCTACTGGTCGTTGGCGTTTCTCTCACACAGTTTAGTTTCCTTCACAGAAAAGCCCGACTAAGTGGTGCTCAGTTTATACTGGATTAAACCCTTAGTTCCCGAAAGTCTGAAAACTTGGAAAACTCACTTTTCCTTTGGACGTGAACGCTGTAAATCTATTTTCAATGTGCACATTGTCATTTTGGTTCTCTTGTAAAAGAAGTGACGTGCAGTGGCTCAAGACGGTTTCTGGTAAAACAAAGTCAAGTAAAAGTGAAAATTTAGCTGCATGCTTGCAAGAAGTTGCAGTCCTGGAGAGCACAGATAAGCAGCAAAATCTCATTTAGCAAAGCTGGAATCGGAAAGGATGCAGGAGTCGAGATCACATTTAAACCAGCAAGTCATTACTGGGAGGTACTGGGATGTAATTAGTCTAAAAATAAGTGTATTTTTACTTGCATGCTTGCATACTTACAGCAGGAAATACAGTTTGTTCAGGGACCTCCTTCGAGCCAAGCTGCCTCAATAAATGTCTCTGTTAATTCAGGTGTATATGTCATATTTCTAGCATGAATTCATGATAATTTGAGTTCATACTGTTGTTAAAATTATTAAAAATGCAACAAATAAGTTGTGAAAAGAGTCAAATTGATTTGGGTAAAGATTTGGTGGTCTTTAAGTAACCGGTCACATGACAGAGGTTGGCTAAGAATACACATAGGTGCAGAGTTAAGACTCAAACCAACCTCACTCTGCATGTAGAGGCCACACGGTTGTCTTTAGATAGAATAAAGACAAACGTGCAAAATCTCTCAGAAGATTTTCCACTTAGGGGGGAGTCACTGTGCAGCATTACGCCACAATTATTGTGTAGTTCTGGAACATTTTGATGCGTTTTCTGTGATTTGATTTGATTTAATCGCATTACTGTTGCGCAAGATGTCCATTAGGAACTTTTTTTGCTATTTATTTCTGCAGCTTTCATGTTGTTTGCCTCAGTTTCACGCTACATAATCTTTAAACTTGTCAATCACAAGCAAGCTGCAAGACTTCATTTGAAGAAAATAGGCAACTTATTGCTGCAACACAGTCTCATTCCATGATCCTGGGTTGTTTAACAATGGAGCATCTTTGACTTCTGCTCCCTGGCGCATCGAAATATTCCATCCACCCGCCGTTTAATCTCTGTGTTGACTCTGAGGGGGAAACAGCAAATAAGAGGCTCGGAAGATGGACGCGCACATGTTTTGGAGTGTTCACACACTTAATCACCAGCATAACTATTTCCTGGGAATTCCCTTTGAGAGACAGGAACAGAGAGTCAGTGTGAGGGGAGGATTGCGTGACAAGAGCCCTGCTTGGAGGACAGGAATCATGTTATTGTTATTATTATAAAAATGTGTGCTGCTGTTTGAAAGCAGTCATATTACAAGTTAACCTTGCAGTATGACATCAGGTGTGGTGCATGCATCCACCACACCTGGTGATTGCATGCAGTCATATTGCAAGGTTCACTTTGAGCCCTTTGGTGTGTTAATCATTGATGGACAAACACCTACATCTGCACTGTGGCTCAGAAAACACCCCCCCCACACACAAACACAAATTTATTAAGGTCAATGGCACCCACGGGCATGCCCCCGGGTTGCCAGGTCCTGCAGAATTACGGACAAAGCGTGCACTCAGGACTCAAGACAGGTGCTTTCTCCTGTAAAGTGGGAAGTACCGACGGAGGGTGGAAGAGGGCATGTGAGCCCGAAGGAAAACCGGCTTGACGACAATTCTGCACAACAATCAGGCTGCCTGCTGGCGACTTTAGAGGAACTTTCTTCACATTAACACACCTGCACACACACACACATGATCTCCCCCCCCAAAAAACACAAACTCTGCTGCAGTGGGCCTTCTGTCAAAAGCTGTCAAGAACAAAAAAAAAGAAGCCACAAACTTTCTCCAGCTGCTCACCTCGTCCCATTTGATGAATTTCCCCCCCTTCTTGAGCGCTTCGTGGACGGACACTGGCTTCAGCTGCAGCGCGTGGACTCCCGGCTTGGCCCCGGCCATGACGAGGGACGCCCTGCCCGGGTGCCAACGCCTAAACCCGGCTACGGCGAGCTGGACTCCTCGGAAGGGAACAAAACCTCCTGCTTCCACCCCCGCAGCTTCTTCTGCTTTTTTCCCCCCCTTTTTCCTCTTCTTTTCCAGGAATCGTGAAGTCAAAGTGAAAAAAGAAGGAGGGGAAAGGTGCGTTTAGAAGTTAATGAAGCTCTCAGAGAGTTTGGAGAACATGAGGAGTCCCAGAAATCCACGGAGCCGCTTCAGCGCCGCTGTCTTGTCTTGTCCGCGCGCGCGCACCCGCGGAGGCGCGCGCCCGATCCCCCACTTTTTTATTCTAATTATAATAAACAACAACAAGCCGCGTTCGTTTGTTCTCGCACGATCCCCGAGTGATCCCTTCCTTCCTTCCTCCCACCCGCTCCTCTCCTCTCTTCAACTTTCTCCGCTTCCTCTCGCTTCTTCTTCTTCTTCTTCTTCTCCCGTCGCCTCGCTTCTCGGTTTCTCCTCCTCCTCCTCGCCTCCCTGCATGTTTTCTGCAGAGGGGAGGAAAAAAAAAAGAAGAGGGGGAGAGAAAGAGAGAGGGAGTGAGTGAGTGAGTGAGTGAGGACGGCGTCAGATAGCGCTGAGTGAATGAGAAATGATAGAGAAAGGAGGGAGTTGTGTAAAATGGGTGTGTTTTAATTCAGTTCCTCTGTTTGGCTGCTTCTCTTTCTGTCTGGTAGAGCTGTAAAAGTCACTCTGAGCTTGCTGCTACTCATGCAGCTCATGCACATTATCTGTTATTAATTTCCCCTGGAGCCTAACTTTACTCAACTTTTACACCTCCAAAACTCTCAAAACTGCCCTACATCTGTGCCTCCATCACATTCCATACACTGCAAGAGTCAGATTATGGAAATATTCTGTGCAATCAGAGCAAATAAATCAAAAGATTCCCACTTAACTGGTGTCTGATCACTCAATGACTTCAAGTTCCAACCTTGCTGGATCCTACACTTCCCATAATGCAACTCTAAAGTGTCAGTCAGTGTAGGAAAAGTACTGCAATGAAGTACACATTTGAGGTACTTTACTTGCGTGCCACCACTTCAGAGGGAAATAATCAACTTTTAACTTCAGTATTTTCATCCGACAGCTTTAGTTACTTCACAAACTTGAGATTTTTGCACACAAAGGGCATGAAAAGCCTTGTATATGCTGAATATTTCCCCCGTGTACAGGTAAAATGATCAGTTTCAGTTCATTTTTACAAACCAAACAAACAATTATTAATGGAGAAAAGTAAGTTTCTTATAGAGCGCTCATGAAGGCAGAATCTAAATGAGAAGTGAATAAGAAATGATCTCTCAGTCTGTCTGCTTGTCCCTCTGTCTTTTTGAGTTCTTCTACCCACTTTGCATACCTTAAAAGTAGTGTGAGCATGATGCAGTGATGCATATTTTCTGGTGTACTGGTTATTTTCTCTGTACCCTATTTGAAGTGATCACTGCTAAATGGTTAAACATCCTGTGTGCTTACTTCAGATCTTTCTAAATCCCCTCAATCTTACTTTTCCACTGATTTAATGTCGTGCTTCCATCCCCTTGGAACACTTGCAAAAGGCAGAGGAAGCAATGCTCAAAATCAAACTACAATAAATCCAAATATCCTGATTTATGGTCCCTGAAAAAAGGGAATTGTTGGAGTAAGTTACATGAATTGCTTCAGTTGGTAATCCAAAACTGAAATAGATTTATCCAATTTAAGGTAACAAGGAATATTATTTTTTGATCTACTTAAATCATTTGATTCTTCAAATTAGTATCACTGCAACTTAATTTTAAGGAAAGTCCGTTTTAATTTTTCAGTTTTTCCCATGTAAACATGTGTTTTAGCCAAAAATGTAAAGCATGGTTTTGTCATTATTCCGTCTCTTTGCTCTGTGATCCTACTCGAAGAAAACGGCAGTTTAGTTGCAGCAGAAAAACGAGAAGAAACATGGGCGCACGATGCTAAAGGAGCAGCAAAGCTACTCTTCACAATTAATCACAACTAGATACCAGTTTAAGGTGAAACTTCAAGTTGATAGAACCCAGAGAAGTAGACAACCAGCATAATTTACCTCTTCAACTACAGCTCAAATACACTTTTTCCAGACTACACTTCCCATAATGCAACTCTAAAGTGTCACAGAAGACCAGAAAATACACTTATCCAATAGCCTACTGAGTTTACCAAGGTCAATTTGAGGTACTTGTCTTTTTTTGCTCTTTTACATCTCCAGGGACAGTACTTTTTACTTCCCTATATTTATCCGACAGCTTTAGTTACTTAACAAACAGATTTATCCATACAAAACACATGAGACGCTTTATATAAACAGTTTACATAACTTCAGCTGACATGATTATTAGATTAATCAATTAGGCAACCAAACAGAAAATGTGAAACTGTTTAGATCATTAAGAGAACTCGTGATGGCATTTCTCAGTATATTTAGAGTTTAGAAACAAAATGCTCAATCGGTTTGAGGGGAAAAAAAAGTTATTATTGGTTGTAGTTGGATACAAAACAGTTGAAAACGAGCTTCTCTTCAGCCAGCTACAATTGTAAGATCCTGCTTTTTCAGTAATGAAGATGCACTTTTACTTTTAATAGTTGATCCACATTTTAATAATACTTGCAGTACTTTTCCCCTGCTGTGTTTTAGCCCTAAGTAAAGGAAGTGAGTTCTTCCTCCACCACTGCAGAGGACGATATGCTTCTGTTTTCAGGCAGTGCATTATTTCTCACTCCGACTCAATTAACCCTGATGTGCAAAATCAGCGGAGTGCCCCTTTAATGAGCTCTCAAATACTTGAGCCTTCCCCACAGCAGATATGAAAGTGAAGGAGCTATCACAGATCTGTCAGAGTGAACCGAGGCACAGTGCTGCATACAAATATAAAACCCTGTGTAAATATTGTGGTGTGCGTCCACATACCTCACATACCTCATATCCACCTACGAAAGGTGTATGATGAGACGTCGCAAATATGCACCTCTTTGGTTTAAAGGTGTAATATGTCACATTTCCACAGTAAAATGACTAAAAACGACGAGATCGATGTGTACTTTGTGTTCAAACGAAATCTAATTCCATCAAACACTGGATGATACGTCAGAGAGAGCTGGCCACTGTGTTGTTCGTTTCATTCTATTGTCCACATTGCTCACTTTAATGAATCACTATGATTTTAGCATGATTTTTCTGACTGCAAATACCAGCACTAGGGTAAGAGGTGTAAAAAAACACGCACCTATCAGCCACAACATCATGACCACTGACAGGTGAAGTGAATAACACTGATCATATTGGTACTATGTGGTGTTCTGATGGAAAACCTTGGATTTTAACATCCATGTTGATGAGACTTAGACACCCAAATAAACATTGTCCCACGACAAACACACTCCCTCATACAAATGGAAATCCCAAATGTCACTGGCCTACCCCCACAGGAAAATGCACCCCACCACATGGAAACAACATTAACCAATCAGGAACATGTTGAGGAACATGACAATGGCCCAACATGTTGATTTGACCTCCAAACTTCTAGACCCCATCCTGATCAAGCATCAACAGGATGCAGTGGAACAGGTTCGATTGACAGAGGCCTCACTGCACAAGCCAGAGCACCCAAAGGATCCAGTGCCAACGTCATGGTTCCAGACCCCATAGTACACCCTGAGAGGTCCTCTTGTCCATGTCCAATGGTTCAGAACATTTTTGTCCACAAAATGTGTACCAACACAATATTAGGCAGGTGGTCATAATGTTATGCCTGATCGGCGTATCTGATCTGACTTTGGCCCCTATAACTTCCTCGTGCAGCACCACACTGCTCCCAGTGCTCCTGCAATGCTCCCTGGACGTCCTGCTAGGTCAACATGTCAAGCCCCACCTGTAATAAATCTCCTTTACTGTATCAAAACACCAAACATTCAACTTTGAATTTAATTTTGCAGAAAGGGAAGAGATCACAAGGCTAAATCTAGTGAGTCAGGTAAGAGCAATTGTGTTGTTGCAGCCAAAAACCAGTAGCTGGGCGATCGTGACTTAGATGGTAGAGCGAGTAGTTTGCTGATTGTCGGGTTGCCGGGTCAATCCAAGTGTTTTTGGAGCAAGACGCTGAACCCCAAGTTGCCACCATTGGTTTGTGAGAGTGTATGATTGGGTGAGTGACAAACATTGGCTCATCCTGGGATACTGACTGAAGAATGAAATATTTCTTCTCTGCTCCAGTTGTAGGTACTTGTAGAAATTGCAAACTCACATCTGCCAGTGCTCACAAAATGCATGTAGCACGGGTATATTGAAACTGCGATCTTGTTACTTGCAACAGTGGAACACACTGTTCCCTGCATGCATGCCTCAAACAGTCCTGGAAGCTTTCAGTCTCACCGTGTACAGTAGCTGCATGGGTAGTCAACTCATCAAATGATAAGTTAGCAATTAGCATTACCTTAGCAAACACTGCTTGTGGTTATTTCATTAGAATTAATGCAATTTTAATACCTTGTCACATCTGACTGATTTTTAGCAACGGTGGTGAAGACAACAACTCCCATGATGCTACTTCACAAAGTCTTCAAATGACACCTTTAATTATTGTTTTGATTGAGAGACCCCTAGTGGCAGGAATGACAAAGTGTGTTTAAAAGAATCACAACATCTCCTCACTTGCTTTCTTACATGGAGCTCACAGATATGAGAGTGACTTTGTGTCTCCTTAAGTGTGCAACTATTCTTTTGAAAAGCTATGGCAAGAAAGGAAGATAGCTACTACTGCTACTATGGTGTGAGGTCCTTCTTTATTCAATATCACACACACACACACACTGGTGCCTGTGGAAATATTAGAGATTTTCCTCTGTACTGTTGTTCACTGCAGGGTGCAAAAGTAATTACAGGGCTCTTTTAATTCCTCTAACTACCTTTGCCTTTCATCGATTTAAATAGTTTTCCCTGGTGTTGACAGTGACAGACTGCTGGCACAGTCAGTAATGTTATTAAATCAAGACGGCACTTATTACAGTTATTGGAAATGCACAATAATCAGCTAAGAGGTGAGCTGTGAGCTGGGAGCAATAAGTATGCCTGTTTCTAAGTCAGTCAGATTGCGAGATAAGGCCATGTTTTATAAATGATGGTACCAAATCTGCATCACAAAAACAGGAAATTATTTAGAGGATTTGCAAGTAACTGAAGCCGCTGAAAGTGGTCAGGTAACTTTCCCCTCCCTCCTCCTGACCGGTGGCAGCATATCATGTTTTAAGGAGCATGAGAGCAGAGGAGGCTGCACAGCCACATGGTGCAATCCCGTCCAAATCCCGCTGCCAAGCAACATTACAACTTGGACTACTCTTAAAAAAAAAAGCTGCGGAGCAACAGATTTTTTGGCAACCATTGCCATTCTCCAACTCCCCAAATGCACCCGGCAGGAATGTCTGCTATGCTGCAGCCTGCTGACTGACACAGGGACTGACTCTCGGTGTGTGTGTTTCCTTTGACCGAACCAAAGTGACGAAGAGGAAATCCAAAAAGACAGTTCACACGAATCAATCAAGCACATGGCTGCATATTTGCATCTAGAAACTGCTGCCATCCGTGTTACATGACTCCGCACACAACCAACAGCATCGTTAAACAATTTAGCAGCAACAACACACTGACATTGGTGTGTGTGTGTGTGTGTGTGTGTGTGTGTGTGTGTGTGTGTGTGTGTGTCCGGGTACATCTGAGCTCAGTGTGTCTGAATCCAGGCAGTAACTGAGTCCAGGTAGACTGTTGATTAATCAGATCTGGAGCCAAACACACACTCTGTCTGCCGCCTCTCGGATGACAACAAACAAAAACAAGATGGACCCATGCATATGCATCCTGTCAACAGTGCACACACACATGCATAATCAGGCCACATGTTGTGGTTCTGTGGTGTATAATAAGATGCAGTCATATAGAGAAAAACCCCACCTGCTCTTATGAACATACACTGTAAAATAAATCATAAAAATCAGTGAAAATTTGGCAGCAAGGTGCCACAAAAATACAATCACACACACACACACACACACACACACACACACACACACATATAAAACATTTATTTTAAGTATTATTATATTATGTATATAATATATTGCCTTTTTTTTTTACATGTTAACATGTAAATTAATCCTTTTTAGGTGTTCTGTTTTTACTAGATATGATCTGTTATTTAACCAAACATGGGAAATCTCTACATAATATATACTAGTCCTTTCAAATAATGGTAAATATCTGCAAAACAATATTTATGCTGATTTAAATACAGTACAAAAACAAAACAAAATAAAAGTATGGTCAAATGTTATAAAAGACCAAATTTTCATTTATAAAAAAGGAGAAAAAAAGATATTTGATGTGGACATTATTTATAGTTTTGTGCTTTTTTTAACAATCACACATAAATGAATATTTCTGTGATTTTACTCGTTATTATCTGTAATTTCACAAAATCAGTAAATTACCAGTTTAAAGAACTAACATTTTTTCAATCTGTTATATGCAGAATTTTTGATTTAAATAACAGCAAATATCTATAAAATCACAATATTTTTTAGAAATACTAAAAGTAGTAAATAATTACAAAAAAATGGTATTTTTCTGAAGCAGACATTACTTATATTACTTACATGTACATGATACCAGACATGTAAATGAATACCTTGTTTCTGTGATTTTACTCAATAAGCAGGAAATGTTCCCACAGCATTGGCTAACATTACCTGTAAGTTCTAATAATGTTTTGTACCAAAAACATTTTATTTAATGTTCAAAGAATGTTTTCAGAATATATCTCATTTATGAGAGGTCAAAGGTGAACTAAAACAGAACATTATAATTGGTCAGATGATGTCAGGGTAGTCAGATTATGATGACAAGGAAGGACGTTCTCAGTGCAACATTCAGCAAATGCTTTGGAAACATTCTTGGTGTGTAATGAAAGAACATGATCCTGCCTTTAAGAGGAACATTCTGGAACCTGAAAAAACTTCCCACTGAACTTGCGACCAGAACAATAAAACTAATCCCAGCTCTGATATTATCTGTACTTTCACAATCTGTAAAAGCTCAGTAAATTGTTCATAAATTTGCTGTTAAAAATGGCTCATTTTTTACAGTGTACACTTATGCAACGCTGTGCTGAACGCTGCATTTGAAGTAGAGGCACCTGTGGTGTCAATAGACCGTCTCCTCCCCCCTTCGACTCACCCCACTTATTGTTCCTCCCTATTCTCTGTCTGTCTCCCCCCTGACAGATCTGTCCTCTCCCTGCTGCAGTCAGACACACTGTACTCAATATCTCATGTCTTATCCAACAGGTGTCCTGCTCCCAGTGTTGGTGCCGCTCCTCTGAATAAATATGACTTTGGGCAACAAGAGGATCGACTATTGGCTATTTCTATTTAATGTCTTGGCTTTCCAGTACTTTTAATCATTGCTGGGTTTTGTCTAAATTGAAATATCTCAACTCTCCGCTATCAGATTACTGAACATGCTACTTGTTGCTGTCCTTTCTTTAATGTGGGGGAGGAAACTGAGCAAACACATGTATCATTTAATAAGAGAGATGCAGGACAAACATGGAGAAGGAGTGGAATGCAAGTGACAGAAACAGAGCTCATTCATTGGGGATCTAACTGTGGCGAGATCTAATCGTGCTCAGGCATTTCGTGCAACAACGAGGCCAAGCGGGTCCATGGTGTTGAAAAGAAAGAAAGCAACTAAGAAAAACATAGAGACAGAAGAAGCAGGAGGATAAAGGGGATCAAAGGAAAGAGACAAAACAGAGACGATGGAGGTTAAAAGTGGAACAAAGCGATGGCCACATGGAAAAGATGTTGTGGAGAAAAGGGAAGACCCCCAACCACTCGTCTGTCTCTCCCTCCGTCCAGTAACAGCCAGATCTCTCTCTCCAACGCAACGCCGAGGACTCACAAAGAAACATTGTGCGGAGACACACAAGACACATTCACTGTCTCTCCCCACACACACAAGCTCACAAAGAGGCCGACACAAGCATGAAGGCCACGTTGGTTTTAATGGGAAAGGCCTGACTCAGACAACAGCAGCAAAAAAAAAGAAAGGAAAAGAAAACTTGAGGAGACTTTGGCCTGAAGTGGCCGTCGGCTTACTGCAGGCCGGACCTCATCCGTCTCCATAACGCTGCCGGATTATTGCCAGTGTGTTTTGGAGAAAAGCTCTCATGTGGGCAAGCAGGCGAAGTGCTGATTACAGTTTTCCCCCCGAAGAGGCTTCACACACAATGCAGATGTGCTCAACCCAGAACTATGATTTACTGTCATTACAGTTCTATTCATTTCAGCGTGTCCGGCCAGATGAGTTCAGCCGCCTCCACAAATGCCTCAAAGGGCTCCACACTGGTTGAAGTTCTCATACTGACCATCGATTACTGCTGAGTTACGCTGCCTTTACTCTAATATAATCCCACACTTCCATCTAGTGGCTGCAGGGAAACAATGCTCTGCTCTTCATGTGGTTTGACCGTGCAACAGTCAGGGAAATGGACAGAACTAATGCCTGCTCTGTTAATTATGACATGAGCTTCCTTCATGAAAAACACAATTTGTGACATTTTCAGGGTCTCTATGCTGTTTTTGCCATGCATTTCTATTTAAATGTATTTTCATCATCACAGATCATGTGTAAAATATTCTATGGAGCATGCATTAGTGTGATCAAGCACTGATTTGCTCAAATGTAGATATAGTTCATGCTTTTTGTTGTCATAATGACCAAAATGTAGCAGAGATATACCATACATTCCACTCACTTTCACTTGAAGATCAGACAAAATAGGAAACTTTGTCAGTGTAAAACAAAACAGTCGAGTCATTTTTATTCTTCTTATTATTCACATTTTTTAATGGTAACGGTAAACTGTGCCTTGAAACACTGCTGTCTGACGCATTTGCACTCTTTATATTCTACTTTTTATATTGCACTTCATTTAATTCTAATATTTTGTTTGTCTTTAACAGTTTCTTCTTCTTTTTTTTAACCGTCTTAAATATTTTTATGCCTCAGGAGCACCATTCAAATGTCATTATATTGTTGTCTGACCTCAATATAATGGCATTAAAGCTACTAAATCGACTAAATCAAGTGCTTCATAGATATTGTTTATCATTGCTGGCCGTGAAAATGAGAAAAGCGACCATTGTTTATTCACCGTAGTCTGCACAAGTAAATTAGTGTAAAGCTACTGTATACAACAGACCAATACTCACACAGTATAAGCTCAAGGTGAAGCACAATGAGATTTTTGCTTTGAGGAAAGGTGATCATACAGAAAGAGACTGTTCTGGAATTAATTAATTATTGTAAAAAAAAATTTTTTTAAAAAAAGAGAGAGATTAGACCTTATTTGACTGAATATTTCTTTAATATCCATCATCATCCGGTATTGGGAGAAATACAGAGATCAACAGCGCCCCCCTGTGGAGAGAAAACGCCTCCTTGCAGGAAACAAAGGAGATATTTCTGACAGCATTTCTGCAAAACACAAACAAAAAAACAAACAAACAAACAAAAAACAAGCTCCATCAGTCCATAAATAAATAACTTGCTAAAGTCACTTTTATTAAGTCAGGTCAGATTCCAGTCTGGATTGCAACCAGTCGTAACTTCCACAACTAACTTTAGTAAAAATATAGAAGGAGTGTCTGGACAAGTAAATCCAGGAGTTTTGAATACTTTTCCTGCAGATCTGACTTTGTGTGCTTGTACAAGTGTGTCTTTAAACCTTGTTGAAGCCAGTCTTGTGACATTATTCTCACAAAAGCTTTTTTTTAAACTAATGGCACTTCTGAGTGTGTACATGTGAGCACTTGTATGTAGTACTCTGTCACGTGTCTGTGTACTCTGTATGTAAAATGCATGTTAAACGCAACAACACTAGCCCAAGAAAAACTGCCCTTAATGGACAGTAAAGTATACTGTGTCTCATCTCATTGTATTGTATCACATTGTATTGTATTGTATCACATTGTACTGCATCATCTCATACTGGTATCATGTCATATTGTGTTACATTGCATCATGTTGCACTGTATCACATCCTACATATCTTTTATTATATTGTATCCAATCTAAATGTATCATACATCACTTTATTGTAATTTATCATATTGTATCACATTGTACTGTATAGTATCGTATTCCATCATATCATATCATATCATATCATATCATATCATATCATATCATATCATATCATATCATATCATATCATATCATGTCATGTCATGTCATGTCATGTTGCATACATCATGACATATCATACTGTATCATCTCATATGAAAATGTACTGTATTGCTTTTTATTGTATTACATTGTAACATACATCGATCAGGCATAACATTATGACCACCTGCCTCATATTGTGTTGGTCCCCTTATGAGGTCAAAAATGCTCTGAACCATTGGACATGGACAAGAGGACCTCTCAGGGTGTCCTATGGGGTCTGCAACCAGGACGTTGGCACTGGATCCTTTGGGTACTCTGGCTTGTGCAGTGGGGCCTCTGTCAATCTAACTTGTTCCACTGCATCCTGTTGATGCTTGATCACAATGGGGTGTAGGAAGTTTGGAGGTCAAATCAACATGTTGGGCCATTGTCATGTTCCTCAACATGTTCCTGATGGTTTGATGTTTTTTCCATGTGGTGGGGTGCATTTTCCTGCAGGGGTAGACCAGTGACATTTGGGATTTCCATTTGTATGAGGGAGTGTGCTTGTTGTGGGACAATGTTTATTTGGGTGTCTAAGTCTCATCAACACGGATGTTAAAATCCAAGGTTTTCCATCAGAACACCACATAGTACCAATATGATCAATGTTATTCACTTCACCTGTCACTGGTCAGAATAGTGTGGCTGGTCGGGGTATTACGTGTCACCGCTGACCCAGGACTACTGTATATAATACACTTACATAAGTATTTTTCTCCCACGCTGCTTACCAGTGCTTATACCACGTAACACACACAGGCCACAAAGGTCACTCTTTATCTCCCTACAGAAACTTATCATCTCAGTTATATGGACATTTTCAAGCTTTAGATTCTTTGGGAGACTATTTGAGCTCATGACATGACATTTTCTCACATACAGACACACATACATACCACAGACAGTAGAGGGGTACCTTTTCACTCTCATTTTTTAATACTACATGCTCACTTCATACTGACCTCGATCCCCTGAGATTTGTCTGACATGAACTCAAAAGACCCAATTATCACCAGCGATTCACACAAGTCCAGCTAACTGCAAACACACATAGTTTGCCGACGCATCTTATTCTACTAGCTAGTGACCTGCTTGGTTTGTATCAGGTGTTGATATTTTTTAACAAAGTGATGCATTTTTATATGAAATCACACATAAATGTTCAAGTCAGCATGTGTATGAGTGCTGGTCTGTCTGTGCTTACTCAACTGTAAGTTTCAGACATGCTCGCTGAATAATTCAGGTTTTTATGTCTTGTTGCCATGGTTGTCTCTGAAATGGTTGTTTGGGCCGCTATGACACACACACACGGACACACACACACTAATATGAGCATGTTGACAGATGTGAACACCCCCGTACTCCCACCAAAGGAAGAAGCAAGAGGCAGACATTATGAATTCACTCTCCCTCTGCTTACCTCCCCCTCCGCTTCACACTTCTATTATTATTAAAACTCTTGTTATTAAGCAGCCTGGCCGGGTGTGGGGTTCCCTGCTGGTGCGCCACAATGGACGGACTGTGAAGAAATGCGACTGGTTTCCTATTAATGCAACACCTCCAGTGGGTTTGCCGCCTCTATCGCCTGGAGATGAAGCATTAAAGTCAAATCTAGGAACCCCAAACTGGAAAATCCAGCTGCTCCAGCTGCTCTCCACCTGTGGGACAGATTGTAATCTCATCTTGGGAAACATATAGTTTCTGTTGGAAATCTGTGCTTATATTTTCACCAAGTGTGAGATGTAGGTGTGAAACTTTGCCCATATACATTTCACACATTCCAGAGGAAGCGTTTTAACAGTTGTAGGATACTCAGACTGTCTGAAGCAGTTTGGCCTCTGGGAAGATGTGTGTAAATATTGTGTAAGGACAAAGTGCTGCATAGCACACGGAAATCTAGGTCTTCAGTCGACTATATAATGCCTCCTGCAGGCTAATGGTGCACACAATGGCTCTTAATAGCCTATTTAGAAAGTCAGTTTGTCAAAGGTTACACTGTTGAATAGGCAGCTGTGGATAATGACAAAGGCCTTTGAAAGTGGGAGTGAAAGTACACAAAGGAAATAGAAATTAGACTTTGATGTTTGTATTTGATGTTAACTGTGCCAAGTGTGTGAAAGCATATTCATATAAAATACACAAACATTTTGAGGTTGTTATACTTAGACACACACACACACATTCCCGCTGCCTTACAATCAAGGGTGCACAATTTAACTGGGACAAAAAACAACAAAAACAAAACAAAAACAAAAAACTGAATAGTAAACCAGCAACCTGATAGCATATCCCACCATGTTTTATATATCTCTTCTGGCACTTTTCACTGCTTTTTTAACAGGGTTTTTTTTATTATTTAAATTTTACACTGTATAATTTAACACATAATGTAAAATTTGTAATATAACAATAAACCATTTTAAACGCTACAGTATTCAATCTTTTTTTGCATTAATTTTTAAATCAATCAATAATAAATTAATATTTTTTTAAAGTATTTTTTAATACAGGGTGTAATTTCAGGAAAACCAGGAAAATCTGTAAGATCAAACAAACAAACCAATAAAAATAGAGAACTTTTTAAAAAACTGAGTAATTTAACAAAACAGGGCCACTCTTCAAAATAACAGTAAAATGTTTTTTATTACAGTTTTTGAATGTTACAGTATTCCACTTTTAAATTTGTTTTTCTTTTATGGTAACAACACAGGAAAAAATTGTTTGTTTGTTTTAAAAAAAAAAAAAAAAAGCTGTTAAAAAGTTTTTTGTTTAATTATTATTATTATTTTTTATTTATTTATTTATTTTTCAGTTGTTGGACATTACAGTATTCCACATTTTTTCCTATTTTTTCTGGTCCCCTTGCTACCAGATTTTACATTTTTTTTCCTTTAACAGTTACAGGGGAAAACTGCCAAATTTTTTACAATTATCAAAAAATATAAAAACTGAGATGATGTGTTCATTTCCCTCTACTTACTTACAGTCTTCTACATTCTTTTTTTGCAGTTATTCAGTGTTTTACATGATGTTTCCTCCCCATTTTAGAGAAACTTGTAACATTTTCACTGTTTTTTTACAGGATTTTTTCCAGTGGGTAATCAAAAAAAACAAGGAAAACCTGTGAATTGGAGGAAAACTGCCTACTGGATTTTTTATTTTATTGTTCACAGTGCAGACTCCAGCTAAAACCTAAGGTGAGCGTGGGGGAGACCAACATGGGGTTTTCCTTTTTTCTATCTCTACGTGGGATGCGCTCGAGTCCAGAGAGCGCGCACGCAGCTCTCGTGGGGAGCCGAGCGGAGACGTGAGATTTCTTTGTACTGAATGAAGAGTTGAGGCCGGCTGCTGCTGCTGCTGCTTCTCTTTTTATATAAGCACACTTTGCATGCTGTAAATAGCCCAATAAGCCGGTTACCCTCTCCGCTCCGCCGCGTCCGTCGCTCCTCTTCGTGCCGTGGAGGCGACCAGCCGCTGCCCAGCGACCCTTTGAGCCGCTTCGGACAACAAAAGCATCAGGTCCGGCGTGTCGGTCGTCTCTTCTTCGGGGGATTTCAAGTCACACATTCATCAGCCGGGATTTTTCGGTGCGGAAAAGCCTCCTCCTCCTCTCCAGTCACACTTCCACACACAGGGGAGGTTTTCCTTTTTTCACTCCCCCCCACAAACCGAGCGACCATGGCAGCTGTAACGAGCCCGGAGACGAGCCCTCAGCCCCGGGTGTATTTCCAGACGCCGGCCGGCACCACGGAGGAACCGGAGACTCCAGTTCGGAAGCAAGGGCGCGTTACCGTCAAATACGACCGAAAGGAGCTGAGGAAGAGACTGAACCTGGAGGAGTGGATTATCGACCAGCTAACGGACCTCTACGACTGCGAGGTAAAGACTCCAAACAATAACCGGCGTCGAAAACCGATCGAACGTATCGATTAGGCAGCTGTGCTAAGTAATAGGAGTCCGAACCCGAAGCAAACTGTTGATAAAGAGGCTTTCACGGGCCCTTTGTCGGTGCTTTTGGCCTAGCTTCGGTTCTCTACAGCCGGTAGTATGTGGCCCATATGCAAGTAGGTAATATAGAGAAGCCGGAAATTTTAAAAAAAGAGTGTGAATATCCCATTTTAATGAATTTTAGTCGTTTATTTAAGCGCAGTGATTAAACTTCATAGCCTCCCCCACAGGTAGCTAAATGTAGCACATGTACCTTTATAGCCTGACCATGAAACACACACACTCTGCTCTTTGTTCTGATTGGCTGAGGCTCTTTAAAGCACACCTGTGAATTAAATTAATTCATTATTAATGGCTGAGCGGAATTTAATGACTATTTCCAGATTTTTAGCATTTAATACATTGTTTAGATGTTTTTTTAGTTTGAAAGATAAAAAGTTAGGACCTCCAGTGTGTGTTAACAATAAATCAGTAGGAAAAATTAGGAAAAATTAGATTCGTGGAACTGGTACCCATTTTTGTGGCGTAAAAACATGTGATATCAAGCTTGTATATGGATGGATGTTAGACTAAAAGGTAAAATGATGGGGTTATTGCTTATTAACTTTAAAGCAATGGGTTTCACAAACTAGTTAGCATGAAGTCACAGCTTGACTCCGCTCCACCATATGCCCTGCTACATGCACTGCAGACAGTAAACTATGGAGTCGGAGGTGCTCCACTGGACACATTATGCAGCTTCTAAATTACCCTATGTGTATTTTTCTCTATTATGTTCTGTAAATTATTTTTATATCATACAATATATACCAATACACCAATACCGATATATCCGTAATAGACCAATATTGATCAATAATATTGGTCAACCGAGATCATTATATAATGGCAGTGTTTCTGAATGACCTCAAGCGTCTTTTTCTATGTTATGTTCTGTAAGAGAAAGTTTTTAGAAGTTTCCATATCAGACATTAGATATTATAATACCGATAAGGAATGCAATTTTTTTTAAATTGAATTGATTATTAGCAGCCTAATCAATCTTCAACCAATTAGTCAATAACTCAAAATGAACTCAGTGGACATCATTTTTTTTCCTAATTAAACTGTTTTGATATAGTATAGTGCACTTCAGCTCTGACCAGTAGCCATTAAGTGTCACAGGATACTTTCTCATGGTGCCCTTTACTATCCAAACTCCCACAGTGCTCTCTGCTTGCCAATATGGAACTGCCTGTAGTCAAAATGACTGTCTCCTCTTGTCGCTACAGTGTTGAATAGTAAGAGACTCCACCTGGTGGAACAACCAGGTACCACAGCTAATCACAATACATTTTCTGACATACATGTCCTTTGTCTTATTTTTTATCGGTTAAATTATCAAGGACAGTTAATCATTGATTATTTGCCAGCTGATATAACAGTATGGATCTTGTCTTGTGGTGTCTGCTTTGGTTCAGAGGACGTGTAAAACAAAAGGTGAACAAAGGTGAAGGAGACTGTGTCAAACAAGAGACAGATGATACTGATGAGTCTGTGCGGGGGGAGTCTAGTCATACATCTTGTCAGGGGCCCCTTCTAATGAACTCCCTGCTGTAGTGATGACTGTGCACAACCATCAGCAGTAGCTAACTTTAGAGTCCCAGTGCAGCAGCTTCACTTCAAACCCTTGGTCATGGTGACACACACATAGCTATATAACGCAACCTGGCGGCAGCTGTGGTGTAGCTGCTGGCGTCAGTAGTTGGTAAGCTCTTGTCAACTCGACTGAGCTGGCATTGACCCACATTCTATTCCTAGCATGAAGAGTACAACAACTTAACAGGTATGGAGAATTCCTCGTAAGCTAGAGACGAGGAAAGACAGGAGCGAAGTAAGGTTACAGGTTAGAGGACTACAATTAACAATTTGTGTTCTCAGACTTTCCCTGACACAAACGTACAAGATTACTGGGATAAGCTGAGTGTTGCTACAGTGGTGGAGTTGCTTCATGTTGCAGACAGGTTCACCATTAAACCTATATTTACACCTGCAAATTCCAGTACACTGATAAAAAGCAACCAGCTATTAACCATGAGCGCAAATGAACTCAGCAAAAACTGCTCATGTGGTCTCAGAAAATCAGATTGTAGTCTGTCACCCTCCGTTTTGACCAAATTAGTCCTTCACCCTGTCAACAGAGAGCCTCTATTGATGGATGATGTGACAGGGATATCCTGCGAAATGACACTACAGAGTTACAAACGCCAGCAGAGGTGATTAAAGGACCCAGAGAGGATTTTAAAATCAATGTGCTTTGATTGTCTGCCAATAATGGATTAATATGCCGGGTGTAGACTTTGCAGGGCCCAAAAAAGTCTAAGCAAATGAGCTCAGGAGAAAAGCTTTACAGCACTGCTATGATTTTGTAGACAAAGTGGTTTTTAAAATGCAGATATTTTTAGATTTCTTTGGGGATAAAAGTGATCTTATTAAATCCATTGTGTGCCCGCAGCATCCTACTGCTTGATACCAGACAAGTTTCTTCAGTTTCAGGAATAGATATTTATCTTTTTCACCCATCCCACATCCATCTTTCATTCAGTAATCCACTCAGCCATGCATGCTTTAATGCACTGATGATTCGTAGTTAGTCTGCTTTTCAGCTGCGTAAACAGGGTCAAATAGAGTCCAAAAAACCCCAGGAATGGACGCACAATGATACTGTCTGCCCTCTCTACAGCAAGACCTGAGCCTTGTGTAGATTTTTCACAATCAGGTCACAGGCGTATCGGGTTATAGTCATGTAAATGAGATATTAAAGATTTATTTTACATTTCTGGACACGCTCACCTCATTCATCCCTAATGATGAAGCCTACTTTTGGCTTTCATCCACAGTAGTTCCCTCTTTTCATTGTCCCAATCCAGTCTCTGCCTCGGCTGTTAGACAACAAAGAGATTAATTTACAGTCGCTTCGCTGATGGAGACACATTGGGCTCATTTAGACGGGGCGATATGGAGCACGTGCTACAAAACAGTGTAACTGGAGAGGCAGCTTTAGCTGGTCTGGTCTGGGACAACCCCGGACAAACACATACACCGTGCTTTGGGTTTACTCCTTTCCTCCCCCTGTCTTTTCTTGCCTTGTCTCTCTTTTTGTTCTGACTTAATCCATATTCTCCTCTTTCACCCTTCATTATTTCCTTTCAATCAACGCCCCCTTTTCTAGCTCTCCGATTGTTGGTGCCTATTTCGACTAATAATAAAGCTGCGTGGAATTTGTGCAGCAGGGGATTCATTATGAGCTATTTTTCCATTCATATAATCCCTTTAAACACGCTACAAGCAGTCAACCAGTCATTTCTGCCAGCCAGCTCCTTAGATATTCATCCAGCCACTTAGTCAGCCTATCAGCCAGAGTTGCTATGGGTAATAGTGAAGAGCCAAACCTTAGCATGAATCCATGGCAACAGGGTGTAATAAATGTTTATATTGGTTAGCCGTGCAATGGGGGGAAACAGAAAAAAGCTTGCATTCATTTAGTAAAAGAAAACTATCATTTCCAAAAAGCCCCACTTTTCTTTGTTCCATTATTATAATTAGAGGCATTCAGGTAGAATAAAAGCAGCTTTGGTGAATACCTGCAGCTGATGTTAATGTGGCATTTGCTTTGTTATAGAAACACTCCCTGGTTTTATTGGGGTGCACATCGGAGCAGAACAAGGGTTACTTGTGTGCATTTCTGCCGTCGCGAGGGACTACGTGGAAATTTCTTTAATTTTATTTTAGACCCTGATTGAATATATCAGCCGACTCAATGCATGAATATATGCAGAGTGTGAGAAGAAAAAGTGACACAATAGAGGTTGAAACAGTTCCCTAGGAGTAAATAAAATAATATGTTAACGATCATGTATTTTACAATCAAGTCAGATAAACACATTTGAAACATTTAAGTAAGATCTGATGTAGAGGCTATAGGTTATATCTGAAAAAACAAGATGGTAACAGCTGCAGTCGAGCCTCCAAATCCCACAATCCCCATCTCACAGTTTATATTTCACATTCAGCCGCGGTAGGTTTATCAAAATAAACCCTAAGCTGGCAGTAAATGTTAGGTTTTAAGGCTGTTATGGTACGCGTAGGTGCTCTTTTAAAAATATTCCCTGTTGTTATTGAGCGTCCACTCTATTAGTGGGTTTGTGTATAAGGTGCTAAGTGAGTTTGAGCTTACTCTGGGGAAAAGGAAAGTGTGGGTTACGCTCAGCAAGTCTGCAGCTCCGCTTTTAGTAAAATAATCAGATTTCACTCCAGTCGGGCTGTCATTTCCATGGTAACTGGCCTGTTAAGTGTTTTATTTGACTGTAAAGACTCATTTTCTCTCCCGTTTACTGTGTTTTCTTCTGGAGTGTTGTACAGCTGACCAGTAGCTACATAGTTAACGGTGGAGCGAGTGGGCCGACTGAATCCCCAAACTCCAAGGTCCTACGTGGCCACGAAGACGCGCACGCACACACACACACACACATACACACACACACACTCACACATACACACATACATAAACACAAATGAGAATACGAGTGGGAACAGAGGCGGGATTGGTGAGCAGGAATGCTATAAACGGGGGAAGAGAATGGGGGGAAAAAAGTAGATGGGATGGCAAGAGGAGAAGGAAAAAGTAGTAGGCAGGGATGTCGGAGAGGGAAAAAGTGTTTTTGGGTTCTCTGCTACAGCAGTGGTCACAAAGGTTCTACTTCTAATTGTAGTTCAGGCGCTAAAATAATTCTGACAGCCAAATAAACAAACAGCGGTGCTTTTTCTCACCCCAAGCTAAAGGTTAGATTGGAGAGGGGTGTTCTTTTTTTTCAATTCTGCTTTTACCTTCATTATTTCCTATTTTCCAGAGCAGGGTGTCACTTTAACCACTCAGGGATTCCCCACATGTATCACCAGCCAGGCTTTAGTTAGTCTAAGAGTCAGTTTGTAACCCCAGCGGTTGTTCTTTAAAGATGAAACTGAACAAGACGCTCATTATCGACTTGCTCCCTCCTCACATGTAAGCCACTGTGTGCGCAAGGATCACTTAAATACCAAAGATATCAAATGAAAAGAGTTTTGAAATCCTGTCTGAGCACTCTGTTTTTCCTACTGAGGCTCTGATGAAATGTTTTTAGTCATTAATCAGCCATTGGAAATTTTCACAATGTGCCCACAGCTGTCTGAGCCGAAAACACACTCGGATCCAGATAATATCAGTCTGTGTTTGTGGTGGATATTGGATGAAAACATCTCCTTTGATTACACGATTTATGCATAAAACATTATTTCCTAACTGTAAGAATATCAAAGTGTTTATTTTATATCTGTTTAAAGTAATGTAACATCACAGACATTATATAGTTAATTTGAAAAGAAGTAAACAAGGCTGAGAAAATGTGACTGTTTTCATGGAAGAGTTCACTGCGAAAGAGGAAGTGGTGCCAGCTGAAGTGCAGCCCATACAATTAATTAGATAAAACCATTACGATAGTTCCTGTTTCTGCACATACATAGAAATCGCGCAAAATGTTTTTAAAGCCACACAAATAAAATGACACCTTATGAAATACAGGAAAAGCAGGAATATAAAACTATCTGCATAAACAGTGCTGATAAAAAGTATTCAAGCCCCCTTGAAAATTCAACATTGAATCATGGTCAATCAGAAAGACTCTTTCATGTCAAAGTAAAAACAGAATTCTACAAATTAAATCTAAATTTAGAATAAGTGACTGCCTAAGTATTCACCCCCTTTGATCTGACTCACCTAATTGAACACATGAGCAGCCAGTTGGCACTAGAAGTCACATAACTGGTAAAGTGAAGATCAGTGGAGATGCAGTGACTATAGTATAAAGACACCTGTATCTGGAAGGTCCAGTCACTGGTGAGTCAGTACTCCTGGTTATAACTACACCATGAGGAGGAAAGAATAGTCCGAGCAACTGTGTGAAAAGGTTATTGAAAACCATAATATTGGGTAAAGGCATGTGTAAATCTGCCTAGAGCTACCTGTCTTCAAAAACTGAGTGACGGTGCAAGAAAGAGACAAGTGAGAGAGGCCACCAAGACACTGATGACTCCTCTGAAGGAGTTACAAGCTTCAGTGACTTTGCAAACAGCACTTGTTGTCTTTGTTTCACCAGTCAAAGCTTTATGGGAGAGCAAAGCCTTTTATAGGCACCGTACACTGTGACACAAGCCTTTCTATTAACATCACATGCTCTTCTGGCTGTATTTTGTCCTCATGAGGCAGAAGTAAACAAATTAATCCTTGATTGTTTAACCTAATTTCACTGTAAGACTGTTGCTGTCTCAAACTTCAGGTCAGTAAATCCAGAAAGTGCATCCTGGTGTTGTATGTCCGTACAGGAGAAACTTGTTGGAGGAGGCTGGACTGTGGGAACAGCTGTAATTTCATAGCTTTCCCAGTTGTGGATTAAGTTGGTCTCCTTCATGAGGACACACACATGCACGAAACACTCACAGGGTGCGCAACATTTCCTTAAACCGTGCACTTTAAGGCTGGAATACCAATCAGCATTACCCAGTTTCAGTCAGTGTGTGTGTAAGAGAGTGACTACAAAGAGTGGTTGTTACACAGCATGAGTGAAAGACTCCACTGTGTCTTTGTAAACACCCCCCACACCAGTGCTCACACACACACACACACACACAATTGCACACAGATGGACACACACATCTTGTTAATAGGTTACATGTGGTTCTACATGTTGAGGTTGAAGTTATTTTTTCCTTAAGCTCTAGGGTGAGTCAGCATGAACTGTAGCCTGACCCACTGACTGACTATGTGAACGTTTTTGTAACGAATAAATCAACCAAGTTGGAGAAGAGGAAGACTGCCAAAGCTACTGCGAGTCAGGGAGTCCAAGTGCGTGTTTTGGTTCGTCTGTGAGTAACATCGGAAGGAAGTTAAGAACGCCAAGAGAGAGAACGCATGGATGGAGAAAGAGAGGGATGTGTAGGGAGAGGTAGAGCCAGGGATGTGAGTCATTCAGAGGAATGTTTATGCATGTTGTTACAGGAAGTGTTTGAGAACGAAAGAGTGACACAAACACATGCACTGCATAGAAAAATTAACAATATTAACACACCACTTTCTCCCTAAAGCTCACTGTACCCTACACACACCTGTTGAGTCACACAAACCCACACACATGTCCGTCATGGCTACACTAAGCTACTTTGTACTTTTTAAAATTGCACGTGAATTTTTAGTCTAATATGGGGCGTCTAAGCTATCAAGAGACAACCTTTTTGGCTGTAAATGAAACAAAACAAAATCACCCAAAACCATCCATTTCACATTATTTGCTTTATTGCAGTCTGTGAGTTGTGATATACATCTACACCGATCAGACATAACATTGTGACCACCTGCCTAATATTGTGTTGGTCCCCTTATGTGGTCAAAAGTGCTCTGAACCACTGGGCATGAACAAGAGGACCTCTCAGGGTGTCCTATGGGGTCTGGAACCAGGACGTTGGCACTGGATCCTTTGGGTGCTCTGGCTTGTGCAGTGGGGCCTCTGTCAATCAAACTTGTTCCACTGCATCCTGTTGATGCTTGATCACAATGGGGTGTAGGAAGTTTGGAGGTCAAATCAACATGTTGGGCCATTGTCATGTTCCCCAACATGTTCCTGATTGTTTGATGTTTTTTCCATGTGGTGGGGTGTATTTTTTTGCGGGGGTAGGCCAGTGAAATTTGGGAAAACATACCTGACTGACATTCAGCAGCACACTGCTCTCAGTGCTCCTGCCACGCTCTGAACGCTCCCTGGAAATCCTGTTTGGGGAGTGTGTTGAGAACTGTCTGCAGTCTGGAGAGTAGGATGGACGGAGAGTGACGATTGTGTTGGTGCATTGAAAAACACTAGTGCTTTTTCAATGTGATCTAAACCGACATGCATTGGCACATTGTTTGTGCGCATTGTCTCTGTCAGACGCCTCAGGATTTCACAGTAGAAATCAATGTTGACAGCCTGACCATGGGGGGAAACTTCATGGAGTTCAACCATATGAATGTCAAACAAAATAAGTTTGCTCTTGGACGCTTTGCTGGCCTTCTTCTTGACCTTCTTCAGCCTTGGAGACTACAGACTCTTCAACTGAAGAGACTGTTTGGTCCCTTGGTCGTAAACACAGACCCAAATCTTGTCACTAGTGACGATCCTCGACATGAAGGTTGGATCAGTTTGACAGAATTTGAAGGTTGCTCTCTGAAAGTTTGAAGTCCATGGTGAAATCGCAAATACCCACCTGCACTTCAAACTACTTTGAAAGGGACTGTGACCAAATTTCAATCAGGTGCTGTTGTCACTTTTTGTGGGTGCAGACTTGAAACTTTTTGATTGCGCAGTGTGGCTTTAGGCCATGCTAGTCAATTTTCTCTCATGATTATTCTCATACATAAGTGTTCAAATCTAACCTAATAAATAAGATGGACACAATTTCTAATAAAGTTTCTTTATTAGTTTCTAGTTCATGAGTGAACTGAGTGGTTGTAGTGAAATCAGACAATGTAAAAAGATCAGAAACTGTAGTTGTGAGACTTACGAGAGTGGAGCTTGAAAGCTGGAAAATAACTTTAAAATGCAAATGCTTTACGTGAATATCTGTGCATTCAGTTAAGAGTTTTTATCATCTTAAATGCGCATTAGCAAAATAGCCGATGACAAAACGCATTAAGAATTGCACATATCGGGGAAAACACATGGAACATGCACAGTAAGCATTAAAATGTTCAATGTACGCCAAGCATCTTCCATATAGTCCACGCAGATGTTTATAGGTGTAATGACTGAAGGAATTATTGAATTAGTTTTATTTACGTTGCAGTTTTTACAGCAGTGGAAAAATCAGCAAAATGTGCAATAAATAGGATCAGTGTACAGAGGGGAGCAAATCTTGGCACTTATGGTCAAATTATTTTTCCTACTAGCTACTGAGCTCAGTCTAGATATGAACAAAACAAAGTTCCATCATCACTGTGTTTTTCAGTCTTTTTCTGTGTTTATAAAGTACATTAAGGCTGCAAAGAACACCTTTAGAATGCAGTTTCAAAAACTTCTGAAGTGTGTAGTTGATGGACAGCCTCGATAAATATTGTGTGTGCATAAGTGCATGGGACTCTTTTGCTGTCTATCTCTTTGCTTTGTTGTTTGTCCCAGAGCTTGGCATGTGCTCTGTCATGTGTCAGCCAGTACAGCTTGTACAAACTCATCGCCTGACGCCTTCCTGCCATGCAAAACCTTAAGTATTATGTTTCAGTACCAGCTCAGCTTGATGAGCTCGTCATTCCAGCCTCTGTCACACTCTTGTCAGTCAAGTGAAGACATGGAGGGAACAAAGGGTTCAGCAAAACCATTTTACCTGCAGGATCAGAAGTCAAGCGGGCCTCCTTTACGGTTTGATTGTGAAACTTGGCTGCAACGAAACAAATAGGATGAAGTTGCTTGTTGATTGTCACAAGAAATCTTATCGATTCATATCTTCCTGCTAAACAGTTGCTCACATTGTGCATTTAATAGATGAATAAATACTCAAGCTGTTAACGTCTTTGCCTCCATGAACATAATGAATGTCCAAGTACCCCTCGGCCTCCCTGCTCATTATTTTTGAATGATCCATGATGTACAGTATGATATTCTTTATTTTAAGTGCTCCTGTTGGTCCCAACCAAACTACTATTTGTAATTAAATCAGTTTCAGACTACACATATGCTTTTGATCGCTGTTTTGTGAAAGCTCTTGTGCCCTTGAGGAAGCCTTTAAAAGTGAGCGTGGGTATAATGGTGATGCAGTTTGGTCCACAGGCCGGCGTTATTACCGCTCATGTGGCTCCAGGGTGCTGTTTTGAAATTAGAGCAGATTTTTTTTTGTTGGTGACGTGTGTTTACTGGAAACCACAATGAAACAACCAAGCTACTGTCCTTCAGAAGGGATGGATGGTTGGCGTGGAGTCACCGTGAAGTCTCCCTGTAAGTAAATGCCTTCAGGTTGAGTGAGGTGACACAGATCCAGTCAGGAGGTTAGTTCAGAGCCAGGAGGTGCATTAGAGCAGATGCCAGTTGATCTGCTGGTTGGCAGCTCAGAAGCAGGCTTTATTTCCAGTCTGAGTTGTGTGTGTGTGTGTGTGTGTGTGTATAATGTGTTTATTGTGATGTTTGTATGGCAATAAGTGACTGTACAGGAGTCCTCCACAATGTCCTCCCTGCGTACATAGATGATGTCAGGTTTTTAGTATTAAATAGCTGCAGAAACAGGCTGCGTTCAGCGACTGATTTTGCCAGGTAACTTGGAGAACAGGTGTCGTGTTGACTTCATGTGTCATCCGTGACGCCACTGCTGCTGCTTAAGCTTTCATGGTGTCGCAACGTCAGAAGACGGCAAAGAAAATGTGGAGGAATTCTTGCCCTGTTATGAAATCTGCTCTGTTTTGAATGTCTGTGGGAACAAATGGAGGGATCAAAGATGTGTGGACAGATGGACAGACAGCTGGCAGGCAGACAGACAAATAGACGGGCAATTAAGATAGGGAAAGAATGGAAAATTCAAATGTACATCATGAATAGATACACCCGTATTTCCCTTTTTAACCACCACAAGGTTGCATCTTCGGCGTCTCTATTATACGAGACGGTTGCTTTGAATTTGCATTTAGTCTCAGAGCAGGAAGGAACGACTGACCATATTAGGCCAACGTGTCCAGGGACAGGAATTTACAAGCTGTTGATTCATCAGGAAGGAGTCAGTCTCTGCCTCAATGTGCCGCACATTCTTATGATGTTGAAATTAGGCGTTAAATCATTCACCTGTTGTTACCGTTCCTGTCTTTATAAAATCTGACATTACAAAGATGAAAGTACCAACACATGTAATGACAAAGCTCAGCCGCTGTGGTCACCATAAATTCAGAAATACAATGGATTCCAACAAATTACATTTATTTAAGGAACAAAAGGGCAAAATGTGAACAGAAACTTCCTTTACAGTAAACATTCAAGCATGCAGGGGAAGAGTTTGGTTGGTTCCTGTTGGTTTCAGTCTTACTCTGCTCTGTAGAAGCAGATCCTGCGACTGTAAGGACCTCAGAAGAGAGAAGCAACTTCTGTTTTCTGAGCTAAATAAAGTAAAACAGGCTGTGCACTGGACAGTTAAAGTGACGGCTGCAGCTTTAGTTTTTGTCATTCATCGGCTAAGTTTCATGTTTAATCTTTTGCACGTTGCTGACAGATGTTACTGTGGGTGGAGTGATCAGTCACTGAGTTACACAATAGTAGAATTTTTTTAAAGTTTGGGTCTGGAAATGTCATCACTAAGTAAGAAAAGTAAATACAGAGAAAGAAAGAAAAAATGATGAATGAGGCCATCATGCAGAAAAGCCAGTTTCTTATTGGGGTTCTTGTTTCAGGCCTTATCTCTTTGGTTTTCTATCTCTGTGTGATAATCTACTGGAATCTCCCACATTGTTACTGTTTTATCCTGCAGCTGATTGACTGAATATGGAAATGGACCAAAACATTAACTGATTAGATTATTCAGTGTGTAGCCAAGAGGTCAGAGACTGTGTTGGTGATTGATCTGTCTGAAAGAATAATAATGTTCTCAAAATCCCTTTTGAAATCCAAATGGATTATATCTCAGTGACGGCAGGATGAATTAAAAGGCTGCACAAATAAACACGGATGTTTCTGAAAACACTGTTTAAATGGAACTTCAATAACCTTGCGGTCGCCTCTCCTGCCAGAATAAAGGAGTAAGTCAGTCAGTGAATAAACATGGCAAGTGAGCAACTCGGTGTTAAGCCATTTTGTTGTGTTGGTGGCCCTTGCCAAGAGTGACATAATGATAATCTGCTGTAATCCTTGTTTGTATGCATTCTTATTTTAATCTGCAGATAATCTCTTCTTTCAGTCCAATTGTAGTGGTAATGATGCATCTGGCATGTAGAAGAAAAGTGTGTGTGGCCTTTCTCATGGTGATGTCTCAGTTTTTATGTTATTACCTGTCTGCTTCGATGATAATTAGCAATCGATGGAAGATAAAAAGGAAAAATCTACTTTTCGACAAACGCCCCGAGGCTGCTTTTTCCAATTTACCCAAGACACCTTCACACATGCTGAACATACTCATCCCTCACATGCGTATCATTTATATCGGTTTGTGGCACGCTGTGATTTCCTTCTGCCCTTGTTCCCTGCTGCACAAATGACAAAAGCTCCAGAAGAGATGCAAGAGTGGAGGTGGAGGGTGAAAGGAGACACTTGAGATGCTGTCAGGATCACATATTTCAGATGAGGGATTCTGTAATTAGAGTGGGCCGAAGAGAGAGAGATGGATGATCTTTGTGGGCTGCTGCATGGAAATCTGTAAGTGAAAAGTTTGCAGCCAAAGGTTGCTTGTGCACTTAGTGTTTTTCTCAAACTGTGGTTGTCTTATATAATCTTTATGTTATATTTACTTATTTATACCCATACGCAGCACTTTTTTTTTTTTTTAGCAATTTAAGCAGCATTTTTCTTGGGATGACAATTTCTCAGTGGGTTGATGAACCACTCATGACTGAAATATCTTAACAACTACAACATCAACTGCTGATAGATTTTGTACAGACATTCACGTGCCTCAGAGGATGAATCCTGTTCACATTGGTAATCGGACAACTTTACAAAAATAGCCATTATTAGAGCCTTAGCTGTGTTTTGCATGCTATCAGCTATGCTAAACATAGTAAACATACGTACTGAATATTAGAATATTAGCATTGTCATGCTAACATCATGATCTCCAGCCTCCTCTGAGCTGCTAGCATGACCCTCAGCCTTTAATGCAGCATTTCTACAGCCTGATTCATCGTTGTCTTGCTAAGTACTTGATGCTTTGCTATTTCTGCAGTGCACTTACCTCAGATCACTTGTCAGGCTGCGTTACTGTGATGTCTTTACACTTTTTTTTGACACAGCTTGTGCTTATGTAGGTGATAACATAGCTATAAATAAATTTATGCCAAACAAACCACACATAAGCTACACCGTCTGCTAAGCCATGAACGCTTAGTATGCTAAAAAGGGAAAACTTTCATGGAGAGTCCACAGGTTAAATCGCTCCTGTCGTGCTGTGTTTACAGCGGCATGTAAGCAGCAGTGTCAGTCTGTGCCCTCGTGTTAGTGTGGTTAGAAACACAGCGGCGGAGCTCCAGGCCTGGCAGCACCCCTCAGTTGCCAGTACAAGTCCATCCAGGGCTGGTTGTGACCCTGTGGGACCAGCAGAGTCTCCCCGGGTGAAGCTGCAGCACAGACATGTCCAGTCAACACACCGAAACCACTGAACCGTTCAGTCAGGCCAAACAAGCCGATGTGCGAATCATTCAACCGTACGGCGAGTTAGTTGTGACTCCGGGCAGCTTTTGGAGGGTCAAGGTTGGGTGACATTCTACATTTTAACTCTACAAATAGATTTTTTTTTAGCATAGTGTGTGATGTTTGTGTGCTCTGGGTGGAATTAGAGAGAAACGGAGCGTTAAACTTGAACCACAGTTTCGCCCTGTGGCAGATTTGATAGACAACCGCATTATTGTTTGAATCTGCTGTGAATAACTGCAAAACACTACTGATGTGTCTGCAGATATTTGACATGCTTTATTTAGCAATTCCCCTTTTTACCGAGGTATCTTTTTACAGTGCCTGTAAAAAGTATTCACCCACCTTGAAAGTTTTCCACTTTTTTGCTTTTCAATATTGAGAGAAAATTTACAAAAAAGACTCTTTCATGTCAAAGTGAAAATCGTTTTCTGCAGCCAAAGGTGCATCTACTAAATACTGACTTGAAGAGGGGTCAATACAGTCACTTATTTCAAAATTTATTTTTTAATTATTTAACATTGCTTTGAAGAAACTTGTTTTCACTTTGACATGAAAGAGTCTTTTTTGGTAAAGTCTTGTCAAAAAAGCCAAATTAAATGGACGACAATTCAGTGCTGAAAAGCAATGAAAGGAAAAAACTTTCAAAGGGGATGAATACTTTTAAAGATGGATTGTTCAAGTGTTTGAGTCGTTATTTTGTTTTCGTGCCTGTAAACACATTTTAATGTTGAATTTCCAAAAGCTTCATATATGTGCTTTTTAAACAAAAATTATACCAACTGTTTAATTTATTGGGGGCAAAACTTCCAACAGGAATGAAAACTCTTTACAGGAACTGGATATTAGAATTCTGTTTGCCTTTCTATCTGTTCTATTGTCATCTAATTACAGTGCGAGTCCAATCAAAACTACTGAGCCCGCGTCCTAATTATAGTGATGAATGTTTCCTGGCTTCATGTGACGATTCGTTCAGTGTACTTGGAGCCCGTTTGGTTTGGCTTTCTCTCGCAAGAAGTCTGAAACTACCCACACAGCACCGGGACGCACATTAGCATGCCCACATCACTACCACCAGACTCTGGAGGCTCTGCTTCTTTTTACTTTACATGACAGAGCCATTTTATCTGCCGGAGCAATAGCAGGAAGGCTGCAGAGTCAAAACAGATGGAGGCACGGGTGTAATGGGCTAAACGAGGGGTTGTTTTAAGAGAGTTTTTATAGAACGATGCCATTAACAAGCCTTGTATGTACTTACTTCAAAGAGATGCATGTAGTGAAGCATTAAGAAGTTAATTTTTATAAAGAAATCTGTGATGTTTGTAATATTTTCCTTCATCAGTGGGAAGAAAACTGCACTGAGTAAAGAAAACACGACTGATTCAAACAGTTAAAGGATATTTTCTAGTCTCCGCTCTGGCAGTGAGCAGGCTATAAAGTGGTTTGTCTGTTTTGCCTGCGGCTCTTTCTCCCTGATTTTCATATGATTCAAAACAGGACATCATATTCTTCCTGCAAGGAAGTGCATCCAACTGATTAGACGTGCAATAGAGATGAAGATCAGCACACAAACAAAAGGTGCACAGTAACACACAAGGCTGGATTAAGTACATTGCATTGATTATGAATCACTTTGGTTTATGGTTTATGGTAGTGTGTGAGGCCACATATTCATTACAGCAGCCAGTCACCACTTACATTAATTGTGCGCTCACACACACACAAACACACACACACACTCTCTGTTATCGCTGTGCCCCCTTTTAAGTGTTTCTTTTTAAGTCTTATATACACTCAGACCGCCACTTCCCACAGATATCATTATGCCTCCCCTCCCCTCCAAGTTCACATGCTCAGACCGGAAGTCCCCGGCTGCTCTGGTGGGGGTTTTAACCCTTTAAGACGTTTATGAAGCTGCATTTTAAGCTCCCACACTGTAAAAACACGTCTGTGTGACTTGAAGCAGAGGAGATTCTAAGGGAAGCTGACATCGCTGGTGTGCTTGTTGTTGTAAGATCTGCAGATTCCTGATAAGCAGCCATGTGTGTGTGTGTGTGTGTGTGTGAGACAGAAGGAGATAGAAGGGAGATGGAAAGCAGCAGGCGATGAGTGACACAATGCACCTCTAATCCCTACACCCCTGTCGACCTCTCGGTGACTCCCTCTCATAAGTGGTTTCATGCCTGCAGCTAGGCGGTCCAAACGCCACGAACTGACCTATTGCAAACACAGAGGGTGAATCTGTGCAGCACTATGTGGTAACGGCAGCCAGAGGGGAAGGGCATCAAAGGAGACGTAAAGATAAAGGGACAGGGGGGAGAGAGGAAGGCAGGAAGCAGGTTCAAGCCCAGTATTTTTCCACTATTTTCCCATCCTGTCTCTGTGCGTCTGTTTGTCTGTGTTAATCAGATGATCGTAGACCAAACTACCACACCAGTCACAAGGGTGTCATGAATTACCACCTCGAGATTGCTTCCAGGCAGCAGTTCAGCTTCCAGCTTCTTGTCTTTGAATTTTTGGCAAGGAAAATGTGGTTTGTTGTGGATGTCATCTTATAAAGGGACATATTTCCACATTGTGCGCGGACATTTCCAAATAATCTGCCAGCCGAATTTAGCAGTTTATACCCGTCTAGGAAACTAATGTGGAGTTCTGCTCGGAAAGAATGCTTTTGTGTTTAGTTTCTGTGTTATAGTCCCGTGTTTGATTTGGGCTCAACCGTAGTTCTCTTGCATATCCTTTGTTGCTCAATCAGTCGGTGTTTATTTGAAACTCAGGCCTGCGCGTGCATACGATGTGGCAGTCTGAATGTGTAGCTAGTGGCTCGTGTGAGGCTTTATGAGCTGTGTTTGCCAGTAAAACCCCGTCTGTACATTCTTAGTTAAATATAATAAGGGGAATTTTTGCAATAGCATGTCTTTAGCTTTTTTCCCACGAGGATTGGAAATCACACAGTAACTCATGATACAGTGCTATCGTGTGATGACAACTCTATCATGATGCAGTGATTTTCTGATAACGGAAGGTGATCAATACACCTGAAAAGTCAAAAAGCAGGAATCATGTATTTAATCACAGCAGTGTGTGTTTGTATTGTGCTTACTATTTCAATTATAATAATGTTTCTGATTCTGTTTTCCCCCACATCTGCTTTGTGAGTTTCATTTTCTTTTCTGTAAGTTAGTTAACTTTAATTTACTTTGATGGAAAATGTTTGGCACCAATGAATTGGTTAAGTGTCACAAGAGGAAGTGATACGATACGCAAGTAAGGGTTTCAGCCTTGACCAGATGGTCCTTGCAAAGGGGTCAACCTTTGCAATGACCTGATATTAGTATCATTATTGTTCTTTAACTGATTCCCAATAAAATAGATACATTTAAAAACGTGCTGCTTTGGTTATGATGCAGCCGCCTCTCTCGAACTGTATTCACTGCTTTGTCCCGCCCATAGTACTGTCTGATTGGTTACAAGTCAACTAATAACCTGCCGTCAACACTGAAGAATAAATGCTGAAAACTTCTCTTTTGATTAAGCATATTTAAAATATAAATAAACAAGGGCATTAAAAAGAACAATTTTCTCACCAAGCTTTTAAATTTTTCTGCAAATATATATCTGTTCCAAATATCAGTTATCTGGCTCCTTGACCCTCTGGATCCCAAAAAATGTTGTCTCTTTTTAAAAAAATCCCCAAAATGACACTATTTATCAGAGCCAGAAACTGTAAAAGCATAAAGAATCATCATCTCTGACGTACCGTTCCACTAAAAAAAATCAAACCTTAGCTTAGGCTCGTGGTATTTCTTGAAATCACTTTATTCTACACGTTTCAATTAAAACATTGTCAAAAATATGCCATTTTTGTGTGAAGAAGAATCAGTAAAAAGCTGTGATTAACAGTCAGATGTCAAAACTTCAATGACTTTTTTCAGCTGAACTGCAGGCTGTGTTTACCCAGAGCAGATAAAATACAATACATTAAAAATGTGAGCAGTAAAATATCTGTTGTATGTGGAGCCACCACTTTTTTCCAGAGTTGGTAACATCTGGGGGCACTTGTTAAAATGGTTGATTCCAGGTTTTTCTATTTTGCATAATAAGCAATTAAAGAAATTCTACTTTTTTGTGATTTATGGCATTATAACTCTGTTTTACTGCACGGAAGTGATTTTTGAGTTCCAGCTAAAACTCTCAGAAACTGCTTGAGGATTAGAAGGTTAATCAGGCCTTGGAAAGAAACATATCACTGACTAATCCTAAGTAACTGCTCTGATGTTCACGATGCGGAGCTGTAAAACTGGTGTGTGGACAGTGTGTTCTCTCACCCGTGAGAACCAAAACACACAGTAAGAGTCAAACCATTTCAGCAATGCCTGAGGTTGCGCATGTGTAACTTGTCATTGTCAGCGTTCGCACATATTTTGTACCTGTGTGTCTCTGCCAAGTCTACTGGAATAGGGTAATAGTTTTAATGGAGTACACACATAAACACACTCTAATGTGCACACACACTTACAGTATAAACACTCAGCAAAATGCTCCCCTGCTTGGACTGACCTCAATACAGAGTGGATGAAAACGCAAAGGAAAGGCACAAAGTGTTGGTGTAGCAGTTGTAGTGTGCAGATCTCGTCGTCTGTATTTCCCATGTCACTGCAGCAGGGAAAGAATAAAAAAACAGCTCATAAAGGAAGCAGTAAGGGGTGTATTCTGCTCTGATGGATGCTAAAGTATCAGTTTGCCACACGAGTCTAAACAAACTCACACAAGGAAATTAGAGAGAATGTCATTGTGTTTTGCCACGCGGCCTACTTTTCCTACTTCTTCCCCTTCCTCCTTCCTCCATCCTGTCTGCTCCAGCCATCACTTCCCTCTGTTTCCTTCTTCCTTTTACCCTCCTCTCTCTCTCTCTCTCTGTCCCTTTGTCAAACCCAGCCAAAACGCTGTTTTTGTCTTGTGTAGCAGAACGGGCTGTTGTCCATCCTGAAGTCCGGTTATTTTTATCCCCGTTTGTTACTGAGGCAGTAGAAAAGCAAAAGTGGCTGTTAATCATTCAGATTTTGTCAAGCCTTTCTGCAAGTCTTTACATTTTTAAATTCTCTTGTTGGCCCCTCACATAGATGACACACTTTCTCATACACAGTTTACACAGATCCTATCAAATACATCAGTTATGGGGTGTGTTGTCACTGGAAGGCATGCTGTGTAATCCTTGTAGGTGGCCTCTGCGACCTACTTTCGCATCTACACTCGAGCACGGAGCTTTTCACATCTCTAAAGTGTTGGCTTAGATCCACTTTTAATATACCTGTACTGTCATTTCATGTCTGAATGCATCAGTGCAACAGTTCTGCTAGCATTTGACTTGCAGCTGTAGAGAGCTCCTTCTTCTTCATACTTAAGCTTTCCTGTATTTGCAGTCTCAGCTCTTTATATACACAAGTTGCAAGTTTAAATCAGGTCGAAGGTCAGTTAGGGTGAAATCAAGTCGGGTAAAGATAAAAACTGACTCTGCTTCTCCATCCTTGTTACTTCCCTTTCCAGAGATATTTCCAGTAGCCACGACGGGCCTTTTTGTTGTAACGCGAGGACACTGACCCACTTGTGTGTAGCTTATGTTTTTTTCCGGAGAGGGAGCTGTATCTGGCATTTCATCTGTCCAAAGCCTGCAGCCGCTGCACAGCTCCCCTGTGAGAGGAATAGTACTATGGCCTACACGCACATATTCACACAGCGCGCTCTCATACTGTCACTTCTCATTGGACTCTGTTCTGCAGGAAGCCTCCAGACGAACACTGTGTCTGGCTGTTGCTCTCTCTCTCTCTCTCTCTCTTCGTGTGCGAATCACATTTGCAAGCTTGTCAGGATGCATGTAATTAAATTCAAAGACTACAATAATACGATAGAGCAATATGCCAGTTTACGGTATCTGATTATTTCTCAGGTGATTTGTACTCAGCAGAAGCTGCTGTGTAAATGCAGGGAAACAAAAATTCACCTGTTTTTACTGTATGTTTCCTACTAAAACTACTTTGACTACTGTCTCAATTAAGTTTTTTTTAACCTCCAATCCCATCCAAATCCAATACCATCGTCTAGATAACTTAATAGCCCTGCAGTGCATGAACCTTATTGTAAAGAGGAGTGCACCAGGGCTCCACAAGCTGCAAAAGACAGTGAAAACCTGCATTCTCTACATGCATGTCAGAAAATATATTGTAGATTAACTTCAGTAGTTGGTTGTCCCACCAGGTGGAGCCTCTTACTGTTTAATAGTGTAGCGACATGAGCAGATGGGCATTTGGACTACAGGCAGCTCCATGTTGGCAAGCACAGAGCATTGTGGGGATTTTGTTAGCAGAGGGCACCATGACAAACACTACTGTGCCACTTAATGACCTCCAGCCAGAGCACGTGTTTAAAAATGGCTGTGATCAACTAGAACAGTGTTTATATATCCCAGTGGCTTGTAACAGAGGCCTGTTGACTGAAACTGAGTTACCAGCCGAGGATGAACATTCACTGTACTTAATTTGTATTATCAGTTCATCACTTATTGATTAATAATGGTGCCGATTATTGAATTGAAAACATATTTAAGATTTGCATCCTTAGTGTCCTGCCCCTAATTGTGTTCTCTCTTTACAACATCTGTGTGACAGCAGAATTAAACAAAGGATCAGCCTTAGGTTTGTGCTGATACCAGTCAATTAAGAAATGTCTTAATCAGCCCTAATCTAGACATTCCTGCCTACTACAGATAAGGACACAGATACAGAGATGGAACAGTAGCCACGAGTTTTGGAAATAGAGTAGAGTAACTTTTCCTCATTATTTAATATTGTAACTGTAGTACGATCAGTTTCCGCATGTTAGTTATATGTTGCATGGCTATGGCTCAAATCAAGATACTGAACCCAAACTTGCTCCCGGTGGCAAGCACCTTACATGGCAACTCTGTCGCCATTGGTGTGTAAATGTGTGTCTGAATGGGAGCTACATCTTTACATTCATGCATTTAGCATGTAAGTGTAATTTCTAGGAGACAGGGTTGGACATCACTAACTGTATGTGAATCACTGTTATGGCCCTCATGAGTGTCGTATCTCAGCCCTACTAACTCCTATAATAGTTACTGGGACGACATTTTAAAGGTTATACTCCCTTGTGGACGCACATATGGACACATTATTATATTACCTTCTGTTCCAGGTGAAGGACATGTTCCATATATGCCTCGTAGATCGGCGTCTATGTTTTAAGCCCATGTTGGTGCACTTGTAGTATAGTAGTGAAAAACTGGAAGATGGACAACTGCTTCATGTACAGTCTCTGATGTTGAGATTAAAGTCACTTGGACTTGTAGAAACTATAACTTTACACTTTTATTTTTAACTATATAATTTTGCACCCACCCTTTATCAAAAGGTACCTTAATCACCCAGACGTCGCTCCAGATGTGTTTCTGAATGTCCTGAAAAGAGTTCAGGCTAAAGCAGACGTTCCTTCCTTTACCTCCACCTCCTCACTGCTCTGCTTTGTTTACAAACCTGAAGCGAATGCCAATATCTCGTAGACACCTTCATTTTATTCCCGACCACATCTGCAGCCAACAGTAAACCCCCTCCAGACTCCAGACTAGTTCAGTAAGTCAGTCTGGAGGATTGTTTTGGAAATCCTCCCTCGTGATTCCCTGCTTTCTTTGTGTCTCCTCTCTGAAGCCTGTCTTCCGGCCTTTTTCAACATCTCTCCCTCCCCTCTCTCTCTCTCTCTATCTCTCTCGTCTCTCGGCTCTCCCCCTCCTCACTCTTTCAGTCTGCTCCACTCGGCTGCTCAGCCTCCTCGATGTGCTCCTTAACCTCTTACCTTCCTTCCTCCTGGCGTTCCCCTCCCCCTTTCACAGATTTAAAAGTGTCTGTTAAATCATTTTCAAGTAAGCTGCATTAAGCTGCTATAATTTATGCTTTTCAGCACTTGACACTTTAAATTTACCTCACGAGCGTCGACACATCGATCCATATAATCACTAGAGCACGAAAACTGCTCTTAACTACCTATTAGCTTCCTTTGTCTTTCATGCTGTTCGTACTTTCTGGGCTGCATGTCGTCGCACATGGAGCCCACATGTTGTGCACATCAGCCTTTGTGTAAATCACACACTCAGCTTCAGTATGTCTGCCGTTTGTGTGTTCTTCTACCAATTCCTGGAGAATTAGATTTTGTGTTGGAGTGAGAAAGTGTGTTTCTGCTGCTTCTACATCTGCTGTGCATGTGTTGCACATTGTTGTCTGCTCACAGTGTGTCCATGCGTGTGAGTAAGTGTGTTGCTTTGCTTGACAGTAAGTCTGTCTGTCACCTCCAGTCTCTATCTCGTACACACAGGCTGTCGAGTTTCGATATTAAATCCTAATACTCGGCTTTTTCCACACACACACGTGCTTCATTTCAGACTTATTAAAGCCCATTTTATAATTCTTTAATCCGTGTGTGTGTGTGTGTACGGTGTGCAAAAAAACTACAGTTCAGTTAACATGACATACAAATGTGCTCACACAGCATGTTGCGCCTGTCTGTCTCCACGTTTGTGAGTCTACACGACTTGTGCGAGTGTGTGTTGGGGTGTGTGTGTTTGTGCGATGGGATAGGGGGCAGTCGGGCAGGTGCAGAGACAGCTGGTGTGGGCAACTCGAACCGAGGGGGAGGACGAGAGCGAGGGAGAGATTCCTGGAGAACAGCATGAATATAGGGTAGCAATTGAGCTGCAGAAGAGGGGGAAACGAGTGCTTGTACGAGTGTGTGTGTTCTTGTCGCCAGTGGTGAAGCACTTTGATAGAACACACTGAGCCAGTGTGTTTGAGTGAGACAGATGGAGAAGCAGAGGAAGACAGGAAGACCATTTAAACACTTTTTATAGAGCGGCAGATTAACCAGGAAAAGAGATTGATTGGATCAGGAGAAGAAGAAGAAGTGGCAGGAAAGAGACAAAGAGTTTTCTGCTTGGCTTGTTTAAGAATCTTTCCTGGGGGTCTTCTTGAAGCTGGTAATCGAAGTGTGTGTTGCCATTTACTGTGAATTCCAGGTCAACGTTGAACAGATAAATTAGTCTAATTTTGCAGGCCTCGTCTGTGGTGTTTCACAGGAGCAGATTTCACCCTGTGTGAGATTTACCGCGGCCTGTTTTCACTTGAGGCAACAGTGTGAGAGTCAGCAGTTAGCAGCCAAGTTTTCAACAAAGCCCTTTTCTGTAGGAAACACTCAACAACAAATGAATAAAAGTTTTATTCTAAAATAAATCTTAGAAGTCTTGTGCAGTAGATTTCATGCTCATCTCCATCACAAGCTGTTAGAGGCGGTGCTGTTTTAACAGTAGTAAACCAAAGCAGGTATGAATCTGAATCCAGTGTAGAGGGTGTACTGGACAATTCATTGATTTCACAATTTGAAACAATGCAATTAGCCAATCGCAGTTCAGGAGACACGAAGTGAGTCAAACTGTTGGGTTTTCAGGGTTCACCTGCCCATCGATCAGTGTATTCTCTATGTTTCAGTGCTGTGGTTCGGCTGTCTCTTTGTTTGACAGCAACACCTTGTACATTTGGCACCATGTCTGACCCAGAGTTTAAACTGATTTCACAAATTCATGCGGTCGCCCTTGTGTGACAGTCAGGCTTTAGGATGGTATCCATTGGGGTAATATTCTATCACGTGACTTTTAAAAGTTATGTCGCAAATCAAATCCCAATTATTTCCCCCAAATAGTTCATTCCTAGTGCACACAGACACCCTCTTGCAGTGACTTGGATGAGATGTCTCATGTTTGTACTGTAAGTTATGGTGATGGTTAGCTTAGCTTAGCATAGACACTGGATTGAAGCAGCTAGCCTGTCTCGGCTCGAAGAAAATAATGCATTGCTACTGGAATCTCATCTCTAAAAACACACAAATAGGCATCATCACCACATCTGCTAATAACAAATGTAGACTAAAACACAATATTAAATACCTGCACACAATGAGGCTAAAATGCAGACAACTGGCCAACATACCCGACTGAAACTAGAGGACGATGGAGACCACAAGGAGCATTGAGAGACACACAAATACAAATGAGTGTAGTTATGTGGCAGTGCAGGATGTTGCAGGTTTATGTGGAAGTGTGGCTGCACTTAGTTTGTGCTCTCTGCTCACTAGCTTTAGCAATCTGTCTGTCTCGCTTTGTCAAAGACTCTAATAGTGCTTGTCTTTCTATTATCACAACACTTCATTTATCAGTTGGAACGTGAGGAGACTTTCACACAAACAGAACAAAAAATGCTTCTGGGATACTTTAGCCTCCTGGAGCTCTATATCATTTTATGAAAAAAGAAGCACAACTTTATCAGTAGTAAACTTTGGACCACAGCGGCCTCCTGCTACCAGTCCTTGTGGTAATCTAATCTAAGTGGCTGCTGGACAGACATGAGAGGAGTATTGATCTCCTGCAGACTAATCCCTTAATCATGTTGTTTGTCACCTTTGATATTGATTTGTCCTAAGCAATCCTGGTAATAATAATCTGTGCATATTAACCTACAGGTAGTTTTTAATTAGTGGCTTTAAGGTGTGTTCATGCATATTAATATATAAGTTTATATATAAATATTGGCCATTTACTTGTAGTCCAGTTCTTTCCTGCTCCACTGTCACCAGATAACGTCTCATGGCTCTGTATGACCTCACACTGCTTTGTTTCTATTGTCTCCTGTAGGATTTGGCATTTAAAGCCATGCGCTCCATTGCAAACAGTGGTAGGTTATGTAAAATGCAGGACAAGCTGCATTTAGACGACTGTATTTCCTTTGTCTGTACTCCAACTTTAAAAATAGATGTGCTCCTGGTTCTTAAAAACTGTCCACATGTCTGCGTCTCTTTGTCTCCCCTCTCTTTTCTCTGTCTTGTCCAACATGTGGGCTGGTGGGAGAGCGTCGCCCTCTAGTGTCCACAGCCGGACGCTCATCAGTAGCTGCACCACGTCATACAGAGACAGACACACTTGCTGGTCTATTTGCAGACAACCACATAACATAAACACAGACTCTAAGAATAGAAAGGATGATGAGGATTTCCTTCCATGTGTTCACAGAAAGAGCTTCACTGATGTGTGTGTGTGTGAGCTGACGTTAGTGCTGTAAGAAGGTATATTTGAAGTTTTGTTTCTGACAGTACTCTCTTCTCTTGTGCTCATAGGAGGAAGCCATCCCAGAGCTGGAGATAGATGTGGATGAACTGCTGGATATGCCCAGTGACATTGAACGGGCAGCCAGGGTGAAGGTAGGACACAAACCTTTGCTTGTGTCAAAGCATTCAAAGCTACATACAGGGCTTTTGACTGATAGAGAACCGGTTCCGAGCTTTTTTTTGTCGCAAGCTGACTCACAACTGGAATAAAGACACCGAACATGAGCTGTAACTAAAAATGTGCTTATTTTATAGAACATGTAAGGGAATTAGCCTAAGTACAAATAAGACATAAGGGGAGGGACTGGCTACTTTATAGACCAGGTGAACGGAATCCAGTGAGTCCAAGTTTGACAATGAAATTTTGGGCATTTAGACCACAAATAGGTTGATGCAGATTCTCAGCTGAGGTAATATGTTATATCTGCAGAGCTGTTGAGCCGTACGTTAAACAAACTGGCAACTGAAAGCATCACGTTGCCACAGGAACATGCAAGCATTCAGTTAGTGATGCAGAAAATGCATAAATGTGCTTTTATGCTTGTTCCTGATTTGCTGGTATATCCATTTTACACTGCTGGTACTGTAGCTACTAGAACACAGACTAGAGAACTGATTATTCTCCTGGTATTTATTGCTGAGAATGTTTATTTATTTGACTGTTATTTGGCCAAAAAGCGATACCCTTCATTATGAGACAGCGTCACATTTAAATGTACTTCTTCGTTCACTTATCATGCTTAATTGAATACAGTTTAACAGCTCTGATGTGCAGCTGTCATGTTAGAAACAAGCAACACATGATTAGCAGTTTCCTACCAGCATTCCTGTTTTGCATCATTTGCAGTTGCAGCACTTTTTACCATCATACATTGTCATATTCCTCATAGCTCTCTATCATAACATCCTGTTCCTCTTTTGTGCAGAAGAAGAGTCAGTTGTTAACATGTTAAGCAGCCCCCTTTTTATGTGAGTCTACAGCAGAAAACCTGTTTAACAAAGAACAGGACAACCGCTGTCGAGACACTCCTCATTTCTAACTGTGGGTTTAGGATTTGTCGAGTCGGTTAATACAAAGAAAGTCTGGCTATGTCAGCAAACTGGATGTAGAACTTGCTAAAAACCTACTAGATTTGAGAGTGGAAATGGTTCTGTGGTCAAACTTTGTTGGTTCTGTGGGGCAAAAACTGGAAAACATTTGATTCTCTGTCGGTCAAAAATCCCAAATACATACAGAAACATGCCTGCTAGTGTTTCATCCTGTGTTTTACTGTCTTACAGGACCTACTGGTCGACTGTTTTAAACCTACTGAGGTAAATCTACATCCATCTTCCTCCTTCCTTCATCCCCTTTTGCTCAAATCTGTAAATCCACATTTCTAAACTGTATATTTTCTTTTCAAGTGTCCTCATTTGTTCCCATCTCTCTGTAGGATTTCATCTCAGAGCTGCTCGACAAGATCCGAGGGATGCAGAAGCTCTCCACGCCTCAGAAGAAATGATGGCGTCCCTCCTCTTCCTCCTCACCCGCCTCCTCCTCCTCACCCGACATACTCCCCTCCACCTCGGCCCTCACCTATCGTCTTCCTGCCGCTCTTTTATTTTAATGCCAGTTCTCTTCCGTTGAAGATCACGAAATGTAACAACGGAACCTTGTTTCTGTTTCTTGTTGGCCGCCTGGATTCAACCCCAGATGTCGCTTCTCTTTTTCTTCTTTGCTGTCAGTGGCCCTTGTTTGTTTGTTTGTTTGTTTGTTGAACTTCCTTCATTTAAAAAAAACTGTCAGCAGAATAAGAAAAAGAAGAATTTGAATAGGCGATTATGGGCTTTAATCCAGGCTTCTTCCTTCTCTTTTCTACTCCTGCCTCTGCTCCGGCCAACGTTTGGCTCTGCTCCTCTTCCTCGCTTGGCTCCTCTTCCTCCCTCCCTCCTCCCCTACACCCTCTCCAATCTGTCTGAGGAGGAAGAGGAGCTGAGATGAGGCACGTAATTACCAAGAGCAGAGTGGGAAGAAGAACAAGAGAAAGAGGCGGCAGCAGGCAAAAAAAAAAAAAAACAAGAAAAAGAGAAGCAGCCAATCAGCTTAATCATTGCTTATGTCTCCACCAATGAGATTCCTTATGTTATTTTTAAACTTCCAATTCTTTTGCTGTTTCCTGGTTCAGTTTGAGGGCATGGGGTTATTCACTTTGCTTTAGTTTCTTAAATATTCGGGGGTCAGTACGTCTTTTTTTGCTAATTCTCCCCCCTTAATCAGAGGCATTGCTGCAGTGGTGCATTCAAAGACTGTCTCTTCTTATTTTTATTTTTTTGTGTGTATGTCTGTTGAGAAAATCTGCACTATGTCATTTTGGGAAGAAAATCCGAACCTCTGACCACAAAGAATAATGTATGGTTTATCTTTAGTACAGAAAAGAGGAAAATTTGATGCCTGGAAATGAAAAAAAGTCACTGGTTGGCTGTGGTGGGCGTATGGCCGGACCGATTTTAGTCTTTTTGAAGCTTGACCAGATGTAGGTTCTCTTGGACGACTAGAGTTCAAATTTGAGAAAAAAAGGTGTTTTTTCTGTCCTCAAATGCATAGTACAGTCAGGAGAGAGCTCCTCGGAAGCCACTGCTGTCCAGCCTGCACATACGTTCTGTATGTCTGTGTTGCTAAAATGCTACGTGTGTGTATGTTGCTACATAATGTACAGCAACATCTGTTATAGGAGTGTGTTTTTGGGCCTGTACATTCTGCTGTTCTGTGCGACAGATAGGATTTTTTAGTGTAGGGACTGGTTCCTGTTTTTTTTTTTTTGTTTCGTCTCTCTCACACACACACTGACAGTCCGATAGGGGGACCCGGAACACAACAAAGCTGCCTTTTTTTAAAATCACACCCACACATCTCCCCCCTCTACTTCCATGTCGCTTTTCTAAGAAATTATTTCGACCGCCGCATTCTTTGTGTTTCCAGAGCTGCCTGTCATGTCACCCAAAAAGGACGTCTGAGCAGGAGGGGAGGCCATTGTTTCAGATTGGAGCTGCCTAAATGCTTCTTTTCCCTCCTTCTCCTTCTTCTTTCTGGGCCACCCTCGGGGCGGAGGAAACGCATTAACAAACACAGCTGCCTCCGACACACAGATGCACAACCACACCAGGCGACACGCAGGGAGAAAGAGAGAGTGAGACAGGTCTATAGCTGTCACAAGATCTGTGGGTTTCTCTTTTTTCCCCTCCCTCCACTGCTGCTGCCAATCATCTCCAAGAATAAGCCATCTGTTTCTGATCCTGGGCCAATCAGATCAGAGACCGGAGCCCATTGGCCGACGGGAGGAGCAGTGATTTCTGTGACCAATTGCTGACACCTGCAGTGACAGCAGACCTTCACTGTCTTCTCTCTCCCTCACACATGCATTCACACACTCTGGCCCATTTTCCTCTTGCTGCTCTGTCATTTCCCTCTTTCTCTTTCCCCCTCGCATCCATTTCCATCCTTCTATCCACCCTCCTCTCTCTCTCTCTATCTCTCTCTCTCCTTTTTTATTTTTATTATTAAACAGATGTTGCCTTAGGTATTATTTATGTTACACAAACCAAATAAACAGGAGACATTCATTTTTTTTGAAAACTGCTAAAAAAAAAAAGTGTATTACTGAGCAGCGTGTGGAGAATCGCTCAAAACAAAATGAGATTTTTTTTTTTTAGAAGTGAGTGTTTAATACTTAGGCCTTGATACAGTGATTTTGTTTAGATAAACAATGTTCTTTACATTTACCATTTGAATACTTGGTCTGTTTTTATTGTGATCATGACACTTCTTGACGCCAGGCCTTGGATTAAGATGTAGTTGAAACGAGAAAAATCCATTCAGATACGCGTTCTTTGGTGCGATTGCTTTTGCCTTTCCCGGTGGTGTTCCCAAATCTGCATTTTTTTTTGTTGTTTTGTTTGTTTTTTGGAGATGTTCTGATTGGTCAAATCGCACCAGGCAAAGCTCAATCAGTAGCTGAATTTGAGTGGATTTTCATTTCTAAATCCAGGTTTTGGATTATACCTTCTTAGACTGTTATTGAGAAGTCTGTTTTTTTACTGTTGGGGAAAATTGCAAAAACTAAAAAAAAGAAAAAAGTATATAAACTGATTATTATCATTGAGGCTAAATACAAGAGCTAAACCATGCAGACTGGTGGAGTGATGATGTTTTTTTTGGACAATGATTAGATCAAACCAACCAACAAATGTAGCAATATCAACAACAGGTCTTGTTTTTGCCCAATTTTGTTACACTTTTATGCAACTTTAATAAAAACATGTAAAATGGACTCTTTTTTTCTGTCTTCATTGGTTGTGTTTATCATTTATCTGCTTCAAAAGAGCAAATATGTGTAGTTTAATTTTTAAAAAGTCACATGACATTCCTTTTCAATTTTGACACAACGTGATCAATAACCTTCACATTGGCTTGGTTGCATTTAGTGCAGGTTGTGTACATAATCAGCATTTGAGGAACCTTAAACCGTCACAGACTAATTAGATGCCGCCATTGTTAATGTTCTTAATACCACACAGGCTTTTTCTGCCAACACATCAAAAATGTCTGCTGTGAAAAAGCCCTTTTGTCCACATGGTTTGAATTTCTCCATCATCAACCCGACTATTCAGGTATTGTGTGTTACTTTGGTACCACCTTGTGGTTAATCACAGTATGACAACTATATTTTACATTGTAGTAAGAGGGGAGAGTGAATTATATTGTGTACATTATATATCATGCAAGGTGGTGCTTTTCATCAAAAATCCTTTCCTGATTTTTGGAGTTTAATCACAGCATCACACAATAGACCCTTGAATCACAGTCTTACAAATACAATTTTAGCCTTTTTTGTGTACAGTTATGTACAGTAGTGCGAAAGCAACTGGACAAGGTTGTCAGAGTAGGAACAATAATTGAAAATACGATAAAAAAGACAACAAATGGTTTAAACAGTACTATGTGCTCTGTCCTATACTACATTATATCTGTATTGTGATTTAATTACTATTTCACATAGTACGCTATAATGATACAAAAAGATTTTCTACATGTCACAGATGCTTTGAACTGCATTATCAAGCCAGCTTTCGTTAAGTAATAACTAAACTTTTAAAAATAATCTTACAAACCTAGCATTTTTTATAAAAGGTGTTTTCAAATAGAGAAATAAGACTGATGTTATGAACTGAAGATTAAATATTAGGATAAAGACCTGAAAATATTATCTGAAATATTATTTATTATGCAAATTTACTACATTAATTTAAATATTACAGTTAAGACCTTACAATGTTGTTTATTTGATAAATTTCCCAAATTATTTTAAATATTATGATCAACAATATTTTATAAAATCTAATTTTAATAAATCTGAATAAATTAAATATCAAGGTTAGGACTCTAAACTATTCCATATAATAATAATAATAATAATAATAAGAAGAAGAAGAAGAAGAAGAAGAAGAAGAAGAAGAAGAAGAAGAAGAAGAAGGAGAAGAATATATAAATTATGATGTATCACTTACAAGAGAGTGTTATGTGTATAAAGTATACTGTTATTGTTTGTGTTCCATATGCTTGCAAGGCACAAAAAATCTTTTAAAGCTATTATCTCAATTTAACTCATTAGTATTTATATTATATTATATTATATTATATTATATTATATTATATTATATTATATTATATTATATTATATTATATTATATTATATTATATTATATTATAACAAGCAACAAACTGGATTGTGATTGGCTGACTGAACCGGTGCCGGCATTCTGATTGGACAGATGACTAGCGGGATGGCCTGCCCCATTGGCCACCTCGCGAGTAGGTTCTGGGCGCTGATTGGCTGAGTTTACGGATTGTAGAGTCCGGCAAAGTGTCGAACTGAAGACTGAAGCGAAGAGGAAGTACTTTTTAAAATGGAAATACACTGAATCGTCCTCCACGTTCGTGCAGCTGAACGAAGGCAGACGGTAAGCGGAGTTTTGTCCTCTCAGTCCTGCGCACTGAAGCGCTCCGTGTTTGTTTACTAACAGCTTCGGCCGTCTGCACTGACCGATAACGTTGTTTGTTAATCCGTGTGCGGTGGGAAGACAGGCTCAGTGAGACAGGCGCTTTGGCGCTGCTTTAGCATGTTTTAGCCGGTGGTAGTGTTGTTTCCTATCAAACAGTGAATTACATTTGCATAAACTAGCTGTCAGTGAGATAAGTTTAACAGTGTGGCAGTCGGAGTGAAGAGCAGCCCGTCGGTCCCTCGCTGTGTGCGGCTTCAATTGTTAGCTAGTCTTACACTTGACTTCACTGTGCTGTCTTTGCCGCTAATTTTGAAAGAAAACGCAACAACGAGCCTCGGTTTGTTCTGGGAGAGCTTGTAAGTAAATGAATGTACAGTATAACAGGCTTAAGAGTGGTTTTGGCTCTTTATTTTAGCCTGATTGCCGCCGTTTGACTCCTACCGTTGACCATTTTACTGTATGACATCACTGAAGCTGCCAGACATCAAGCTCAGCACACGGAAGCTTACATCCGGTACAGAAACACAATAAGGCAGTATTGCTAGATTATTCCAAATGCTGGAAGAAACTACAGGTAATAGTTAAATTGCAATTGTTTCTCCTAAGGTGTTTTTAAAAAATATATTTTTTATTTTGCTTGCCGTTTTGCGAATTCCTTCAATGAAAACCGGGTAACTTCCGGTCGTGTGCTGTGTTTTCGTAGCTACCTTGACAGATTATGGAAGAGCTCGGTGTCCCGGTCTGCTGTTCAGTCTAATTGTGCTCAATCTGAACAGCACAGTTACATATTTATTTTTATTTGTATAACTGTTAACCACCTACAAGTTTGTGATCTACCAACGGAATGATATATTTTATGTGTGTGTGTATATATTGCATTCTAGTTGCAATATAACATTGCAACTGTGGTGCAAACAGAGATGTGTGCTCAATGTGTGGGTGTCACTTCCTTTTTGAATATGATTTATTTTCCAGTAAAATCATTTTAAATCAGTATGTAATATGTAATTTTATATTCTAATAACTATTTTATAATGTAATCATTTTCTGGGAAATTAACAGAGGAACTGCTATTTGACAAAATAAAGTGAGAACTGGGGCTGAACAATATGCAAAAAATAATCAAATTTGAATTATTTTGTCAAATTTCCCACTGAATCACAATTTTAGTGCAAATTGGCGTTACTTTTTATTTCTTTCTGCTAAAAACAATACTGAAATGACAATATGATTTTTGATGAGTTGTGTGCCAATCAAGCACGTCCCCCTACATGATAATAGCAACTTACATTTATGTAGCACTTTTTAAAAACAGAGCTTCCAAAGTGCTTTTGCAGACAAAGAACCAGTCTATAAAGCCTTAATAAGCAATACAGAGACAGTAGCCGATCCTAGAGAATATGATTTGTTGGCTGGATCATTTCTGTAGCACCACAGTGCTTCGTGTTGTGATACATTTTGCTTTTGTAAAAATTATAGCACCTGCAGTTTGGATGCTGCACACTAATGAGAATGTCTGATTTTAGTTATTTAAGTAAATGAAATTCATCACAAATCAAGATACAGCTCATGTAAAGATTATGTAAAAATGCTCCTAATGCAAAACTGGTTATCAGCCCTGGTCTAATACCAGACAAGCTCACAGTTTTCATGATATATGTTCTCATGATTCTTAGTTTTGGGTCTGCTTTTGTTTTTACATTCTCCTCCCAGATCCTTTGTGTTAAACTTTATCCCTTCGTGTTTCCAGCCTGCCATGCCGGCCCAACCCCCAGTGAGGGAGCCGGAGGAGGAGATGGAGGCGGAAGGAGAGTCGCAGCTCCCTGAGGCCAACGGAGAGGTGGAGGAACCGAGGGAGAACGAAAGCAGAGGAGGCGGGGGAGGCGAGGAGACCATGGAGGAAAGTATGGAGGAGAGGGAGAGTGACCTGGAGGACAGTGAGGAGGAGGAAGAAGAGGAGGAGGAAGAGGAGAGCTCAGGTAAAAATCCATGTGTCCCGCTAACCAGTTTACTCATTTTATAAAATCAAAAAACAAGAGAAAAAGCTACAAACTGTGTCACTTTTAACTGTTTTGGTGTTTTTCCTTCTGTCCTCTGTGAAGAGATGGACGATGAAGACTGTGAGCGAAGGAGAGGAGAGTGTCTAGATGAGATGTTGGATCTGGAGAAACAATTCCAGGAGCTGAAGGAGAAGTAATTCCTTCTTGCTTTCCCACTGCTGTGGTTTGAAGTCGTCTCAGTCATGTTAGAATAAAAGACGAATCAACTGACGCTGCTGTGTGATCGCAGGTTGTTTCGGGAGCGTCTGAACCAGGTGAAGGTGAAGCTGGACGAGGTGCTGACTGGGAAAGCTGGAGAATACAGAGAACCACTGGCTTCACTACAGAACAGCATGCAGATACGAACACAAGTGGCTGGTAAAGAAAACACTCCAAGTTTTCTCAAGATTTTTGCTTGATTTTATTGTTCAGATGTGGATTTAAAAGTGTAAAACTCACGTAGCTGAATATGAATCCTCCTAATGAATATAGTTATGTTAACAACATACAACTCTGTGGAAAAAATCTGTAGGTCCAATAGAATTTTGGGCCTTTTTCATCATATTTGAAAAAGCAAACATCAGTTCTGAGCGAACAGTGATCCTCATTTGAAAGAATTCCTACAGATAAAGGTGATTCATTGAGTCGTATTAATGATTTAAATACATTAAAACCAGATCAGTCACATGGAAAAAGTGAGTAACCTTCAAATCCATAAAATCAGTGTCAGTTGTACCAGATTAGGTGCCAGTGTTTGGACCCAGTGTGGTGACATAAAGCCGAGATCTAAAGAGCTCTCTAATGGCTTCAGAAAAAAAAGCTTCTGGATGTCTTTGAGCTTTGCCAAAGGGATTAAAAGATCTCCTAGCTATGTGAAATAAATCACTCCAGCGTAAGACCCCAGCAAATTCAGCACAAGAGCTGACTGATGCAAAACAAGTCTCCCAAAAGTTCATCACAGGATCTGCTGCGCTGCATCTACAATGAGACAGAAACTGCATTTAGACAGTAAATTGAGCTGTTGGGCTGCAGGAAGAGGAGATATGATTGGCGCAGACTGAAAAGAACCTCACAGCAGCTGTGCAGCTTGGAGGTGGAAATGTTCTGGTTTGGGGTTTTCTTCTTGAGTCACTTATTCAACTATCAATTTGGTTCATATCAGAGTGTTTGAACATAATGGGAGGTCATGTGTCTGAAAGTGGACCTTTGAACAGGAAAACAGTCCTAAGAGAATGAGCCGATGCACCAAGGAGGTTACAGAATGACCTAATCTAAGCACAGATTGGAATCCCTCTGAAACGTGGTGGCAGTAAATCTAAGAAAACCCGCAAACATCTTGGTGGAATTTGGCACAGAAGTGGTTGAAAAACTGAGCAAGCTGAAATCAGAAACTGGTGGACCATCATGCAAAACACTTATGAGAAGTTAATTTAATACTTCTGTTAATTCTTGTTGAATAAATCATTGAAAACTTAATTTTCCTTCTGTATAACACTTTTATCTGTAGGTAGTAATTCAGTATGTCAAAAACCAACAGTTTCTTTAGGAAATTTCAGAAAGATTGGTGATACCATGTACACGTTTTTTCTATTATATTTATTTCATCTTTTTTTTAGTAATTCTTTAATAACAAGATTACCAAATAGCCTTAGTGTAGTGAGACCTGGTAGTGACTTGACATTGTGAAATAATGTCTTAAGTTCACTGCATATTTGTCCTACTACTTGTACCTTTTGATTGTACAGAACAGAAACATGTCCTGGTCATCCACTTGTCATGTAGTGTCTCCTCTTGCCACTAGGTAGCATTGTTTGCCCAGCATGCACCTCTATGGCAGGGTGAGCACAGACAGAAACGGTGCATACTGCTACATCTCAACCTCTCTGCAACCTAAATGCAAACTCTCTCTTTATTTTAAATCATAGGTTAGAGTGTGGGTATAGATTTTGCTCTGTGGGGAGCGTTGGCAAGTGCTAAAGTGGTGTCCAGCTGAGCCGTCCAGGGAGAGCTGAATCATGGGTGCTCTCCTCACATTTAAGTGGTGTTTTAAAAGGCTCAGACTTAATGATACATCAGCACAAGCCAGACAGTGTCAGCAGACGCTAATGGTACAGCAGCGTGCATAATGCATGTAATTAATAATTAAAAGGGTCTTTGAAGAGTTTGAATCCTCCAGGACTTTTTTTCTGAGTGGTCAGTGTTCAGACAAAATAGATAATGGTGATAGGCGGTCATTAGCCTGGATGGTGTCTGTCTGCTGGTGGAAGGAAAGTTTTTCCTTTAACGTGCCGTTTCTCTGTGTCTGTCTGCAGGAGTGTACAGAGAACTGTGTCTGCAGGTGATCAAACACAAGCATGAATGTGAAGTACAAGGAGCGAGGCAGCACCTGGAGGTAAAACCAGGAAGTATTTTTATGTGCATTTTTAAATCATCGCATTTAAAAAAAGTTAATGGAAGTGGCAACTTTGGAAAAGCTTCAGAAACCTTGCAAAAGTGTTTCTATGCTGACTAGAGGTGGTTTCTTACTATGTTTTTTTTTACAGCTATTCATAAAGTAACTCATACCAACACAATCTGACGACGCTACGCAGCCTAGTTTATTCAATCCAAAGCAGTTAATGGAAACAAGACTGATTTGCATTTTCTTTTAAAATTCTTTGGGAAATTCTCTTTATATGGAAACACAGCTACAAATACTACTGCTACATATAAAATGCACAGGTACTTTTGAACCAGTGTTGTTGAACAAAACGATCACAAAGATAAGACTGTGTCTGCATTTCTTTACCTGCTGCAGAGTGAGCGGACGTTGCTGTTCGATGCCATGAAGACAGAACTGCTGGAAAAGATAAGGAGACTGGAGGAGGACAGACAGAATATAGACCTCACCTCAGGTACTAGATGTTACTAAACTTGGTCATTAAATAGTGTTGTTGATTTAGGAAATATAGTTTATGTTGTTTACATATTGTAGCAGCCAAGTCTCAACCTGAAGCCACGTAGGAGCTGCATAGATAGGCATATTAACTGATGCTCTTGCCGTTGCACTGTACTTTGTAGTGACATGAGAGTCCAAAATTTTGCTTCTGGCTTTTGATCGAAGCTGTATTGCTCAACGTCTGTGGTCTTCTACCAGTTAAATACAATAATCCATAACAGTTGTCCATTACTCTCAAACACCCAGCTAGAGATGTTAATGATTAATTATAATTAATCAAGGCAGAAGACAAAGGACATGCATGCTGGAGGATGTGTTGTGGATTAGCTGTAGTACCTGGTTGTGCCACCAGGTGGAGCCTATTACTGTTTGATGGGATGGAAGACTGCAGCTTGTTTCCTGCGTTTAAAACAGTAGCAACTTGAGGCGGCTCCTTAAACACAAAACCCCATGTTGGTGAGCAGAGAGTACTGTCGTGGTTTAGCCAGCAACGCGCACCATGACAACGCCTTCTGTGGTGGTTAATGACTTCTGGGTAGAACTTATATGTCAGACAAATGCAAGTCCACAAGGACATATTCCTACAGCCAAGTGGCCTGTATGACTAAGCTGCTTCTGTTGTGAATGTCATGTATCCATCGTTTAAAAATAGGTCTGTCTGCATATACAATAGCGTCTACTGTGTTTTTAACAATTATTGGACTGTATATTGATTGATTAGGTTGCTGTCGGTTAATAAAACTGTTTAAAATTTCCCTACAGTCACAGTCCAGTACCACAGTGTAGCCTTCCACTAGCATGGTTTAGCATAGCAGTTAATAAAACTATCTGTGCAACTGGGTGAAAGCTCCTACATATATTGTGACCACCCAGAATATAGATTATGGACCAAAAAGGTTCCTGAATACATTTAATCTTTACGCTACACAAATGGCTCCTACACCTATGTTTGGATATTTTGTGCAAAATATGTGTATATTTATAGCCTTCATGATACTAAAGGCTGAGTGCATCCACTGTTGAATACTGAACCGCTAAAGGATAAATGCTAACCAGCATATATAACGTAGATGAACTTCACATGGCTAATTCAGCGGTGCTCATGTTAATTCATGTGAATGCATTTTCAGAAACCTGCCAACCAGACCAGAGAGATGTTTGACAACATTCAGTTTATTTACCTAAAATTACAAGTTTATTCTGTATTTTTCTCTTTCCAGAGTGGAGCGATGAGATCAGGGGCAAGAAGTGTAAAAGAAAGAACCTGCTGGGTCGGTCGGAGAGAAAAAAGAAAGTGGCTCTTGTTTCAGGTAAAACTACGTTGTGAGGTTTTATAATTAGCATCCTGCCTGGTAGTGGCTGACAAACATGTTTGTTCAGATGATTTAATAACACTGCCTCTGTGCCACAGGGCCTTTCATCGTCTACATGTTGAGAGACATCGACATCCTTGAAGACTGGACTGCCATCAAGAAGGTAATAAAACACTAGTTTCAGTTCCTCAGCTGTTGCACATTGAAGAACTCATTTCAAGGTATTTCCATCAAGCAAAGAGATTCCTGGATGCCACCGCAAATCTTTTTAGACGTTGTTATTCTCTGTTTTTTATCTGCTGCAACATTTCCTGTTTTCCAGGCAAAAGCAGCGCTGTCACCACTAAAGAAGAAAGTTGAAAGTAAGCCTACCTCTAGCATACACTGTTAAAATAGCAAACTGCAGTTGTTCTTTCTCTAATTGATCTCTCTTTTGTCTTTCAGAGCGGTGATGACAGGAGGAATCCCGCAGCAAAAACACCAAACTAAACCCACACACTCACATTCACGGCTCCTTCCACTAACAGTTCCGGTTTTGTCTCCTCAACTGAAACCCAGCAGACTGTTGACTTGTTTTTTTTCTGCGCCTTTGACCCCAATTGACAGCCACCCTACTGCTTGTTTGTTATCTATTGCTATTTAAAAGTGCGTTCTTAATGATATGACAACCCATGTATTTATAGAATGATTTATAATGCTCAATAAAAATGGAATCTTTTATGACACAAGCTTTTTGTTTTGATCTCTTGCGTTTGTCGATGAGCCGTGATTGAATCTTTTTTTGTGAAAGGAATCTCTGAAGCTTGCAAACCCCTCAGTAATATTGTTTGGTTCTGCTGCTTTTGCCTTTCGACAGAAGTTTGTCTCTGAACTTTGTGTCCCAACAGAGTCACTGATTAAGATAGTAGCTGGTAAGTAAGTAGACCATGAATGGTGGATGTTTAATTTCTACTCCATGTCTACTCTAATTTTTTTGCGCTTATCCATCCATCCATTCATTCATCCATTTTCTTAGGCTTATCCGGAGTCGGGTCGCAGAGGCAGCAGATAAAGCAGGTCGTTCCAGACATCCCTCCATCTGGCAATGCTTTCCAGCTCTTCCTGGGGAATCCCGAAGCGTTTCCAGGCCAGATGAGATGCATAATCCCTTCAGCAAGTTCTGCGTCTACCCCCGGGTCTCCTGCCAAGTGGACGTGCTTGGAAAACCTCCAAAGGAAGTCTCCCTGGGGGCATCCAAATCAGATGTCCAAACCACCTCATCTGACTCCTTTTGACTCGAAGGAGCCTCCTCCTGACACATCCTTTCTTGGTGAAACTCATTCCGTAGAGGTACAATCTCTGCAGAGTGTAACTTTTGCAACACTCATTGCATCTGTAGGGTTTTTCTTTCATGGGACACAATGTTATTTCAAGTCTGCTTGCCAAAAAACTCTCCCCCCACAATTATTAGAACTGCAGATTGTTCCTGATGTGACTTTACATGCTTGAAAGATGGTCCCTCACCACAGAAATGTAGTTGTTATTATAGTACTTTCTACTTACATAGATCTTTTTGTTTTGTACGTACAAATTACCCTTGCAGTGTATTCACCATACAGAAAATCATTTTGACCTGTACGTAGATAAGCATGAAGGTGTCAACATGTAGTGTCATGTACTTGGGGAGATGACGTACTCGCAGATGCTGAAAGTATAACAGTGGTCTCACTGGCTGCGCGTTCGAGGTTTCTCTTTGCTGGTGTTGCATCTGGAGCTGAGACTGTTCTCACTCAGGCTGCACTGCTTTGGTTCTCTCATGTATGCAACAGATTGTGTTCGATTAGCTAAGGCTGCACGAAGGTTTTCTTGACATTTCTGCAGTGGTAGGGTTTCTCTACGGTAATTCATTTGGGATACACGTTCTAGTGGAATATCTCTTTGCACTGCATGGATGTGTTCAGCAGTGAAACTCTTGCCACACTTGAAGCAGGGAAAAGGTTTCTCCTGCTTGTGACTCTGCAATGTTATATTGGGTTTCTTCACTGTATGAGCAATCTGATGCTTCTTTACTGAGGTAGTAGTTGGAGACTTAAGGAAACAAACAGAAAGGGGGAGAAAACTTCTGTTGGCCAGAGGCACTCAGTTTTTACTAAATAAAGGTGAGCCACTGGAAGAGGAAGCAAAAACAGAACAGATTAAATTCACCTCAAGGTTCCATTCATTGGAAGCTGAAATCCACTTCTTTACAGGATCAGTTGACTGTCCATAACATATTTTGTGCTGTATTAAAATGTGAGATGCAAAATGTTCATTTCAAGTGTCTTAGAAAGACTGAATGAGCAAAACTCCACAATCCAGCGCACAAATTAAAAAATACTTTCGACCACTTGTAACTGATGATGGGAGCACTTGGCGTGATGTGATACTGTGTCTGAAAGAAGAGTCATGGCTGTGCGGCAATCAAAGGAACACAAACGATTCACACTTTGAGCGTCTATACAAATTGAAGTCCTTGGACACTGAAAGTGAAATAAAGCTGAGTGACCTTTTTTTTATATTCTGTATTTCTTTTGGCTACATTTTTAGCCTTTAAAAAATTCAGTTCACCTTGATGCCTATTCACAACAACCTGAAACATATCCTGGATGTATTTATTAGTAGTATGTATGACAGGACTCTGCTGGAGTATGATAGCGTGATGAAAGAACATGTCAAAGTTGTAATTGCTGTAGTTTTGTTGAAGTCACAATATAAAAATGTGGGGAAAAAAACAGCAAAAAAAATCATGCCATGATTTAATTCATTTGGATTTATGCAACAGTCAACACATCAACGAAGATATTTTCCTCTTGGAATAAGAGGTGCTCCTTTTATTATTTTTTGTCTGCTGCAGCCTCACTGGTGCAGTGAGGATTCCATTGCATTGGGAAATTAAGAGGTTGAGGCAATAGGAAGAGAATAAGGAGACAAGAGTGTGTCTTGAAAGTGTTTATTTGAGAGGAAAAGAGGTAAAATTCATGTGCGTATTTGCAGGTGAACGTCTCACATAGCAGCAAAGTATAGTTAATATAGAACTGATAAAGTGCGTTTTACTCGTCCTTGTTTTTCTGTCCTGACTGGGTTTTTAAACTTCTCTCCACTCTCAAACTCTACACACAGTTTCTCTTAAGTCTCTGAATTACTGTTGCCTCACAAAAACATGAAGATATCTATCATGGATAATATTCTGTGCTAAACAGCGTTCTTGGACCATTCTCCTTCCTCTCTTCTGTTTTGATTTTCTCTTCTTTTGCAGAGATCAGCCTCCTTCCTCCTTCATCTCAGATGCTTGTTTGAATTGGAGGTTGCTTCACAGTTCACCACACGGTCTCCTCAGAGCTGCTTGCTGAGTTTTCGCGCCTGCCTCTCTCTGGCTTCGAAGGCGGCTTTGGTGTCCAGGAGCTCGTCCAGCTGCCGGCGGATCCTGGCCATGTCGAGCTGGGCGGCCTCGCACTGCTCCCTCAGCGACGCCGACTCCACCCTGAGCTGCGTGGCGGCCATGGACAGGTGCTCGCTGCGTTCGCGGCACTGCATCTGCATCCTCTTGGCGTCGCTCAGGAGCGACTCCACGCTCACAGCCACCGAATCGCACTGGTCGTGAGACATTTCCTGGATGGAGGTAGAGGTCAGAGGTCACACTGCACGCAACAGTGATCGCCTGAAGCACATTTAAGCAGACAGATGATGTAAAAAAAGACCTTTAAAGCATCCAACTGAAGGGCTCTTCCTGATTCAAATGTGAGATTTAAGGACTCCACTCTGCTCGCTGTAGTTTTTGTCTGATTTGGCAGTAAATTAGAGCTCTCCTGCCAAAAACGCAGATGAAGTGAATCAATAGCTGGCTGACAGAAGTCCAACACAGATCAACAGGTTTAAAACAGAACATTTGATCTGTGGAGAGTGAAGTAGCTTAAAGAGGCTTATCAGGGCTTAGCTCAGTCTACACTGTCCACTGCTCTTCTCTCCGTTTCTCTTTTATCCTTATCCTAACACCAGTCTCTCTATTTCTGATGCTTTTAAATAAAAACTTTACCCCTCTTTACACCGATTTATAACCACACATTTTTCTAATCTGCACCTAAAACGTAGCGGGTGATGATTTCTCACCATGGTCTCCAGAGTCAAATTGATCTCGAGCCTTGTGGTCTTCTTCTGAGGCTCAGGTTTGAGGCAGTCCTCGCCGTTCTCCAGAGTGCTCTTCCTCCCCCCTTTGTGTCCTTTACAGATTTCCTTCGTAAATACAACAAAAAAACAGGTCGATGTCCTCCTTTATTCCACTCAGTTCTCCGTCCCCATGCGTGTCCCTCTTTCTAGCCTCGCCGCTGCTTTCTGTCTCTCTCTTCACTGGGGATTATTTTCTACCTCAGGGCTCAGCTAAGGTCAGATAATCCGCGGAGATTAGAGAGTGAAGGAAGGAGAGGTGTCGTGTTGTGTAGCTGCAGTAAGCTCATTTAGTCTATTTTGATCTGGCAGGTAACTGGTAGGCAGCTGATTCAGTCATGAGTGTCAATGTGGGTCAACTGCTGATTTTTTTTTAGACACGGCACTTTTGCAGCCAAGTTCTTAATGAATGGTTATTTTGAGCTGTAATGATGAGAAATGATTGTGTTTGTGTGAAGAAGTTAAGATGCTGGGAGTACATCGGGACTCTTGTGTTCACTCTTACAGTCAGCAGCAGAACATGGTGGTTGAGACCTTTTAAAGTTAGCAGATACACCTATAGAGAGTAATTAAACCTGGTGGACTGACTTTAGCTTGACAATCATGGGTTCCTCACTTTCTACATATGACCTAAATATAATTCTTGTAAAGCTGGGAGGCCAGAAGCAAGTGTCTTCTTATCATCACAACATACTTTTTACACCTCTGAGTTTTTCAGGTACACAGAATACAGTAAATAATCATTTTCACCAGATAGGGACTTTAAAGGACCACTGTAATTTTTGCTGTTAATAGAAAACCAGTTGCTGTTGTCGGACAATGACAAGAGTATGAAATATTGACTTGGGATTACATGTTAACCAGCAGTCACTTTAGAGGCATTTTCAAGCGCTAAACTACTGATTTTATAACCGTGAGCTAAAAACAGAGACTGTGCTGTAAATTCAGGATATTTACATATGACTTGATCGCTCAGAGAAAGAAAAGAGAAAGAAAGTTCTAGTCGCACACACTCATTTCTGTCTGTATCAACTGTTGTGTTGTACACTGACACAGAGACGGTTTTCTTCCTGAAGGGGACGTGGACAGTAGCGGGTCAGCTGCATTTAAAGCTACAGATGCTGAAACAGCCTGTTTAGAACAGGGCTAAAAGCAGGGGTTATATATTTGAAGCAGCTTTGCAATATTTTGAGCTAAAAGTTGAAAGATACACTCTAGGAACATGGGAGACTTTCAGTAATTGGCTAAAAAAGGGGATTGATATGGGACCTTTAAATGTAATTCTGTTTTGTTTGTTTATTGGCCGCACAGTGATACAGTGGTTAGCACCGCTGCCTCAAAACAAGAAGGTTCTAGGTCTGACCATGCTGGTCAGCTGGAGCCTTTCTGTGTGGAGTTTGTACTTGCCTTTGTGGGTTTTTCTCCAGGTGCTCTGGCTTCTTCCCACAATCCAAAGACAAGCCTGGTGGGTCGATTAGCGATTCTAAGCAGGCCTCAGGTGTGGGTGTGCACGGCTGTCACTCCCTTTGTGTTAAGAACTGTGATGAACTGGCAACCTGACCAGTGTGAACCAGTGTTTAGACACCCACATTTCCACTGTAGATCGTAAAGGTTCATTATATCATGCTTTTTAGAATTCTTGTGCCTGTTTCTTGTTGGAGGTTTTTTGTGTTGTCTTTGTCTGCTGATTATGTCGTTGTGAATCGTTCTTGTTTTCAGATTTCTTTTGGAAAACAGGTTCCAGTTCCAACAAGTCTGCATGATTACGTAAAGATTAAATGATGTAAGCCTTTCAAATTCAACACTGAACAACACGATAAATATTCATGCAGCACAAGTATTTGTTATTAGCCAGCAGAGGGAGACATTGTTCAACATTTCTATACCTCCTGTCCCTCTGAAAAACATGGGAAAGGAGCAAATTCATGTCTTTGCAGTTTCTCTCTTTGCTTCACTGGTTTAAAAGCAGCACACAAATGTGTCTGGTAGCATCACTACAAATCAAGAGGTTGATATCTTCACCTTCTGCCTTTTTAGGCATATAACTATTCTCGTGCGATGTCCTTAACACAGGATCAAATTCCCATAAGCACCCCTACATAAACATGTTTTTTTTAAAAAAATCATTATAAAGATTAGGGATTTGCAAATTTATCTTGCCTCAAAGTTGTCTCTTTTTTTAGCTGTAAGAAGTTTTTCCCCAAGCATTGAAATACCCAAGATCAAGTGATAAATGTTTTAAAGTCAAATGTAAAGAAATTAGTTTTAATTTCAACAAACAAACAAAAAATCATAATAGGTTTTAAAAATGCAACTTTCAGTGGCTTGAGGGCTGAATAGTAAGGTCACGTCCTACATGGGTCAGTATCTTTGTGGCATGTAGTTACCTGCTCTTGTGTCCCACATTTTTTGGCTACCTCTACGATCTCTGCTCCGATCAAAACAAAAGCAAAATGCCAAAAACACACACACACAAAAATAATAATGCGACTCTGAGCTACTGAGGCCTGTGTAGCCTTCACATGTTACAATAATGATGTAAGTGATTTGTCAAAGGGGTAAAAATCAGTTTTATTTCGGAAACTTCTGCGAGGGACACCAAAATTACATCTGAGCACAGTTAAAATATAAAAAGAATGTCTGCAATAAACACTATCCCATTTGTTGGTTGTGTGAAAAAAACAACAGAAGCTCTTTCAGAAAGAACAGATTCACATTTCTGTGCGATCCACAGACATACAGTTGAAATGGCTTTGCTAAATGAGATGTGGGAAATGTGGGGAAACGGGTAAATGCACATGTAAACACTTGAATCTTTGGATTATGCGGTTTCAGACATGCCCCAACAGACACACACAGCACAGCCTCTGCACCACTGTTGGTTTTATTGATCTCTCACTGCCTGACGAGGTGGCCGAGTGGTTAAGGCGATGGACTGCTAATCCATTGTGCTCTGCACGCGTGGGTTCGAATCCCATCCTCGTCGAGTGCAAAAACTTTATTGGTTCTATGAGCTGTAACACCCTAACGCAAACTTGCTGTCATTTCTTTGATATAGTGTCTGAGAACAGTAAAGGACCTAAAATACAAGACAGTAAGTTTACCCGTTTTCCACAGAATCATTCTGAGCTAATGTACTAGTAGGTGTTTTTGTAACTGCTCTGTGACATTCATCCTCACTGTGGCCTCGCAGGATGGTTGAAAAATGGCTCCGTCTCTGCAGCCGTCACCCCCGGGTCAGCAAAAAGCCCTCCGGCTGGCCCTCCGTACCCTCCAATCAACTTGGCCCCTGAACCCTGACGCCTCTGAATGATCACCAAAGCCCCGATGATGAGCCAGAAGAAGAAGTTGACCCACACCGCCGTCTGAGAGGGAGGAAAATGACACGACACACCAGATGTATAGGAGGCTCCTTCATTAGCATGTGAACAGCTGGTGGTGAGCTTCTACAGTAAAATATTCACCCCCTCCGAAGTTTTCTCCTTGTAGAGCTTTTCAACACTGAATCATTGTTAATTTAATTTGGCTTTTCTGACAAGAATTTAAATGAAAACCGATTTCTACAAAGTCATGTCATTTCATTAAAAAATTAAAAAGCTTAAAATAAGTGATTGCATAAGTATTCTCACCCTCGTAAAGACTGTATTTAGTAGATGTGCTTTTGGCTGCAATTTCAGCATTGAGCCTACCTCAATCAGCCTTGCACTTGTGGACACTGCAGTTGTACCCCATTTTTTCAAGAATGCCAAGAAGCATCCCCCACATCATGATGATGCCACCACCATGCTTCACATCATGATGATGCCACCACCATGCTTCACAGTGGTGATGGCATATTTGTAATGATTTGCAGTGTTTGGTGTCCACCAAACATGGCATCTAGTCTCAATTTTGATGTAACTAATTGGCAATACTTAATAGAAGTCTGTTTCTAGATTATTTTTTCTTTAAAAAAAACAAAAAGCACATTAAATTTACTATCATTTAACCCTTGTAAATAAATAAATAAACAAACCCAAATACTTCTTGTAGGCACTGTAACTGGGATGTGAGTAAATTTGCTATGCCACTGAACCTGGCATTACAAGCACCGGCTATTATATACCTGTGTGATCCATGTGTTTCTGGACATACTGACCTCAGCTTTCTGCAGACTGTTGTAGAACTTTCCGCCTTTGAGCGGGCTGGCCCATTTTCTGGTCTGGGCATCTTCACAGCTTGAGACGCAGAAACAGAATGCATGTTAGAAGACTACAGAAAACATATTAGATTGTGTTTTAATCTCCTTTTTTGGGTCTAACAGATATCTAAGATGCCAAAGTTTCTCTAGAACTGTCATAAAGCATAACACATATCCACTTCTCTTAACATCCATCCCTTACATAGAATTTTTGCCTATTTGCCATAGTCAGATGGAAAAGTTTACGATAGAGAAACTTAATTTGGAGCCTTGTAGTTTCTAAAAATGTGCTTGTTTAGCATGATGCTAATGGGAGCAAAGGACTTTTTACTGAAAATGTTTAAACATTTATACTGTCATGCACAAGAATAAGCTGCTCTGAACTAGTTTAAACTGCTCGCCAGTGACCTGCTGGCTGCTAAAAGGTTTACCTTAACTTTAATGACATTTAATGGCTACTGAGTCTGGGAACAAATAAGTAAGTGCAGCTCATTTCTCAGATGATGAACTGCAGGCTGCAGTTACATAAATAGCATCAAGGTTGGAACAAGCAATTAAAAGCTAACAACATTATACAGGTCTTTGCTTCTCTTTTAAGAGCTGACCCTTTCAGAGCATTATGATGCAGGCTGAGTCATTAAAGATGAGAAACTGCGGTTGCTTCTGTTTTTCCAGATAAAACAGTGCTGACAACATTTTAAAAAAGAAAGAGACATCTTAAAAGAAGAAGCGCAGCATGACCACAGGCACTAAATTAAGTGTACCTGCTTTCATCTACCAAGCTTTTATCGATAGTGCAACTGAGTGGATCGTTTTTAAAATAGTGGTAAAAGAGGGGAAATTAAATTTGTGTAGCAAAGACACAAAAAGGAGAAATCCGAGAGCAAGCCAACACAAAGCAACGCCTGCCGGGTTTCAGATGTTGTTTTCAGTTTCATTCAAGACTTGTTTGTGAGGGTTTTGCGTTTGCATGTCTGTACATGTGTGCACCTGGTGATGTTGGGAACGGTTTGCACGACCGAGTTGCAGAGCGAGTCACGTCCGATCTTCAGCATGCAGCCCGAGATGAGCAGGAAGAACAGGAAGACGCCGCACACGGCCACGATCATGTTCATCCACATGCGCTCCCTGTGGAGAACAGAGAAAACAGAGGGAGCGTGAGAAGGCCGAAGGTCTGTTTTGATGTGAAGCGAAAAGAGAAAGAAGATAGAGAAGAATAAAGTGTTATTTCAACCTCTGACCAAATGAGGACATGATGTGAAACTACAAAGTGTAACATGTGACTGTGTTACCATGGAATGACCTGTGTCCTGTTTTTGATCATTTAGTAATTTGTTCTTCATGTTTCTGTCCTCACCAGCTCTGCAGCCTGCACTGTTAAATCACACTCAGTTTATAAAACCTCAAAACAATCCAGCTAACTTGCCCAACAGAATTTCACTATTCTGGCTGGAAAGTCCCCTGATGCTGCTTCCAAATCACAGTACAGACAAACCCATCTTTAAGAAATGAAAGGAATAAAGCCCATGCATAAATCTGACTAAAGAAGGTCATCCCCAAAAACTGAATGATGATGCAAGAAAAACATTAGTGAGGAAGGCCACCAAGACACCTATGAGTCCTCTGAAGGAATTACAAGTTTCAGTGGCTGAGATGAGAGAGACGGTTCATACAGCAACTGATGACTGTGCTTGAACAAAGTTTTTGGGGGAATGATATAGAAAACGCCACTGTCGAAGAAAGCTCATATTAAATCTTGACTAGAGTTCACCAGAGGGTACATGGGGGACTCTGAAATCAACTGGAAGAAGAGACCAAAATTGAGATTTTAGTCTATCAGACTGGACGCTATGTCTGCAAATCATCACAACCACTGTGATGCATGGTGGTGGCAGCATCATGATGTGAAGCATGGTGGTAGCAGCATCATGATGTGAAGCATGGTGGTAGCAGCATCATGATGTGGGAATGCTTCTTGACAGCAGTTCCTGGAAGACTTGTAAAGGTGGAGGGTAAAATGAATGCAGCAAAGTATAGGGATATCCTGCAATGAAATTACAACTTGGAAGAAGACTTGTCTTCTAGCAAGACAATTAGCCGAAGCATACAGTAAAGCTACACAGATTCACTGTTAAAAAGCAATGAAAGTGGGAAAACTGTGAGGGGGTTGAATACTTTTTATAGGCACTGAGCACTGCATTGTAGAGAGACACCAATGGAGGTAATTTTTCCATCAGTCTTGGATTATAGTGGCACTTTATACATGCATGTATCAGCTGCGACTCTTCAGCCCTTGAATGTTATTTATCACTCTTCATTTCTGGTCTTAATTATACTCCTCATCACTGTGAGCTCTCTGCTAACGCTGGGTGGCCTTCCCTCTCTGTAAGGTGTCACAGGCAATAGGTTTTCTTCATTTGTAAAGCCCTTACTACTATTTTTACCCCCTTACAAAGCTTCTCTGCTGTCTTTTGAAGCATGCCCTTACTGCACATGCTCAAACAATTGCGTTACACTGCAGGTACAAGCTGTTTTTACTGAAGTTACAGGATCCAGTTTAACTTACTGTGCATCTGTAACCTGGATTAACATGCAGAACAATTAAGCTTGACTCATTTTTTTTTATCCTTGGGGCAAATTTAGGTTTTTATTTTATCTTACTTTACCTCCCGCTGTTCTTGTTTTAGCCAATTCACCTTGCCTTAATCTTACTTCCTGACAAAATTCTGTTTATTTGTGTCTGTGCTCTGGTATATTGTAAATAATAATATGTGACAAATCTAAGAAACCAATCCTGCCAACTTGCTGGATGACTCCAAATTTCAACTTTTTATTGCGTAGCTTAGATTATTTTCATGGAAAAACTTCTAAATATGTAAATTTGATACACAGAAATGGGTCTGTAGGGGTTAAATCAGAAGTAACCAACAACCTGTGTTGGCTAAAATAAAAGGGGGAAAACACTGCTCAGAAATTCCTTTAATGCTCATTGTCATGGTTGTATTTGTAGAGTTTTATGTCTTTTTCTGCTCTCCTTGAATCTCTCTTTCCCCTCGTTGCTCTGTTTCCTCACCTGGGCTGCATTCACCAGTCAAGCTCACCTGATCCTGATCCACTGATCGGCCTCCACAGTATAAAGACACCAGATCTCCAGCCGCTCCTCGCCATAGTGTCACCTAACTATGTGTGATGAATCAGCTGGTTCCCTCTTTTGATTCTTGTTAGAGTTTTACTTCTTGCTACAAATTTCTCACTCTATGACTTATGCTCACTGCCTCTCTGTGCCGCTGCTCTAGAAAAAGGATTTTCTTATGTTTCTTCTCTGCTCAAATCCACGGTTCCTCAAACTCTCAGACAAGACTCACCCATTTAACTGGTCCCCAAAGCCTCTTTACTTTGTATTCAGTATTCGTATCTGCTTTTGGGTCCCGGCAAAACACCACCATGACATATTATATTGTCACAAGTTTCTCACCTTCTGATGTCCCCGTCGATGCAGAAAGAGTAGGCCCAGTACAGAGACAGGGAGAAACACACCACTGCCACCATGATCGAAATGGCCGAGACAAAGTAGCACAGAGACGAGGAGCTGGATGACTGGATTCCAATGAGGCTCGCTGATGCATTGTAGCTGACCAGTCCATACAGCATGCACAGACCTCCAAAATTACCCTGAGAGACAGAGAAAGACACAGAAGGACGAAGTTTAACCTCTGTTTTTTCAGTTAGTGGCTCAGTTTTGTTGCATTCATTTGCTTGTTGTTGCTCAGTTTAGCTTGCAAAGGGACTCGGGGTACGGAAAGCAAAAAGTGCCATAAAACTTGCTTCTGTTTGCACGTGATTGAAACCCAAACTTTATTGGGCTAAAACTGCCTGTCGCTGAAAAGTATTTTGATTTAGTGCGACATTACTCTTGCAGTATATATATCTGATGATAGTCTGGTGGTCTGAGTGTGAGCTGTGCAGTCAAGAGGTTGAAACTCATGTTGACCGTTTTTTCTCTGCTGCTCTACAAATGTTACTTACCCTACGGGGAAAACACAGTAAAAACTGTCTTAACTTTTGGGCTTTTAATGCCTTAAAAAGGTAGCTTCTTAATACATGTTACCAGAGCGGCATAAAAAGTGTTGCTTTTTCGGCTTTTGATGGCGCAAAAAGTGCCGCTGTAATTAGAGCGCCACAAACAGCTGCACTTTTTTGGCTCTTGATGCTGTGAAGACTGAGTTTTCCGCAAAATGTGGCGCTTTTTTGACATGTAAAAGACTTTCTTTGGCATTTGGCGACACTGAAATTCGAGCATCTTAGAAAGAGGTGCGTTACCAGCGTTTTAATCAGAAAAACGAGCTGCAATTTTTTGGGTTTTGATGGTGTAAATACCAAACTTGTAATTGGAGCGCCATACAAAGTGTCACTCTTTTGACTTTTGCTGGCATAAAAAATGGGATTGTTATTTAAGCGCTGTAGGAAATTACGCTTTTTAAGCTTTTGATGGCATAGAGGGGGTTTGACAGTGTAAAAAAACACCATTCTTGTCAAAACCTCATCTTTTTTTAGCTTATGATGAAGTGCAAATGAACACATTTTTTTGACTATGTAAAAACCAAAATTGTAATTTGAGTGTTGTTTTAAAAAAAAAGCCAAAAAATTTGCTTTCTGAGCATAAAACAATAAGCTGTACTAAAAGTGCTGGTAGGAGCCATGAGTGAATCGTTCTTTTATTATAAGGTTAAAGTGCATATTGATCATTGTTCGTATTTGTTTTGGTTATATTATTTGGTGATTATACTGAATAGAGGAATAGCGGGTCACATGAATATGGGCAGGGATATTACTATTGTTGTTGGATCACTGTGATTACTTTGATTATGAGTTTACGCACTTTATCCTGAGTTGATCAACTATTTTCTCTTTAACAAAAGGCTAGATTTATACCCTGGAATCTCGTGAACTTTTTGGTTTAGCGCGTCAGACAAACGGGCCCAACTTCAGTCCCTCAGGGAGTCTTGTTTGTTGAAGTTGCTAAAGTGCTGTTAAAGCTATGCTGTTTTAAAACTTATGACAGCATTAAAAAACAATGTATCTAGAACGCTTTGGGAGGCGGCGGTTTTTCAGATTTTGACGCCATAAAAGCAACATGCTAATCAGAGCATATAAGACACTATTTCTGCTTTTGACGCCGTAAAATGTGTCATAAAAAGCTGCAATTTTTTTGTTTTTTGACTACATGAAACACTGCTGTAATTGGAGCACCATGCAAAGTGTTACTCATTTAGCCACTCATTTAGGGCACCGTAAAAAGTGTAATAATTCGCCAACAGGACAAGCGCCACTGTGATTCAAACGCCGTACTAAGAACCACTATTTATCAGCATTTGACAAAAAGCAGCGTGGAAATTTGAGTTGCGAATTGTGGCACTTCTTGACTTCCATACCAGAGGAGCACAAACTGCACACACACACACTAATGTATAAACTGCAGCATCTGACTCTGATAAAGAGGCAGCAGGGTGAATAATTGGGCACGAGGAGCGTCTGGTCACATGGTGAGGACAGTATCTGAATTATGCGCGTGCACATTTTCACACGCCCACGCATTAGAAGAGAGAGCTGTTAAGTTTCAAAATAAATGTTGATCTTTATCTTAAGAGTGCGGAAGAAGCGCACTTGTTGTTTTCCTGCAGCTAATAGTCACGAAAAAGTCTCTGGATATGTAATATTTAGTGAAATCCAACACAACAACACATAAATACAACTTATAACGTCTCCACTGCTATATGGGAAAGTTTTTAAAAATATATATACATATACATATATAAATAAGTCGCTATTTCTGATGATATTTTATGCAAATTAATTGATAAAGGGGAATTAAAAGTGAAAGTCTGCGGCTGTAAGAAAGCTGCAGTTTGTTCCAAACACAAAACAGAAAGCAGGAACCTCCAGAGAACCTCGGACCTTGGTTCCCTGAAAGTTCCCTGGAGGTTCTTTGGTAAAGTATTTCAGTCTAGAGTCACCTGGACGATGGTGATGGATGCGGCCGTGACGATCCCACAGACGAAGCAGGAGGCGTACAGACCGAGCTCCAGCAGCAGCAGCCCCGTTAACGCCATCATCCAGTGGCCCGGTTCCGTCTGCGCACAGAGCAGCGTCAAGTCAGCGGCACTGACACGAAACCCCGTTGCCGGGGTTTTTCAAAATAAAGCCGCAGCATGAACTGAGTGGTGGTAATGTGAGAATAATAAGCATGTAATGTAAAAACAAAGCAAAGCGGTGTCAATTCAAACTGCACAATCTACCTGATTAATGTGTAATTCTAAGTGTTTAGAAGAATCACTGATTGAAAAAGTAAACAATCTGTCAGCAAATCCTTTCTCCCGCCAAAAAACCCCAGCAATGCTTCGTTTTTTGATCTCAGTGTAAAACACAGAGTCGCAAATAGAACAATTAAAAAGCAGCCTTTTTCAAAGTTCTGATGATGTAAAAATATGGAATTGTAATGGGACCATGATAAAAAGCACTGTCTTAGATGGCACAAATAGATAATGGTAGTTTCAGCAGCTAGAACGCACCACTTTGGACTGAAAAGCAGTGTTTGGGGTTTTTTTTCTGGCTTTTGATGGCATAAAAAGCAACATTATAATTGGAGCAAAAGTATGGAGTTGTAAATTAACAAGTAAAAAGTAGTGCCTCCAACAGTGTTGTAATGAGAGCACCATATGAAGCACCACTTTTTAGCTTTTGGTATCACTAGTCAGCTAATCAGGCTAAGCTGAAGGCTGCTGGTCAAGCTAGTAGTTATTTTTTCTTTTTTTGCATTGCCAGCCAGTTAGGCTGAACTGGCTGCACTGTAAAAAAAAAAAAAAAGAAAAGAAAAAAAAAGAAAGAAAAAGAAATCTATTTTTAAAAAGCTGTTAAATGTTGGAATACAGTCACGTTCAAACAATGTAGAAAATTCAAAAACATTAGTAATTATCTGTAAAATGGTGATATTTTTAGCTGATACAGAAAAGTAATGTAGTTTTACAGTCACACATAAAAAGACTTACTATTTGAATTTGTGTTTGTATACTATTTGATGTGGATATTATCTATAGTTTTGTCTTTGATGTTTAACACTGAAAATGCAAATTTTTTTTCATAAAGTGACCAAGTATTTTTTTTTTTTTTTTGCATGACATGAAATGAATCATTTTTAGAGGATTGACATGTACATTTATGACCCCAAGAAAATTAACAAAAAAGGAGAAAAGTGATCTGCTTTTGTTTTCAAAATTTGAAAAGCAATAATTTACAGTAAAGAAGTTGGATATAAGTGGGAAGTGTTTGCATAATCACATGCTCAACTGAGACCAGAAGGTTAACAATAAAACAGCACACACATGATAAACAGCACACTGTGGCCTCCAAAATCCCCCAAAGCTAAGAAAAATCTTCCAGACTTGCATTTTGTTTCATGTTGTAACACCTTAATTCAAAAGTTTTTCAATAAAAGCAAAAGCAATCATTAAAACCCCCTCAGACCAACCTCACCTTCACCTTCTTTAGATAACAGTAAGAGTCTATTTACATACACTTGTATTTTGAAGGTGAGAATGTTTGATTTCTTCTGATATTTTGTCTAATTTAAAAAAATAAAATCAACTTCACTCACAGTCAAGTTGCCTGAAGTGACAATCCCTTCCAGATCCCTCTCGTGTGTAGATTGAATGAGCTTTTGCTTCTTTTGACCACATCGCCACATCCAAATGCGTAAAAAATCATTTATTTGTCACACTGCCGGCCTGATAAACTTGGACACTGCTCTTCATACAGATGGATTTTCTTCGGGTCAGCAGCTGGTCTCGAGTGAAACTCCAGAAAGATAAACTAAAAGCTGTGGGAAGCAGAGAGAGAGATGAGCTGATTACACTTGTTACTCTGCAAGCTCACCACTAAATCCTTTATTTCTACTCTTATTGTGTGTTGATTGTTGATGATATTAAAAGTATATGTTATATCTGAGTGTTGCACCAAACGCAGCATCAGGTGGTTGGACTTAGTGACAGGCTGAGCTGGTTTACAGGCATGTCATCCAGGAATTAGACTTGGTCGACAGTGTATGTGAGCATTTTTGATGACTGCAAGTGGAATTCTTTCCCAGAATACTTAATCGAACCTTGTGACCTCTGTCATATGACCGTTTTTATGCATGCAAAACTCACCTCTGCTCTATAAAACTCATCTCTGACACACATCCACGGTTGCATCATTCAAGTTTGCCAAGAAATAAGTGCATTAAATGAAACAAGATGGGCTTTTTTTTAAACTTTCAATGTAGACTTATGATTTAACATCTTTTCTGAAAGAGCTGCTGGAGTTCCCCTTAAGAGCCAGTCTGCTCTGTTAGTGTTAATAGAATTTGCAAATGTGATTTTCCTCAGTAGGGCTGCATGTAGTGCCAGGATTTTGGTTTAAACTGTGAGATGTGAAAACTATTTTTTAAACACAAATTGAAAAAAATGTGAAATGTGAGTACACACAGAGGCACATTTACATGCTTTAATTCTTTACTTTTGCTCATAAAGCCCTTAGAACGATCTCTCTGTGCGATAAGGTGCTGAATTGGTACACTCACTTATGAAAGACAAGAGCTAGAAGAAGTCAAGGAAGCAGAAAGTGAAGAGGTTTGCAAAATTTATCAGCCAATCTGTACAAATATGAACTAATACCTGCAAGGAAATGCTAACTGGCTGAAATCTGACCTGATTATTTCTCAAATGTGTCTCATCTTTCATGTCTAAGTACTGGGTCCAAAACAAACTGTTGATACTTTCTGCTTCACAAATCATCACAGTTGGAAACACTGTGCTTCTTCCAAATGTCCTAAATTTAGATAATACTGACAAATAATTTGCAGTGGGCTCTTCTGAAACAGAAAATACAGACACAATCAGTCCAACAACAAATTAGTTATGGTATATTTGCATTTATGTGAGCGTTGAAGCTCTTATTTTGAAATTTAAATTACTATGTGGAGCATTTACTTAACCAGGCTCAGTGTGACAAGAGTCTTTGTCCACTCTGAGTCAAATAAAGGACGCATACCAGAGAAACTGTGTGTTTGTGGGTCTGTCTCAGGTGGTTAGACTTAGTCCCACCATCCAAGTATTAGTGTTGCATGTGTGTTTCTGTGCTAGATTAAAGGCTTTAAGTATGATAGCATCAGTGTGGCCTACCAGAACCAGAGACTTGGTGCTTTTGTGCGATTGAACGTGTATCCAAACGTCATGACACAAGCCTGGAATCACTTTAATCGATAAGTTTAAACATCAAAATTCACCAAAGTTTTTAAATGAGGCACAGATCTACAGTGGAGAATATGTACAATAGAAAAGATGAGAGAGAAATAAAGGGGTTACGATGGCAAACAAAGAAATTAAAAAAAAAAAATGCAAATCTAGGAAACATGCACTTCAAAAAACACGTCGACCAACACTTTCATGAACAGAAACTTTCTCCAAGATAAGAGTCGTGATGCACAGCAGATCGAGTGGAAGTTTCCTCTGTGGGGGAAACAAATACACCAATTGTGCAAGTGGCCTATTTAGTTCAGAAAGACATTTCAACAATAAGAGTACATCGAGGAAACAACAAAACATTTAACTTTAAATTCAATATTCTGTCCCTTTGATTACACTGTGCCGTCATGTACAAAAGCTCTATAATAATTTAATACTGAACAGAGAGATGGATATACAAGCAAAAGAAACCCACTGATTTGAAAATACTGACCAGAAACGAGTTTTTCTTTCCTTACAAATACACAACTGACAATTGTTTTTTTGTTGAAGGTTTTCTAGCCTGGATACAAAAAATTTAGATTGGAGAAAATTAACAAAAAAAATTAAGAAAAAGCATCCGGAAGCCCACACACACACACACACACACACACACACACACACACACACACACACACACACACACACACACAAGGCAACAATTAAAGGTAATATCAAGCAAACAATCATATTTAATGTGTAACAGTGAACGCCACTGAGGCAGAGCAGCACTGAAATGTTTACGTGTCATTGTTACCTCCGCCAAGGAGGTTATGTTTTTGCCAGCGTTTATTTATCTGTCTGTCTGTTAGCAACTTCACGTGAAAAGTTATGAATGGATTTTGAGGAAATTTTCAGGCAAGGTGGACAAAGGGACAAGGAAGAGATGATTAGATGATGGTGGTGATCCAGATCACGTCTGGATCCAGGATTCTTTAGCATTGGGGGATAGGGCAACGTGCATGCATATGAACATGTAACTCCACAAAGGAAATGACCAGACTGCCGGGCAAAACACACAGGATAAGTTTCCGCTAATTTCTACAACAGATCAAAGTTTGATCTGGATCTGGGCACAATTCCAGATGCTATGAGCCAGAACAGGGAAAACTAGAGGGCCTGTGGAATGGTCATCACTGTAAGGTAACAGATGGAGATACAGACATGAACCAACACCAACATGTAGCTGAGCTATTGAACTAATAATATCAATGTGAATCCAGATGCTCAGGGTTTGTTTTCTTGGTCAAGGAATCTAAGAATGTAGCTAAAACAATCCTGGGATGATTATTTCTGGGTGTAAATGCCAATATGGGGTGAAATGAGTTGCTTGGCGGAGGTGTGCGCTCTCTGAGTTAAGAATTGTTTTTCTTTGAAAAATGTTTGCCAGGAAGCTGGAATTTTTCTGCTCTTTGCTTGGAGGAAACTTGTACTCAGGCTGTGGACGCTTTTGTCTGCAAGTATTTGAAACATGTACACCGCGAGCACGTAGAAATCACCGAGCGGATGCATAGAGTAGCATTCTGTTATGGAATTTACACTGGATTGTCAGGAAATGCATATATTTTAAACACCATACACAGCAGCTATGCATATTTCCTTGACGTTACTCACAAAAAAAAAACAGTCTCTGGAGCTGCAGCACCTCTTTTATTTTAACAAACCTATACGAAGCACAAGTCAACTGACTGCTGAGGAATGTTTGCAGAGGGAATTCCTGCTCCGTCCAATTCAATGTTCCAGTCACAAGACTCTTATTACAGAGCGTGCCGGGTCTGTGCGTGTCGGCTTAAGCGTGTATGTTATGTGTCTTCCTGTGCACACTGTGTCAGGAGGATTTATGCTCTTCAGTGTGAATGAGGTGGATTGTAGGAGTGACCCTCGTAGCAGTTCTCACAGTTGATGAGTGCTTTGATAAATTCAGTAAAATCACATGCAGTTGTGCGTTTTGTACACAGATGGAGGCGGTTCAGCCGACCGGACAGCCAGGCAGCCTGAACGCGTCCGGTAGAGGACTGTCAAGTTTACAGATGATTTTATAGATTCCTTTCTTCCAGCAGGGGTCACTGTCCCTCCCGGTCCAGATGGCAGAATAGAACTCTCTCAGAGCCACTTCGGACACCTCGATAAACCTCTCAGGAACCTGGGGACGTAAATGTACAAAGCAGAAGTTCGGTGCTGTGTCTGTTAATGGAGCAAGTAGAGATCCAGTCATGCATCCAGCCATCGCCTGAAATCATAACTGCAATTTAATTATACCTTGTAAAATTATCTTTTCATCCGGTGTGCTGCTATTGTGAGGAGAGAAGGGTTTAGTCAAAGCCAGGAGGACACAGCTTTCATCAGCATGTGTGGCTCTGCTTCAGTTTTGATTATTTTAAAAAAAAATTCTCTTAATAAGAATTTCTGAGCGGTGAATAGTTTCGCAGCCTTCACACGAGGCACATTACAATACATGTTATAATTACCATTCAGTGCACCCACACAGGTGTTTTCACTTGTTTTGTCTGATGGAAATATTCAGGCTGTGTCTTTCATGTGTGTGTGTCCCTAATTCTCCTGTTAGTCGTATTGTGGAGTTTGGCCGATTCACTGAACAAGTTCTATCGCGCTGGAAATGGCAATCTGTTACAATGACAAGTGTCAAAGGAAGCAATGCCAGCACAATAGCAGCAACCCATGAAGGCCATTATTATTTTCAAGATTTATTTATTTTTATTTTTTTTTTACTTTATTCGAAAGGGACAAGGCCAGGACATGCAGGAGAGCGAGCAGGGAAATGAGAAAAGGTCCTCAGCAAGGATTCAGACCAGAGATCTGCTGTTCATGGCTTGTGCACTCATGTGATACGTGATATTTGTAATAAAAACCACCTATTCACAGCCTTAACTTGAGCTGAGGCTTGTTCAGCTAATAAACTCGCCACACGTGCAGGTGAACGCGGCTTTTGAAGCTCACAAAGGAGCCGTGTGACTTTGCTCTCAACACCACAGAGATGATTTAGTATTTCAGCATCGCCTTGACTTTTTTTGCGAGGGATTTTGTTCAACAGCTGCAGTGTTTTCAGTGTTTTCAATGCTGTGACAAAGTTTCCCCTGAACAGCCTGCACTAAAAGAATAATCACCTGCTGCAGTTAACACTAAATAAATCGGATAATTCTCTGTATTTGACGATTGTTTTCACACAGCGCTCGGTGCCCCTTTCAACAGGTCAATGATACACAACACTACTTCAGAGTTCTTTCTTTTGCAGGGCCTCACACACATATAAAGTTATTATACACACACCAAAGGCAGCAGCTTATTGCACTGAATAAAAGCAAAATCACGGCACACTTCAATCCGAGCGAGTGAAAAAACTCACACCTGCTCTTGTCAATGAGTAATTTTCAATTGTATAGATAATTTTTTTTCTGCTTTAACTTTTTAATTTCATTTTTTATTAACATATTTAGTTTTATTCACAGTTAATGCAATGAGAAGCTGAGCAAGATACCCAATAGATCACAATAACAGTTACCTGCAGTTAGAGCAAAACTCCAAAACCCTTGAATTTATAGATATGTACCAACATTAACCATGAGCACATGCACAAGCAACTCTATATTCATATATGCATGTACACTGATTGCCAAGACCTTTTCTTTTTAATATTACAGTAGCTGAGGGACAGTAAACAAGCAGATCTCAGCACAGTTTGGCTCTTCAATGGTGACCTCGTGAGAATTAACTAAACCCGACTTTTTTTTGTTTTGTTTGCATTCAACGAAAAGAATTTAAATTGAGAAAAATATTTGCCGTGTGTGTCCTCACAGCAGCTAAAAACCAGAAACGCACAATAAAAACAGAGAAAAGTTTGGATGCAGCTACTCATTCAAGAGTTTTTATTTAAAAATTTCTACATAGCAGAAAAATATTGATGACATTAAAGCTATTAAATAACACATACGGAATTAAAGTATGTCGTAAACTAAAAACACTGTTGCAGCCGCTGCTTGCTTCCATAACACATTATACTATATTGGCAATAGGCTGCCAATAGAGAAGGAAGTGCACCATAGGTTGTGTAGAGCTGAGGTAATGTTGGCATATGTAGTAACCTTTATTATGGCAACAATCACTAAGTAGAGAGTCCATGTCATGTCAACAATGTGGAAATTTCGAGTACAGCTGCAGAAATCTAATGTTTTGATGAAACTGAAAGAGTTGCCGCTACTGCAGAAGTTCATTACAGACCACAGAGATGGACTACATCTCAGAGTAGAGCCTACATCAGTGTGTCAGAGTCAAGAACTCAAGGCAACACCAAAACAGTATGGCTCCTACAGCATCCTGTAGCATCACCGCTCTGGTTTACGAGCTCTATAATTAGTTTTTCTACTGGACTGTGACCCAAAACACAACTTTCGTCTCCATGTCATGATGCTGCCACCACCATGCTTCATGGTGTGGATGCGGTGTTTTTGATCATTTGCAGGGTTTGGTGCCCGCCAAACAAAGCATTGAGTCTGTTGTCAAAAAGCTCAGTTTTGGTCCAATCAGAACAAAGAACCTCATTTCAGCTGACTTCAGAACCCTTGTGTATCCCACTTTTTTAAGCATATAACAGAGTGATGGAGCGCTACATCACAGGATCTGGCCTCCGCAGTCGCCCAGTCTAAACCCAGATGAGACTATTTGGGATGATTTGGACTCCAAAGTGAAGGAAAAGCAGCCAACAAGTGCTCAGCATATGTGGGAACTCCTTCAAAGGCATTTCAGGTGAAGCTGATAGAGAAAATGCCAGGAGTGTACAAAGCTGATATCAAAGTAAAGGGTGGCTACTTTGAAAAATGCAAACTTTCAAACATACTTAGGTTTGCCTACTGCTTTTTTTTTTTGCTTACTACAGAACGCCAGGTTCAGTTTTGTTCTGAAGGGTAGAAAATAGCAAAAATGGTCAGTTTAGTAGATGTATCTATACATGACCATCTCTACTATATTGTTGGTCATGATATCAGCTTAGCATCCAGCACTATATCAACCAAGGTCACATTATTATAGAAAGCACTCTGAGATCTCATTTATATATTATTCTCAACTGTTTACATCATTTAGGATGAAACCTACATGTAACCTTGTGGTGCTTCTCTGTTTTTTAAAAAAACGCCATTACAGAAACCTGCAAACCAATTAAACTCAAGGTCTCCAACCCATCAGAAACAATTGCATCATGCTTTCAGTGTACTGGCAGCACTGTATGGCATTAAAACACCCACCCAAGGACTGTGTACAGTTACACAATTAGCAGGCTGAGAGCTGGAGTGCACAACAGACATGCTGCTCCGCTCTCTCCTCACCTGGTAGATGTTGCTCTTATTGTAGTGCATGTTCAGTATGCGGTAGAGCTCTGTGTCGCGGCCCACTCGCAGCTGACTCTCTCGGCCCAGACGAGGTGCACCCTCCCTGGGTCACAGAGATACGACAAAGAGTCTCATTTAAATGCAGTTATTGTAAAACTCAGAATGCATTTTTAATAATCCACCACCTAATGTCATTTCTGTACATTCAAATACAATAACTGAATATCAAAGCAGATGTATAATCTCGTCGTCCATATTGATACTATATATAATATAGTTTTTCATCTATAAGTTATGATATAAGTTTTTAATTTGACTGAGTTTTTTATAAAAGTGTTGCATATTGATTGAGTTGACCATGTGTAAAATCTGGGTTCAAAGGTGACATTAGTCTCTGAGTTATAAACTCTTATAAAGGGGGTGGGATCATGTCGAATTTTGGGTGTTTTCTTCACTCCAAAGTGCCAGAACTTGAGAAATAATGGTGCTGGAGTCCTGAAATTTTGCAGGCTAATTGCTATGTACATATGGTTTTCAATGGTTCAACCCTGTTGTGGTAGAATAATACAAACCAGTGATATGATGGTGCAAATTTGGTCAAAAAATGTCCATGTTTTTTTTTCACTTCCAATATTCCACCAACCACAAACACTTTATTTTTCACCCTAAGAGTCTTTTTTTGTGCCTCCTTTGATTGGTGCAGATAAGAGCTTTAAAGATGTAGAGTACAGTGCCAGTCAGAAGCACACCCTTATGAGAAAAACAATATTAAAATGCCATTTTTTTTGCATTTATTGCCAATATTTGAACATGCATTGAGCAGGTATAATTGGTGAAACCATTTTAATTGTGTCCTAGCTGGAAGAGTTTTCCAACTTATAGTGCTTCTAATTATGTCTAATTAGTCTTGTAAGTAGTCTTTCAAATATTTTACGAGAAGTGGTACCAAAATTTCAGGACTGTAGCTACATGATTTCTCAAGTTATGGCACTTCAAACATCCTTCCACAGATTGGAGCAAAATAAACGACGCAAAATTTTTCTACACAAGGATTTTTACCTCAAAACACTGATGTTGCCCATGACCCCAGAGTTTACATGTTTTACTTAATAACAACAACAACAAAAAAGCTGGTCAGGCATGAACATTTTTTAAAATTTGGTGAACTGAGGTGAAATGATCCTTTCAGCAAAATTGGATGACTGGCACACAACGCTTCAAGCTGTGCATAAAATGGGAAAGACCGAAGTATGTTTTAACAAAGTTTGTCATTCTGCAGATTGTAGTCCTTCTTTCCACAAATGATCAAACATACAAGGCAATATGCACAGCAGCTGCATGTTAACTAAAGTAAAAATGTCTATGCCAGCTCCAATAAAACCCAGTCAAACAATGGAAGTCTTGCCACAAAAATGAGCAAAACATGCCAAACCCACCGGGTGAGGGCCTCTCGGACAGCCTGGCGTGCAAATCGCTCCATCTGGATGTAGAAGAACTCTCTGAAGTTACTGAACCATTTAATCATCTGGGAGGTCACACAGCGGTTAAACTGCACAATGGACAGCAGGAGAGGAAGTGAGCAGGTGAAGAGAGAAACGCTTGTTAGATGATTTCATTCAGCATTTACAGCGACATAGTCATTTAACTAAAGAGCATATATATAATATATATGTCTCACCAATTGTAGTTTCACCATTAGAGATGAGAAATGTAATTATTTTCTGCTGAAGAGAACAGCTCTATAGTTATGTTTCTTCACTGCATATGCCCCACAGTTAAACATAACACTATATTAGCTGGCTGACTGTCAGAAGCACATTGGTATCAAAACAAATTAAATTGATTGCATGAACATACATGTTTTAGATCATAATAATACATAACACCCATACAGTACTTTACAAAGCAGACAAGAATGCAAAAGACAAATAAAATTGAGGAAGGAACATATATAAAAAAGGGATTGTGAGGTGGAAAGATGTGTCTTTTGTGTTATTCACTGAAGTAGAAGGCATTTTGAACTGTAATGTAACATTTCACTGATAACAATGTTATTCCCAGTAAAGTTGATTAAGTTTATCATCTGATCTCCAGATAGTGATAAATGTGATGCTAACAGTTAACGTCAAAGAGTAAATTATCCTCTCTCAACTGGTCTATTCCAGCAGTAAGCCTAATGTAGTATCTGGAATACTGCATCCACTTCCAGTTTATTATATTATTGAGTATATTTTACTGGTTATGGAGGAAATCAACAAAAGATCAACGATCTTTTGATCAAAGATCAACTAAATCGTAAATACCGCCACCATTTCGGACGGAATTCCCATGCTACATCATTGACCTCAAGGCCGGTTAGCTCAGTTGGTTAGAGCGTGGTGCTAATAACGCCAAGGTCGCGGGTTCGATCCCCGTACGGGCCACAGTTACCTTTTTCTGTTAAAAACAAATATTTGCATTTGTGGACTTGTTGCCTGAGCACTATGACTCCAAACCTCTACAAACACCACTACTTAATGGATTTTTATAAGCAGTTACTTCTCTGCCATCCTGTTAATAACTTCATCAATCCACCTGGGCACGGGTGTGTTTGAAGTGCATGTTCTGCCTGTTTGTTTGTAGGTCTGCCAGCAAAATTATGCAAAAACAACACAGCTGGATTTTATGAAACTTGGTGGAGAACTGAAGCACTGCTAAAAGATAAGACTACAATAAATTTGAGTAGTACTTTCGAATCACTCTCTAAAACAGTGAGCTAGCCGATATAGTTTGGTTGAGTGGATAACCACAAATATGGCCGGTTAGCTCAGTTGGTTAGAGCGTGGTGCTAATAACGCCAAGGTCGCGGGTTCGATCCCCGTACGGGCCACATAGTTTTGAAAGGAACATTGAATCTGCATAACTTCTAAATCAGTAACACAACATTACATCACCTCTGCTTAGAAAACCACAAATTGCTTAATTGTGTAATGTAATTTCAAATGCAAAACTAAAAACATAGTTTTGCTAAACTAAAAGAAAAGGTAATTGTAAAGATTGTACATTCCACTGCACAATATTATAAAACATCGATAACCACCGCGGCTAACTATAACAGCTTTACTTATATACTAAGTACATTTTCCTGATAATGAGTCTTTACTGCATTAACATTAGAAAACATGCTTTTTTCTTGTTAGGTTTTTACTTTGTTTTTGTAGTATCCTACTTTTACTAAAGTAAAAAACTCTGAATACTTCCCACACATCTGCATATCAGAGTATCCAGAATGCACAAATATTTAGTTTTCTTTTTCAATTTTATTACCAGTTAAGAAGGTCATTTAATAGGTCATATTTTGAAACATGTTTCTGTGATTTTCTGTAGTATATTGTTCAACTGTAAATGTTTTTCCTCAGTTTTTTCCTCTATAATATGGATGACTACAGTAGCTGATTTGCTATTTCATAGTTCTAATGCCTTAAGTGTTGGTCTACAATAATTGACTGGGTGTGTCCAAAGTTTGGCTGGTACTGTATATATCTTAGCTCTTTATACTTACTGTTTATTTGTCAAGGCCATGCACAAACATTGTAAGTGCTGGTTGGGTAAGATGCATTACACCAGATTTATCCACAAGCTAACTTTCATCTGCATTCCTTGGGCAAGTAGGCACAACAGTAAATGTTGAGTACAAAACTATAATCACTAATCTGAATGATTATTTCCATAAAATTAATTTCAAAGTAAATATAATGAGTAGAGAACATGAGCAGGACCTGCTGTTGAACAGCATCCTTACATCATGATGCTGCCACCACCATGCTTCATGGTGTGGGATGATGTGTTTGTGATGATTTGCAGTGTTTGTACAGAAAGCCATAGATATGCAAGACTGTCCTTTTATAACTGTTTTAATGAAGTGATATTCAGTAGTTAACAAAATCTTGTTGCAGCACTGTGATGGGTTACACACACCTTGACATCAGGGAAGTACGTCTTCAGAGTGTTGGAGCTGGGATACCGTGCGTAGAAGAACATGAGCTTGGCTTTCTTCAGATGACAGGGAGACAAACCCTCCTGGGTGTACACATGAAGTCAGTTAAGGAGATACACATCATTTTAAACACACACATACAGTACTTACAAAACATATTCACCCCATATTAGAAGTTTGGCCCTTTTACTGCTTTTCAACATTGAATCCTTCTCCATGAAAACTGAGTGACCATGCTAGAAGACTGAGGGGAGGCCATGAAGACACCTATGACTCATCTAAAGGAGTTTCAAGCTTCAGCGGCTGAAAGACTGTTCATACAGCAACTGTTGCCTGGGTTCTTCACAAGTCAAAGCTTTATGAGAGAGTGACAAAGAGAAAGACACTGTTGAAAAAAAAAAAACACATTAAGTCTTGATCAGAGGTTACCAGATGGCGTGTGAGAGACTCTGAAGTCAACTAGAGGAAGGTTCTTTGGTCTGTTTAGACCAAAATTGAGCTTTATGTTCACCAGACTAAATGCTATGTTTGGCAGACACCAAAGACATCACAAACACACCATTCCCACTGTGAAGCATGGTGGTGGCAGCATCATGATATGAGGATGCTTCTGAGCAGCAGGCCCTGAAAGATTTGTAAGGGTCAAGGGTAAAATAAATGCTGCAAAGTAACCCTGGACAACAGTGTAAAGAATCCTGATGCAGTTTGCAAGAGAACTGCCATTTGTGAGAAGACCTGTTTTCCAGTAATGACCTGCAGCATACAGCCAAAGCTACACAGTAATAGTTGAAGTTGCCAGGTCAGAGTCAGACCCCAATCCAATTGAGAATTTGTGGCTGGACTTCAAAAGGGATGTTCGCACGTGATCCCTGTGTAACCTGACATAGCTTGAACAGTTTTGCAAAGAACAATGAGGTAAAAACTTTAGTGTCTAGATGTATGATTGAGATTTATCCACACAGGCTCGACGCTGTAATTGTGGACAAAAGGGGATCTACTGATACAGACTTGAAGGGAGTGAATACTTGTACAATCACTTATTTGACATTTTATATTTCTATTAATTGGCGTAACTTTGTAGAAACCTGTTTTCACTTTGACATGAAAGTCTTTTTTGTTAATTCTTGTCAAACAAGCTAGATTAAATTGCCATTATTCAATGCTGAACAGCAATAAAAGGGGAAAACTTCCAAGGGGGTGAGTACTTTTTATAGGCACTGTAAACAGACACCACTCTCCCCATTCCTCCCAACATGCTGACAAAAGGATATCCCCCCAGCTGTCAGGTAGAGCTCTCCCCCGTCCATCCCTCCGCCTCCTCTCATGCCTCCGTCTCCCCTCATCCCTCTTTCCCTCTCTCGGCCTCCGTGGCGAACAAGCGATGGGTCCAGGTGACCGAGCAAAGGGAGCGGGGGGAAGGACGGGTGAGACGAGGGGTGAGACGAGAACTCCAGGAAAGGGTCGGAGTTCAAATAGTCCTTGCGGGACGGTGGGAGGTGGGGGAGCTGAGGGTGGTGAAGCGAGCGGGAGAAGAGCTGCTGCATTGAATAGTGCAGCAACGGAAGAGGGAGAGGTGGGGGTGGTGGAGGAGGTGGGGGAGGCGCGGGGAAGGAAGATGAAGATGAAGAGGAGGAGGATGAAGATGGGTGGAAGGAGGAGGAGGAGGGGTCCTTGGGTTGTGAAGGTGGAGGTAAGAGGGGAGGGTGGGAGAGAGGAGGAGGACGAGGTAAAGAGGGGTGATGCAAGGTGAGGTTTGGGTGAGAGGGGTTGAGATGAGTCGAGAGAGGGGGGCCGAGGAGGGGGTAGGCCTTTCGTGTGTCAGGTGACCTTTGAACGGCCAATGGCATTCCCAGATCAGGCGGTTCGGTGCGATGAGGCGGTCCAGGAGGCATCGAGCTCCCGTTGCTCATCTTCTGGAGCTGCTTCTCTCTTTCTCCGTCCTGCCCTCCTGTTTTCTCCTCCTTCCCTCTCGTCATTTCCTCCCGTCTTCCTTTCGTTAACAGCCCCATCCACACTCCCCTCTCCTTCCCTCCGTCGTTTCCTGGATCCGACGGGAGGAAGGAGATGGCGGTGGGAGGGGAGGAAGGAGTGAAGTCCGTCATCTCAGTGTAAAGGCGGAGGACTCGGTCGATGACTCGGGCCACGGCACTGCCCAGCTCCAGCTTCAGCGCCTGAGCAAACTTCTGCCCTCCTTCCTCACCCTCGTCTTCCATGCCTCCTTCCCAGTCTCCCCTCACCAGCCCTCCACAGTCTAACCACAACCCTGATCCCTCCATCAAACCCTCCAAGTGAAGCCCTCCTCCTCCTCCTCTTCCTCTCTCCATCCTCCCCTCTCTGTCTTTTTCTTCCTTACGTTTGTGGAAGTTGTCAAACGGGGAAGCAGAGAGGAGGGAGAAAGACTCCTTTTCCATCTCTCCACCATCGATGTCCTCTTCATCGTACATCCCTTCTGTGATGTCCTCCTCCTCCAGCATCCCCACATCTCCATCACCTCCACTGCTGTTTCTGTTGCCATGCTTCCTTTTCTTCTCCTCCTCTGCCATGTGCTTTTCCCCGAAAGCCCTCCACACTTTCTCCTGCAGCGCCTGCAGTCTTTCTCTCGCCTCCTCCAGCTGTTCCTTCAGCTCTTCCCTCTCTCTTCTTCTCCCAGCCCTCCCTCCCTCTCGCCTCTTGCCTCCCTCCTCTACTTCTCCATCCCTCTGTCGGCCTTCCAGCTTCATCCTCTTCACTTTCAGGACGTCTTGACTCCACTCGGCTGTCAGGGTGGCATTGTTGTGCCTCTTCTTAACCCCTAACAAGTTGTCTTCTCCATCCATAACTCCCTCCTCTCTTCCTTCCATCCCCTGCTCCACCTGTCCATCCCTCTCTCCTTCGTCTTCCTCCAAATTTCTATCTTCCAGGTGTCTGTGTGAGCTCAGGTTTGGGTTGAGTAGCCCTCCAATTCTCCTGTGGCCTCCGCCTGGCTGGAGGAGGTGGTGGATGAGGGGGAAGCCAGGGGGTCTAAAGGCCGGAGGATTGCGACCGGCCTGGGGATGAACTCCGGGGAGATCTGAGTTGTTGAGAGCAGGAGCAAAAGAATGCATCTGAGGAGCAGAATCATCAAAAAGATCTGTGGGGGAATCCATCGCTGTAGAGAGACAGAAACAAACAGAAAAGAATAATGACTGTTGTTGCTGACAGTTTATCACATGGTTTTAGTGTCCTAAACTCAAGGTTAAGTTCACACAAAATACCAAAAAATCTGCAATAATATGGAAATGAATGGAGGTATGTTTGTTGTAGTCAAATCTCTGAAAAGTCACATTTAAAAAGTACATTACAATTAATGTTAATGTTACTGCATATTTTTAATAGAACCACTCTATGCAAAAGAAACAGGCCCAATTAAACTGGCTGATAAAGTTTTGTGTGAATTGTCAAGTAAAGCAGGAATCTGAGACTGGATGATTTTAATTTTTTCTCAATGCCATTTTCAGTGAAACACCATTCACCTCAATTCCATCAATCCCAGAAGCACATACCTACAAAATCTGAAATGAAAATTAAATGAAAATGAGTCTCTTCTGTAATTTGAGTGAACTGACTACTGCAGCTGGTTTTAACTCAAATTTCATGTCAATTCTTTGTACAACTATACAATATTTGCCAATATGTTAAAGTCTGTAATGATACGATTTTTAATTAAAATTCAGAGGGCTGCACTCAAAACAGGACAAACTCTCATGACAATTTACCCCAATCAGTTACACTGACAAGACCAAAGTATGATTTGATTTCTTAACTCTTCCAGTCATTTAATTCATTCACCCTTCAAACGTTCAACATTTTTCATTCACAAAGCTTAGAAGCATTTAGTTTTTGGATGCTCATGGCAAAACTAGTGCACAACGCATACACTGATCAGTCATAACATTATGACAACCTGACTAATATTGTGTTGGTCTCCCTTATGAGGTCAAAAATGCTCTGAACCATTGGGCATGGACAAGAGGACCTCTCAGGGTGTCCTATGGGTCTGGAACCAGGACATTGGCACTGGATCCTTTGGGTACTCTGGTTTGTGCAGTGGGGCCTCTGTCAATTAAACTTGTTCCACTGCATCCTGTTGATGCTTGATCACAATGGGATGTAGGAAGTCTGGAGGTCAAATCAACATGTTGGGCCACTGTCACGGTTCTTAAGATGTTCCTGATTGTTTGATGTTGTTTCCATGTGGTGGGGTTCATTTTCCTGTAGGCCAGTGACATTTGGGATTTCCATTTGCATGAGGGAGTGTGTTTGTTGTGGGACAATGTTTATTTGGGTGTTTAAGTCTCATCAACATGGATGTTAAAATCCAAGGTTTTCCATCAGAACACCACATAGTACCAATATGATCAATGATATTCACTTCACCTGTCAGTGGTCAGAATGTTGTGGCTGATCGGTGTATGTATTCAACAAATACGTGCCCCTATAAATGACAGAAGAGGAAAGAAACTTGAACTTTTACTGCTGCTGCTGCTCCAGCTTTTATTGCTCTGTTATCAGTATCTTAAAATGGGTTGTATTTTTTTAGATTTGTGCTTTCAAACCTCCTCGAGTCTGACCAAATTTCCACTTTTTGCCCACATTTGTTCCATTAAGTTTTAAAGGTTATTAAAAAGTACTCTTTGTTTTTCATGTTCAGCGCTAAGGTATTTTATCTGTTAACTTAAGTCGATGTTTTGGATTGGATTGTTGCAGACAGATAGATCATTACGCCTCTGGTTTAAACACCTAACACTGTCTCTATGTAGCCTTCAGGACTGCACATGGCTGACAACGAACAGATGCCCATCGTGATGTGACTAGAACATGACTTCCGCTTACCTGGACAGCAAAACAGGTCACTGGTCTATCACAGGACGCAGCCACTTCCACTTTGATAGCAACGACAATGAGCTGCAATGTCCTTGCATAGAGCTGCAAGATATAAGCATTTATATAAGCAGATGAATTCTCAAATGGCTCCTGACATTTTTTCGGTCGGCTTGATTTTCTCTCTCTAACATATCATAGAAGGAAACAGGTCTAGAGGTCAGGCCAAGTGCTGCTGGTGCATTTGGGTTAACATCTGGCTCCTGATCTTTGTCACACATCGCCCTGCTCTCTTCACGCTGTCTTTCCTGTTGCTCTCGAATATGCACTGTCTAAGACGGCACAAACGTCATAAAATACAGGACAAAATGGAGGATTGTAACTGTGCTTGGAAAACAAAAGCGTGGGAGAAATTACTAAACATATTGAGCTGGAGTTCTTTCTGGAAACTTTGTGTAATCACGAAACTCAGTATGCATTCTACATAACCTCTCCACAATACCTGGAAAAGGTTGTAAAGTGGAGAACAGTGGATATCAGGCTTATAAATCTAACTATTTGATCAAGATCAAAACCACACATGCCCATTGCTCGCTTTTTTTTCCTTTTTTTCGTAACCTCCTCTCCCTCCTGATGCCCCTTTTTCCTTCCTCTCTCATCCCCTCTTCCTCCTCTCTCTCTGTTATCAGTTCAGGCAGCTTGTTAGGCGCTGTTTGATCAGAGTGTTTACCATCTAACACACACATGCACACACACACACACACACACACACACTCACACACACACACACACACTCACGCACAGAAGCGAAAGAGGCTTGAGAGAGGGCTAACAATGGTCAATGGTCCTTGTGGAGTGAAATGGAGTGAGAGCAGCATGTATGCATGTGTGTGTGTGAACAGTAGTCCTACTCAGCTTTGATAACACCCCTAATCCACTTCAGATGGATACACTACAGCTCAGCGAACAGAAAGACGGACAGACGATAAATGGACAGATGTAAGGACAGGCTGGCAGAGGTACAGCAGGTAGACAAAATGCAGTAAAAATGAACACATGCAGACAGAATTTTGAATTTTAGACCAGCCGAGCCCCTCAATCGTCACTGGCCACCATTAAAAATGACAGACAGATAGATGTATGGATAGACGGTTACGACCAAAGTTCCCCTGCTGCAACATGAAGAGAATAATCCTCCTATAAATAGCTAAATATCAATTATTCAAATGCCCTCTCCACTCTACTATAATACAGCCCAGATGGCAAGCCAACCAATGCGCTTATATCAGGGGCAGATTAGCTTTTCAAAGCCAGCGGAAAAGCTGCACAAAATACGAACACTGAGCAATGAAAACGAAAGCTATTAGTCAGTAGATTAGGCTTAAGAATGGCACACTTGGACTGCTGGAGCTGTTGCTGGGAAAACTGACAGGAGGGAAAAAATGAAATAAAGCACACATTGGTATTAAATAATGCTTGTCAGCTTGTTGTGTGGGGGAAATGTGCATGCAAAGATCAATGTGTTGGCTGCGTTTTGTTTTTTTTGAAAAACTGAAAAAATATCACATACAACACCTGTAAGTCTTAAATGTTGGGCCAAATTGCACACAGATAGGAGATATGTTTCATAAAACTATGTTTGTGGGCAAACTGTATTTAATAACGATAGATAAAATAAACCCCAACCCCAGATTTATAGCTAAAAGTAGGTTGTGTGTGCTTCAACCATATCAAAAATATATTCTAAGGGAACATTATTTGGGTCAGCTATTTTTGTTTTATTTTTTCTGGCCTTACACCAACATCCCAGCTAGAAATATGTTCCAAGAAAGTTCTGCAAAGTTCTACTGATGTTCTGAGCAGGAACTTTTCTTTTAGTTCCCTGAATGTGCTTCTTAAAGGCAGGATACCTAACAACGTTCTAATAATGTGTGGTGATAACATTGTTAGACTGTTATGCCCTAGCATTCTTGAAACTGAATGTTGCACTGAGAACGTTCTTTTTTTGTTATCATGAAACATTGTGGGAACGTTTTATAGATCCTATAATGTATTCCCCCAAAACATCCTCAGAACATTGCGGCCAGAACGTTCCACCAATGTTAATGTATCGCAGTACAGGAACCTCTTATAACGAACCTCTAGAACGTTCTGTCATCTGGGGTTTTGATAACATCTTAAAAGTTTTTTGAGTGAACATCCTTTGTCTTAATTGTGGAAACGTCTTATTGAAGAACATTTAATAATTTTAATATATCACATTACAGGAATGTTATAAAACATTCTGCATCGAAAACATTCTGTCATCTGAAGGCCTTGATAACATCTGGAAAATATGTTCTGAATATTACATTGAGAGCGTTCTTCCTTTGTTATCAAGGAACATTGTGAGAATGTTTTAAAGAAGAACATTCTACAATGTATTCTTAAATATCATCCTCAAAACGTCCTCAGAATGTTCCACCTATAAATATATCACATTACAAGAACATTTTATGTAAATTATCTGAAGCCTTGATAATATCTGGAAAACATTTTTTAAATGTTGCAGTAAGAAGGTTTCTTCCGTTGTTTTCATGGAACATTGTGAGAATTTTTCATAGAACGTTCTATAATATATTTCCCCAAAACGTCCTCAGAACATTTCAGCCAGAATGTTCCACCTTTATTATTATTATTATATATCTGAGGTTTCCAAAACATCTGGAAAACGTTTTTTGAATGTTGAATTGAGAACGTTCTTCCTTTGTTACCATGTAACATCACCTGTGTTCCTGACAACCTCCTCTAGATGTTGACATCAAAACATTAACTATATATGAACCTAACATAAAAAAATATTCTTACAACGTTCTTTGAACATTTGATTGAAGCATTTTCTTTAAAACATTATTAGAACTTGCAGGTAATGTTATCCAACGCTGTGTGGACGTTCCCTGCCAGCTGGGGTGTTTATCACCATAACTTTGTTTTCTGTTATTTTCTATGCATCTGCCGTGTAACTTTGAATAATTTATAAAATGTTTGAAGCGGATGTTTGAAGCCTGCGCGAGGCAAACATCTGCCGGGTTTCTGCCACGCGCGAGGAATCCGCTTTTCTGACGCACGAGCTGTCAGTTTCGGTGTGTGTGCGCGCGCGTCCGGTGACTAATTGGCAGCGGTGGACTAATGTCGCAGTACGAAAACAAAGATAAACACACGGAGAGGCGAGCGGAGCAGAACTGAAAATAAAAATGATGTCAAACGCCGCGGTGAAGTTTAAATATAACTCACTCTCAGTCCCAGAGAGCAGCTCCAGAGGTTCCCGCGAAGCTCAACACTCCAGCCGCCGCTCCAGTGCGCTCTGTCTCGGTCTCAGGCACCGGACGGGCCTCGGACATCGGTGCGGGCAGAACTGAGGCAGCCTTCAGCGGGATGTTTCCTCCTCCTCCTCCTCGCTCTATATTTGTTCTCTCAGTTGTACTCACCGACCGCCTCCTCTTTACTCCAGTTGTGTCACGGCGCCGGTTCTTTCCTCCCTCGCGGATCCATCCATCTGTGGCTGCATCAGCCTCACGCGCTGCTCCCGGTGTGGAGTGGCGCGCGGTGGGCGGGCGGGCTCGAGAGCTGTCCACTTGACGGTCCGGTCCCTCCCATGTTGGCATGACCCCCGGTATGAACACACACACAGACACACGGTGACTAATCAGGCTGCAACCATCACTTTTCATTTGAAATTAATGAGCTTTTTCTGATACTGATGACAGCAACAGTTTATTACAGATGGGTTTACTGCCACACTGTAAATGTAGATGGACTAAAGAGCATTTTAAATTCATCTGTAGTGATGAAACTACATCACAAACCCAGCTAGCACGGAACATACTAGTTCTATAACATTTTAAAGTTTTAATCTAATGTTCAAAGGATATTTATCATTTCCAACAATATTCATATGAGGTTAAAAGAGTTTTAGCTGCAGTATTCAGAGGATGTTTGGAACAGGAACACAGGTGATGTCCCATGATAGCAAAGAAGAAACGTTCTCAATGCATTTAAAAAACGTTTTCCAGATGTTACCGAGGCCTCACATAATTTTATAAAATGTTCCTGTAATGTGATCTATTAACAAAGAGGGAACATTCTGAGTGTAATGTTTTGAAGACGTTTTTGGGGATGTTGTTGAGGGAACACATTATAAAACGTTCTTCTATAAATAATTCTCACAATGTTCCATGATAACAAAGGAGGAACGTTCTCAGTGCAACATTCAAAAAATGTTTTCCAGATATCATCAAGATTTTTTTCTAAAATGTGCTTGTGATGGGATATAATAACCAAGATGGACCATTCTGACTGTCATGTTTTAAGAACATTTCATTGATGCTGTTCAGGAACACATTATGAACATTCTTCTATGAAACATTCTCACAATGTTCCACAATAACAAAGGGGGAACGTTCTCAATGCAACAGTAGAAAATGTTTTCAGATGTTCTCCAGACATTAACAACCATTCTTCCTGCAGTGTTCTGAGGACACTTTATGGATGTTGTTGAGGGAACACATTAGAGAACGTTCCTCTATAAAACGTTCTCACAACAATCCAGATGCTCTCAAACAACATTCAAAAATGTTCTCCAGATGTTATCAAGGCCTCAAATCACAGAATGTTTGTCAGGCAGAAGGTTTTATAACGTTCCTGTAATGTGATATATTACAGTTGTAACATTAGCCTTTCTGCACAGGAAACACATTATAGAACGTTTTTCGATAAAACATTTCCCCAAGGGAGACAGAATGTTCTTTGTCAGACGTTCCTGTAACGTGATATGTAAACAAAGGTGAAACATTCTGCCTGCATAGTTCTGAGGATGTTTTGATATATAGAACACTGCCACAATGTTCCACGGTGTTACATGATAACCAGGGGAAAACGCTCTCAGTGCAACGTTCAGTTTGGAAAACACTGGAGCATAACTGTCTGATAATGTCATCACCAAACTCTTTTTGAACGTCAGTAGTTATCCTACTTTAAAAAGAGCACTCTGGGAACTAAGAGAAAAGTTCCTACTTGGAATATTTCTCACATTAAAACTTTCTCAGAACATATTTGGAGATCTAACTGAGTGGTGGGGTCTCAGATTTTCAGCAACATACTCTCACCCACTTTCCACTGAAAGTCCCCTCGTCATTCATTAACAGTTTTATCTCAGCACCGGAATCTTCTTTGAGATCAGAGCTGCACTGAAACTGGCCTTAGAGATAAACACAGAACTGATGACTATACAGTATCTTGACACAGTTTGTTAAAAGGCTTATTTTAAAACAAAAACATTGTCAGAATTAGGTTAATAACTCATGTTCAACAGGCTTCACTTGATCCCAAAATACCTTATCAAATCTTGCAAATGTAAGTTAAGTGATGAATTAAACATTTTTGCAAAATTCTGTGCGACATTTAAATGATCAAGTTTAGTGTCTGATGACTTTTGTACAATTTAAACTACAGAGATGTGAAATACACCGTCTGCACCTTATCAGTTTCTAACATTAAAATGTAACTGATGAATGTATGATAATAAAAAGGCATTGTAACTTTAGTTATTGTGTACACACATTATATTTTATTTTTACTTTTTAAGTTTTATGTTGCTTGATAAACTGTGCTTTAGTATTATTTCTGGAGTTTTATTATCCATTATACATGCTGCAGCATATTATTATTTTATATTTATATCTTTCATGTGTAACAATTGAGTACCTTATTTACAACCCACTTGGATGAGAGTTATTTTGTTTCCTACATTCTAAAAAACGTTTGGGCTCAACAAAAAAAAGATCAAAGCAACAGAATCAATCTTTCTGAGTTGTAATTGAATTAAGTTCAACCAACAAACATTGTTGAGTTTGGGGAATTAGCATTTCCTTTATAACCAAATGTATTTTTAAATGCAACTTATTTAATCGACTTGATTGGTAGCATGAACACAAGTTTTTAGGCTCATTGCTCATAATTAAGTTTTTTCAACTAGTATTTCCATGCTATTTACCAATAATTTAAAATTGAATTAACTTAGTTACCATAATCAAGAACACACATTTTTGAGTTTAGCAAACTTAAATAAAAATGGAAGTTGCTCCTGTGTTGAGCGGGTCGAGGAAGGGACTGGAAATCCTGACTTCAAGGTAAAGAACCATTAATTATTATGTCCATTTTGTTACATTTGAATTTAGTTTTTAAACCAACCAATGCAGAAATGTGAGTTTAAGTTACATAGAATATTAAGTTGATGCAATTACCGACAATAATTTGTAATACCAACCTATCAAAATAATGTCTGCAACTTTAACAGGTCAATAATTAGATTTTTTTTTTTACCTTGCATAATACCATTGTTTATGTCATATGTATGATGAAATAACATACGATGCGGAGGTCAGGTTCAAGTTTGTACTGTCCTGCTGTGAGACAAACTCAGCAAGTGGAGGATTTAGCAGCTAAAGAGCCAAATATTTTCCTCGGTAGTTGGTGGAGACCAAAAACAGAGATAAAAGAAGACTGAATATTGGACTTAAATTCATCAGATGTCCAGAATTATAACACCAAATGAAGGCTTATGTTGTTTTCTGATGGCAGGATGTGAAATTGGGCTTGATGGCAAAAAAAAAAAAATCAATTAATGCAGTTTGAACTAATTGGACTAAGCTGGGTTGGTGGTGAAACTGTAGCTCACTCTTTTGGCCACAGTTATAAGAAAATTCTACCCAAGCAATAGAGCACAAATACCAATTTTCAATGCAGCACCATGGTCTTGTTTCTGCTTCAACTCATCAACATCCTTCCTAAAACACTGAAGTAGATGCTTGAACTCCAGCGGCACACCTGTTGCTGGGAATCCCAACCTGCCTCCTCACTCTTCCCAGCAGGATCTCACCACGAGTCCTCAGTTTATTCCGAGCATCATTTGCTTTTTCGTCTATCCAGCGCATCACCTGATAGCATTCCCCAATCCACTGCCCGGCACCACCTCTTAGTCTCATCTCATCTCCGTCTTTCTCTGCTTCTGATTAAAAACGGTTATGCGCTGAGTAAAAGGTCGCAGTTGTTATGGAAACAAGGCTGGTAACAAAGGCTGGACACGTGGGTATACAGAGGGAGAGACGAGGGGGGGGAGAGAGGGGAAAAAAGAGGGAGATGTGTCTGAATAAACATAAACATGCAGAGAGGAGGAGAGGGCAGGAAAAAGAGAGAAAGAGGGAGAGGTCTGAATAAATAAAAACACATGCAGAGGGAGGAGGACGAGAGACGGCGAGGTCACGAAATGATGGCTCCATCTGCAATAATAAAAAACAAAAGATAATACTGGGTTTTTGTCATTCTAGGAAGGCGGTCGAGGAACAAAGGTGTGGACAGAGTGGCAGAGTGGGAGAATGCAATTGATAGATAATACATGGATCTGCTGCACAAGCTGGAGAATACTAAAAAGCACAAATTGCTCACAGAAAAGCCTACCAAAAAGCCTGAAACTGTGTGTGCGTGTCTTTGTGTGTGCGAGTGCCCGAACGTCATCTCTCCGAGGGCTCATATTATGTTAACCACTTAGACTAACATCAAACACTCTCTCGCGCGCTCGCACACATGCACACTCTTCAGTAGAAGCATGAAGGTGCCAGCCATATAAATAGGATATCCCAGAGCGAGAGATAAAAAGAGAAAGGGACTGACAGAGAGAGAGAGAGAGAGAGAGAGGGGGGTAAGAGATTACAAATTCAAAAGGGAGACACAGAGGGGTGAGAAAAAGGATGGAGGGAGTGGAGTATGAAAGTGAGAGAGGGCAAGAACAGGAGGGGGGTGAGGACGGACAGATATGAAAGGATCAATAAATGGCATAAAGTGTGTGTTCATTGATTTACTTACAGCGGGAAAGTGGGATGGGGGGAATGAGAGAGCAGAAAAAGCAGAGAGAGGCAGCTAGCAGGAGGGGAAGGAGATATAAAACCCCAATTAAAGCTGCATTAATCAATACTTTCATATTAACAGTGGGTCAAATGAGTGTTTTCGGTGGGAAAGAGGCCAATCATAGCGACAAAACCGCAGAGAATTATCACCCGACGCTGCAGATGCCCTCAGCTCTGCTTCTTTTAGCTTAGTGGTTTGGTTTTCAAACATGCAAACTCTAAAAAAACCTGTTTCTTTTTTCGAGCAACAACAGGCAGATTTCAGTGGAAAAGCTCAGCTAAATCCACTGACACCACACTACCTGCACGGATACCAAATGGCTGAGAGACAAACTCAGCAAGCGGAGGATCTAGCAGCTAAAGAGCCAAATATTTTCCTCTATAGTTGGTGGAGACCAAAAACAGAGATAAAAGAAGAGTAAACGTTGGACTACAACTGATCAAATGGGCAGAATTATAAGACCAAATGAAGACAAAGGTTGTTTTGTGTTTGCATTAAGTGTAAATGGGTATGTTGGGGGAAAAAAAATCAATAAATGCATCTTTAAACAAACCATATGCATTAATGTAATCCCTACTAGCAGGGAACATTCCTACAATACTGACTAACACCAAAAAGTTCTAATGTGGTAAAGAAAACATGTTTATCATTTCAAGTAATGGGTCTGTAAGGTTAAAGGTTCGCAAAGCCAGATTTAGAGGATGCTTTACAGATGTTGTTAGGGCCAAAGATATTTTTACGTGATAAGAATGGAAGAACATTCCAAAATTAACATTCAGAAAATGTCAGATCACATGTGTTTTAGAAAATGTACTTGTAATATTTTATCTGTCTTGGGAATGTTGTTGAGGCAACACATCATAGATTTTGCATGACGTGAAAACAACATTTGGAATAATGTTTTGAGAAAGTTTAACATTATTATCAACAAACATTTTTAGAAAGACTTTAGAGAACATAATCCTACCTTTAGAAGAATGTTCTGGGGCCTAGAAAAAGAGACAAGGTCACAACATCACTAGAACTGCTTGGAATGTTATCATATGGTACCTTTATACATATGGTTTGAACACACCTACTCACTCAAGGGTTTTTTCTCTTTATTTTTATTATTATAGAACAATACTGAATACATCACAGCTGCAAAATACCACGTTAAACTATGCAGAGACTGTAAAAATTTGCAAACAAAGCAACATATGTTTTAAATTTTAGATTGTTGGAAGTAGCCATCTTTTGCTTTGGTGGAAGCTTTGCACATTCTCTCAACCAGTCTCATGAGGTAGTCGCCTGTAATGCTTTTGAAGGTGTTTCCACATATGTTGAGCACCTGTTGGCTGCTTTTTCTTCACTATGTGGTCCAAATATTCCCAAACAGTCTCTTCTGGGGTTTAGGTGTTGTCCATATTACCTGATGCAGCCCTCTATCACTTTACTTTTTAGTCAAATGGGCCTTACAGAGTCTAGAGGTCTGTTTTTGGCCATTTTCCTGTTGAGAACCGAGACTCTACATAAAAAGACATAGTATCCAGGGCTGAAAAGTGAAGCCAAGTGCCTCAAACGTGCATTCTTTCTAACAGCTGGCAGGGGGCGACTCCTCTGGATGCCAAAAGAGGTCAGATTGTGTAGAAGTCTATGAGAAAATGAGCCTACTTCTCACTTGATTTGTTACTTCAGTAAACATTTTTCAAATGAGTTTATGGTCAAAATTGCTAGTTTCAAGACTTTTTTAATACAACATGATGTTTATTTTGTCAACTGTGGTTCCATTTAGAAGAAAATAGACAATTAAACAGGGTATGTTCTCAGTTGTCAGTCAGATCCACCCTTCGCTCGTTATGTCCAGTTTCAAAAGACCAACACAGCGACGGCAAAATTCCAAAATCAAGGCTTCAGAGCGTGAGTCCACAAACCAGTAGGTGAGGTCATGGTTACTACGTCCATTTTTTAATATGTAGTCTATATTTGAGTGCAAACTAGTCGATGCATAAGTGTATCCTGACAAGCAAACCTACAGGCAAAACATTTCCAGGCATGCCACTGAAGTCATCTTCCATTAGACCCTGCACAGCGTTTATTCCTCAAAGCCATTATAGGCAAGACTCACCACTTGGTAGCCATCTTGGTAACATCCCCAGACAGTTATTTTGGGTCGGGTCTCTATCTAAATGAATGGAACTGCAATTTCAAGGGTCACTGGGACATAAAAACAGCCCCAAAATAAGGTTTAAGAAGTGTTACGCCTAATACGCATGAACGCTTGAGTCAGTGCAACAACATCCTTTGCTGAATGTTTCCTAACTGGGCTTCTATGGAACATTTCTTAAGTGATAACAAAGGAAGGACGTTCTCAAAGCAACACTCAGATTCGGTTTTGGGGATGCTGTTGAGGGAACACATTATATAGACTATATAATGTTCCCACAATGTTCCACGGTGTTACATAACAAGAAAGGAAGACCATTCTCAGTGTAGCAGGTTTTAAGAACGTTAGAGCTTAACGGTCCAGTGATGTTATCATCAAACATTTGAGGTACACCTTGGAACTAAAGGAAAACTAACCACTGAAAACATTAGCAGAACTTTGCAGAACTTTCTCAGGAAGTTTATGGAATGAAAAATGTCCTGTGAAACATTCCAGCTAGGATGTTCTCAATGCAACGTTTTCAAGATGTCATCGAGGCCTCAGATGACAGAACATTCTTCATACAACGTTCTGCCTGCAACGTTCTGAAGATGTTTTGGGGACACCTTGCTGAAAACATTACTGTTACTTTAGCACAACCTTCTCAGAACGTTTTTAGAACAAAAAAAAACAAAAAAAATCCAGCTATGTGTCATACAACCGCCATCTTTGGTGTTACAGAATTCTGCCGTATGCTTCAATTCAGGATTGTTTAGATGGCGAGTTCCTCCTTTACACACCTTGAGTCTGCAGTCCAGACTTTCTGCGTCACTGATAAATGAAGATGCCACAATTAGTTCGTCAGGTCCTGCATTTTTCAGATATGTTTCAAACAGTTTGAAAACGTACTGCAATAAGACAGCGATGGTGACACTCTTCACCTAACGTTCAGTCCCTGGGTTAAAGTGAAAGAGACACAGAGAGACTGAAAACATATGAAAAGACAGACAGAAACAGAAAGAGCGAGGTTGGAACAGAGCGTGAGGCAGCCAGACAGGAAGAGAGTGAGTGTGTTTGTGTGTGTGTGAGAGAGAGCGATGGGAGGGAGTATGAAAGACAGAAGTGTACTCAAATAGCTGAGGGCAAGGTGACAGAGAGGAACGAATGGACAGAGAGGGATAACAAGCTCATAGAGGGGAGGATAGTGTGTGTGCGGCAGAGAAAGAGAAAAAAGGAAGACGCAGAGGGCGGAAGGGATACGAGTGAAAACAAAAACAGCCAGAGAGAGGGAGAAAAAGTGAGTGTGCAGACAGCCGAAGGTGTCACAGTGTGCTGTTTGGCTTCATGATGACCCACTGGGCATGTAGGTCATAACGGTTTGTGTCTCCAAGCCACGACTGTACGCCTGTGTGCATTCATTAGTGTGAGCTAGTGTGTAAATAGAAGCTCACTAGACACACACAAGTGGGTCTCTGGGAGTGCGTTTAAGAGTGTGTTTGGTCAGAGGTTGGAGAAGCAGTTTTTCTAGCCAGCAGGACTCAAAGAGATACTTAAACACACACACATACACTCTCATGTGCAACCCACACAATTGCTGCAAAAATCCAGATTTGGCTCACACACACACACTCACACACCAACAGCTGCCCTTCATGTCATACATGCACACGTAATGCACCATGTATGGCACTAAATTATGCACAAATACACACACATACACACACACACAACCCTTTCTTTTGATCTCTCATGATAACACACACACTCACAGGGGGAAGCTATTATGCTCTCAGGCTGGAGTGTTTTGATGGTATAATTGCAGTGACCAGTGAGGAGAAAGAGACAGAGGGAGGGATGGAAAGAGGGATGGGGATGGAGGGAGAGGAAAAAAAAAAGAGGAGAATGCTGACACTCTCAGCATGCTAATGTTGTGAGGCTCTACCCCCGCTCTGATTTCAAACCTCCCTCCCTACCGCCCTCCATCCATCCATCTCTTTGTCTCTCCATCTTCCTCTCTATCGCACATCCTCTGCATTTCACAGGTGGAGAATGAGGGGGAGATGGATAGAAAAAGGTAGAGAGGTGTAGAGATGAGAGGGAAAAAGAGGGATATGTAACAGGATGGAGCTATGTTATCTCTTGCCTTCTCCGCCATCCCTCCATCCACTTCAAGCTCCCCACAATGGTCAAAGCATGAAAAAAAGAGGTACGGGGGGGATGAAAATAGAGGAAGAGGGAGGGTCAGTTTTTTTCCATCCCTTTAACAATGGAGGGATGATCTCTGCTTATCCTCTAATCTCATCCCTTCTTTTTTCCTCTCCTCCATCCTCTCTGTTATCTCTCGCTCCCTGCAACCCCTAATTTTCTCATCTGGTGAGCGAGAGGGTAGCCTTTTCCTCTCGCCGGCCTCCCTCTTTTTTCTTTTTTGTTGCCTCTCCATCTGTTTGTCCTTCCAGTCCTCCCTCCATCCCTCTCTCCTCTCCAGAGATGGGATTCTGCTGTATGGCAGTGATCTGTTTTCTCTTTTTTCGCATCCCAGTTTCTCCTCTTTTCTCTCGATCAACCACTGTCCTCTTCTGTTTTGTCAAAAATGCAGAAACTAAGCCTACAAAAGGATCTGGTTTGGTTCTTTAAATTATCCCTGCATCCATGCACATTGAAACAGAAATCTCTATTGTCCGTAGGTAAATACTTGATAAGATGCTGGAAATATGGGGTTTTGTTTTGCACGATATAGTCTAATATCTGGACTACATGTGACATACATTGGATCTGTTATTAATTCCAATAGATTTTGTAACTATTCTTTAACCTGCTACAGTATCAAGAATGGAAAAGGGATAACCTGTGATAGGGAAATAGGGGAGGTTAAGTAGTATACGGTCCTTAAATGCCCATTTTTCAGCATTGGACTTTATGGCATTTTTTTTCTGCTGCACCTTTAACATAAGAGAAAGAAACTGATCTAGTAGCAGCTGTTTTGCATTTGATAGCTGAAGGCAGAAGAGTTCATCAATGCTCAGGTTCTAGTTTCGTCCACAGTTTACTGCTTTGTGCTCCGATTTGTTCAGCTGAGGAAAACAAACATTTCATTTACCTGGCTTTAACGTTAACACAGGGGATGAGGAGTTTCTGCACAAGAGGATATGTAATTAGTTATTATCCAATAGCCAACAGTGCCCCTCAGAGGTAAAGCCTCGCTACTGCAACATTCAAACCTGCAAAACCAGGATCAACTGTGTTCTGTTGAGAAGCCAGTGTGTGCGTAACTGCATTAACGCTGTACAGTGGAAAGTCCATTCTAAAATGATGCAACCGCTAAAAACACTAATGGCTACATTAGAGAATGCACTTTCACACACCCCCAACTGGAAGCTTTTTGTCCGTGTTAACAGAAATAAACCTAAAATCCCTGTGCTATAGTGCCTGATTATGTGCATTTACAGGAGGAAGGTGAGGAAACCTCTGCACAGTGTCACTTAAATGTTACCTCTTCATAATTGCTTTTTTTTTAAGTTGACAGGTAGAGTACTTCCTTTTCTAAACAATTAAGAGCAAATACTTTAGAAAGACTATATTGAAGACACAAGGCCCAAAGTAGAAATGCATTGCAACAAAAGTAATAATACACCAATCATGCATAACATTATGGGACAATGTGTATATGGATGTCTAAGTCTCATCAACACAGATGGCAAAATCCAAGGTTTTCCATCAGAACACCACATAGTACCAATATGATCAATGCTATTCACTTCACCTGTCAGTGGTCAGAATGTTGTGACTGATGAGTGTATATCACTGACACACAGGTTGGAACACCTGTCATCACTGAAATAAAATGGTACACTTGTGACTTCCAACTAGCCTAATGACATGAAAATGGTTATAAAGCTACCTACAAACACCACTGCTCTCTCAGTTTTGTGCTGTGTCTATCTGCATGCCTGCATCATGGCTCCACATGGAAAAGAACCGTCAGAGGAACTGAAAAATCTGATTGTGAGACTTCACAAAGATGGAAAAGGATACGGGAAGATCAGTGACCAACTGAAATCCGGTAGAGACACAGTTTCGGCAGTAATCATGAGGTTTAGAACAAGTCATAGTACCACTAATCAGAGCTTGAGTGGCCATCCAACTAAAATGATTCCACCAACAGTGAACTACTTTAGCAGATAGGCAAGTGCTTCAAAGGGGCTATCAGTGAAAATCAGAGTTTCTCTGACAGCTCAGAAAGTTAAAAGGGTATTTGCACAACATCAACCTATTTGTATGGCAGCCATGAAAAAAAACCTAGCTTGCTCTGTGCCACTAACCTGTATAATGAAACTCTGCTAAAGAACATGAAAAGATGCTGATGAATACTGGGAGCGCTTTCTTTGGTCAGATGATGGTCCAGTATAACCAGTATAGCATAAACTACAGAGGATGCATAGTCCTGACAGTGAAGCACAGAGGTGGGAGTGTGATGATGTGAGGCTGCATGAGGGCAAAGGTGCTGAAGAATTGCTGTTTATAGATGGTATCACAAATGCCCTGTTGATACACCACAATACTGGCTGTCTTTTTATACAGTAAATCTAAATTGTTAGTGTTTAATTTTACGCAACTGGTTGCAGCAAGCAAACAGCGATTTAAAACTTCACCTAAGAAAACAGATATCTCATTGACTTAAATTAAAATCATATTTATTAACAAAACATTGTGCAAAATGCAAATCACTGATATACATACATATTATTGTATTCAAGAAGACATTATAAAAGCAAGATGAAGGTAGAGAGATGGAATATTCATCCATTAATCCAGTAGGTGTACAGTTACTTTCAGTTTCCATATATTTAGAAGTTGTAAATCACATATTTTTCACTAAACAAAGGCAACTAAAGGACCAGTCTGCAGTGTAGTGTGTACCTCAGGAGTGTGTGCCATCAACAGTAGTATTTCCCACCTGAACAAGCTTGTTTGGGAATGTTGTGGTTCAACTGACCAAATGTGCATGTGTCTGGAGAGTGTGTTGCCATACTTCATTGTGCATTTTTTGTGAGTATGCTGACATGTGTGACATGTATGTGTATGTCACAACCCTGAGCTTCTTTGTCTTTGATCTGTCTTCATATGTGTTTGAATTTACAGTATGTGTGCACGTCTACGGGTCCTGTGCTTGTGTGTGTGTGGGCGTATGAGTGTGTGTGGGTGAGGAGTGCCTGTCGACCAACATCTCGGCATGCTGCAGATACTGGGCCGTCCTTCGCATCACAGACTCCTTACGTACGGGATCAGGGTCTCCTGTATGGACACGAAATGTTGAAAATGATTAGTCAGGATTTATAGTGGAGGTGTGCACATGTTCACCGTATTCATTGCAAACAGAGATACAGCTGAGTAAAAGCACAGAAAACACATTACAGTTCATTTAATTTATATATGCTATTACTGTATCTAGTTCTATCATTTTTAGGGTTTCTTAAGAGCACGTTTGAACTGAAAAAGCTTCTTTGGCAGCGGTGGGATTCGAACCCACGCCCCCGAAGAGACTGGAGCCTTAATCCAGCGCCTTAGACCGCTCGGCCACGCTACCACATGTCAGCAAATAAATCACTGTCAGTCAGGTCACAGCAGACGTTAGGTCAGCGTCACCTTTCTAATAATAGATATGATGGGAGTAAAAACAGCAAAGCTATCGCCACCCTACTACAGGGTTGTGAGCTGTCAGCAGTAGCAGATGACACATACCTGTTTTTAACTGTGAGATTAAGTTTAACTGGAGAAATTCACGATGCACCTTAGCTGGTTTTGTTTCTACGAGACAAATACAATCTTAAAAAAAACCATTTTATGCATTTTTACAGGTTTATGATTGTATTTTTGGCATCTACTAGAAAATATTTACATGCTTCAATGTTCCAAAAACACATTATTTTTCTCATACTGTCCATTGCTGCAGCTCCTCTTCTCACTCTTTGTTTGAAATGTTTCATTTTTAGCTCCTGTCTCTTTAAGATCTTAATAAAAGGACAGTCTGCTCTGATTGGTGACCTAACCTGACTACAGCCTGGTAACATTTGTTGGCAAACACAGATCTCTGAGTACAGGCAGACAGAAGCAGCTCTAGTGAGGAAATAATGTCAGAGTACGAGGGAGCAACTCATTCTTTTCTGAGGGCAAAAGCCTGGATTGAAGATTGTTTTCTGTGAGAGAAAGTAACTTCCTTTGCTGTGATCTTTGCAAGTTTATGATGGTTTACATGCACAGAAAAGCGGGTATATAACAAACTAAAAGAAAGGGAAACTCCCAAAAAGCAGAATATGTGCTCTTTCAAGTCAGCCATCCAATATATACGGTAAATAATTCTTTGATACATTTTAAACATTACACTTTGTGGTTTAGCCAATGCAACAGTTTTGAGACCTTTCAGAAACATAAGAACAACATGCTGAAGCACTGTTACAGTCAAATATGTCTTTAAATTTTACGTAAGTTCTCAATTTTGTATTTTGAATTACAGGGGAAAGAATTGTCTGACAGGAGTGGGATTTGAATCCACACCTCCAGAGAGACTAGAGCCTAAATCCAGCACATGAGACCACCCAGTCAGGCTACCTTACATTTTGCTTCAATATCTGCAAATACTGCTCTGCCTATGTCTATAAAGGCATTAAAACCCTCATGTTGGTTTAATATGTGGTTTCTATTCTGCTTATACAGCTTAAGTAAGCTTATCTTAAAAATCTTACCAGTACCTCTCGATGCTTTCTTTTTGAGAGCCACTGAAACAGAATGCGGTTCTACAAAAAGGAGAAGCTTGAAAGTCCCTTTCTAGTCATGTGATTAAATCTCTACAAACTCACAGTTACATTTATAGATGTTCTGTCCTTGGAAAATGTATTTTACTGCCTTGAAATGGCTGAGATGTATCTCTGACTGTAACTACTCTACACTGCACGATAGCAAGCTGTAATCTGGAGTAATTAAGTCACACATGTCCAAGCCAGGAACAGATTCTGAATAAGATTAATGATACAGAAAGCCCCACTCTGCAAGCAGACAGGTTTGGTTCCTTAGATTGTCACATATGCAATGGTTTCAATGTCTCTAAGATGCACAGATTCTGTGTCAACAGTGTGATCCAAACCTGTGCATTCAAAGAGACTGGAACCTTAACACGACATCTTAGCCTGCTCGGGCGTGTTGCCTCAAGACATGAGTGTTTTCTCAAAATCTGAACTAAAGGAGTTTGCAACAGAGATTAAATGTCTTCAAGTTTCCAGCCCATTTTCTTTTCATTTAATATGCATTACTCAAGCCAGTTTGGAATCAATCAGGCCCTAAACAGCATGTTTTTAGATGACAGTTCAACAGACAGTAGATCCAATCTTTATTACAACCCCTTAAGAAAGCTCGTAACACCTTAAAAGCCTACTTGGCAGCGGTGGGATTCGAACCCACGCCCCCGAAGAGACTGGAGCCTTAATCCAGCGCCTTAGACCGCTCGGCCACGCTACCACATAAATGCACATGCTGAGAAGACTTGACAGCTGACGTAATAGTCCATTAGTCCATTACTGACTGAGAACAAGCACACAGGAGAACAGTAAGCACCAGAATAAAATAGCACTGTTGACTTTATGACAATGCCATGTTTGCCTGGCTGTGCCTTGGACTCTCCTGCATGGGTACATGTGTGTGTATCAGCTGTTTACACTGCATTTATCAGCATGGTAGCGTGTGAATGAGCAGCACATCAGAAATTTAGCAGAGCAGAGTAAATATGGCCAATAAGGTGTTACAGCTATAAACTTCAAGGCTCAATTCACTGTTTTATTTACACATGATGCACCATCACGCAATCTGCAGCTTTTGCAGTTGAAAGAGTGACTTCATGGTCTGTCTCTATGGCAACAAAGCTGGTTGATAATTCATGCATAAATGACCATGACAGATTGCATTCAGGTAAAATCCATCCATCCATCATCTATACACCGTTTAATCCTCTGTAGGATTACGGGAGGGGGGCTGGAGTCTATCCCAGTCGACTTGGGAGAAGGCAGGGGACACCCGTACAGGACGCCAGTCCATCAGGGCTACACATAGACAGACAATCAAGCACCCTCTCATTCACACCTACAGACAATTTAGAATCATCAATTAACCTCCGCATGTTTTTGGACTGTGGGAGGAAGCTTGAGTACCTGGAGAACATGCAAACTCCACACAGAAAGATCCCAGGTATCCTAACCGGAATGCAAACCGGGGATCTTCTTGCTGTGAGGCAAAGGTGCAAACAACCGAGCCCCGCATTCAGGTGAAATGCAATATATTTTTAAAAATTGCTGGGTTTGTTGGGCTCACTTGATTATAGATTAGAAAACAACCTAGAAATAGTGCTTCACTGTGTTGTTTTAGATTTTTCACCACACTCTCACCTCTGTTGCAATCATCTACCATTTGTCTTTAGCACATGGTCAAAACTTGCAGACTTCTATTTATTACTGGAGGGTTGCTGGACTGACTTTTAACGGTATCACACCTCCCCTTATCTTTCCCCACCGCAGTGTTCCTCACCCTGAACTCCAGTGATCAGAATATCCACTGCCGTCCTGTATCCACGAATGGCAGAACTAAATTCTCCCTCCTTCTCCTTCTCCATGGCTGCTGTTAGCTCACTGGCTGCTTGGTTCAAGTATCCTGCACCTCCTTCCTCCAGACTGGCTGGTGGCAGCGAGAACAATTCTGAGTGATCCGTGGAGGAATTTGATCTATCTGAAATAGAGGAATAGAGATTTTCTAGTAGAAAAATAACATTTCCAGAGGGTTGAAAAGTTTTTTCAGTGAGCCCATAGTATTTTGAGATTGCATCTGGTTTCATTGGATAACTACTGGCTACTGATGCCATTTGTCTAATTACAATAGTCAACTGAAAAGTTTTGGAAGTCTTGCATTACTTTACAGTATTTCTCAGTTGCAGTTCACAGTAAATACCTTTGTTACAACTGAAAAATCTTTCTTGGCAGCGGTGGGATTCGAACCCACGCCCCCGAAGAGACTGGAGCCTTAATCCAGCGCCTTAGACCGCTCGGCCACGCTACCACACTATCTGGTGTCAGAGTCCACTTTACTGCGCAAGAAACCAATACAGATGGGGTGAATAAATACATGACTAAACAAATGTTGTACTATAAAAAGCATTATGTAACCAGTTTCATTGCACTCTAATTCATTTCTATTCCTATTTTTTATCCGTTTTTACAGTTTAACTCAATTCAAGAGATAAATCTTTCAACTGTTGTATTGCATTACACAACATCAGGTCACAATGTGCAGCTATTGGCTCCATAGAAATTCATAAAGCGGCTCAGCCAAAGTACCACATTTACAGAAAGTGGAGCCTGAAGGAAGTCCAATCAGCAAGCCTCTGCATTTTTAAGATCTGCTTGTCATATTTACACTCCACCAGACATCCATCTTTGGCACAAGGGTCTGTGATGGCATTATAAATATTGGATGGATTTAAAAAGGAAACCAAAGTAAAAAAAAAAAATGGTGATTAACAAAACACAATGTCAAGTTAAGTTTTTAGACAAACTGACCCCACACTGAATAGCCAGTATTAGATTCATGACTGGAATATTCGTAAGGACTGAAATTCACTTTTATTTTTATATCACCTTCTTTATAGCAGGGATCAAAGACAGCCAAGTCATTATCAGACAGTGGAGGAGGAACGTCTTCCTTCGGAGATGGGATTTGCTCTGCTGCCACGGAGTCAAACAGTGAATCAAATTCTTCCTGGGTCTCTTTTGACTGTTGGTGGTTTCTGGCTGGGGATGGTTCAGGAGATGGAACTAAAGCTGGAAACATGAACCAAAAGGTCAGAACGAGGATAAAACTGAAGGATAGAAATTACAAGATTCTGGTAGTTGTACCTCGGTCATCCAGTTCTGCATCACTAAGCTCCTCTTGTTCCTCTTCCGTCGGGGATCCTCCGATCTCGCTGTAGGCCTCAGCTGCAACTTCCGGTTCTCCTACTTCCAAGCTCAGGTTGGTGCCCAGATCCTGGGGTAAAGTAGGAGCCTCCCTACCCTCCTCTTCTTCAGCAGGTTCACAGTCTGAGGCCCTTCGTTTAGGAAGAGGGATGAGAGGGGGGGGCAGAGGCCCAGCAGAGGAGAGAGGGGAGGGATCCAGAGGTCTTGTGACCTCACCGCCCTGCGAGGATGGAGGGATAAAGAGAAGTGACAGGAGAGGTGAGGGGAATGGAGAATGAAAGGAGAGCAAAGAGAAAGCAAAGAAGAATATGTGCAATATGAAGGAAAAAGGCAATACAGATGAGAAAAAGGTCCAGGAACATTATGATTATCAGTCTGGCTACTACACATGTGGTTTACTGTTTCCACTCAGCTTTAAAATGTGTTTCGGTGATCTGAACACACACAGAAACACAAGACAAACCGTTGGTCACATCTGTGTCTATCACATGACTCCAAGATGTTCAACTGACCACTTGGGTCCAGATTTTATTCCTGAGAAAGTAATTTCTGTTAGAAGGTCAGTTATTTCCACACAGTTGTAAAATCAGACTGTCACCAGACAAGTGCCAGATTTGTCTCACACAGTCTGGCTGAGACAAGACAAGATGTTGCACAATCTTATATACATGTACAGGACATTCCAGCTCCTGTACATTTTTTAACCAAAACAACCAGTCTGTGATACATCAGGACACATTAAAGTTTACACTACTAAAGAAATGTTGTCAGCTGCATCTCAGACCAGCTCAGCAGGTAGTTTGAGTGACTGGATCACAATTGCATTACATCTGGAGCTGTCCACTTGTGATTCAACCATTCATGATGCATTTCAAAACTAAGTATAAGGATGGTCTTTGTGTTTATATGCGTGTGTGCGTGTCTTACTCTGAAGAAGTCCTTGAGCTGTGGGCTGTTGTAGAGCGCAGGAATGCTGGTAGTAAACAGAAGCATGGTTTCTGCTGCCTTCCTCCTCTCCTCAATCACAGCCTCGTCAAACCTTCCTATAAACGGAAGCACACAGTTTAATAACCAGTTCAGTTGGTTGCGTTATACTGACAGTATGTTAGAAATTCTGGTGCCAAATCATTACAAAGAATAAAACATATCCAAATTATTATTTTGTGTGTGTTTGTGGTCATTTTCGTGGTTGTAGTTTGCAGTGGTGTTAGATAAATATCATAAAATCACCACCTCTTAGCCAAGCACTTAGATTTCTGACCCAGCAAGATAGTGTTGAATCCAATACATTTTATATGCTGTTATAAATGATGACTGTCCATTAGTGTGACTCACTTGTGTTGCTGCCTTTACAGGTGTGTATTGTAATCACTGTTAAGCCATAGGGCAAGAGGAAGTATCGCAAGAATCATGACAAAATGCTTGAAACAGAAAAACTGGAACAAGCAGATCCTCTCCAAAAATGACTCAAAGACACTCAACAGGCTAACTGCATAAAAAAGTAATAAACCACAACCTTGAGCGATAGCTGGGCTGATTTAACAGCTTTGACAGTAGAAAAAACATCTGTAGTTTAAGCACACAACCCAGCTGCCTGAGATGGAGCTGGTTGAGTCTACAGATTATCATTTTATTATTTTACCAAAAACTTGTGCACGAGGAAAAGGTGGAAACTCCTCCTGTCTTCTGAACAGGTTTCTGTGTGTGTAGGCCAACTCTCCATGGAGCTTCTTCAGCTCTGAGAACCTCCTCCACACGACCACCTCCTTCACATCTTCTGGATGACGCTTGGACACAAACTGCAAACCACAGACATTAATATCAAACCTTAGACCATTTTTTTGTCACCTTTGCACCTACTCTATTAAATTCAAAATTACAGGTGGTATAATCGGAAACAGATTGCCTGCGCTTTCTTTGTAAGATGCCTGTTATTAACTAAGAGAAAGTGATGGAGGCTTGAATTAGTCCAACAAAGTCATGATCCTCTTTGATTTTGTATGCATGCCTGTCTAAACCACGGGGCTTTAGTGTGGTCATGGGGGTGCTGGAGCCTCTGAACTGAATCACAAGTTCTCTGTGTTTCACTTGAGCGCTCTCTGTGCACCATAAAAGGCCCATTGTGTATTTATCTATCTGAGCTATGACTTCATTGTGGCATAAGTGAATAACAACGCAAGGCAACCTAATTTCCATTGATGTAACTGATCAAAAAAGAACAATGGTACAACATACGTCTTATTAATATAAATTAAATTTTGGCCAGTCGGGAACACATTAGCTTACCAGAAAGTTATTAGGCATACATACAAACACAAGCTACGTTTACATAAATGACAGTGTAGCTACAGAGAGATAACGAGTGTAAACTAACCCTCGCTGTCACTTTGTACTCGGTGTGTCCCTTCTCGTGTGTGCGTGGGTCGGTGACAGTGAAGAAGCGATAATATTCTTCTTTAACTTTCCGTGACATGTCCGTTAACGGTAATAACGGACAAAAAACACCGGGTTTTGGCGGGACAGAACAGAACTGTCAGGAGCTACGGTGAGTTGCTCTGTTGTGATTCTTCAGTCCCTCCTCTCCACTCATTTCCTGGTTGGTGACGTACCAGTGCGTGATGACGTACGGTAGAGGCGACGTTAGAGTATTTATTTTCTTTTTTGTTTATAATTTATTTTTATTCTTTAAATTAGAAACAATTTATATTTTGTTTGTTTTTTGTCCTATATTTTCTATTTAAGTAGCTCCCCACAGCTGTGATATATTTTTTGTCCCTATTACTTGTAATATATAAAATAGAGGTACAAAATGAATCAATAAAAATAATAAAATTAAATTATATTTTGAATGTTGCGCCAAAGTATGAAGAACCAGGTTTAATATGACCAGTTAACCATGATAATTTGCTTAATTTTTCTTATTTATCAGTTCTTCTTCTTTTTCTTCCTTTTTATTTATTTATTTATTTATTTTTGCAAAAATACAGTGCAAATTGACGTTACATTAGTTCCTATGCATACAGCCATAATCACTTTTAACCTCATTCTGACACCTACCCAGATTCTCTACTGGAATAGATCACTCACATTGACATTGTCAAAATAGGACTTATGCATATTTTCTCTGTTTTTTAGATTGCAAGTTGTTATACCATCAGCACAGACTGTCAGCATTAAAGATGGCAAGATAGCTGCTGAAGGAACAAGTGCATTTTTTCACTTAAAATGCAGCTAAGATTTGCGCAATCTATAAATATATCAAGATAACAGTCTGGTACAGGGTACTGTATTTAAATCAGAAGTGGGCCCACTGCTGCTGTTATCATTAGCTATATGATAAATCAATAGAGCACCACAGTTCATCCAGAGTCATCTGTGGCTTTAAAGGACACGGATCAGATACAGTGACCTGGACACAGATCAGCGACTGCACAGGGCTCTAAAATGAAGCTTAATTCAAGTAATACTGAGAAAAACGAGAACAAGCTATTGGCATCAGAGAGGTCATTTCAGACAGCATGGGTTTGATAGATAATCCGCCACATGTCTGACAGCTCAGTCCTGTTCCTCAGAATATCTGTCAAAGTCACAGAGACCCGGACAAACAACATATTCCACAAGACGCATTGACAGCCTCGCTGACTTTCTGTGTCACAGATGAATGATTTGTTGCTGACTTGTGATTGTCATTCTGTTGTAGAGATGCCATATGTTGGAGCAGCATATAGTTCTATGCTGAGCAGAATGCATTGCATTTAACAAAATACTACATGCAGCTAATGTGTTTTCATTCAGTATACACAGATAAAACAGATAACCACACTGAAAATGATAAAAAGTTTAAAATATAACAAAATGGCTAATTTTCATTTTTAAATCCATTTTTAAAATTCCCACAGCTGGCACTCCGTTTTGAGCATTTGAATCTAAGACGTGGTTCTGAATAATATTTAGTTTTAAAATGATCATACTGACATCAGAGACACTTTAGTTAAATGTGCAATAAAATCTGTAGTCTCAAACTTCACCTCAGTGGCTTAGAAATGCAGTGTGCAATGTGATACTCCAGGGGGTGCTATAAGGATATGTAATTTGTCATAGTACACATCCAAAAGACACTTTGAATTAAACAAATACTCTTTTTTTCTTTGTTACCTGATACTTTTGCTCATTTGACCAATTTGAATCAGTGTTCTTCTACTCAAAATAAACTGACTTTGTATCAAAGATGATGCTAAAACAAGAAAAGCACATAAAAGTCTGTTGCCATAGCCAGTTTGAGACAATAGAACAAAGAGAACAAGAACAGAACATTAGTGCAAAGCTGGGAAGCTCCAGCTGTGCTCCTTGTGAAACATTTTCCCAGCTCTTATCTCTTTCCAAGGTAGTCTCTATATTGAATAAGCAGCCGGAGGACTAAACAGTGTTCATTAGATTTGATCTAATTCATTTATTCATTCATAAGGGCGCTGAAATTGTGAGAATATTAAGAAGATTATTGCGTTTTATGTAATGTGAGGAAAGCCTTCTTGAGGCTTTGAGGAGGGATTTTCTATTCAACAGGCTGCAGTTCAAAGGTTAGTGTCCATCAGTGCTGCTGCTGCCTTTCTCTCTGGTAAGTGCCTGTTAAATTGAAGGGAAAATGAGTTAGACACACAAATGAGGTAAATGTTTAATTTGAGATCACCTGTTAGTCTGGTTTGACATCACACTGAGGAAAAACTAACAAGCTCAGAGGTAGAAGACAGGAAGGTTGTCCTGATGTCACACTGTCCATGTGACCATATTTCTACGACTTACGGCAGAGAAGCACCTATATATAGTATGGCCAGCTTTGATGTATAAATGACAACGAGTCGTGTTTAAAATAGCAGAGGATGGTTTCGATCCATCGACCTCTGGGTTATGGGCCCAGCACGCTTCCGCTGCGCCACTCTGCTGCTTTTCACTCTCACATGCTGTAGTAGTTGATGGCTGAACCGAGCTGTTTTGCATTCCTCTCACAGAAAGCGGCACTCTTACGTAATGTACGACTATTGTTTCCTGCTAAGAGAAAGAGGTGGTAGTTTGAGAGAGAGGGGCTCAGAGGGGGGAAGAACTTTCAGAGTGAATAGAGTAGAGAAGCAGAACAGTGAAATGCAAAGGAAAAGAGTCAAACTGTCAAAGAAATACTCTTGGATTTATCAACAAAACTTCTGATTGAATTTGGTGATGCAGTAAAGACGGTTATTTATCATGTCAGGCGGCACTCATAAAATAATGCAGACTTATTTTATGCATTTGACTCTTTGCATGTAATTAACAGCATCATGTGCAAAGTTATGAGCATCTATATGGTCTTTATATCCTTTGCTATATGCATTTCATAGTTTTATGGAGAATGCATTGATGCAGTGCACTAGTTAGTGTTTGCTTTGTCCATTTTTGTCCTCCATTGTGGTTAGAGAGGGAGGATTTTTACACTGAACAGGCTCTTCTTTGTCTGAGGCCTCATACTCTCATCAACACAGAAACATGGGAGCTCAGGAAGAAGAAAAGAGCATGAAGGAATATTTTTGAGACATAAAGACGAGCAGAAGAGAATATAAGAAGAAATGTTATGTAAATGCACAATCAGAAAGGCATTTAATGGCTTCAGATATCATAGCTGTGGGTTAATTTGTAACCTGAAAATACGAGTGATATCAGTGGTAGAGAACATGAAGCATTAACGTGTCATAATATGACTCAAAGTCCACGTGCACTACTGTAACTGAATCCACGTGTACTGAATGAACTGATGAGGTGTTTCATTCCTGAGTTTTTTTTGTAAAATATTCTGTTTATATCAGTGCAGCTGTTTGGTTTGTTGATACTTTCTTTGCCCAACACTTCTACACTGTTCTTGCACTCTTACATATTTTCTGTTTGCTATATTACAGATAATAACAGAAAAACAGCATAGTGAAAAGCTTCAGTTTGCATGTTAACAGTAAAAAAGGTCAAAACCGTGAATATTTTCTACATTGAAAGTTTATTTTCATGAATGATAATTAATTCTTCTAACCATAAAATCACACTACTTTTACTATATTTAAATGAGGAAAAAAAAATTATTATTTAACAGATTTTTGCCATTATTTGAGAGAAAAAATATATTTATTAAAGTCTGGAGAATAGTGGATAATTTCGCAGATTTTCTTCTTTTTGTTAAATAACAGGAAAAAAAATCTAGTAAATTGCGAGAATGCATAAAGTTGCAGACTGTAATGCTAAATAAATAAATAAAATCAGGCCCAACCTAATGTCCACTTTAAAAATATGTGCTTTTGCAAGTAGTAAGTTATTGTTTTACAGTATGTGGCGGTAGAATTACACCATTCTAAATCAGCTACAGATGTAGTTATTTCACAGATATTGGCTGTTATTTTAATCATTTTTAGAGTTTTTGTTATGGTATTCTATCTTTTATTGTTGTTGTTTTTACGATTTTTCTTCTGGCCCCTTTGCTGCCAGATTTCCACTTTTTTTAATGTATTTTAATTTTAATTTTTATTGTGTGTCCAGGACAACATGTAACATATATCTGCATGTTTTACTTGTTAGCTGGACATCTGAAGTGAAAGCAGGTTTCTCAATTCTGCACTCGGTAGGTCTGAACTGTAAAAGTGGGTTAACACTGCAGTGAGCCTGAAACAATGAGATGAAAGCACAAGTCCTGAGCCAGACTGGTCTGAACTGGTCTAGGTCTGCTGGTGTGTGTGTGTGTGTGTGTGGGTTTTTTTTCCAAGCTCCTGCTGTCTTGCAAAATAAACTCTCACACAGTGATCACACAAGGGTTTATAACACATTGAAGCTGCATGTGTGTGTTTAGATGAACCGCCCTTCAGTTCTGACACACTGATTTAAGCCTTGTAAACCCAGTCTAGAGCTCTGTACCGAGTCATTTGTGCTCTGTGGAATCTGCACATCAGGATTTTTTTGGTCTGACTTGGATGTGATCACACAACATTTCTTTTATTGCTGTTGCTGCAGTTAAATATCATGTCTTTCTCAAACTGTAACCCTGAAACACAATGTCATGTACGGTAAACTGGGATTGTTATGTTAAGTTATGCAGCAACTTTGCCCTCATTATCATCCTCCATGGGCTTGTTATCTCCACTAATGGTGGCTGCCAATTATCAAAACTTGTGATTCAATGTGACAAAGTTTCAACTACTCAGTGCATCTTGTAAGTTTTGGTTCTAACAGGTATGAAACTGCATAATTTTGAAACAACATGTGGGAAAGACACAGTGTTCCTACAGCTCGGTGTTGTGTCTCCAGTAATACCGCCGGCTGTGTTTCATTCCAAATTTCAATTCCAAAAGTTCCCTCACCCTCAACTCATAAACATGTTTACATCCCTGCCCCCTTCCTCACTCGCTGTCTGCCCTTTCCCCTCATTCCTGCAGCTCCTCCCTCCTCCTTACTCTTGTTTCCAGATCCTTTCTCTGTCTTCCTCTTTCCCTGTTTTCCTCAGTTTTTCACTCACGTCCTCCACTCATACCAAATCAGCAGCACAGTGTGTTCACAAGCACCTACGCTCTGCGGCACGGTTACTCTGCCTGACGCGCACGTGATCAACAGATAAAAACAGAACCAGATGGTGTCTGAGTTAACCTAAATGACAGCTACTGAATGCCTGGTCATGGTTGGGATGGTAACAAAAGCATGTCAACTTACAGACATATTTTATTCTTGGAAACATCAAATGATCATCAGATCACGTTTTCTAGTCTCCAGTTCAAAATCCGGGCACAGTAACTCAGATTAAGTAGTTTGGTTAAGTAACAGCAGGGTTTTCAAAGGCTATAATGTCACATATCCAAAAATAGAGCCACAGCAGCACATCAGCTTACCTCTTATTAGGATTATGGAAAAGCCTAAATATAGAAATACCCATAAAAATGTGACTGTGACTGAGCAGTAGGAGTGAATAATACATAAATCTGCAATTCCCCCCAATCAAACTATGTCCAATAAGTCAAATAACAGTCCCCAGACCAGAGATATGATTAGCCCAAGATATGCTTGCTTGCAAAATAGTATGATCAGCCATTCTGAAGAAGAATGAAGTAGGTCAGATTGCATGTTTCTGTAGAGATTGAACAAAAACACAAGAGCATGCACACACATGCAGAGGTACAGTTACATGAAAGTAAAGTGGCTGAGCGTGTTTCTGCAGCTACCTGCCGCTGCATAAACATGTTTACATGACAAGAGACTGGGGAGGAAAAAGCTCAACCTGTGGGGTAAAGGGCAAAAAGTGAGAAAAAATAAAGCATGTTACAAATTAAAGAGCAGGGATGTCCATATCATAAGTGTTTGAAAGCTTTTGACTTTGTGCCTTTGATACTCTGCTAGCCAGCAAATCCAGTCAGTTTTTATTACATAAATGCACGTTTTGTGTTTTGACTGAGGGGAAATTGCAAAAACAATACTCTCCGAACCATTACAGCAGATAACACTGACAGGAACATGATGGATGTGGAGAATGTTTACACACACACACACACACACACACACACACACACACACACACACACACACACACACACACACACACACACACACACACACACACACACACACATCTAATTATAGATACAAGCATTCAGGCTATAAACTGTCCAGTGAGTTGATTATATATCAGAATAAATTTTAACAGCGTGCAGCGAACTAAACAAACAGGCTCAGAGCACATTATGTACATGACATTAAGGTTTTATTTTGGCTGTTCGCAGAAGTCTGCTCCTACTGTAATTCTATGAAGGTCAAGACCAGCTGGGGAATGTTTAAGAGCACAAGTACAGGCAAGAGGATGTCAGCCTAACTGCTGGCTCATACGATCTCTGCTGTAGTATACATTATTACATTAGAATTCATTATAATCCTTAATCAACATGCATCCAATCAATCTTAATTCAGACTTCTTGCGTAGAAAGAAACCAGCAGCAACATGAAGAACAAGCTGACATTTTAGAATGGGATCAACAAGCTATTTTTATATGTCTACAGAGAGAAAACCAGCGCTGCTCAGTTTCTTTCTTCTTTGTTTACCTCTGTTGCTCAGATGAGAAAACTGGAAAACCTGGCAAGCCCAAATCAGCTGAGTAAGACTTCAGTGAAATGCTACTCCTTGTGCTGGTCATCATGACCCTGTGAGTGTCTGATTAGACATCTCAGTGGATGCTTACTGAGGAAAAATGATACAAATTAAGTCTGTAACAGAGTAAATTAGATCAGTGAGGAACAGAGTGGTCATCTCCAGTGATCAAAGGACTAATCAATCAGCCTGACTCATTAATCTAATTGAATTATCTTCAGGAATTCAGGTTTGCACAATATATCAGATAACTGAACTTGCTGGCTGTTTGCTGAATATATTTTCTGTAATCCTAAATTTGAAACATGTAAAACCCTAGTTTGGACTCTGCAAATGCCATTAACATTTTCACCAATAAGGAAGAATGGAACAGATCATTTTAAGCCAGAATCTGAACATTGTTTGGGTTCTTTGTGGGGTCACTATGGACAAAAAATTGGGTGCCCATAGGGACCCACTAGTGAAATGGGGCCAAAACCAAGCCCCAAAAGGTGGGCTTAGTGAAGGCTGAACACAATAAGTCTGCATTCACTGGTGTTGTGGGCTCACTGAAGGCCCACTTTGGCCCCACAGCTTATTTACAGGTTGTAGAGACCCACAGAGAGCCTGCTTTGGCCCCTAAGTTTAATGCACAGTAGCATGGGGGCCTGCACAGAGCATGCTTTGGCCCTACCGCTTATTACCAGCGGTATAAATGACTGCTTTGGTCTACTTTAGCTCTACAACTTATTTGCAGACAACATGTAGGCCATCAGCTAAGGTGGTATGTGGGGCAGCAGAGGGCCTGTATTAGCCCCACAAGTTATTTTACAGGTGGCACGAGAGCATGTAGAAGGCAGTTTGGCCCTTAGTTTATTTAACAAGTACCACTGACCAATAGCAGGCCGAGAAAATCCCAAAAAGACATGCCAAAGCTATTTCATTTAAAGTTAAAATTTATATTAAACACAACCAATAGAATGACAGAACAAAACACATTTCTATATAAAAAGAGCCTGGAAAACCCACGGCAAATCATAAAATTATTATCGTAATCATAAAATCATTAAGTCTAAGGCACTCTGAGGCTGTAGGGGTTGAACTGGGTCAGCACAGCTAAAATGCTAGCACTCTACTTGTACCTGTGAAATATTTTATAAAGTTTATTTAAATATTTGAAAGAATAAATATAACATTTTGAATACAGGCATTTTCTGATAACTATTTTTGAACATGTGGCAAATATCAAGTAAGGAGGCCGAATACTCAAAGTTGTGATGCAAAAGTGAAGGTTAGCATGTTGATTTGGAGCATATAGGGGGTTAGAAGTTGTTTATTTGTTTGTTTGTTTGTTCAGCTTTTCTGGGAATCCAGGCAGGCAGCTGTGAGGGAGGGAAGTGACTGGCTCCTCCCTTCATGGGCGGAGAAAGCGGAGCTGCTACAAATACTGACAGGCTCTTTGTGGGATTAGAGACCAGAGGATAAACGAGCGGGGACGATACAACAAACCCGGAAAAACTTAAAACAGGTAAAACTGAATTAATTCATGAACTTTGAAATCACAGAGAAACTTGAGAAAGTTTTTTTTCAGGTAGTTTAGTTAATTAAACTTCAGTACAGACTCATGAGTGGCAAGAAGCCTCGTGTCTTTGAGCGTGACGTGGGGATGGACTGGATTTCATCATCTTCTCAGAAAACAAATTACACGATATTAAATGTTTTAATGGTTATAAGTCGTGTCAGATCAAGCTTATAACTTTTTTAAAACTTCGATTAAAGTTGATGGTTTGCATTAATACATTTATGTCAGTTTTAAGACAGCGATAATGAAAAAGAACCAGAGCAAACCGGTCAACTAATACACATCCGGTTGGAATGATTAATAAAGCAAATTAAAACGTAACTTGTATGCCAAATGTTGTTTGCAATCTTGATTTAAAAGAATATATCAGAAGTAACCCGTAAATTATCATATTTTTAATCTTCGTCAGTCTTGCCGAAATGTAATCTTTATTCTTTTTTGCTATTTCTTTATTAATTAATGTATTCCACCCTTATTGTGAAAGTTAGCTGCATTGTTTCCGCTCTTTCAAGCTTGTAATTGGCAGCCAGTGTTTCATCAGACAACTGTTGAATAATGGGAAAATGACTCCTTATACGTTGTCTGTCCATTTCTGTTTCTAGTTACATTAACCGGTACTATTTTCACATTCTGGGTAACGTGAACTTTTTAAGCTAGCTAGCAGCTAATGTTAGCTAACGTTAATTCAGAACTGTTGTAACTGTTCATTAGCAACCCCGCTTAATTACTGTTGTAGGAATTAGCTAAAAAGTCTAGCCTTTGTTGTCATGTCCTGACTTGGAGGTATGTAGCATAATGATGGCTTAAATGCTGGCCAGGAATGTGAAGAAGCCCCCCCACTGTTTTTTAAGTTCTTCTTTTTGATTTCATTACATTGCAGTGAAATAATACTGTTTTTCTTCCCCCTTTCTGCCTAGTAGAAAGACAAAGTGGGTTTGATATTTAATGCCTCCTCTTATTCCTCACTCTAGATTAAACCATGAGTAAGGACACGGAGATCGACATGAAAGAGGTGGAACTCAATGAGATGGACCCTGAGAAGCAGCCCATGACAAGCGATGGCCAGGCTGCAGGTGGAGAGAAAAATGGCAGCGTGAAGCTGAAGGTTCCTGAGGACGAGGTCACATTCACCGGCCTGTCCAAAGAAGAGCTGATGAAGGTTGCCGGCACTCCAGGGTATGAGCTAATGAAAAGAGCTGCTGTGAACGCCCTTGTTTTGGTATGTGTGGTGTAAAATCAGTCTTATTTTGAACTTTTTCTCCCATGACAATCTCTTTTCAGATGGGTGCGAACCCGTTGGGTGCTTCTCGTCCTGTTTTGGCTCGGCTGGGTCGGCATGCTGGCAGGAGCTATAGTGATCATTGTCCAGGCCCCTCGCTGCAAGCCCATCCCTGACATGAGCTGGTGGAATGAAGGACCTCTGTACCAGATCCCTGACGTTGAAGCTTTCTGTACAGACCTGAAAGGTAGGGTATTTTGTTTTTGTTTTTTTTTAACATAAATGTAAATCTATTCTTTATGCATTTTAAAATATTTAGGTTCAATTCTTGCTGATGTTTGCATATATTTTTTTTGCTTATAGTGTCATTCATGTTCCTTAAATAGGATTTGGAGATCACATGATAAAATGTTGTGGCCTTAGTGTGGTAACCCACTCTGATTCACATGGAGAAGTCTTGTGACAGTGTCTTAGGTCTCCTTAGTTGTGCGTCGCCTCTTTCAGCTGGCTAGATACCAAACTGCTGACAAAGCTGACGGGCTAAAGGTTATTGCTGTCGTTTCCTTCAAATCTTTTTTTTTTTCAGGGGTGAAGTTCAGCAACCCTGTAGACCTTTTACCAAGTTTTATTAAAAATACCTTTTCACATAATAAAACCAAAGTAATATATTTTCTTTCAGGCTTTTGTTTTCATTATGTGGAACTTAAAAAGACGGTCAGCCTTTGAGAGTCAGGAAGGACAGATTGTATTGCTGTTTTTATAGTGAGTTAGTGGGGATCTCTCGGGTTTCCAGGAGGCTTTGGGTGGAATTCCAAAAACCACACGTGACTAGTTCATATTGTTCCTGCATAAAGGGCCTCCTTGTGTTCAGACTTCACATGGCTGGCAGAGGGTGTGCATGGTATCATTCACATGCTCCTGTCTTGAGTCAATATCTAGTTAAAAGAGAAGCAGTATCCATCCATACACATCCTCATTTTGCACTCTGCTGTCTCCGGAACTATCAAAGCACCTACCCGGTCTCCTGCCCTCTCTCCCTAACCCTCTGACCATGTTACTTTTCACACATTAGCTCTCTGTTGTCTTTGTGAAATTCACACTTGACTCAGCATTTCATTTTCCTTCCCTTTCTGTTGGTTTCTTTGTCAGGTGTTGAAGCAAAGTTGGATGACATGAACCAGTTGAAGGTGAAAGCCCTGGTTCTCGGCCCTATTCACACTGTCCAGGCCAACCAGTTGGTCACTCTTGATCTTCAAAAGATCAACTCGACCCTGGGAACAAAGGAGGACCTGGCTGCCGTGCTGGATAAAGCCCACAAGAAGGGTAGGTTATTTTACAACTGAGATCAGTTACTTGAGTTTAAAAGCTCAGACTTTATGAATCACCAAAGCTGGTCTCATTCACAGTTATTTTTGCTGGATTTTGTAGAATTTAGGACTGTACAAGATGTTTGTAAGCAAACCTTTGTGTCCTGTTTCTTTTAGGCATCTCTGTGGTGCTAGACCTGACTCCAAACTACCTGGGATCTACTAACTGGTTCACTGACAATATTGACGATGTGACTGAGAAAGTCAAGGTAGGACACACAGACACAGAGGCGATTGGAAGCTATACATTAGAAAACAACTGTATATACTGTGAGCCTTCTTTACAGAGCCTGTGTTAATAAACTGGTGTTGCTGCTGTAGCTGAAGTGCTCATCTTTTGTTCCAGGCTGCAGCTGAGTACTGGCTGAGTTTGGGTGTTGATGGCATCAAGCTATCTGACCTCACTGTTGCCACTAACTCTGCTGATTGGTCAAAACTGCAAGCCGCTGTCCAAGGCAACCGCACTGATGATACCAAGAAGAGGTAAATATGGCTGCTATTCCATTTTTTTATATAGCTTCCTTTGCTACAGCATAAGTAGACAATTTGTTCATGAACACAGAATATTTCATTTGCAAGACATCTGAACACATTTAGCTTATGCCTGCTGATATGAGAAAAGGTATTTTGAATGAAAAAAGAAACTAGTATGATTCTTTTTTTATTACAAGAAGCTCAATTTGGTATCTTCTGACTTTGAAGCTTAAAAAAATATCAGTTTCCTCACCACAACTGGGACACTAGTTGAAAAGGTTGTAGGACTGTTTTGTCTTGAGAAAGCAATTTTCCAAGTATGAGTAAAATGTCAGCTGACAAGGTCGTGTTTTCTGAGAGAACATAGAGATCAAAAGCACTCACCCCTGCCAGTGCAGCGTTGAAACTCTAAGTCAAGTGACACCTTGTGGCGTGTTTGAGAAATGACACGCAAACATCTTTTTAGATCTCATTTTAACATTTAAGAGGAGGGGGGCCTTTCAAGATGCTAATTTACAAGTCCAGATATCACCTTCAGTTTTATAATTTCCATTCATTTGTTTCAACTGGTGCCAGCGATTAAGTCGTTTCCCTCCCTGTTCTGTTGTTACGATGACCTAACCCTGTTCTGTTTCTCTCAGGGCACTGATGGGTGTGGTTGAAGGTATGTCCGCAGCGGAGGTGTCTCTTCTGGTTAATACCTCTGGTATAGATCTTGTCCTGTCTGACCTGCTCAGCAGCAACAATGGAGGTAGGCTGAAGTTAGCCATTTGTGTTTTAAGTGTTTTGTCTTCTCAGTTGTTTTTCTTTGTAAAAACTCATTTCTTGTTGAACTTTATTTGTATTTTGTCATCCTTTTTGTGCTTTATTATAATTCTAACGGCTTTCTTCCTGCATAGTAATGAGGCTTATGTTGATTTATTTAAAATTTGCCCATATAAATTAAATAAACCTATGATACAGAGACTAAAAGATGCCTTTCAGGTGATCATTTTACTTGAATATCTGCAGGTGTGGAGCGCATAAGGGACATGGATATCCTTAACTCTGAGCAGAGAAGTGTGGGCTGGGGTCTCGGTGCTGCACATAAAGACCATCTGTCTAAACGAGCAACAAATTGGGACCTGATTCGTCTCTACCAGCTTCTGCTGTTCACCATGCCTGGAACTCCAGTGTTTACCTACGGAGATGAAATTGGCCTTCAGGCAACTGAGGTGAGCTATAAAAAGGCTCAGATGTTTAAATGTTTCAATGTTCGTACATCTGTTGCGGAGTTTAACTTTTATCTTCCCTCTGTCAGGGTGCTACTCAGATGATTTGGGACATAGAGAAGGAACCTTCAAAAGAAGCTCCTGTTGATAGTGTAGCTGAGGTAAAGAGCATGGAATAAGAGTACCTGAGCAGTCATATGTTTGTGTGAAGTGTGAATTAAAGATTTCCTTAAACCTCACATTTACAGACTTTGCGTACGGAGCGTGTTACTATAAGGAAGTGGTTCAAATCCCTCAGCGACCTGCGAGGCAAAGAGCGCTCTCTCCTCCACGGCGACTACTACCCCCTCCACTCCTCAGCCTCTTCACTTTCTTTCCTCCGCCTGTGGGATCAGAGCGAGAGATACATAACAGCGGTGAACTGGGGATCACAACCTGAGAAGTTCACATTCAAACTGAGACTTACAGGCAAGTTGCACATCAACAGAAACATCGAATGTGTTTCTCCTTCTGTCAGTTTGTTTTTTTTAACACGATTAACTTTGTTTCTGCAGAGGAAGTACAGCTGCCAGAGTCGGTCAAGGTGAAAGTGTCGACTGACCCTAACCTTGCAGCAGATTCCTCCATCAGCTTGAAGGATTTCACTCTAGGAGCGGGACAGGCAGTCCTCCTGCAGTTCCCCTATACTGGCTAAAGGGGGCGCCAAGCTATAGGAGAGCTACACATGAGATTTCTGTTTTTTAAAAGATACTGGAGCCAGTTCTAATCCGTAGGAAAAAGATGGTGCATTGAAAAGTTATAGGATATTTCTTCTTACTGTGTTAAATAGAAAGTTCCATCAGTTTACTTAAACAGAGCATAAATATCTCTGGGTCAAAGAAACGCAGCAAAATAAAGGCCATTATCAACTCATTTGGATATTTTTAGTTTATTTTTACTTTTTTTACTGTGCAAGGAAAAGATGCAGCCACCACAGACGTGCACTCATCAACTGAACGTTTTGTTCTTTTGTGATCTTTATTTTTTTTTACTGTCTGTGCATTGTCCAAATGCGTTAAAAGACATTCCATTCTTGTTCTTTGGGCATTCCTGTTGGCATTTTGGTGTTGTTCATTTCTGAATTTTAAATTGTTCTGTTTTAGTGATGGTTTTACTTTTTGTGGGCCTTCTCTGTTTTTCTTCTCACTAAAAGTCCCAGTTAACTTTGGAAATGTGTAGCGACTCAAGTTTGTCAAGTCAACTGATTTGGAAATGAATAAACAGAAAGCTCGGCACTGACTCCTGTGTGCTCTTCATATTTTATGTGTGCGACTATTTTAAAAGTAGTTGGCGTTGTGTTTTTAAGCTGAAGATGATATCAGATGAGATGCTCGCTGTTTTCAGCGTGTACAGGTGTGTGAAAGTGTGTCACAGATGTCAACAGAGGAAGCACGTCTATATTTTATCACCATCCTGAGATAAGTTTGATAGGCGTATTATACTGCTATCTGAAATGTACGCTGTGCATGTAAATGTGAGTTTCACTAAATGGATCATACACCTGTCTGTCACTTTCTCACAGTAACTTGTTCTATCACAAGTTTGAATTTAGGAAAGAAAATGTTTCAGTTTCTAAAGCTGGGTAACAAATTACATAAAATTCTTCAGGCAGAAATACAAACAACTGATAATAGTCTCTGAAAGTAGTCCCCTAAAGCATTTTTTGGGGGAGTCACTAACTTTCAGCTTAAGGAATGAGCAGTTAGAAAGACACCAGTGCCTCCTCTGTGTATGTGCTGCATTTCCACAGTTGCGTTTTATAAATGTAGAGCTTCAAGGGACTGAGTTCACTCGAATGCTTTGAGTGAAATTGTCTAATTGTGATAAAAAACGCATCATCTCTCTTCTGTCAAGTCACATTTTTACTGAAATTATTTCTCTACAGTTCTTTAGATGACAGGTGAAGGCTGAAGAGTCGAGTTCATTTACAGTAGTTTCATTTAGACTAAGATGCTGATAGAACCAAATAATTAAACGGTTGCTGCTTTAAAAAAATAAAAAATCCATACAGGTTGATTATTTGTTTTGCTTAAACTACTGGCACGTTCAATTAGAAAAGCACAACGGGAGATTCAAGGTATTGCGTCTCGATCACAACAGTCTCTGTGGTTTTGGTCTTTACATTGACAAGCAGTTATAGCTTGAGCTACTTTTACGTCAGAAAAACAATATAACTGTCCCTTTAAACCTGCTGTATCTGAACTGGAACTGAATCTGCGGGTAAATCATTACAGTAACCCTAACCCGACGTTAAACAGTAAACATAACTTATTTTATTCATCAGTATGGGGAAGCTACATTTGCTGAAATACTGGTAAGTCTGAGTTTTTATTTAAACAATACAATATAAAGTTAGTGCTGCTGCTACCATTACTACAAAAGTATTCTTTAGTTACATTTACAGTGCAGGATTTTAAGTATTTTGCTGCGTGTGGTGAGTTTATAAATATTATTAGCAACATGTCTCAATGTATCAAAAATCAGAGTACTCAATATGACTGTGTATTATGTTACTATATTGTTAATTCATTAATATGTAAATTTAAATTTTACTCCAGTTAAGGTGTTGCTGATGTTAACTACTACATCCTACACTACTATATTACCGAGTTTAATCTATGCCTATGCATTATATTTTATAAGTCTGCTTTGTTTTAGTAGAGGAAATGTGGCTGTCAGATATATACAAAGTGTAATGTTTGCTTCTGAAATGTACATTAGTAATAGTGTAAAGTAGCATGGAATAATAATGTATTGAAGTGCAGTGATTAAAAATGTACTTAGCTACATTCCTCCCTTGCTAATAACAAATTTATGCTTAGATTGGAGTGAAAAAGTAAAATTTAATGCTTTTACTAGAGTATTTTTCCATTCTGGTGTTGTATTAGTATACTTATTTCTGGATACTTGGAATTTAAATATCGTGACAACCCGCCCAAAACACAAAAATGTCTTTTAAATCTTGTTATATGTACTTATATTTGTTATAACTGTGTCTTAGTGTAATTTTTCAGCCTGACATTCATCAATTTCTAAAGCTGCTCTCATTGTTGATGATGAATATATAATGTTATACTTACTGTCTGGTTATGATTTTAATGCTTTTAAAGGTGTCGTACTTTAAGATGCAGTCAATTTTACTGTTTAATATTTAAATCTGTCTTGTGTTTCAATGTGAAATGGGCAAAAAGTCGGATCGAATACAAAATACACAAATCAGTTAACTCTAAAATGATGTAACTGGTAATCTCACTTTCCACCCTTGTGTGTAAAAAATGCCATTTCTCATTCAGAAGCACTGGTTTTAACCCACTCTTTTGATAAAAATGTCAAACAGTTCATCTAACAGGTGAAACTGAGCTTAACTTAACTTAGCACAGTTTCAGGGTCTTGGTACAATACAGGGCCGCCGTGTTGCTGTGGTATCACAGGGGAGGTTTGAAGCCGATGATACCGGGAATCAGAGCCCGTCTCGCCACCTCTGCGTTCACCCCACGCCGCTGTGAAACCAAACCACCGCCGTGCACACTCATGACTGACTCTCAGTCTGAGTCTGACACATGCACATGCTTTTACATCAGTGTGACATGAAGTGACATGACCTTTCATCAGCTTTCATGGAACTCTGCAGAGACAGAGGTAATGAAATACAGCAGCATAAGGTGTCCTGATTTGTCACTTTACAGTGGAAAGCCAAGAGACGTGAAATATTCAATATTCAAAATGTCATCCTAAATTGAGGAACTCTACTCAATATACAGACGTTGCCTTACCAGTTCAATACGCCACTGGCTGTTCTATGCATAAAAAGATACCTCTTGTTGCAGTTATGTCACTTTTATATCCATCTCACTGAGTCCTACAAGCAGTACTCCAGTTATAATGAATAAATATTTCACTTTGACCCATCAATGTTCACCAAAACACTGCTTCATATAGCTTTACACATCATAAGTGTTTGGCCAAAGTATAACTCTTCGGACATGTTTTGAGGTCCTGTGCCTTGCTCAAGAGCATTTCAAACCTAGACGGGAGAGAGATACTTTATTTTTTAATCTTGATTATTAAATATTGGCTCAAGATTACACCTGAACCTTCACTTGTGTAGTGCTATCAGAGTCAGACTGACCTACTAGGGGAGCACTGGGTTCCTCGCTATATTTATATCCATATAAAAGCAAATATAGTTTTACTACATTCAGAAAAATAAAGGTGCTGACTGGACATAATATAGAGGAATCAGTTTAGTTCCAAAAAGAACCTTTTAGCACAGGATCTTTAAAAAAAGACTATCGTTTAAAGATCTAAATAATTTGAGCAAAAATCACTTCTTTAAGGAACCATTTTTAGGCATTTTCTGTGCATTTTATATCAAATTATTATGTGTATGTTGAAAAAGACAACTACATGAACATAGCTGTTGATTATTTATGAATTTTACTTTTTAGTTCAATCAGTTACAGACAAGACAAGTATCACAAATGTCAGCTTCAGAGCAACACAAAGTCAATCTAATGGACACAAAATCGATCACTGAACTGTAAAATACACCACTAAACCTTAAATTAACTTATTGATCTGTTTTGGAAATCAAGAAACACTGAATGCATTTGGCAGCCAAACACACATTTTAGGAAATTTTATGTATGAATTTTAAATGTAAAAATTTGCAACACTTTTGTGTCTTCCATTATAATACATTTATTATTTTGGGTGTTGGTCAGACAGAACAACATATTACAAGATGCCACATTGAGATTTGGGAAACCATGACTGACATTTATCACTGTTAACTGAAGCTTAATTGATTAATTGAAAATATAATCTACAGATTAATTGTTAAAGAAAAATGAGTTGCAACTCTAATTTTACTCTATACTACCTGCAACCAAATACCTACAATAAAAATAAAGAACATTCGGTGCACTAAAGAACTAAAGAATCATCGGCTAAATAAAGAGGTAATTAATTGGTAATCACGCTAACTAACTAAAGAGTAAAGTTTCCTTATAATTATTACGGCAAGGAGTACATGTTGGGTACATCACACCTCATAAGCTTATAAAATTAGATGAAAAGATTGACACTAATTATATTTTTAGAGTAAATGTTTTTAAAAGTATTTACCTTTCTAAAACCATCTTGATTTTCCTTTGTCAATCTGACTTTATCTAAATCCAAGCATCTGCCTTTCTTGCTAACCTGTTCTCTAGCATGTAACCTCTAGTATGTATTTTTTTGTTTTTATATTATGTTTATATTCTTTTATATTGTTTTTATTATTATGTTTATTATGTTTATATTCTCAGTTCACTTTAATATGGCAGCTATCTTAAATTTCGTCATGCTCCATGTAAGATGACAATAGAGCATTTACTATTCTATTTTATTCTATTCTAACCTCAGAACCAAAACTTAAGGCATGCTATCTTAAATAAGTCAAAAACATGTAAATTTCTTTAGAAATGGTTCAAGACTTAAAGCTCTTTGAGGATTTAAAACTTTTTGCTTTTGTGCTGAGTGATAAATGAGAAGCTAATCATGAGAAACTTACATAGTTAGCTTAGCAGTTAGCTAACTATGTCCAAATCTCTCGCTAATTAAAATGTTACATCTTGCTGGATTAGCTAACCTCTTCTCTATTGTGTAGTCTCGGAGCGTAAACATAACATATGTTAACTTAAATGAGTCAAAAATATAAATATCTCAGAAAAATGGGTCAAAAGTTATTACTCTTCAAGGGTTTATGTGTATTTGCTTTCCAGTTGAATGATAATTCAACCTAGCCTAGCAAGAAGGATGGGGACAGCTCGAGAGACTTTGTCCAAAGGTAATAAAACTTAGCCTAGCACCTTTTATCTATTGTGTAGCTTCAGAGCCTAAACTTAAGTATGTTCAACTTACAATGGTTCCATGGGTAGAACTTTTTAAGGATTTAAGAGTATTTACTTTCTTGTTGAGCAATAAATTAGAAGCTTATCATGAGAAACTTACATAATTAGCTTAGCAATAACAACAGAAATGGCTAGACCGACTAGACCCTTCTGAATTGTGTAGACTACAGGTATGTTACTTTAAATGAGTCAAAAAATTTACATTTCGAAGGGAATGGTTGAAAAGTAACACTCTTTAAGGTTCTATGTGTATTTGCTGTCTTGTTGAGTGAAAAGACAAAAAAAAATAACCAAGCAATAGGAAACGGCTAGACTAACTTCGTCCAAAGCTAACAATAATTAGCCTAGCATAATCTTGAACACTCGCTAACTAAAATGTTGCATCTTGTTGGTTTAGCTAACACCTTCTCTGTCATGTAGCCACGGATCCTTAACTGAAGGTATGTTAAACTGAAAATGGTTCAAGTATTTGCTGTTTTGTTAAGTGGAAAATGAGAAGCTTATCATGAGACACTTATATAGTTAGCAATATGACAGCTAGACAGCTTTTGTCTAAAGGTAACAAAAATTACCTTATTAGCTTATCTGTGCAGTCACAAATCCTAAAGTTGAGGTGTGTTAACTTAAATAAGACAAAATTATTTATTTCTTAGGGAATGTTCAAAACTTAATACTTTTTAGGGATTTATCTGTATTTGCTTTCTTGTTGAGCAGTAAATGGAAAGCTTGTCATGTGAGACTTACATAGTTAGCCCAGCAATAAAACCAGAATTGGGTCTTTATCCAAAGCTTAGCCTAGCAACACTTGGGATGTTTGCTATTTAAAATGTGAAGTCTTGTTTGTTTAATCTGTGGAGAATCTGAAGTTACACAGATTCACATGAGGTAATGAGCTCGATTATTCCTTTGACATACTAAACCTCATCTCAGCTTTTTAAAACAACATTTTCTGTTCTTATTAAACCAGTTCATATGTTAATTCATGACTTTTAGAGATGTTGATAGGCAGATTTTACTCTTCTAGGGCAGGGTTAGCTAGCTTTTCCTCCCTGTATTCAGTCATGGCACAGTGCTAACCTAACCAACTGCCGGCCATAGTTACGTACTATTATCATGTATGCATCAGAGTTGTATTAGGCACCTCAATACTCCCAGTCTTTATTGTTGTCTTGTTTGTTTTCTATCTCTCTTTCACTCTCACCCCAACTGATCGTGACACATATTCGCCCTCTCTGAAGCTGATGTTTCTCCTTGTGACAAGGTAAGGTAAGCTAAAATAAAATAAGACAAATTGAATTGATCCCTCACTGGGGAAATTTACAGGTTACAGCAATTAGTTGCAGGTGACACATGGAAGATTTAGGACAAGAATTACAACCATTCTTCTCTCCTGCTGACGTTTAAGAACTTGCTTGAAAGGAATTAGTGGATCTTTGTTATTTTTTCGCAATAATGCTGTAATACTGTAAAGGGTTGACCTTAGTATGTGAAGAGCTCTGAGATTACTTATTATTACTTACGCATTGAAACAGGACAAAAAGTGCAAATATCAATTCAGAAAGGAAATTTATGATGCATACTATACTGATATTAGACCTTGACTATCTACAGACTGCTGTGTGTGCATGTAAAACATAAGTGTGTGGCCCTTTAAAAAACAAACACACCTAAAGGCACTATAAGAGAAAATGAGGGATGAGGGGGGAGAAAAAAAACTCAAACTGAAAGTGTGTGTATCTATGCATATGTATGTGTGTGAGGTTTAAGCCACACACTGGGGTGTTTTTCTCTTCTTTCCAGCATCACTATGACACAGCTCACACACACACACACACACACACACACACACACACACAGTGGTGTTATGACAAGGTGGATGAAAGACTTAAAGATCAACTGAAAGAGCGACAGGGCCGATCATCTCTGGCGAAACTACATCTCTCTCTTTTTGTTCACTGTCTCACTCTCCTCCCCTTTTCTCACACATGTCTACCCAGCAGCAGACCAGACTCACATGCATTTCACCACCACTGATGCCGCTCTCCTCGTAATGACAACTTAACAGGTAAGAACACACTTTTTTTTCTTATTCCAGTGTTTTATTTGTATAATCAGAACACCATAATGCAGAATTTTTAGGGAATATTTAACTAAACTTCGAGACTCAACATTAGCATTGTTAGCAACTTGCTAAAACTCACCCGAATCTGCTAAGTCTTGCATATATGGCGGCATTTAACAGCTTTTATCTGCGGGAACCATTTTTTAGTGCTTTAGAAGTAAAATATACGATAGAGGTGCAGAGTTGTTTTTAATATTTTGTGGCTTAAATGGTTAGAATTGTAGTTCATTATGCCATATGCAGACGTAAATGAGAAGATATTTTGCAGGAAGGCAACTGAGATGTGCATTTCACATGAATAAGGAGCTGAAAATCAAAGTGATTCATAATATTTTACACATTTATTGCAATTAGATGTAGTGAATATGTACATACCTGCTTTTTTATGACCATGAACCATTTGTTTTAATCACAGCACCTTTTTGATGCAATACTGATTCTTGAGAAAGTCTCAACATTACTTGTTGCATTTCAGTGTTGTTACCCACAACAGGTTGGTGTTTACACCAAACATGCTGTTACACAGAGAGGCTTAAAACCACAAGCTTGACTTTGTTCATTGTGAACACTGTAAAGATATCACGATATGATAAACCTAGGCCTCATTTACCCCTGACCCAAACATACTCAGGTTATTATCTTGCAGGAATCTGTCAGGGAAAGGCTTACATATAATTTGAAGTATTAAAAGTGACCATGAAAGCCAGTAATTGGACAGTCATGTGGCTCAACCTAGCTATTTTTGGTGCGACTGTTTTACCAAGGTGTTAATTCGACTTAATAGTGTTTTTTGTAGTTTGTGGTGTAGCTGTGCTGTTTAATAGAGATGTTTATAATATTTCGTCTGCCTCAGTTTATTTAAATGAGCTGGACAGAACATTAGAAGAAGAGTTATTGTTGTTGTTGCTATTTTTGACATCCTTTGATTTTGTGGCCCTATTTGACATCTGCAGACAGAATGAGGGCAACAACTGTTTTTGTGTGTTTTTTTTTACGTTAGGAAGGCAAACTTCAGCGTCTGTACCAGCACAGGCCCAAATTACAAACATCCCTATTGATCATTTTCACCGCTCGGCATGAAAACCAACGCTTGAGGAAACAGTTAAGTGAAGCTGCTGTCTTGTCTCAGCAGTATTTATCTTTAAATGGCTTTTCTAATATTGTTCTGTGCTTCTATGCTCACTATGTGGAAGAAGGAGTGAAAGGATTGCAGTTAGTCACAATGCCTTTTAGTTTCATCTAGAGACGTACAATGATAACGGAGGATTCATCATTTGTTCAAGTTCTTTTAGGCCAGTGATAATGTCTCCAAAATAGAGTTCAACACTTAGCAATAGACTAAAATACAATCTAAATTACTGCATAAGAATTCGCCCTCCTCAAGTTCATAGCCTCAGAGGTGACTTTCAAGTCTTCGTGGATATGTCTGTGTCTGCGTAAAACAACTTGATGCTGCAATATTTCCCCACTTTTTCTTTACAAGTAGTGCTCTAGGCTTTTTAAGTTGCCTGGGGACTGTGAGTGATCATCGACGTTTGGATGTCTGAAATCTTGCTTGGTCTCTCTGCACCATGAACTGGTTGTAATGTAGTTTTGGTTTTATGTTTAAGATCATTGTCTTGTTGCAAAATGAATTCTCTCTGAAGTAATTTCTCTTGCAGACAGCTTTAGGATTTTCTGTTTTTTGCTTCGTTCAACCTTTTCACGGCCTGTTGCAGAGACGTTTCCCCACAGCCTGATGGTTCAGGGTATAAATGATATTTCTCTGCTGCGTTTGTCACAGCGTTTAGTTGGAAGGCCCGAAAAGCCCAAGTTTGCTTCAGTCAGATCACTAAAGCGTTCTTCCACTTTGTTTCCCACATGCATTCTGACAAAAGCTACCTCACATGTCATGTGATGTCTCTTCAACAGCGGTTTTTGATTTGCCACTCGCTTTGCCATAAAGCTGTGGCTGGCGAAACATCCGGAAAGCAGTTGTTGTATGCACAGTGTCTCCCTTGTCAGCCATGGAAACCTGTAGCTCCCTTGTAGTTGCTGTGGAGGCCTGCCTTACTGTTGTCTTTACTTGCTCTCGGCTACATTATATCAGCTGCACACCAATATACACTCCTTTTTCTCATGTCCCTCTGCTAATTTTAATAACCTATTTGTATATTAGTTTATTCGTAACAGTACTGTACTTCTGCAAAGAACATGTGTGTTTGCTTCTTAAGTTCACTTGTCACACAGATAATCTCCATTTAGATTATTCAACAGCTTCTAAAATCAACCGGATGCAGGAATTATGATACAGGTGGCTAATACTACAATTTATAATGCAGTTTTTTATATCTCTGCAATTAATGCGGCAACAGCAGTCATGCTGCAGCGGTGCAGAGGGAGGGTAAGAACAAAGTGATGTCGATCAGTCATCAGAATGGAATTATACTTCCATGTAATTAGCAGCAGACAAAAAGTGGGTGGATGCCACCTCTTAGCTGACAAAAGAGTACAGGTTACAGCCTGGCACCTTTATGTGGCCAGGCTGATAATCATCAGGGTCTCTTGCAAGCTGAGCTACTGTGGAGTTGAAGGGCAATTCTCTCATAATAAGCTTGTCATGACAGCTTAAAAAAACTATTACCATTAGTGTTCTGTTTCCTATTTTCAGAAAAATCGCGTTTTTGAATATGTTTGTCCAAAAAGTGTGATTAAAGTTCATGTTTAAAATAGTCGAGCTATTACAAACAAACGGACAGTGTGTTCTTACTTTTCATCACACTGGTGACACTAGTGTTTTTGCCTGTAATTTATTGTATTCTAAAGGACGTAAAAGTGCAATCTTTAATGCCATTAATGCCACACTCATTTATTCTGTTTATCATTTTAAGGCAGTTCAGTAATTTTCACTCACCAGAATATTTAGTTCAGCAGTGCGTCAGTGGTCAATTCAGCATTTATCAAAATATACGACAATAGTGAAAATGATTATCTAAGTGCACAAATAATACATTAAATGTATTTTATTCCATATTTGCAATATTTTAAGTCAGATTTGTTATTTGTTTTCACTTTTTGACCGCTGAACCCTTTCCGCTCTGGACGTTTTTGTGCCGCGACTGGGCCATCTCTTTCATTACAAATAAACCTGCCGCCAGTTTTTTCGGCAAGAGTGGCCCATTCACCAAGAGGCAGCCTGGTAGTAATACAATTAAAATGGATGCAATATTGTTGTGTTCCATTTCTGTTGCATAAAAGTTCGTCAAGTTGCCGTTTTAGAACTGATAATCATTGTCATAAGGCTTTTAGTTATTCACTAATTACAGTTTTGATTGTGTGGAAGTAAAAATGTCAGTATTTGGTGGATTGTTGAGAGTTTTAATCTGGGCCGCTGATAGAGTCAAGGAGACTCATTTTATTTCCAAATTCTCCCCGGTGTCTCTTTGCATAGAGCCCAAGGTTGTTCATTGTGCTACCGATTGAATTTGGGTTTGTCGTTTAAAAACTGCTTCGGGCTTGCAGGGTTAAAGAAAAAGACGTGAATTCTGCTCATATAGTCATAAAATGCTCAACAAACGTCAACAGGCTGATTCATTGACTTCACCTTCAGCTGACCCCTGTGACCTTTCTTTAAATGGAAATAATTCAAAATTCAGTCTTTTGCAACTACATCCTCAGGAGCTTCAGGTGATTGTTGGTATCTTCTTCCATCATGTAAGACCTCAAATCAAATGTTTATATTATTAGTATCATACTGTATGTGCACTATCATGCATTTTAAAGTTATATATTTCACCAGACTTATCTTTAAGTGTAAAATTGACATTAGTTTGTGCTCCACTTGTGCACATCTAACACCCTGCTGTAGAAAGTCAGAAGCTGAAGTTCAGTGTGGTAGCCACTTACACAGAAAAGGTTTTTCCACTCTCGGACAAGCTTGATATTCTTCGTAACTCTTGACACACTGACTTAATGTAAAGGAACATTTCAGTTTTTGACAGTTTTTGTCCGCCTAACCGCTGTTGTCACTTCTATACGGAGCTTCCATAGACACATATACCAACCCTTTGGCACATTTCACCAACGTATTGATAAATGAGGGCTCATCATCTGAAACTGACGCACTCACTTCAACATTCGCTTGCGACAACGCTTATTTTAAAGGTAAAACAAATGACACACTGCGCTGGAATTATTGTATGTTTTATAGACAGGTGCTTTTTTTCGATAGGTTCTCCTGCGCAGCAACAGAAATCACAAATTTTACATGAAAGGAGAGTGTGACAGCCTTTATAAGTGTGTAGCACTGCAGGCACAGGAGCGCACGGCGGGGTCTCTGAACATTTTCTGGCCTGTGATCTTGTTTTTAAGCATTTGTCAAGCTGTCATGTGAATTTTAGGCGGCTTTTATTCCTCCGTAACTGCACAGAGGGTGAGCCGGATAAGGAGAATATGTCATATTTCCAACCTTATTATTTCTGACTTAAAAGATATCAAATATCAGTGGAGTGGTTTTAGAATTTACCTGTGAGTTTTTCTGCACATCAGCTGTGTTTGCATGTGCATATGACTGAAAAAGTAGTTTTAAATTCCCTCTTTTTTTGCAGTATTAGGCTGAAGAGCTCCTTTACAGATCAGTGGGTTCTGCTGCTTAACCAGGATCAGTTTGTGGCAAAATGAGATTTTCGTACTGTCAAAAAGTTTACCTATCCGCATGTGTTAACATCTGATTTGTATGGTTGTTGATGCGTATGCAAGCGTGCATTTACCTTTCTAAATGAAGTTGGCCTTAAAGACGCAAAGTCGAATTTCAGTGTCATCTGACAGTGAGGTTGGATCGTACTACAAGTCAGGAAGTTACTGCGCTGAATCTTTGCACATATCTAAATTTTATATGAACGTACAGAAATAGTAAATGAATTACTTTTTGTCTACTATTTAGCAGTTATTTCACATAGAACGGTACTCTACTGCTTGACATGGTTTTAAACATTGTATTTAAGATGCCTTTATACGACCATTCTTTAAACTTTTAACGAAAGATCATCATTTTGACAGTTATACACACTCTTTCACTTAGTTTTTTTTTCATGTGAGATGCCTTTATGTTTATTCCTTGTGTAAAACTTCATTAAAGGCGTCTAGCGTTTTGAAAGACAAAAACTTCTCGCGTACGTCTTCTATGACGAGCAGTTTTGCCGCAGTTTCACTTCTGTGTGTTCAGTAGATTATATACACTGTCATGCTTTTTCGGTGGCGTTACACTTTCTTGTACCGTCCATTGTGCATCCAGCAAATGCACGGAGCGCCGTCACAAAGCAGCATCGATGGGGAACGGGCGTAATTCACAAGCATATTTGCATCATTGTTTCACTGCTGCTAGTTCAAAAGCTTTGAAGAATGCTTTGTTTCATGTTTTTTTGATACTCAGTGTTCATATAGCGTTTCGTGCTATTTGTCGCTTTAATTTTTCTTGTCTATTCTGTTCCCACCAGTCATCACTTCTTGTTTCAGTGACGGAGGACAGAGATACGACTCGGAGAAAACAAAAAAAAGTCCAGAAGTGCTCGTCTCTTTCCCCCTCCTCTGCTCCCGCAGGTTTTTTTTGGTGATTTTGAGAGAAAACTAGAGAAGAATCTCCCCCGTACACACTCCTCTGCACTCCCCTTCCATCCTCTCACATCCTTTCATTCACACATTTTTCATTCTGCATTTTTTTAAGGTTTTCGTGCGCACGCAAACCTGAACATATGCAAATTTGAACACACAGGAGACCATGTGAGGATGTGCTGAAGATTGAAAATGTTGATGAAGCTTAGGGCTCAACTTTGAGCCGTACTGAAGTGCAGAGCTAAGCTTTGCAAAATAACATTTAAAGGGCTTAATTTCAAAACATATATGCATTCCTTTCTTCTTTATCCTGGTCATTTTATTTACATTTTAGCATTGCATTTAATTCTCTGCACCTTCTATCTGAAAATATATGACAAAATTTTTATGAGCTAGATTAAAGGATTTTTACTTGAATTCAGCAAAGCAGGAGTCGTGTTAGGTGGGCACGTATGCCTTTCAGCGTGCATGCTTTACATATCTGATGAATTTAGTACGTTCTGGAGCAGCAGAATTTCCCTTACAGCTCTTAGTCAACTGCATGTTGTTTTGAAGAAAGTGTTAAGAGAGAAAACGGGCCATTATTTGTTTTCCTCTTTCTCAATGGTTTCCCACGGCACTGATAACATCTTTTATAATGATGCAAGCAAATATTTAACAGCAGCAGAGACTCTTTGCACTGACTGCTGATCTTTTAGATTGAAAAAAGTTGCATCAAGTCAGTATAAAATTTAAGAAAGCTAAGTTTACTTCAAAGAACATTATGTAATATGGAAATTAAATGTTGAATAAGCTATCAAACATGCTAATATTGAGGTTATTTTATCAGACACAGGCTGTCTAGTGACCACATTCCTAATTATGCATGTTAATGTTGAGGTTTCCAGTTATGAGGTATAGTTGTACTGTACAAGTGACCTCAGCATTAACACGATCACCTACACACAGTGTGTAGGTGATCACTGACACAGATACATTTTGATTGTTACACTACATAACAAAACGATCCCATGCACTACTTATTCCTGTTATTCTTATTTTATTATCGATCAGTTGCCTCTCCAACAGTTGTTTTTAGAGTTTCAAAATAAATTTGTGAACACGTTTGAAGTGTTCCTCATCCAACTCATTTCAAGGAAGTGATTTCGAAGCACAAAATCGCAGGGAACGCCTGCGACGTGTTTCACAGACGATTTTCATCCACAAATTGCAAATCAGTTTGTGAGTCTTACATCTTCTTACATGAACCCCAAGCAGTTTCTGGGCGCCTCCCGCTCCTGCCATATTTTTACTCATTGTTCGATCATTTTTCACTGCAATATAAAGTTCTGCACCTCTATGGAAACAGCACAAGCATGCCTAGAGATAGAGAGAACCCAAAAATCTCTTTTGTGCAATATGGCAAAGTATATATTACTTCATAAATAAAAAGAAAAAAAGACAGAAAGAAAGTCGACCCTACATAGTACAGATGTTTTTCTACTAGTATTTCTATTTTGTTTCCATTCTGCTCCGGGTGCACCCAGTCTGCAGTCAGCCAAAAAGTCCCTGTAGTTTTGTTGTGTGACTGTTGGTTGTAGTGAAGTCAGTAATGGCTTCACGGTTGCACAGATGAGCGCTATATTATAATTTTTTTACGGAGTCTGTTGAACAGGGATTTTCGGTGCTATTTTAAAGACAACACGTAGAATAAAATGATTTTAGTGAAACTGATTTTGAGCTCGGGTTTGGTTTTTTGATGGTACGGCACATCACAGCTGAATAGTTCCAACACCATTTGAAAGTTGACAATTTGTTCTGTTTTTACAGTTTCTTGTTTCAGTAATTGATGGAATGTTGGTAAAATCTCAGAAACAACATGCCTTTGAAACTCAGCAGCGTGTTTTGGGGTTCAGAAGGCTAAAAGATCCAAAATGAATTGATGGAATACATCTTTGTCACAAAAGTGATTCAGAAACACAAGTATCACAAGAAGTGGCAGCATCACGCCTCGCTAATGATTGTCGTCTGCAACATACATGTCAATTTGTCAGCCTTACATTGTCTCACATGTGCTGCAAGGATAGTTTTTGGTTTGACAACAGCAGTATGCCTTTTTGAGTTGGGTGGAAATTTTGATTTTATTTTGCAAATCACAGCTTGCAAGTTTGACAGGTGACCAGTTCACAGGGTCAGATGGGCGGCGGGGGACTGCTGTCAGAAAGATAGTCATGTCCCAGATTTGCACGATGCATTTAGTAATTAAGTACATTTACACAAGTAGTACGAGCACATTTGGCAGACACTGATACTCTAGTTGTATGTATTTCTGTTGTGCCAGGTTCCATACATTTTTGACAGTTTATATTTTACAGATTACTGTATACATTATGCATGTGTTGTGGAAATACCACAGGGCCTCCTATTATTTTAAATAATTAAAAAGACACTTTGTTGCATCCTAAGTAGACTTAATATTGTATACAATATAGAGAATAAGAATTAGTTTTCTATTCTTTATTGCAGAAGGAAAGAGACATCACCTCTCTCGCTCAAAAAAGAATAAGTTTATTGGAATGCAGTTTCAGTCTTACAGATTCAGATTCAGGTGTAAACTTCAGATTATTACAAGTGGAGTTATTTAAGTTGAGTAATTCAAATTTGAATATAAATGATTCAAATTCAGTTTCATACGTGGTGCATATTTCTGCCCATCTATGAGATGCACAGAAGATACAATTAATTTCTTTCCTTCTGTTTTTGTTTCTCAACCCAAATAACAAAAGTGTGTGCAGCAGTTAGGGCTGGCATGACTTGGATCACACACATCACGAAGTTCAAAGTGTCAGTCTTTTGGACCGCTGATTGCAGTATTTTTACATTGTCGTGCTGCCTCAACACGGACAGTCAGTCAGTTCAGATGCTGGTTGATGACAGAAATTTTTCTTTAAGGTTGCATCCTTAAAGTAATCTCCCTGTCTTGTCAGTAATAACATGCCAGTGTGTGTGTGTGTGTGTGTGTGTGTGGCAAAGGTTATCGTATTTGCTCTCACACTTGTGGACCTGTCAATGGTTGTGTTTGTGGTAGTGCAGGTGCGAGTAGGTGTTTTAATCCCACTATATGACATAACAAAGGCAGAAAATGGCACATTAGCATGTATGAGGCGCCCACTATATGTGTGTGTGTGTGTGTGCGCGTGCGTGTGTGTGGTGGGTGAGTGGGTGGGGCTGCAGGGTGTTCAGAGGGTTCCCTGAACCATCGTTTGTCGCCGTCTTTCTTCCTGTTTCATTCTCTCTCACGTCCTGTCAGCTGACTCAGCCGGAGAATCTTGATCTGGTAAACATCTATGTTACCGCCTCTGCACACGCACTCTCACACACAAAATGTACTGTATGTAGCTACACAAAGATGAGTTACGTGCGCGTACATCACACACGCGCACATGTTCAGGAAAGACATTTATAATCACTTTTACGGGGACAAATAACTTCACTGAGGTCAAACAAAGTAATGCTTTAGAGATACAAACTATGTGGTAAATATGTTACAGAAAAAGGGAGTAGGTTTCTAGAAAGAAGGTGGGACAGTAGAGAAGAATAGACAACAAATGGAACGGTGAAGAGAGAGGAGGGCAGAGAGATTAATACAATAAAAGGAAGCAGAAGAAGAAAGTCAGACGAAGAGACTACAAAGTTGGGCGCTTGGTGAGAAAAAGCGACAGAAAGAGCGATAAGGACGGGCAAAGAGACGGAAAGAAAGACAGAGAGATGGAGGAGGGGGGCAGAGAGATAAAGATAGCTGAAAGGAGGGAGATCCGTCAGCGTTTGTTTCCTCAGGATGTGGTTACCACGACGACGAAAAGGCAGAGAGGCAACATCACTACCCGCTGGTCCTCTTTGACACCTGCAAGTGCGACTGCGAAAGTCAGTGTGTGTGTGTTTGTGTACGTGTGCTTCTGTGAGTAGCCGAACCTAAGTGGGTAAATGAGTGTGTGTGTGTGCGTGCGGTGTGGCTGAGTGTGTCCATTTCGCTGTATGTGTGACAGACAGTGTGTGTGTGTGTGCTGCTGTCAAAGGATGCACAGTAAAGAGAGAGCGAGACACAAATAGGAAGGACGATGTGAAAAAATCTGAAGGGCGACATCATTAGACAAACACTCAAGACGGTGGCGCGACAAAGAGTCACAAAGAATGACGATGAGGAGAATCAGGGGAGCAATAAGAAAGCATGAAGAACAGCGGACGGGCATGTGTCAAAAGGAAATTAAGCGGCAATGACTGGTAAAAGAAAAAACAAAACCTCAAAACGTATACAGTGTTTGTCTCTTCATCTTGTCTTACTTGGTTCTTTCTCTTTCTGACTCACGCTTTGTCCTATATAGAGCAGAATGTGGTTTCAAGGCAGAAAGAAGAAGAAGAAGTAACACCTACTAAGAGTTAAAGATTTAATGCAGCTCAGTGTAAATATCTGTGCTTCAAGTGAGTTTAAAACATTTTTATGAGGGAGCGTTTCATGTCCAACATTTCTGACTTTGAAGAAGTTTTGTTTGTCTCGTGTTTGCAGCTAAAGTTATCTCCTCTTCATTATTTAGCTTCTCCTGCAGCGTCAGTTCATGCATTTTTCCTCAGGCTATGTTGCAGACATTTACACTTCCAGCTGATAATTTGCTTACTTGTTTCTTAATCAGTTTTTGATAGAGGAAGATACAACTACATGATATACTGTTGTAGCACGAACGCTTAAGGGCAATGTGAGTGCTAAAAGACAGCTGACCTGAGCTCTGTTTGGACTTTTTAAAACGCGCCAGAGTTGTAAATCTGCATGTTATAGATGCACAGCATTTATTGTCAGGAATTGTGCACAAGAATCACGAATTTGAGATTATTTCAGAACACTTAATGATTGCTTTATACCTTCCTTTAAAAAAATAGTGTTTCAGAATAAGGAGTTACAGTCAAGGAAGGTGTTGCATCAAACTCTGTGACCCCTTCAGTGACCCAGCTATGTTACTGCTGCAAAATTTTCACTTTGTCTTTAACTTTATGTTGATTGCAGTAAAAATTGTGCCACCTCAGTAGGCTAATCAGCTAGTATTTCAGATTTTGATGGTTGCGCAATTAAAAGATGATAAATATGTGAAACCGGAGAGAGTCAGAATATTGTTGTGGTTCTTTGGTCTTTTTTCATCCGTTTTATCTGTTTTTCGAGTTTATCCTGTAGTAACAAGGAATCTAAATGAGTCACATATTTCAGTACGCAGAAAAGACAACTGTTAAAATCTGTAGGCTTTATCTATTTATTGTAAGGGAAATTAGTTTGGGAACAGCAATTAAAAAGACAGCAAGAGTTTGTCTCAGAATCTGGTGTAACAGATACTTTGCAGTGTTAATAGTTCAAGCATCGCTAATGTTGTTTCATGATTCTCTCAAGTGTATTCATACTTTGTGTTTCTGTCTCTTAGGTTCTCCTGCCACATTAGTTTGAGCCAGTGTTCATGCGTTGTTGTTTAAGCATTTACAACTACATCTGCTAATTTGCCACTTGTTTGTTAATCAGTTTTAATGGGCAGATAATATTGTTCAAAACTGCTAACTGGTGCTTGATTTGTAATTTTAAAAAGGTACCAAGACTTTAAATCTACATTTTATAGATGTGTGATATTTTGTGTCGTGAATTGTTCACTGTATTTATTAGTTTGAGCTTACTTCCCCGTGTTTATTCATATGTGTGCCCGCTTGTGATCTGAAACAAGTGTATTACTCTTCACGACTACATTTACACATTTATTAGAAAATAATGTCACACTGTAAAGAGTTATTGCGGATAGAAGGTCACATGTTGGTTTTGCATTAAACTCTGAGTCCACTTAAATGACACTGCTGTATTTCTGCTGCAAATAATTTACAATACTGTGTCGCTTGCTTGAGAGTCAGAAATGATGATAGCTGCGATAAGGCAAGTTGTAATGTAGGTCAGTCTTTGAACTTTTTTATTTGATGAAGTTGATCGTCTAACAACACAGAAGCTAATGAGTCACACATTTAAAGCAGTTAAAATTTGAATCTGGTGAAAAACGGATTCTAAATAAGTAATTGTTCTAATTACTACGATTTTATCACATTTATTCTTACTTACGTTTTGTTTCTGTCTCCTGTAGCCTCTCCAGCAAAACCCAGTAAGCCATCATGGAGGATCGTTCATCCACACAATCCTTCTCCAACCTCCACCACCATCACCGCCGTCCATCCTTTCCCCTCGCCCTGCCCAGCTTTCACAGCTCTGAAGTGGGATACCTGTCCTCTCAGCCTCCCCAGGATCCCTTGGAGCAGTTTGGAAGTAGAGGCGAAGAATCCACAGCCTCATTCTTGACATCAAACTCCTCCTCTGGGGCAAGAAGGATGAGCAGTGGTGGCGACAGAGTCTACTTAAACACGAGTACGAGCAGCTTAGATGGAGATGCTAGTTTAGGAGGTCATCTCGATGGAGACAGCGGCCTAAGTGGCCATTTTGATGACACTTGGTATGGGGGGATCAAGAAAGAGGCTTGGGATGATGGGGAGAGTTGTGAAAGCACTGCAGAGGATTTTAATGGTAAGGGGGATTGCTACGGTAACACAAATGATGTTTTTTACATGATGAACTGTGCCAGCGAGGAAGGAGTGAGGCATAGAGCCAGAGCAAACTATAATAATTACGACCACGCCAGCTGTGAGGCTAAAAATGAATCCGTTTATAACCGAGAGGCGAACATGAGCCACTTTATTAAACAAACTACTTCCTACAGCAGGAGTGGAGGAGGCAGCTTTAATGACAGCAGTGTAGATTACTGCAGGACGGATTCGAGGGTGAGTGATAATTGTTTAGGAGGAGAAGAAGATTATGGGTCCAGCTGTGGCTCAGGTGAGGATCAGCTTCAACCAGCAGAGGTTGAGGCTCCGTGGTTCAGTGTTCCTCCCTCGAGTCAGGGGGAAAACAGGTGGAGAGGAGCAGCAGACAACCACAGTTTGGCCTCAGGTTGCCCACCGCAGAGATCCCATATTAGCATCAACAGCAGGACGTACACTCAGAAACTGGACTCCTTCTCTGAGGCTTTCCTCTCCCAGCGGAAGAGAAGATTCCCTGTGATTCCCAGCGGAGATTCCTCTGGACAAATGTGGGAATTTGGAGGAGGGAGAGGAGAAAACCCTGGACTGATCAAGTCAAGGCAAAGCTGTGCTTTTGACTCAGACTCCTACCAGCCTCCCTCCTCCTCTTCATCCCCTGCTCACCCGTCGCATCCGTCTTTCCCGTCTCCTCCCACGTCGTCTCACCTCATGCCTTCAGTTCTCAGTCCTCCTCCCACACCTTTACCTCCTCCATCCCACTCGCCTTCCAAAATGGACTCTCCTGGTGCGTTAGGGGGCATCGGACATTCAGCTTCTCAGGGAGAATCACTTGCTACGCTCCAGTTTTTCACGCCCCGTCTTCAGTCTGTGCCTTCTGGTATGATCTGGAAGTTTCCACTGCTGTCACATTGCTTCCCACAGTCATCAGGCGACCCCAGCAGCACTGAATGCAACCTAAGACCCTCCCATGGTGATGACTACGGACACATCGCAGGTAAGGCAGTACATCTGCATTTTTGTGAATGAAAGAATGATAGTAAGAAGAAAATTTCACAATTACCTGTAGAAAACTCAACTTTTAAACATGAAATTATTTAAATGAACTTTATTTTCCCCCCTTTACAAAAACCACAGGTTAGTACCCACATGTAAATTTACGGGACATGTGGGTTTTAGTAGGTGCGATTGTGAAGTTTCCCATTTCCCCTATGCAAATGATGGTTTCACTCATCACATTTTCGAAGTACAGACATTTAACTGACAGCTTTTGTACAGTTTTACATCATTTGGAAATTGAAATGTTGACTCACAACCAGCATACAACATATTGAGAACTAGTGTGTTTGTGCTGTGGGTTTATATGAGGGTTTTAACAAAAATTTATCTTGTTGGTACCTGTTGTAATGCTAAAAAAAATCATAAAATGGGAATAAAGCACAGAAGCACAACGTAAGATAGAAAACACCCCACTTTTGGATCCAAAACTGCACAAGTCATAAAATCCCCCCAAAAAGAGTCTATAATAAATCAGCTTCAATAAAAAATGTTTAAATCATAAATGTATTGAGGAAAAATAAATGTAACTGCCCAGATACAAATCTCTAAATTCTGAAACAGATAAAAAAGAAAAAAACATTTTTAAAAATTACACTGGACTGAGTTGAATAATAGACTTCCAACATAACTAGCAATTAATATGCTAATTTTAATTGCTAGTTAGGCCTAGTTAAATGAATATGCTTGAGGAAATACTGCAAGTAATTAAAGGGTGAGGAAAAATCGTAAATTTCATTTGCACAGATAATAGTGATGACTTTCTAATGAGCTCTATCTGACACAGAATGAGACAATCAGACAAAAGAGTGCATTATGGGGCATTCACAATCAGTGTTAAAAGCTGCTTTTGCTGTAACATGACTTTTTTTGTCCTCTACTTGCACCACTACCTCTCACTGCATATATTTTTTCCAGCCACGCGTGACATCCTGCAGTGTCCTGAATCGTCGTTCCTCACTTCCTCGTCCCATCATGCATCCCTCCATCCATCCAGAGCACTTCAGTGTCCCTCCAGTGGACTACCCCTTCAGACTTCGCTCCATCTTCCCCCTCATGTGTCTCACCTCTCGAGGCAACATCGCGAGGGAGCAGAAAAGAAACCTCCTTACGTGGTGACCCAGAAAGTAAAGAATGGGCCTGCCAGTCTAAACCAAACATACCAACAGGTACGCTATTCCAGTTTTATTCTTGTTGACTTGACTTGCAGAGTGTGACACGAGAAAAGCAACAGCAATCCTGTGAGGTCCATCTTGCTGATTGCAAGGTTTTGACAATACATTTAAAAGAAAAAAAAGTCCTCAGATGATAATTAATATAGTTTTACCTATCCAGAAATCTTTCCAATATTCTGTAGTACTTTGGTTAACGAAAAAAATATTGCTTATTGCATGTATATTAGCATGCTGTCATTTGCAAGCTATATTAAACTGCTGAACACAGTCAACAGCAGGTTGTTGATCTTGTTGGTTTCTTTATATCTTAACTTAACCTGAACTTTTTGGACATGTCAAACGTATCTATTTATGACTAACAAAACAGTAAAAATACAGGTTGTACGTCTTATTACAGCACTAAGACCGAAATAAATACTAATAATGATAATAATAAATTAAAAACCTGACATTTTTTTATTTTGGAGGTCTGCATTAACAACCACTATGTTTCAAAAGGTTACATTTCCACTGCGGCCTTGCCAGGTTCACACATTGTCATCACACTTCCATCAACAAAGCTCAGGAGACTGTTTAGCGAGGCAGCAGGCAACAACTCTCTACAGCTGGAGAAGCTGCGAAGACACAGTGGGCGGATGCCTAAATGCTTGTTTGTCAAGCAAATTACGTTAACTCCAAGTGCCTTACTGCTTCTAAAACCACAGTCTTAGTCTGGGTTTTTATTTTTAGACACGCAGAAAAGATAAAGTGCACATATAAGACAGATTTGGCGTTGGTGAAATGCGTGTTTTTCACCTTTGAATTAGGTGTAGCTATGCAGACGCCTCTAAGCCACCAAAAAATATGTTAGATTGCTGTCTAAATATAGCAGCTTTTAGGGATTCGTTTGTACAAGAACTGCATTTGCCTTTCTTGCTTCTGTGTTTTATTCAAAAACAGACAGTGACAACAGTCTAAAATATTCATTCTGTTTGTTCTGGCAGCAACAAGCACCTCCAGTCTACACTGGAACACCATTTCCCAGCATCCTTCACTCCAGCAGAGGTCAGCAGAGGGGTCGCTACACTCCTCGGCCTCTCCTCAATCCAGTCCGCAAAGGGACAGGGCTTTACTCCTCCCTAACATCTCCCCATCACAGACAGGAAGAAACGGCATGTGGAGAAGACGAGGAGCAGTGTGGTGTGTTACCGTAAGTAAAATGCTGAAAGTCAGAATGAAGGAACAACAACTGAAACAGGCTAGTGCTAACACAGAGTTACACAGAGTTTATACTGGTTCAGAATGGGTCTTTGGGGGGTGACTACACACAACAGTAAGCATGGTCATTCCATGTACACTAAAAGCAAGGAGACAGTTACCTTGTTTGACAGAAATCTATGCGTTTTTCTGTTATTTCTGACTTAATCTAATTTACTGATTTGCATAGACTATTTAAGTTGCAAACACTACTTTAATAGGATGGGTTTACATAGTAATGTTAGTAGTTGCATCAGTTTAGTATTGTGTGTAATTTAAACTCAAATTTCTGCATTAGTTAACTTAAGTCGGGGTAACTTTTTCCTCACCTTGAGTTCAGGATTTCAAGGCCCCTCCTATTTTAACATGCCTGGACTATTAGACATAATTAAGACTATTAATTATTACTATTAATAGTAATTAAAAACATCTTGAGAGGAAAACCTAATTCCCTTAACTCAATACAGTTTGTTAGCTGAATGTAGATTAATGCAAACTTGAGCCCAGACATCATTTTTAGAGAGAGAGTACTAATATGTCTGTGGACTTTCAGCTTTATATTGTTGTCTTTTATGTTTATTTTCACTCTCATTTTGTTTCCCTCTCTGTTTCCTTCTCCAGACATGTCAATGTGGGCCCTGATTTCCAGGCAGATCTTCCTCCATGCTTTGGAGATGGCAAATGGTCATCAGTGTGGTCAGCACAGCAGGAATCTCCTCGAGAACAGTTGCTCTGGAAACCGTGGGACAAACTGGAGGAGAACGCTCACTTACAAGACCAAGGTAGATGGCACATCAAAATACAGTTTTCTTCCCCAAAACCACAGAGTAAAAATCCGTATAAGTGTAGGTGAATTCTGAGAAGTTCAACAATACAAGCAACCAATAAGGTCAAGAGCTGAAGCCACGGGAAGTTGATTAAAGTGTATTAAATATTTTAGTGTGTCTCTGTATTATTCTAACATCTAGAACTGCTTATGTTTGTGTGTGTTTATGTGCAGTCGAGAAGCTGTTGTCCATGTGTAGTTCCAGCTGCCTACCAGGAGGAGGCAGTAATACCGAGCTGGCTCTGCACTGTCTGCACTATTGTCAGGGGAACACAATGGTAAACAGTGATACTATCATTATTTATTCTTCATTACTGTTATTCACTCACTCCATCGTGTTTCATCAGTCCTCCATCCATCTTTACTTACTTACATGCATCCTTGCTCTTTCTCCCCTACTCTTTCATATCTGGTAAATTACATCGCATGCCTCATCTGTTTGTTCTCCCCGTCCTCCATCCCTCCTGTTCAGGCCACACTGGAGATGCTGTTGTTCTCACAGCCCTCACCAACAGGAGACTACCACTACTCTGGTAACCTTTGACCTCACTCTTGCTCTTGGGCTTCCTAAAATTTCACATAATGTTCGCATGACTCTTTAACTTTGGTATTTATCCAGAGTGCTATGAGTGTCCCTTGTTTTACAAATTGAAGTTTAAAGACCAAGAGAACTTAAGATTCATTATCTGTCCTCAGGTCAAATCACTAGTTTAAATATAGTGTTTATTTATCAAATTTAACTTAGGGGTATGAGAGGAGAAGAAAAATGAAGTAGAATGTGTTGCAGTGAAAGATGTGTACCTCTAGTGCTTCTCTGCAATTGTACGCATGTGAGAAATATGACTCAGCAAGGAAGAAGCCATTTCCACTGTACTCTACGTACAATAGAAGGCATTGTAGAAGCCCAGATTTCCTTCCACTTTCATTGCATGCCATCCGCTCTGTCTTTCTTTGGTGCATTTAAGTCCACCAAGAACCCTGTAAAGTACAAAGTCTGCATTGTTCTGCACACTAGAGTTCAGTCAGGTGAGTTTATTCCCGCAGACAGGGGTATTGCTACACATTTTGGGCCCCCTAACGACAGCTTAGCAATGTTTAGATGTCTCAGATTCCTGGCATGTTCCAGGACCCCCTCCAGCTATGATGCCCTGAATCACTTCAGCTTTTCACAGCTAACAGACACCTCCTGCCTGTCTGATCCCTCCTGAATGACGTCTGTATCAGGCAAACTAACCAACTCAGTCAATCTAACCACATGTAATTACATATAATCAGCAACTTTACACACATACATGGCAACTGCATTGTTCAACAGTCATTACAATACATAGTGAGCGTCCTCGGACTAATTATCTCCTCTGTCTTTTAACAGTTAGTGCTGCATTAATTTGCATCCCAGCAAATCGCACATTTCAGGATGACCTTGTGGTATTTATTGTCTTTGTCATTGTTTCCCCCTCCCCGCTTCTCTCTCTTTCTCTCTGTAGGCTGTGATTTTTGGACTGACACTGAAAAGAGTCTCTTCAGTGCAGCACATGGGACTTATGGAAAAGACTTCTCACTCATAGAGAAAACGGTGACATGGTTTTTCATGCGTTGATCGTCATTTATGCTGTAGTAGTTTAATGGTTACCCTCTCAGTGTAATTCTGATCTGCCTTTGCATTGACATAAAAGTTATATTATTGAACTTTGTTATCAGATAATTCAAGACAAAAGTACGTATTTGTGTAAGAGGAAATCAACATGTAGAATAAAGAACAGTAAGTTAACCATATTCAGTTCTTCCACCACTATACCACCATCATTTTGTGCTCATCACTGGGTCAAAGTGTTCTGTGTTCGTGATGGATCATTACATAAAGGTGAAGTGTTATGTTCCTAAGTTGTGCTGAGGGAAGTGCTCATTTTCTTGCCTGTACCTGTTCAGTTTTTGGTGACTCACCATGTACTTCAGTGGGAGTGAAGTGACACATCAAACTGCAGAGGAAGAAAATTACAGTTTGAGTAATGCAAAGACACCAGAGTTAATACTCAGGTCTTATTTTTCACCAGTTTCTATCATGAATGATGACCCTCCCTAACAGGTAATTTAAGGTGGTGTATGTGATTCTGGAGAGGGATTGTTGATATTTAGCTAGTTAGCATATTTAGCTACTTAGCATGGGCCATTTTTACTGTCCCTCTCAATTCGTGGACCTGTGCATGAGCTTGAATGCACACAGGACACACTCGAACAGAACCAGAGCTTTGTGGAAACACCAGTTTAATTTCAGTGCACACACTCACACAGCAGACAACTAGCAGACCAGGAGCAGAAACAACTGCATTACTTTTTAACATCCCTTTTACAGCCACTGGGAGATAGTGGTTACTGTCCATGTGGCCACATTCTCAAAGTGCACCTAAATTCAAGATCCATTGGTAACACTGGTTAAAATCTCAGCACCAATTGCCGAAATTCCAAGAGAAAACAGCTACATGCTAGAACTTGATTCACAAAGGCAACACTGAAAATTCCCTGGCAGAGATAAAGGCTGAAAAAAAATGTCAGTGTTATGTTTTGGTGCAACTGAATGTATCAGCTTGGTTTTCTGCAGGTATTTTTAGACTAGTTGTGGCATTAACAGGGAACTTGGTCCATAAAATTAACAAATATTGTACAAATCCATTTAAAACATAGATGCATACACTCATTAATGACATATCAATGTAAGACTGGCAGCATCATGTAACTGCAGATGCTACAATGCCATAAATCAACAATGCTGTGTCTGTGAATGTTTTAGGTGAGGACTAAGACAGTGAGCCAATGTATTGAGTTTTACTACCTGAGCAAAAAGCTACTGGACAAGCAGAAGAAGCAGAAGGAGGAGGAGAGCAGAGAAGGAGTACTGGAGCAGCAGAAACATGTAAGAATCCTCAGGAATGTGGATGACATTTTTGTCATTTTTTGGTCAAAATGTCATATGTGATGCAGGGATTCTGGTGTCCTACTATTGTCCCTGGTGTTTCTTTTAGTTTTGCTTTAGTTGTCTTTCTTTTTCAATCTTTCTTTCCTTTTTGTTGTTTTTGTCCTGTGGCAATTCTGTAAGCATATATTCAGATCCTCTGATGTTATAGAACAGAAAGTAATAGAATAGTGTGCTTCCCAGAGGAAATAATACTGTGTATTTAGAGCATTTGTGTAGTCTTGTGTAATGACTTAAATGCATTACATGATTATCCACTGTGGAATGCAGCTCAACAAGTCAATCACAGCATGCTAGCTCACAAGCAGGCCTGTTTCTATAGGTGACGCCCATCTGTCAGCCAGTGGGAAGACGTTTTGCACTGGAGGAGGCGGTCCCTGTGCCCCCATTGGCCAGCTTCTTCCCCTGTAAGCTGTGTGGAAAGTGAGTAGGACCAGTTGTACTAAAACCCAACATGAACTCTCTGTGTGTCTGGCTTCAGGGCAACCCAACAGATGGTTTAGATTTTCCTTATTTTCATTTCTTTCTTCCTCTTTCCTTGCCCCAGAATGTTCTATAAAATCAAATCCCGTAACGCCCACATGAAGATCCACCGGCAGCCTCAGGAGGACTGGGCCGACCGGCGGCTGCAGCAGCAGCTCCTCACCCAGCGTCTGGCCCTCAGTTGTCCAACCAACCTCATGCAAACCCCAGCAAGTAACCTGCTCCCACCTCAGGCTGCTCCAGCTCTGACATTTTCCCCCTCAGGTCTCACTGGAACATCCAGCAACAACAGCAAAGCAGACCACAACTGTGTAACCAACAGCAACCCCATTACTCCTACCAATGCCAGTGTCCTAGATCCCACCCCAGCTGTAACATATAGCAACATTGCTCCTCCAAATTCTCATGTAATCACCAATATTGACGGCAGTGACTCAAATCAAGCAGAGCCCACCTCTGTCTTACCCTTCCACCAGTCATGGGGCTCCTTTGGACACCCTCCAGACCAGGCCACGTTCTATTGCAATCCAGTGGAGAAGGAGGATGTAGGAGTTGGGACAGTGGCGGGAAAAGAGCCAATCGACTGGCAGTAGTGTTCAACTCTCCTAAAAGCATTACAATCCCTGAGGTATGAGACTCGTCAACTTTTGTGTATCAAACTTATTTTTTTATTCAAACTCAAGTTCTTTTTTACAAACAATTTAAGAAAAGATGAGTATTTTTGACGAGTTTTTGTTGTAAATTTTGTACTTAAATGTTTTACATATTTAAATGTTCCTTATGCATTTTACATTTGAATAAAATTTGTAACTGTATGATTGTTTCTAATGTTTCTAAGGTTGTTTACAGGTGCTAAACAGAATATATAACATGTTAATTAACATGTTTTAAAGAGGACAAGATAAGCTTTAGAGCATGTAGGTTTAGAGGTGCTGGTTAAGTCTTTGTGCTATGCTAAGCTAAGCCAACCAATGTCTGGTTATAGCTTCATATTTAACAGATTAATATAAAAGAAGTCTTGGTCTTCTCAACTAATTTAACTGCATATAGGAAAGGAAAAAGTATATTTCCCCAAAAAAAGTGATTTTTTTAAAGCAAAGTTAGCTAAGTTGTTGCCTATTGGCAAGCAGTCTCAAATTCAAACAGGACCTTAGAAAGATGGGAATTTGTGATTACACACATCCACAAACACTGACGCACACACACATCTTGTTGAAAGGTTTTGATATAACACCATAATGGACTAATATTTACACTGTGAGAACATTTCCTCTCTTACAGCCCTCTGAGTGCCCAGAATTGTCCTGTTGATGGTTAACTACGGCAATTGTGTGTGTTCTGTTCTGGAAGATGCCAGGAAAGGGGCATTGTAAGTGTTTGGAGAGGTACTGTGTTTCAAGTAAGGAAGGTGTATAAAGACAAAAAGGGTAGACAAAACTTATCAGGCCAAATTAATCAATATTTTCTGAAAAAAAATGTCATTTTTAGATTACTTACTTCATGCAAATCAGAAAAAAAGTATTCTATGATCACTGACACACAAGTTAAAAAACGTGTGATCACTGAAACAAAACTGAGTACACCTGTGATTACAAATTAGCCAGCTGCATGAAGATATTTTCAAAAATGACCCATGATCACCAGAACTTTTTTCAGTTTTGACCTATGAGCTGTGTCTCTGTATGTTTGCATCATGGCTCCACATGGAAAAGAATTGCCAGGAATTTAAAAATGTGACGATGAGGCTTCACAAAGATGAGACAGGATCCAGGAAAAACTGGGGACGAACCAAAAATCAGCTGAAGCACAGCTGCAGCAGTAGTCAGGAGGTATAGAATGAGTCATAGTACCACTAATCAGAGCTGCAGTGGTCGTCCTCCTAACATGATGCCTTACACAGAAAACCAGAAGGCCAATGCCTCAGACTTGGCACAGGGTTTATCAGCAAAAATCAGAGTTTCGGTGACAGCTCAGACGTTATATAACATCAAACTTGACGGATGGCATCCAAGAAAAAACATCCTTGCTTGCTTTTCGCATACAACTGGATGAGGAAAACTGTCTAAAGAACAGTAAAAGAAACCTGATGAATGTGGGAAGCACATTCTTTGGTCAGATGAGGCCAAGATCAATTTGTTTGGCTCAGATGGAGTCCAGTATGTTTGGTGTGAACCTGGTCAGGACTACCACAGTAAATGCATAGTCCTAACAGTGAAGCACGGAGGTGGGGCTGCATGAAGATGTTGGGGAGGTGACATTTATAGATGCACCATGAATTACCAAACTTCTAGCAAACAAGATGACTCCCAGTCTGCAGAAAATTGGCAGGAGAGCATGATAAGCATCTGACACACACTGCCAAAATCACATAAGAGTGAAAACTATGACCTGGAGAAAAATGTCGCCTGACTTGAATCCAATAGAACACATGTGAGGTATTTAAAAGGAAGAGGCAGACCAACACAAATTCTCCAGCAAAGATCAGCTGTAAAAAAAGTCTCTTATTGAATGACAGAACATCTCTCTAGAAACACATTAAGTATGAAACAAGAAAGATTTAAATCTTAGTACTGAAAGCTGTACTTTAGATGCAATGAATTCCTAATGTGGGGCTTTTATTTTTAATGTAGTAAGCTTAAACTGTATTTATTTAATTATACATAGAAGCAAATACTTGTTGATCTTAAAAATATTGCATTTACTGTGAAGTTGCTTCTGTTCCATGACTCACCTCAAGTAATTATGTCAGTTATAGGCTACTATCTAGCGGCTCAAGTGCATTTCTCAAGACGGTGAGTATTCTTTGATCTTATATCTTATTGACAGTTACAACCACCAAGACAGTGATAGCAGTGTTTGTATGGGTGTGTTCATATGTTTCTTTTGTTCAGGCATAGATAATGTTGTCCTTCTATGCATCCTTGAAAAAAACAACCAGAGTAGGCAGGTTCTCAGGTTTATACAGTTGCGATTTGATGTTTCTGCGTGTATGGAGTATCATGTGTTTGTGCGCCTGATGAAAGCTAACAATGGCCTTTAAAGTGGTTCCTCCTCTGCAACACTCCCTCCCCCTGACAAAAGTCCAACATGTCTAGCACAGTTTGTCTGCCCTCTTTTCTGCCTGACGTCTGTTTTTGAACAGATTCTTCCTCGCACTGCTCCTCCCACCTCCGTAAAATCGAGTGCGAGCTGTTTCCAGTTATAAATGTGCTGGAGCTGTGTCCTCTTTTCTTGATACTGGTTCAGAAATCCCCCTAAACCATCAAGTAACTAAACATATGAAGCACTCGAGACTAACTGAGCGTTTACTTGGAGGAGGTAAAATAAGAGGAGCTGGAGCAACCAGCTGAGTTCAATGATGACCTTTCTCAAAGAGAAAGAAAGCACAGGCACGTAGATAAAGGGGGAGAGGGAGACCAGACCAATGGGGAGAGAGAACGGGGGGAGAGACTAAACAGAGAAGTTACTGAGCATTCACCCATTCATAGCCAGCAGCTTTTTGCCAGTTGACTGAGTTCGTGCCCCCTTACTTTCTCTCATGGACTGTTTTTCCTATCTTCTCCAGAGCAAAGTGGCAACAGTATATAAGTACAGCTTGTTCAGTCAGGTTGAGACATGCACGGTGAAAGCCTTACCAACAAAACGACGCTCAGGAGTAATGTTGACAATCAGAAATAACTACGTATGCGTGAAGGGGAAGGAATAAAGGGCAGCGAGTACACAGAATTTGAAGGCTTGGTTATGTGCTTTACACGGACATGACTGAGTAACATCAAAAATCATCAATTACATCTTTTGTGCATTCTTATCTAATTGATTATCTCTGAAACTGCATGCACAACAACAGAAATGCTCTCTTTTAATGCACTTAAAATAGCAGCACAACTGTTACGTCTTCATCCTCTGTAAAGACTTCTCAGAGTGCAAACTAGCTGCCATTTATTGACCCTAAAACAAGCTGTTCCGGAAAAAAGAAAGCAATTCAAAGTGACTTTAAAGTGCCGTGACAGCTGGCACAACGCTTCCCTGTCTTTTCAGTTTTGTCGTAAAAGCGGAAATGTGAGAACTTGCTTTGCCCTTCTGCGGACGAAGCAGTGCCTGTTTGGACTTAAGTTTAAATCTTGAAACTTTTTATCAGTCCTGAGATAATGCACAGTGGGGCAGACCCTGTCATTGACACAGTTGGAAGGCGGGCTCTGTTATGTAATAGTTGGCAGGACCATTATTTTACTGTAAAATCAACTTTTTAGTTCTGTCCATCCACAGCGGCCACTTTGTCTACAGTGAAGAGGGAAGCCTAAGGGAAAACTTTAATGTTAGCAGCTGCAGGTAAACGTGTGTCGCCTTTTAAATTCAGGTAGCATGAGCACTAGAAATCAGTATTGTAGCTGTGCAGCGAGCTTGTTGAGTGAAAGGTCACCTGGATGATAAATTCTGATGCCCTTTAACTGCACTCTGACATTTGAACAAGCTGTCCAACACACAGCATGACAATAAAATGAACATCAAGAGTATGTAAAAATTCCTCCAGCAGGACCCGGTGTGGCCTGGCTGCACCAGCGCCGCTGATGTAACACTTTGGCAGACTGTTTTTGGCCCACTTGGCGAGACTAAGAGGACGCTCTCTGCTTCTAAAGGAGGTGTGAGGAAAGCTATAGTGACAGTCACAAGTGAAGGAGCAGCAACAAGGGAAGATGAACCGCAGTATGACAGAAGTTCAATGAGAGGGGAAGGGAGTGTAAGATAGAAAAATAATCTATATCACTTGAACTGCAGATTATGTTGCATCTGATTCACTAACACATTAATTTTTAGCCCCGGCCATAATTCTGGTCGAGTCCTCTCAGGAATGTCATTGACACAGACTCTGTTATCAGGAACCGATAAGAGAACAAACAAGAGTTGAGAAACAATCACGCATGTGTGTACGCATGTCAGAAGCATGCATGTAATTGCGTCTGTATGTTACTGAACTTTTGTCCTCGCATCACTAACTGTCGGTAGCTACACACACACACACACACACACACACACAGACACGGGTTTCCGAATCAGTGAGGTTTGTCTTCGGAGAAAATTCTGAGAAATTCATTGTTGTATAAGGAAACACATTTCTGCCTGACTTAACTATTGATTATCACCCAAATGTCCAAATATTAGTATTGTTTTAAAGAGTACTTCCATTTCAAATTAGGATACACTCTGGAAAATGTACACTTTTAACTGCTGAACAATTTAATGTTATTGTACAGATATTCCCTGTTTCACTAAATTACAGATGATAACTAATTGATGGCAAGAAAAAAGTATTCATTTACATGTTAGTCCACAAAAACAGGTCAAAAACTGTAAAAAAAAACATCCAAATTATTTTTCTCCTTTAAAAAATGTGTAAAACTATGCATTTACTGTATTTAAATGAGTAAAAAATATTATTTTACAGGTTTTTGTGCATATGATGAAGATCTTATTTGTTGTTTTCAGTGCAGCATTGTGATTTGTGGATTCTCATTTTGCCTTATATTTCTACACTACACAGTGAAGAATGAATGTATTAACAGCTCTTAACTTTTTTTTTTTTTTTTTACAATTTACTGTTATTTTACAGATTTTCTTGATTTTGTTAACTTACAGATAATAACTAGTAAAATCAAAGAAAAAAATGTTAACTGTAAAAAATAATATTTTAAAATGATTTTTTTTGGAATGGTAATTAATTCTTGTACAACATTTGACCAAAATTACACTGTCAATATTGTATTTAAAATCTCAAAAATAGTGCTACTTTACAGATAGGCTATTGGCTGTTGTGTATTAACTAAATATGTATACAGTCGTCCCTCGCCAAGTCATGGTGTATCGCAGCTTTTTAAATTGTAAATATCTACTTTTGTATCACGGATTAAGAAGAATATTGAATCGAAATAAAGTACGTAGCCTACAGCAGATGAGTAAACAAAGACTCGCACGTATGGAAATCGCAGCTACGGCCACTTCTGCTTGCTCTAGTTTGCCCATGTGAGATTGTACACGGCACACTATTGGCTGATGGAGGGGAGGCGACCAACCAGAGCACTGTGTTCTGTATCCTGGGTGCTGATTGGCTCAGCGACCGTAGCATCAGTCTTCTCCGTCTCCTCCGTCTCCCGTGTATAGCATGCGTTCAGCATCTTGCCTTGTCCATTTAACATTGACATGTGATCGCTATGCGAAGTGTTGCTCTGCGGTGTTGTTTTTGTGAAGTTTTGGTAAAAAATTGAATTTATTTCAAGCCCTACGATGCCGCCCAAATGTTCTGTGCCTTCTAGGGCTTCTGGCACCAAACCCAAGCGTGGGGAGGGTTTATAAAGCCTTGAAATATATATAAATAACAAAATAAATATAAGGTTGCTACTTAGCGGATTTTTGCCTATTGCGGGGGGTTCTGGAACCTAACCCACGCGATAGAAGAGGGACCGCTGTATTAGGGACTGAAAAATGGAGAATTGACTGATAGACCCGTTTTTGTTGACTTACAGATAATATATAGTAAATCACAAAAAAGTATGTTAGCATAAGCACCAAAACAACAGAACAAACTGTACAAAATGTTCACATCAAAAATCTGTTATTTTTTTATCAGGTTGTTTTCTTTCTCTTATGGCACTGTTTTACTGTATATGTCATTATTTTACAGATAGTTGCTGTTATTTTCCCAGCTTTCCCAGTCTTTGAATGTTACAAAATTCCACCGTTATTATTATATTATTTTTAACAGCGTAAAATCAACTGCACTGCATTTGCATGCTAGAACCAAGGAGGTAATGGATGAATTACTCTATTGCAGTGTACTCACAGGTTTTATCTGCGTGTATTGCTGGATTCTGGAGATAAAAGCATAGCAGTCTATTGTCCCCTTTACAAAGCAGGACAACAAAGAACCATTTTAAGAGCCTGTAATCAAATCCTGTCCTTTTGAGCTGCTTCCTGATCCAGAGATTCTCTCTCCTTTCACTATGTGTAAACTGGTCTTCATGCGGGGCTTTCTTTTTACTCAAATTTTTTAGGTAGGAAGAGAACAAACTGATGCTTCATGAGCAAAGATTTTAAAGAGAATGTGAAGCTTGTCTTTCTTTTGTCATTTAAACTAATTAGACCTATAGACTTAAACGATATAATTTTAATACTAAAAATGGGAGTAATCATTACAATAATCTAGTTTGACTTTAGTTACCTCTGTTGCTACATTACTGCACTATAACCCACTGTAAATATTTATTTGTTATTAAATTAGGATTGTAAAATGTACTTTTCCTGTGCTGCATGCCTCTCAGTAGAAAACTATCACATTTTTGCATGGCAGTAAATATTGACCTACTTAGTTTGTTAAACTGTCACACCAGTTGGTACAGGACATTTACAACTTGTGTGTCAACCTGGAACAAACAAACCTTGTTTACGAAGTGAATGCAGGTTTTTTCATAGATAACAATCTGCACCATGCTAAACTGCTATTCCTACTTTCTACAGCGTGAATTGTGAAGTAATATCCACCATTAAACAGTGGAGTTCCTTTATCTGATGCAGATAGAGTAGGAGGTGTTGCATAAGGTACATTAGCATTCATATGGAGTTGTGTTTCTAGCAAGCTCACAGATTAAAGTGCACCAACCTCTCCTTTTAGCTCTATTTTGGTCTCCACCAACGCTCCAGGGCACTATCTGGCTTTTTAGCTTCTAAATGCTCCACCTAGCATACGCAGAACTTTTGCAAAGTTTTACGAATGTTTTCAATGAGAGATTTTCTTTCAGTTCCAGTTAAAGTAAGATAACTAAATATGTTCTAAACATGTGTTGTGAGATCATTGTTGGACCATTATACCATAACGTTCTCAAAACTTAGTGTAACACTGTGAATGTTTTAACTTTTTTAATCAAGCTACATTGTGGAACGTTTTATAGATTCTATAATGTTTTCCCCCAAACATCCTCAGAACATTACAGCCAGACTGTTCCATTTTGGTTTATATGTCACGTTACAGGAATATTTTATAAAGAACGTTCTGTCATCTGAGTTCTCGAAACATCTTGAAAATGTTCTTTGAATGTTGGTTCGTGAACATGCTGCTATGAAATGTTTTATAGAAGAATGTTTTCGAATGTGTTCCCACAACAAAAGGGGAAAATGGTTTCCCTTTAATACATCACATCACAGGAAGATGAGAACATGTTCTGTTTAAGAAATATTTTGTGATCTTAACACTCCATAACATCTAGAAAACAGTTTTTGAATCTTATTTGAGAACGTTTTTCCTTTGTTATCATGGAACATTGTTGAATGTTTTTTAGAACAATGTTCTATGATGTGTTCCCTCAATAACATCCTTAAAATGTAGCTGAAATTTTTAATATCATAGGAACATTGTTGGATGTGATAAACATCCTTAGACCCTTTTTATTTTTGCTCATGTTCTTATTATTTTTATTGTCTATTTTAATTGTCTTATTGATATGTTTAACTTTAATTATTTTGTTCATTTGATTTTTTTTATTCTTTATATATGTAATTATTTACGTATTTATTTCATTTATTTATTATTATTTTTAAAAATCTTGTGTTTGAGGGTTTCCCCTCTACTTTCCTTTATTCCACTTGTTCTTTCCCTGACTTGGATGCTGCAGTTTATTATCATATCTGGTGCGGTTGTATCATTGATTCGCTTTGAAAGTGTTTTACTATATTTACCTCTATTTCTACACTTTGGCTTCTCTGGTCATTTTTCTTATGTATGGACTAAACGGCTTTCTGTTGTTCAGTGGTCTTTAAACTCTGTTTTAAAGAGTTTCTATACTATTATTAGCAATAGCATTTAATTTTCCATTTTCTTTAAATTCTCGCAACATTTCAAAAGTTTGCTACTATCAAAATGTATTTTAAAAAAATGCAAATTTCCCAACATTCCCATTGTCAAAAACGTTATTGGGATTTATTTACAAGACATTTAATTTCATAGTCCTGGTATTGTGCACTTGAATAATACAACACCATCAATAATGTGCTAATAATAACAAGCCTAAATTCATCCAAATAATTATAAAGATGGCAATTTTAAGTTATTTTATTATTACACTTGATCCATAAAAATTGCCAAGAATTTTCTTTTCTTTTTAAATGGCCAAATTCTATAATAATACTTACTTTAACAGTGCAACAGAGTTATGTTTATGTGTGTACATACATCTTGCATTGTGTTATTTACCTTGCACTGTTATTACGTAATGCTGCGTGGCTGCCATTGGCGTCGAGCTCTTTAAATGGTGCCGCTCGGTGCGTGCTGTCAGGCCCTCGCCTTTGATTGGCCGAGCGCGGATTCAGAGGGGCGTGTCGCGCCGCGTCATGTGACCAGCAGGGATGAGAGCTTACGGAGATTAACAGCAGAAGCAGGCGCAGCAGCAGACTCCTACATCCGCCGCACGGAGACGGACGGTGCCAGCTGCTAGCTCAGTTAGCCGCCGTAGACTGTTAGCAACTAGCTTTGGAGCTGCTTCACTTAATATAAGGCACCGAGCAGGAGAGAGTGTGTGTGCATGTGTGTGCGTGACAGTGTGTGTGTCCGCTCGGCCGTCCCGAAGTCACTCTCCGCGCGTGCGTGTGAGTGTGTGTGTCCATATAAACCCACCTTCTACCTGTGTGTGTGCGCGTGAGTGCGTGTTAGCAAACCTATAAACACTGTAAGTAGTCGACTGTTTACACTCGGTGTCCGGTTACTTGACAGCGGATTCTCCTCACTGAGTGACACCGACAGAGCAGCAGCATGTGAGTACTGATGGGGGACCTGCCATTGATTGTGTCTGACCCTAAACTCAAACCTGCTTCTTCCTGCAGAGCCAAGTGACAGATGTTACAAGTTGCTGTCAGTTGTTGCACAAGGACATGTGCAGCTCCCAGCTGTCTACCTGGAAAAAACTAGTGTAGAAAGTCAATACAGACTGTTTATCTTCCACTGAGGCAGTTGTTTGAGCTGTTTTAAAGTCATCATACATAGAAAGTAGATCTGGATGCATTATTTGCTATTTTGCGTTGGTCAGAGCTGTCAGAATCAGTTTACACATGTGTGGTGTTTCAATGCATGAGGAGGAAGCAAAGTGTTGCACAGTGTTGTACTGCATTTAAATTTGTGCAGTTTTATTTATTTATTTTCTATCAGTTATCAAACAACTGCTTTGGTTCACAACTTCTTCCACTCTGTTTATTACAGCCATGTGTAATCGAGCTTTTACCAGCAGCTTCTGATGACACAGCACCGCCCAGTTTATTCACTGCAAATTGGAAAAACGCCCAGATGGCATTTTCTTTGTCATTTTCAAAATGATAATGAAAATTTTCAAAATATAATTGATAATTATATGGAAACTCGGCTATAGACATTCCATCCAAGTTATTATAAAGATGATAATAATTTCAATTTGTTTAATTATTACAGCTTTTCTTTTTTAAAAGAAATCCTTATTTATCTTTTTAAAATTATTAATAATATTGTTATTGTAAATAATTCCAAATAAATTCAAAAAATGGGAAATTATCATATTTTAAATATTTTTTCTTGCATCATAAATATTTATTACATAATTTCCCATTTTTTGAATTGGTTATAATTATTTACAATAAAAATATTATTATTAATAACAAAAAAGAAAATGAGATTTAAAAAAAAAAAAGTTTTTATTCTTGTAACATTTCAAAGTTTGCTGCCATCAAAATATATACACAAAAGGCAAAATTGCAAAATTTTCAATTTTTTAAACATTTGAGATTTAATTACAAGAGAATGCAATTTTAGATCCAAATCATTGTGCACTTAAATAATACAAAGTTATCACTAGTCTGCTGATAATAACAAGCCTAATTCACATTTTCTTTTTCTTTTTAGTTTAATTCTTGTGTTTTGTTTTATTGTTACTCCTGTTCCATAAAAATGTGTGATGTAATAAATATTTATTGGGCAAGGATAAATTTCAAAAATTACCAAATTGACCATTTTTATTTGCATTTGTTTTTTTTTTTTAAATTAATTTTAATTCTTGCAACAAGTATTGTGCTCTTGAATAATCTACACTTCTGCTGTGAAACATCCATGTTTTGTAAATGTTTAATAATGGAAAAACAACATTTAATAGGCCTTCGTAATTCAAAGGTGTCGCCTTTATAACACTATCATTCATTTAAATCAATATTAGACAAGATTAGATTCTACTTTATTAATCCCACAACGGGGAAAGTTCCTCGTTACAGCAGCAGAGAAAGCAGAAAAACACACAATATACTCTAAACAATCTACTGTAAAGAGACATTTTTCATATATGCAGAATAAACCAGGAAAAGATGCTGCTCTTAAGAAGAATGTCTACTTTTCTTACTTTGCTATGTGTGTATATATATATATATATATATATATACATATATAATACATATATATATGTATTTGTGTGTCCATAAGTTATATATTAATATATAACTTATGGGCACAAAATTAATGCTGAAGTAAACACAGTTAGAGGGTAATTAAATTAAGAAATAATGTAAAAGTAAAATCCCACCGAGGAAAGAAGTAAGATTTCTGCAGTCACTTTGATCAACACAAACTTGTTACTGTGAACAGACAGTCAGTGTTTTAAGACAAATAAAAAGCAAGTGTAGGAAATCCAAGGGCTTATAAAAGTAATAATGAAGTATATATGAATATTTACAGTGTGCATGATTGTGCAGATTCTTCACTGCTCTCATCACACCCACAGCATTAAGAGTCAGACGTTTAAATGTGGAACTCCTTCACCACAGAGGTATTTATAAGAGTAGGAGGGACTGTATTTCCCCATGTGCCTGCGTGGGGAAGGGAATAATTGCCTGTTTACATGCTGAAACTTGCAGATTGCCTAAGATGCTTGTTTTCTTGTGAGCCACACATGATTCCTCTCACTGCCTCTGTTCCTGCAGACGTTTGATCTGTCTGCCCTTTCACCTTTGAACCGGTGCGTCTGTTTGTTCACCCTCGAAGCAACTTTTACTCTGCATTGAATAGTGGTGCACTTGTCCCATCCCAGAATCTGCAGCATGTCATTCAGAAGAAATAAGCGAGCAGTTGTCTTAAGGCCTCTTAAAGTGATTGTGTAGCGCCTTGTGTGTTCAACTGACGTTCACCTCTTTCACCTTGATGCTGTTTCTTGCCACAATAAGATAAGAGGCTAAGATTGTTCATTCATTACACTGTCATGACTGAGAGGAGTGTCTGTGCTTTCTTTTAAGGAGAACAAACCCAAATCTCTAAAGAACAAGCTGTATTTTTAAATTTATTTAGAAAATCAAAGGCCCTGAGCCCCTCAGAAAGACATGAAAATGTAGAAACAGGACTTTCCTCCTACCATTAGCAGTTTGTAGCTGTGCTGCACTGACACTGACTTTAAACTGTGTCTGGCACGATGCATTGAGATCTAGGATGACGAGAAGATATTATATTTCCACAAGCAAGGCTGCACTGATATGTCAAGTTCTGCAGTGTATCTTGGTTGTGTTTTCCATCAACACTTGGAACATACATGCGTCTGTGTGTGAGATGTTGCACACTGTAGTCTTTAATGAGAATCCATGTTTATCACGCCATTAAACAAGGTATATCATGACGTGTGTTTACCAACAACGCCGTGCTAACAACACGTGCTAATTGTAGCATAACTTTCACCAAAAGCAGACAGTACATGATTTGGATATAGAATACATTTAAAGGACTACAGTTGTGTGTTCCAGTTTGCATCAGTGCAGGCTTGTGTCACACTCTCAGCGCTTTCTGCTCCTGCAGGGAGGTCGGCTAATTGGTGTCCTGACCTGTTGTTTTGGTTCTCACAAACTGAAGACTGAAGTAAAATGGCGTTATTCATACCTTTTGGGAAACGCAGGACCTTCTTCTGTTTCATGCACCATCCAGCAATTAGGCGGGTACAAATGAAGCAGAAGTGGTACCGGCGGTGCCGTTAGACTCACAGCGTTGCAGCAATTTGGATTCAAATTAATCTCAGAAGGGTGATGATGATTTCATTCACCTTTTGTTTTTCTGTTGTGTTTCTGTGCATGTTTAGGCGTTCGGCTGAGCTTTCTGGGCGGCTGCTGGATATAATGAGGGCAAAAGTTTTCGCAAATAATTTCTCATGCAGACACGGGAATCCAAAGCAAGCGTTTTGCATAAAAAGGGACTTCTTAAGTGTATAGTGGCTGGGCTGTTGTTTTTGTTTTTTCAAAGAGATTAAGGTTTAGCAGAATGTAGCCCATAGGCCAGGTTATGCACAGTTTATGCAAGCCATTGCTCTCTCTGAAGTTCTGTTGTCAAGAGCTTTTCACCATTAGAGTGCTGTTCTGTTACTGCTGCACAGAATATTAGAACCTATGTATAAAAACAGCCCTAATTTCTAAAAACTGCAGGCCGTTGATAGTTTCTGGTAGATCATGTAAATGGATAAGAAGTTAAATACAATCCTGGTTTCTTGCTTGCAAGTGCACAGGAATTATTTAGGAATTATGTAAGAAATGGTGTTCTCGTATATCCTAGCAGCAGGAGGTCTTGTTGACACAGCTGCTAAAGTGGCTGAATGACAGTGAAAGTCGAAAAGCAAAATGCAGCAGACTCTAAAAATCTTCTCTGTATCACAAACTCTATTTTTTCATACATTTGTTGCCTTTGCTTTGTTAAGATCAACATCCATTTGGGTTCAAAAGTCATTTTAAACAATATTAATGCATCTGTAAGGTGCTGTTAAAGAATAGAAGTGTGTCTTGTTTCCCTGCTCTGATTGTGAATTCACTCCCATCATCCACTGTTCTCTCCACAAGCTTAGTATTCTAACCTTTTTGGCACCACACACCCAGTTTTTAGTCCAGTCACAAGCATTTGTTTTGTACACACTGTTAACTTTGGTAACCTTGTTCCTGCTGTGTTGCTGAAGATAATTTAGATCATTTTTTCTTCCTTTATGGTGCCTTAGTGATCTGACGCGGCCCGATCCTATATGCAGCCTGCTCTTGTATGGATAACAGTGTTTGGGCAGCCTGTTACTGCATTATGTCAGGAAGGCTTTGACTAAAGTTCAAGAAAAGTTCCCGTTTTGTTTGCTTTGCTCAAACCTTTCAGAGAATCATTGTGAGAATGTTGGATGCTTTAATGTGTGAAGAGTCCCGATGTGTTTTTAAGTCTCTGTTTAAGCAAACTCAGCCATCAGGCCAGAGGAAAGGTAGGACAGACTGCTGAGCTAGAAGAAGGGAGGAAGGATGGGAGTGTGGATGAATGCACATCCATTTTCCATTTGTTGTCGCTGTCTCTGCACATCTAATGAGAAATGATGCTCCATTTGCTATTCACTGTCACATGGCCGGTTTTTGTATTTTGTAAGTGGAGAAACTGCTTTTAGGTGTATTTCCACAGAAACTGATTGATTTGCATATTAGAGGTACAGCTGGATTCCTTTATGTCTTACTTCACCTGAATGTATGTTCATACAGTACATCAGGCCTTTACTTAAAGGTTAACGCCTTACAAGTATATGTGACTGTAAATAGCTATAACTGTTTCTTTCTATTATTAATTTGAAAGATTTTACTGGATTCTCTTCATCAGCTAAGCTCTATTTGAACAACCAGTGGAAGTCCACTTAAAGGTCCAGTGTGTGAGATTTAGGAAATGGAAAATAATAATAGCTGCTTTTAAGCTTTTTTAAATGAATGCCTGCATTTTGATGTCTGGAAATGAAATCAATCTTTATTCATTGTGACATATTCTCTCTAGTTTCAATGATGAACTGCGGTCAGATATTCCAGGAACTAAGCTCAGACTGATAGAGGAAGCTCTAGATGACTAGTTTGTTTCCTAACACTGTATAATAAATCCTGCTACAGAACGGAAGGAGATGCTTTGTTAAAGACGTACAGAAAAACATGAAACTAAGCTCCCTGGTAGTGTTTTGTAAAGTGTGTGCAGTTAAACGTTTGTAGTCTGAGAGATAATATTATCTGCTGTTTTCTGTTCAGATTAAATCACATGCAGCTCAGTTGTGTGGTTCAAAGCATGGAAAGGTGAACTCCCTGCTATTGCATAAATGTTGGCAGGTAGCCTGAGTGTGTATTTGCTCTGATTAGCCAGTCAGGGTGAAGCTGAAGCCGCCAGTTTAGATATGAATGTGTGTCTGTGTGTCACAACATGGCAGACTTTGTGCGACAAAACAGAACTTTGATCTCTAAGGAGTTAATATATGAACCAGATGTGCTTTTCTTTAAAGCCGTTCAGCCCACAAAGGTTAGTGGGATATAACCTTTAACTTTAGCGCCTCATCAAACTATGCTTTGAGATGTGGCCCTGAAGGCTGACAGACTGGTGGTTGTTGACGAAGTTTACTGTGCTTTTTTAGGACCTGTTTGTGTTTGGTGAGAGGAAGACACAGAAAGATTTATACTGCGGAGAAAAAGAAGGTCACAGAGTGCGTCTGGCATAAAAACATCTACATTCCGTTTTGGCTTTTCAGCTATAATTTTATTCAGGAGTTTGGAAGCTGATGTTCAGGACTGAGGTGGAGGAGAGGCTGTGTAGTGAAGTTTTATCAGAGCTTCACAGCGCTGTGCCTTTAATGAAAAATGTCAAATACTGCAGCGTGTTGCTCACTCATTTGAATTACAAATTGTTTGGATACAGCCAAGCTCTGGTCAGACAGGAAGCTTTGTCACCATTGTTAACTAAATGTGCCTAAGCCTCCATAATCAAGTGTCTTTCAATGACTGTTGTCTCTACAAATCTCTCGACACAGTGTGACCGCTTTATCTGTCAAATCTTTTTTTATACTGCAGAGTAAAACACAGGTCCATCCTACAAGTTTGCAATAACTAATCTTGAGCCTTCAGATTCAACCTTGTGTTACAAACATTGTTGCAGAATAACTTGTGATTACAGCAACATGACTGTGATTAAAGGAGAATTTAATTTTCTAACAGAAATGGCTGATTTCATGTGCTGCTGCTTTGAAGTGGAACTTGCTTCTATCCTAACCCCATGATCCCATGTGCTTTCTTGGGTTTAGTCAAAGGCAAAGTTCACATTCTTGGTTTATACTAGGGACTTTTTAAAGGCCTGTTAAAGGAGCTCATGGAGTTTTGGCCAAAGTCCTCTAGCTTTTTGCCCATCAGAGAAATGCCATTTTGTGTAAATACTTGTGGAATAGTTGTATTAACTGTTCCATTACTTGTTATTTGGAAGCTCCTAATAGGAATAATAAAAAAGAAGTGCAGGACTTTTACACGTCCGTTACATTCAAGAACTTACCAAACGAGTTCCTACACTACTGATTCAACCTATGAGCAGCAGGGGGAGTTTGCCAAAACTACGGCAACCCACAAGGAAAAAATAAAATTGTTGAACCATTTTAAAGACTTGCTTCAACTTGTAACACACAGCTGAATTAAGTTTATTCAAATAACATTTCAGAGCTGCTTGGGGCCCACGTTTTGTTTAAAATACACTATAAAAAAAGAAATGTTGGAGAAAACAAACATTTCTAAAACTGCTTACTTTACAGATTCTCCTTATTTTGTTAAATTACAGATAATAAACAGTGAAACCACAGAACAAAGTATTATTTTACATGTAACGCATGTAAGCGCTGTGAGATGACATATGTTGTGAATTGCACTATTATATAGAATTGAACTGAATTAAACAAAATAAAACTGAATTAAAATTTCTACCAATGGTAATTAGTTTCTTTACAAAATTTACTTATGAAATTATGCTATTTTGTTTCCTGATGTAAAACCAGCTATGAATGTCATCATTTACCATTATTTGAAAGAAAAATTATGTTTATGATGTTTACTGCATAAAATGACACAGTTGTACTTTAATAAAATGACCTAAACGTGAAAGTCACAGTTGTTTTCATCAGTTATTACACTTTCTGAATGTTACATTATTCTGCTGGCTTTCAAAAAATTCTGGCACCTTTGCTACTTTTTTGTGTTTGCGGTGTTTGATTCTGCCATGAACTGATCACGCACTGTTGTGAAATAATGTAATTTTGATAATTTTGAAGCATGCGTACATGGCTATGGGAGGACTTTGGTCTTGTTTTTTGGCCTAATAATGGGGGCAGTGTGTTAATGTTTGTTTGAACTTCAGAAAAAGACGGTGAGATCATGTCTTTTTTTTGGTGATCCCATTGAATTCACCTGTGCTACACTGGAGAAAAGAACACTAACACTCATAAGAAGGCAGGCTATTGCATTGTACACTGATGAATTCTGCCATCTGTGTTGATGAGACTTAGACACCCAGATAAACATTGTCCCACAACAAACACACTCCCTCATGCCAATGGAAATCCCAAATGTCACTGGACTACCCCTGCAGGAAAATGCACCCCACCACATGGAAAAAACATCAATCAATCAGGAACATGTTGAGGAACATGACAATGACCCAACATGTTGATTTGACCTCCAAACTTCCTACATCCCATTTGATCAAGCATCAACAGGATGCAGTGGAACAAGTTTGATTGACAGAGGCCCCACTGCACAAGACAGAGCACCTAAAGGATCCAGTGCCAACGTCCTGGTTCCAGACCCCATAGGACACCCTGAGAGGTCCTCTTGTCCATGCCCAATGGTTCAGAGCATTTTTGAGCACATAAGGGGACCAACACAATGTTAGGCAGGTGGTCATAATGTTATGCCTGATCGATGTATGTATTTCAATATATTGGCAGGTACATTAGACTTTTCTGATGTAGCTGAAATGACAGTCTTGTAAATAATAAATAGTCGGTTAATCATTAGTGAGAACACTTAGTACTTGCACAAAGGCTTCTAAACAGCATTTCTAAACACTGTTCAGATTTCATGTGGTTTACATGCCTCAGCTTCTGCTCTGGGTTTCATTAAAATATGAGTCAGTCCCCAGAATGGACCAACATGTCCTCCCATGACTCCCCACATGCAAAGCACAATATGTTATCATCATCATTGTGAAACCCGTTTGTTGTTTTTTTTTCCCTGTTTATTTAACATTTGTCGTGATAGTCGATGAGAAATCATCACTGAACATTATTTCCCTCTTTGCACTGAAGCTAAATTCCCTTTAGGAACAATTGTATCTCCTTAACAAAGTCAGATCTGGAGCCAAATCAGCGTTATCACACAAAACCGAAATTATACAGCTCCAGCTGAGTGTCCCAGCATCTGACATTCTTTTCATTCCACAACATAACCTTAACCCTGTTTGTCAGCTATTTGTTTGCTTGGTGGATGACGCAGTTTGATTCTTGAATCAGAAAAAAGAGCTAAACATTTGCAACGAAGACTGATGTGTAATGTTTAAATAAAAAGGCTGAGTGTATTACAAAACATAATGACTGCAGTGGATCAGGTGTTAGGAGTTAACAACACTAGAGTTAAAGCGATCACAGTATTAACTCTTAGGTGGTCAATTTCAATTTCACTTCTTTTTTTAAACCAACATAAATCCTGATCATAACTACCAAATGTTTAATCAGTTTCAGAATTTTAACCCTTTAAATGCCAGTGTGTTTACATAGTGCCACTGTTGCTTTTGATGAAAACAACAACAACAACAACAACAACACTGATGCATTTTAATTATTTTATGGAGTGTCAGATGTTAAAAACACTCACACTCAGGACCTTAAAGACAAAAATGTTTGCATAAAAGTATACTAAATGAATATTCTTTTTCACTTTAACTGAGTTTTTTTTAATCAACAACAGTCCTGATCATAACGACCAAATCACTTTATTAATTTTCAGGATTTTAACCCTTTAAATGCTGGTAATTTACATGATGCCTCTGTTGTTTTTCCGTATACTTAATGGTAAAAAGGGTTTTTTGGATTGTCACAATTTGGGATATGACATTTATTAGCAACAACATTGATTCAGATTATTACAGTTTTATCATTTTTTAATGCAGTGTCTTTGTCAAAAATGTGCCATAAAAGCGTTATATGTTAACTAAGAACGAGGTCATACTTCCAGTCGTCTTTTTGACAGAACTCTGAACTCTGCTCTGTCTTTTAGGAGCAGGATAATTAAGGATTTGGGTGAATTTTCTATCATTAAGTCAGTTGTCATTTACAACAACAGCTTTGCATATGGGTGTTAAATCATCACCGTGCACTAATTCAGGTTCCTTCCTCTGCTGTGAACTCCCAAAAGAGTTCCAGGTTTTGGGAGATTAAAGAGAATTTTAGATAAAAGCTCACATTTAAATCAACCATCTGATGCCATCTGATGAGCTTCTGTGGTCCCCAGTCAATGCAGGATGGTGGTGTGACTGATTTTGTTGTTGGTTGTGTTTTCCGAAAAACCATTTAAGGATTGCTGACATAGTATATACTAAATAAAATAGAAAAAATACAACATTTATTGATTTTTGAAGAGAACCCTTCAGCAACGACACATTGAAAAGAGCCTTTCTTCAGACACTAATGTTAATGCATCGTTTCTTTAATTAACTTAAAAGATTAAACAATGATTGTTGCATATTAAAAAGTTCACTCAGTACTTAGTAATCCGTCTTTGACAGATATCACAGCTTGCAAACTCTTTGTGAAGCCAGCTGAGAGTCACTCCATCTATCTATGATTCATGATCCTTGCAGATCACTTCAAGATATTTATAGGCAGCCTTGCACACACAGCATGATTCAGATCTACCCTCAGATTATCAGCGATGTGCAGGTCAGGGGGGCCTGCTAGGCTGGTGTTTCTTGAAGTAGTTCATGGTGGATTTTGAGGATCCTTGAGGAACAAATTCACTTTGTTTCGCTGACTGCGGGACATTTGCATGCAGAATTTGCTGATGGAATCCATTTTTCCGTTGTGGCTTCACCTGTCCATGGCACTTGTTGCTTTCTTTACTTGCAATGTTGACTTTTTTTTCAAGAAATTGCACACAGCTTTTCCTTCTGAAGACGCTTTCTTGTGGGTCCAACAGTGCACTTTGACTCCAGCTTTAGCTAAATCCTCCTGCAGCTCCTTTGAAGTCATGTTGGGGTTTTGCTTTGCCTTTTAGCCCAGCAGACGAGCAGCTTTATCCGAACGTGGTCTCCAACATCTTGTTGGGACTGCAACAGTTCACTTCACCTGCTATTTTCTAAAGATGCGACAACAGAAAGTTCAACCCGGAAGTGCTTTTATGTCTTTTTATAGCCTTTTATTGTGTTTTCAGAGCTTTTTTAGAGCCACAGACAGTCACTCAGCAGAGCTCATGGTTGTTGTCACAGAGTTCGAAGAGAATTTATTGCAAGTTCATGAAACTCTGCAGCTTTAGACTTTATTTCATTATTCATACACAGTACATTGTATTTACATATTATTCCTCTGCCAATACAGATATATGTTTTCATTGCTGTTGCACAAAATCTACAAAGCCGAATTTGATGAAACTTGGCAGAGAGGCCGAGCACAGTCGAAGGAACAATCCATTGAATTTTTGGTGTGGATCGAGATCACTTTCTATAAAACTGCGAGGTAAGGCACTGACCTTGGTGGCGGACTGATCTACTAGTGTTCCTGCCACACTGAGGCCCTGGGAAACTGTATCGGTTTCACAGCGTCGCTTTTGTGTAGATACAGTATTTAGTTTCAGCCTGAGTTTCCACTGTGTGCTGTCTTCATTCATCATTCAGTCAAAAACACTCACTTATTGATTCTTCACTCGTTTTTTCATTCATTCATTTGAGATTATTTATAGCTCTGTCAGTCCAGAATTAAATGTTGTCACTGAAAAATGATCTTTGCCTTATTCACCTGCTACCAGATGCCATCTAATCTTGGTGATCTGGTGTCTCGGCGGTCTATCCACATTCTTTCCACCAAGTGTGACATGTTGTATATGTCTCAGCAGACATGTTATAGCTGGTCAGTGATTAATAAGCCCTTACATAAAGCCTTCCTGGGTTTATGTAATTGAAGTAAGGCAATTCATTTATTATGCAAGTAGTTCTAAATGTCTGTAAAAGATGCTAACACATTTCACCCAATGCATGATGTGATAGACTGAAGATTCTCCCATCACCATAGTGTAATGTAATGTGAAAAGCAGAATGTCTGAAGAAGATCACCATGATTTGACTTTACAACTACTGCTACTACTCCTAATAAACTATTTCTATAGCACCTTTCAAAATAAAACAGGAAAAGAAGACAATCAAACATTAGCAGAGTTAGTAACATTCTAAAAAGGACAATGATAAAACACTGGAAAATACAAAAAAAAACGTTATACAAATTCCTGTCTGTACTGGTGGAGTTTTTAAAAGCTTTTTAAACTGAGGTGCTGACTGTATAGAGAAGTTAATTGAATTCAGTTGTGGATGAGGAGCCAGTTTTAGGTCAACTTCTAAGGGGAGATTGCTGTAATGTAGTGAGCTGCAGTAGTCCTGAGATGAGAAAATGTTGACTTTTGGCAATATGTCTTGATTTGTAAACGGCAGAATTGAACCACAATCCTAATGTGCTAGTTGAAGTTAAGTTTGCGAGCAGAAACAACTACCATTTTTAAATGTTAGTGGACTATATGGCCTCTGCAGTTTCTTCTTACAATACTTCTTGAGTGTATAATCAACAAAAAAAATGAGTATTTAATTTCTTTAAAATTGTGGGATTCTTAAATCCTCCTAGTTTAATTGTGGTCTCCATTGGGTGCAGTACCGCTGTTTGACCACAGCGTGGCAGCAAAGCACCGTCAGTGAGCTGCTGCTTTGTCGTTCCACCTGAAGAAGAAGCTGCAGCGGCTGCATCAGTGAAGCTGCTAATTAGTGAGTCAGACATTTACCTGCCGTCCACCCCAGGTAGTTATTCAACTGTTTTCACCTTTATTACACCTGTAAAAGTAATAATGTGCATGTATGCGTTTGTGCACTTGTTTCATTTTAATAGTATGTGAATTTAGTGCTTTTTAGACGGTTAACTTTATTTTTGTTCCGAGTGATAGCGCTCAAGACAGCACGAAAACTGCTTCTCTAACACCGAGTTTGAGACAATTCTAGTGTATTTGTTCAGTATTTAATGTCACACGTAAAAACATTTGGCTCATATTTGATAAATAGTTATCAGAAAGTGATGTTTTTCTTCAGTGGGACCAATGAGAGCAGTTTGTTTGCTTGTTTGTGTAACTGTTGGTTAATTAGAACCTCCGTATTGTTGTTGTAATTTGGGAAACACACCACGAACACACCGGGAACTAATTGTCGTTAATTAGACTCGCTCGCAGCTGATTGGCTCCTGGTAAGTAGAGCAGTAGCTGATTGGCTCCCAAATTCCTGTCATGGAAAATCTAATGCTGCCTTATTACAGCAAGCTTGACTGTGACTTTTTATTCAGCCATAAGTTCTTCTTTTGGCCAAATTTATTCATACTGTTTTAATTAGTCCACTAAAATGATTTTATTTGGGTCTGACAGTAATAAAGACATTATCTCTTTTGCAGTTGTCCTCAAGTTCCTGCATTATTTTACCTGCTGTGTGTCATAGATTCTAAACTTGTTCTTTTTTCATTTGAAATGGCTTTAAAGGACCAATTCAGCTTATATAATGCAGATATTCACTTGCCATAAAGTAATTGCATCCCCTACAGTGTGACTTAAATGTTAATAATGCATCAGAATAACTAGATTTCATTCACAATGATTATATTTATAGATGATAACTCACAGGATCATTGTAAAAGAGATAATAGGTTTATCAATTCATCCATCCATTATCTATACACCGCTTAATCCTCTGTAGGGTCGCGGGGGTGCTGGAGCCTATCCCAGCTGACTCGGGGAGAAAGCAGGGGACACTCTGGACAGGTTGCCAGCCTATTGCCGGGCTACATATAGAGACCGACAACCAAGCACACTCTCATTCACACCTACGGACAATTTTAGAATCATCAATTAACTTCAACATGTTTTTGGACTGTGGGAGAAGTACCCGGTGAAAACCCACGCTGCACAAGGAGAACATGCAAACTCCACACAGAAAGATCCCAGGCTTCCTAACAGGATGCGAACCGGGGATCTTCTAGCTGTGAGGCAACGCTGCTCACCACTGAGCCCACTGTGCAGCCCCATAATATGTTTATTTTATACATAAAATGCATGTGTAAATAATGGTCAGTAGAGTCTTGTTTCCAGATATGAGCAAGGGTATTTTACCATACATACAAATTAAACATTGGAAACAATGCTGTAGAGTCATTCCACCTCAGATCAACAGGTGTCTTCTCCTTGACCATCTTTGGTTTGCTTGAAACATTTTTATTGAACTATGTTGTATTAAAAATGGTAATTATGAAATTTTAGGGGTATCAAGTAGTTTCTCAGATAAAAATAATTTAAAAAATGCCGGTAGACCCACATTCAGCACATTTTCTTGCACATTGAAATTTGAGGCTGTGTTTAATTGACAATAACTCAGAAATAACAACAACAAAAACCTAAATTTTTCACTGTCACTTCTCATCAGTCATTTTAAAACTCCAGGACTCTATTCTGTTTGGATTTGGATCTTTTGTTTTTGTAGCGCAGCTTGTCATGCGTGCTTTTTTTAATATTCTTGATCAAGTATTTTATATTTAAGTATTCTATATATGTAACATCTTGATATATCAAGATACAAATCCACAGTTATCTTTAGAAAATATCCATATTTTACGCTGTAAAAATTCAGACAAATCAAAGACGGTTGAGCAGAAATTGTTCTAAAAAGCAGATATTTTGAGATAAGATTACCCTTTAGTATTGGTGAACTGCAATGATCAATCAAGCCATTGTCAATTATTTAAAATATTTTGAGAATTGATTGATTGCTGTAATTTTTAAGGCAAAAAAAAACTCTACATTCTATGATTCCAGTTGCTTAAAACTGAACTTTTTCAAGTTTGTTCACTCATCTATGACAGTAAATTGAGTATCTTTGGGTTCTGGACAAAACAAGACAATTGAGGATGACATCTTAAATTTTGGGAAACACTCATTGTTATTTTCCATCTTTTAAAAAACTTTTCCTTTTTACATTTTATATACCAACCGACTAATTAATCAACGTAGGACGTAATCCACAGGAAATAATCGTTAATTGCAGCCTAAAGTATTGCCTTTGGTCACAATTATTCTGTCACTAGAAATGCTAAAGTTTCACAGAGACATACCTTTGCTTTCACAGACATAAAGTTTTCATATTGTGTATTTTCATATTATTCCTGTTAGACTGAGATAAAGGCAGCTGTAGACAAATATAAACTGGAGAAGAGCAAAGAGCTTAATGTAACAGACACAGGAAGCATCATTAAATGGTTTTGTCTGTGTAATCTTATGTAATAATTGATGAACTTTTCTGTCCAGTGATCTGCAGTCATCATTTGTGCTTATGAAAACCAGTTATTTGTCTCTATATCTGACCAAGTATGACTGATGTGTTGGAATTGTAATATTTCAGCTAGGTGGCCACTATAAAAGCTTCAAGATGGGAATAACTTTTCTCTGCTCTGTTCTCAGCCTGTCAGCAGGCTGCTTATCAGGTGGCTACACTCTTTTCACGCTTTCATAGTAGCAAAACTCACACATCACACATAAGCCTCCAACCATTTGTACATAGTAGAGCTTTTTTTCTCTGAATACTACAGAATTACAGGATTCCCTCTAAATATCAGTGCAAGGCCAAATTAAAATTTTCAGAGTAAATATCAGATAAAAGGTAAACACAAGCCTCGGCAGCAGCTTCAGAGGGCCTGGCGCTTCAGGAGATCTAATCTCTCTAAACAGACTCACACTCCTTGGTTTTTCAAAGCATTATCATCCTCTTGTTTTGCTTAAAAGCATCTTTACTCACCTCAGAAACTGAATGTAGCAAATGATCACTGCACAGGAACTGTAGGCAAAGTATAAACTGTAGGTTTTATACAAGACATGTTTCACATAGATTTAAGGATTCAGGTGAAGTGACTAATTGTCTGTGTTTCTGAACAGAACCAATGTGTATTATTTCTTATTCTTATCACTTAGGACATGCAATCTGACATGTGAGTCCATAAAAACATTACCTATTTCCAGATTTGTATTTTACATTCATTCTGAAATCATCAAGGGCCTTGTCCTTGGCCATCTCTTATTTGCTTGAACCTTGTTTATATCATAAACTGTTGAAATTTATAGAGATATTTGTCAAATTTTAGCTTGATACATCAAGGACATGAGGAGATACTAATATTTTTTATATATATGTTTCCTGTCGCCCCACTCTTAGCACATTTTTCACACATTAAAATTTGAGGCTGTGTTTGGATGATAATATCTCAGAAACTATTAAAGATAAAATCCTGAAACTGTCACTGTTGTTTATCATCATCATACAATCTTTGATTATAGGTGAGTTTAAATACAGGGAAAAAATGAAACTGCCATGAAAACTCTGATCTTTGTCTCTCTTATCTTTTCAAAGGCATGACGGCAAATGACAGCCATTATTTTAGGCTTTTACTTTTTTATTATTATGATTATTATTATTGTAGGGATGTTGTGGCTAAAACAAAACAAATTTTGATGTGCACAAAAATGTGCTTAAAGTGGGCAGACGAGCAATTTAAAAGTATTAAAATTTCACAAATATCTTTTTAGATATCCGTTGAGATTGTCAAGGAGAAATTCTTGTAAAATTGTGACAATTTAAGTACAGAATAACCTTGTAGACATGTTGTTTGTGTATGTTAAACATTTGGCCGAACGATATGCAAATAAATCATATTGCATATCATGTTCATTATCATAATTTTGATGGAAATTATTGTTTCCTTTCACTGAAAAAAATAAAAAAAATGAGATGGGATATTTGCAGCAGCCTATACCAAGAAGCTTGTTTCCTAACATCTGTAGAGACTTGTGGGATGGGACATCTCTGTTGTTCCACAATGCTTTGTTTATAATATGTTGTGACGCATTTTACTTTCATAATAAAAATGCTGCTCCTGTGCATGGCCATGTCTCATTTCAATAGTATTTAAACAAATTGTTCAGCCCTGGTAAACATCTTCTTTCTTCCCCTGTCAGGATGTTGCGCTACGCTGTGGTCCAGGGGGGCCTCGGTCTGCTGGCTGTCAGGAGGGCATGTGTTCTCTCCCGATTCGTCCACTCTGCCCCGCAGAATGAGTATCGACCAATCAAGAAAGTCATGGTGGCCAACAGAGGTAAGACCTTCATGTTCGTCTGGATGGTAATAATTCAGTACTGAAGAAGACTAGCGATTCAGACAGCACCATTAAATTAAAGAGAGTTTAATGCAATTTCATTTATAATGCAAGAAAAAGCTTATGACATTTACAGTCTTCCTGAGGCAAGAAGAGACTCTAAGATCTCTTAATTTTTAATGCCAACATTTAGTTTGCCTTGGCACATGATAATATTTAAGCACACATTGTATGTGGGTGGCTGCATGAGTTAGCTTTGTTTGTTTTAACCCAAAAGCAGAGAGTTTCAGAGAATATTGGAAACTGTACACCAGGAAGTGTATATGTATAAAAGTGTTGAATTTTAAGTACTAAATGCCGTCACAGAGGCATTTAAATATGGCAGGTTGTCAAAAGTGTATTGAAATTTCCTTGAAAGTAGAAAAAAGAGTATTTATTTCTCTCTAGGATTGAGATCTGAGTGGAAGTATAATTATAGAGAAGCCCAGAGCTTTCTAAACACAAAGCAGTCGGCAGTACACACAGCATAAACATCAGTGACGAGCTCTAGTAACACTTATAATCACTGGACCCCCTCGTTAATGCTATGCTGTCCAGAGATGCCATTAGTATGCAATTAGTGGCTCCGTCAGATGACATTGAGTATTTGAGCGACAAATGTATTCATGCGTTTTCTTCTAATTGCTTTTTAGAGCCTCCTACTATATTCATTCCTGTGGCCACATTCAAAATGCTTGATTTAGTTCAGTGTCACTACTTTGTGTTTTTGCAGTCCTGGTCCATCTCTGGACACATGTGGTGCTCTGCAGGCCTCCTGTTGCATATATGCATACATACATTTGCTTCTACTCTCCCACGCAGACTCTATTTAAATGGTTTAATCCATCAATTTGATTCAAATAGATTGCAGTCTCTGCTTCACACACACACACAGAAGGGTTTTCCGTCAATCTCTGCGCTTCACATGGGCATGACGCGATATCACCACCACATTAGATCACATTCATCACACTGGAGTGCAGCGGACCGTGTTGTGGCTGCAGAGTGTGTGATGAAGAGGCTGGACCATCATATCATATCAGCCCAGATTCCACTCCACCAAGCACATCTCCTCTCTGCCATCGCTTCTCTGCTCTTTCACTAATATTCTCTTCTCCTTTTATTTTCATTTCTCCTCTTCTCTTCCTGTCTCACCTTCTCTTCCTCTTTCCACTCCCTGTCTTTTTTGCAGCACTTGTCAGATGTGATTTTCCTTCAAGCTACTTGCTATCTTCCTCTGTGACTTTGCTCCTTTTCGTTCTCCTCTCTTTTCTATCCTTGAGTTCTCTCTTTTCCCGTCCACTGCTATTGTTGTCTCCTATTCACACCTATCTTTTCAATCTAATGTCCTTGTACTCTTTTGTATTTTTCTTTTTAAATTACCTACATTTCATCCATTTTTTCTGTCTTTATTGCCTACTCTTTTTTTAAAAGCTGCACAAATGTTTGAGTGCTTTCCCCAGCTTCAAGCAGTATTACAGATTCTGAATCACTGACATGAGCAGAAATGACAATGAAAATTTCAGGCTCTTATCTTTAATGGGTCCTGAGATGTTGCTGTTCAAACATAGCTTTAAATTTCAATGTAAATCTGTTTTTCTGTACTATGTTCATACAGCAATTCTTCTCCAGAGTTCCTCTTTCTTCCTTGCCTACTCTTTCTTTCTCTTTTTTCTAAAGCTGCTCAAATGTCTGAGTGCTGTCCTCCCCTTCAAGCAAGAACAACACATCTTGCTAGTTTCTAGCGACTTAACTTTTTCTTTTCCTCCTCCAAACTGTGTGTTGCTTTAAAAAACAAGTATTTGCCCCTTGTGACAGCAAGATAAAAGTCAGGGAGTGTTTTGCTTGTCTAAAGCAGAGATTTTTACGCTGCGCTCTCAAATTTTAGAAATAAAAAATAGTTGACTTGTTGCAGGGTCTGTTGGTATCTATTTTTTTGCACAGTTGTCAAGAATTGCACCAGATGGATTTGTCTTGTTTTCTCGTCTCATGTATGGCATGAAAAATTCAGAGTTTACTTTATTGTCTCGGAGGAAGTATTAGTTGCAAAATAAGGCCAGTGCTACAGGATGTTGATAAAATGATATAAAGTCTGTGTTTATATTATATAGATGATGAAAGAGTGAAAACTGCAGCCTCCCTGTACACACACAAACCATCTGCTAGACTATATATCAAAATCAAGATATGTTTAATTAATGAAGGGAGTAAGATTGAAGTCAAGAAACATCCAGGAAGGAAAGGCAATGTAGCTGAAGCAAACCCACCTTCTGCACCATTTTTTCTTTTCCTATGTCTTCTTATTGTCTTCCAGGTGAGATTGCCATCCGTGTGTTCAGAGCCTGCACTGAACTGGGGATTCGAACCGTGGCCGTTTATTCCGAGCAAGACACTGGACAGATGCACAGGTAATAATTCTGCTGCATAAGTCTAATAGGACTAAGTAAAGAAAGCATGAAAGTCAGGGCCTGTATTCACAAAGCGTCTTAGAGTCCTCTAAGAGAGCTCCTAACTTAGCCTTAAAATTCCTGGCAAGGAATCTTAGCTTAAGAGTGATTCAGGAAGTTTCTGAGAGCAACTCTGAGCAAGGAGGGTCCAGAAACTTTTATCTTAGTGAGGAGGTGTGGTCGACCCTGTTGCTAGGTGTGACTCGGTCTTCTAAAAGCTGTGATTGATTGTTACAAAAAGGGGGAAAGACCAAAGAAAAATGCGCTCCGCACTCCTAGTAATGAATATACAGTAAAATCAACCCATCATATAACTTGGACTGTATTCAGAGATGTGTAATCGTGACATTAATTTTATGTCATGGTGATGACACAGCTTCAAAATGTTTGAACATACCTCACTCACATGCCGATTATATTGATTTGCTTATTGTTATGTTTACTGTCCATGCTGGTCATTTTACTACTTCATGTGTTTGATATTAATGGTGGACACAGACTCAGCTGTCAGCAGGTCCTGTGGTTGCTGTGAGAAGCGCTGGTACGTGCTGCAATCCCAAGCGAGAGGAGATTGAAACGAACAAATCGCGCAACAATACGAAGCTGTGAAAGTGCTGTACTGGTCTGACTGGTCACTCTGCTGACAGATGGTTGTGACAGACCCTAGTCATCACTGCTACATTGGTGCATTTTACCTGTGGCCAGGTATCACAATGTTGCGATGACTTTCATCTCAGGAGTTATTACGTTACTGCGCTGGGTGGGACAGTAAACTCATCCCTGATGAGATCAACCACAAACATTATCCTTGCCCGATCGAGCCGAAGCGTGTTATTAAATCGCTGTCATTGAACGTCTTTTAACGTACGGAGAATATCTCTCCTTCCTCTCGGTCTTTCTACCATCTTGTCTGTTTAAGACACTCTTAGGCTTCTTAAAAGTCCTCCTCCCTACTCCTAACAGTTTCTCACCTTAGGAGCTCTCTTAAGGCCTGAGACGCTTTGTGAATAACTTTTATCTTACCAAGGGAAAATTCTAAGAAAAATCTTTAGAATTTGAGGAATTCTAAGATTTTTCTAAGAATGATGTCACTAAGAGCTACTTTTAGCCTTAGGATGCTTTGTGAATACGGGCCCAGATGTCTTGCTGAACTGCCGGACATCAACCATGAAATGCACACAGCCGATTAGAGATAACGGCAATTAAAGGAAGCCTGGGAGCATTTTTCTCCCCTGCAGTGCTTTGGGCCGGTTATTTGTTTTGCAGGTGGTATTAAGTGGGGACATAAGTATAATTGTATTGACATTACAAACATTCAGGTAATCACATGGCTTAGTTTACATGCACAAACTAATCCTCTTTGACTTCTTAATGTCTTTGTTTTTGCAGATGTCTGACAAAGTCTCTGTCTCTCCCCTATTCCACCTTCCATTCCTTTTTCATCACAATATCTTTAACTCTCCTTATCTTATAAAACCTACAAAAGCTGAAGTGGTGTAGTGATTAGAGTGTGCTTTTTTGAGGTGCACATCTGTGTGTTTTGTCTGATTTTTGCAGGCCTCCTTCCAGCTTGCTAATGTAAATCCTTTGTCTTCGCAGGCAGAAGGCAGATGAGGCTTACCTGATTGGGAAAGGCCTGCCACCTGTTGCAGCATACCTGCACATTCCAGACATCATCAAAGTCGCCAAGGTAAAGTCCAACTCAGCAAAAGATGGCATAAAAAAGTAATTCTACCACTTAAAGAAAAAAGGCTTTGGCAGTAAACTGGTTCCCTCATTTCAAGGGAAACTGTACTCCTCATGGTCACTGCTACTGTAGCCGGTGTTTGAAGACAGTTTTAAAGCTGAATGACTTCTGTGGCCTTGGAACAGCTTTAGTGATCTCATTAGCTTCTTTAGATCAAGCCTTGAAGATTTGGATTTTTTTTTACTGGAAACCCCACTTTGCAAACTGGTGGGTGTGCACTTTTAAAGATCTGGACAGAGAAGAAGGGTAAAAACCTACTTTGAAGCTACGGGAAGATAGGCACTTTTAAAGCTCAACTTGTGCTATTGGATGAAAGCTGTTTTTTATTTAAGTATCTGAACTTTTTGCAACTTTAATCCTAAATATTTGAAGTACACCTTTAAACTTAACCATTACACCTGAATGGAGATGTCGTTGCTGGTGCATATATATAATTAAAGTTTGTGCACTTGTTACTGTACGGACAGAGGGTGGTCAAAAAGTCAACAATCGTGTCCGATTTAAAACCAACCATCCCTATCGGGGTAATTTTGTGCAATGATATAGTTCTTCCCAGTGCTTCTGCAATGCTTGTAAGCTCCCTGGAAGTATTGTTATCTAAACGCGTCAAGCACCGTCTCCCCTACTAAACAGTCAAACCATCGACCCTTCAACTTGAATTTCATTTTAGAGAAGAGGAACAAGTTGCAGGGAGCCAATTCTAGCAAGTGGGGAAAGAGGAGAGGGACAATTGTGTTGTTGTGACCAAAATTGTTGTGGTGAATTCAAGGATCCACATGCATCCGTTGCACTACACTTTGGGTAGTTTACATTGAATTTTCTCCCTCAGATGTCTCAGTATCTTACAGTAGAACGCTGTCTTAAAAGTCCAACTCCGAGGGATGAATTCCAGGTGCACAGCTATATGAATATTGAAGAAACCAATGAGAATTCTTCTGGTACTCCCATGTACATCTTGTCTGGTTTTGGAAACTGTGGGCTTGTCCACTGTGCAAACTGCTGATTCTTTTCTTGATGGTAACTGCAGACCTACTGCTCATCACTGGTGGTAACCCTTTATTTGGAGTTTGGCTCATCTGGCTGCCGACTGACACAGAACTTGAAATTGTATTCTCTGCTTTAGTTTGTGATTCATAGAGAAATTGCAACCACGCACTCATCAGTGGTTTTAGATCACCCCTGTTGTGCTGTCAAACATTGGCTGCATCTCGAATACCCTACTACAACAGTAGTGCTCCAAAAAAAGCAATCTATGTTATCTTTGTTTTAAGTTGAATCATCACAGAAAAACTTCAACATTTTGCATATTAGCTTTGAGCGTAGTGACAGTGTGTGCGTAGTATAGAGCTGGAAGGCAATTAACTTAGCATAAAGCCTGGTATCAGGGTGCAACAGTCGCCTGGCTCTGTCTAAAGAGGACAAACATGTCTAATGACTCATGAAGTTGACCCAACACTATGCAAAAATCAGCCAAACTGGAAGAGAAAAAAGTAGAAGTTAAATAGGAGTTTTTTTAAGTAGCTAAAAAAATTCTCAGGCAGTTCTTCTAACTTTTAAGCCTCAAGAAAAGCCCCGCTACTCTTCTGAAATTAGAGAATCTTGTCCCTTGCTGTGTTTAACTCAGCACATCTTTGATCTCAGTGGCGTACAGCAAGGTGGACAAGTGACAGACAAATCTCTTTTATTCGTGTCTGTTCTCTCTAAGTCTATATTTAGTTTAGGCAGAGAGAAGTGAAAGTAAACAGCTTATTTCCATCCACCACTCACACACCTTCCCTGTGTTTCCTTCTCTTTGCCTACGGTTTATTCTTCTTTTTCCTCATCTTTTGCTTCCCTCCATCATCGTCCTGATTTTCCCTGTCATTGCCCATCTGTCCATCTCTTCTCTTCCCTTTGCCACTTATCCGGGTGTAGATCAGGTCTGCTCCTTGCTTCCTCCCATCTTCCCTCCATCCCCTCCTCAACTTGCTGCCAGTTGTTCATTATCATTTTTCTGATAAATCTCTCACAGTTTATAATTTTCTGCGTGGGCGTGTGTTCAGACAGCCAAGTCAGGGAGCCTTTGCCATTCAACTCCTTTCTCTAAAATCCGTCTGACTATCTAGGAGCAAAGTGACACCATGCCAGCACGAAGTGTTTGTTCTCCTGCGCTCACTTTTTCACATCCAGAGTGTGTTTGCCTCTTGTTCACACTGGGTCACTCTTTACTGTGTGACCAAAATAACTATCCACTTCTATCCCAGCACCTCCTGTGTGTTTTTATGTTGGATAGGAAAATGTTTTGTGTTTGCGCCCTGGGCTGTTGTGTTAGCCTGCATCTTCTGTCCATCTCCACATTTGTGTTTGGGTGGGTTTGTACCTGCTTGTGTGCATACACTCGCTATGTTTGTGTGTTTTGTGTGGCTCCACGCCTCCTCCGGCCTGCCAGTAACAGCTCCCTTAACAACAGGACAGCCCATAATTATAGTCTGTCTTGTATCCAAGAGCAGATGGCACATACTGATCCAGAGATGGCTCTATTCGTCAGCCTCGGCAGCTACTGTATCTGTCTGCTGCCCTGTGTGTGTGTGAGCATGCTCAGTAACATCCCCCTGACCCTCAAATCATGTGTGCTTGTCTATTCACTCAGTCTCCTACTGGCATCCATTGAGTAGATGATGATTGGAGTGGTAGTAGCTAAGATAGAAAGAGAATAAAATACGTCATTAGCTCACAGTCCCTTTTCCATAAATCGTTTGCACAAAACTGTGTGTGCCAAAACGTGCAGATTAGTGTGTTTCAGTTGCTGATATGTAGCCAAGTGTTAACTGGGGCCCTGCAGTGGCTCCCCATTTAACAGAACTCATGCTGCTGAGCTGGGCTGAATTAGCTTTCTCTGGGCTCCACTTACACATTTTTAGCACAAACATAAATTTAAATGAATAAAAATGTTTGTGGCCAAGTGTTTGTTAACTAATGTGCACTTTTCTTCCCCCGTCCGTCCATCTTTCCCTCTACTACTTCTTAGGACAACAATGTGGATGCCATCCACCCTGGCTACGGTTTCCTCTCCGAGCGGTCAGACTTTGCTCAGGCTTGTGCAGATGCAGGGGTGATGTTTGTGGGACCAACACCAGAAACAGTCCGCAAGATGGGAGACAAAGTGGAGGCTCGTTCCCTGGCCATTAGTGCAGGTATAAAAGAGGATGAGTGGAGGAAACTGGATAAGGGACAAGAGGATCCAGGGAAGGGAAAAGTTATTATTTAACCCTGTGAACCCCCCAAGCAGTTTCTGGTGACTTATTTATTTTTATATTCCTGTCACATTTTTCCTCACTATGGGTTCATTTCTTACTTTAATGTAATGTCCTGCACCTCCATGGAAACAGCACAGCTATGGCTAGAAGTAGAGAAATCATCAGTTTCTTTTGTGCACAGTAACAAAGTTATAATGCCACAAATCATAAAAGAATAAATAAAAAGAAACTGAAGTTGAATTTCTTTGATTGTTCATTTTACAAAAATTAAAAAAAACCTGTGTTAACAGGTACAAAGATTTACCAAGTGCCCACTGGTGTTACCAACACTGAAAAAAGATTTTCTTTACATAATTTAGGTAATTTACAATCTGCATTTAGTTCCATGTCTGTCTCTTCTTTGCTCTGTGTAAACACAGCCTGCAGTCCAGCTGAAAAATCCCTGAATTTTTCTCACGTGACTGTTGGTTGCAGCTAAGTCAATAACAGCTTCATGATTACGCAGGTTTGCACAAAATTTTTAGTTTTTTACAGAATCAGGTTACAGCAACCACTATATTTGTAGCAAATTTTTAAATGACAGATATAGAATAAAGAGATTTTGATTGAAATATCCAACTTTCAAGCTTAGATTTGTTTTTTTTTCCAGATGAAACTAATAATCATATGTGGTTAGTTGAGGAAAGTTTAAAAATCCAAAGATTATTCCAGTTTCCATTGTTTCTTGCAAGAAGAAAATGCTGTACTTTGGCTTTTAAGTTATTATTTTCACGATGAAATGCCTGCCAAACTTTCTGGTTTAGAGGGTTGAATACACTAAAGTATATGCAGCATTTCTTTGTTGTATATTTACTACAACTAAATTAGACCAAAGGCAAGAATTGCCTTTCAGTTTCATCTAGTAGTATATATCTGATGTTATTGTTCGTAATATCGTGTCTAATGTTTGCCACAACCCTGGTGCTTGTCATGCTGATGATGACTCAATCTCCCTTCTCCCTCCACCTTTCACCCTGGCATCGCTCCACTAGCATCAAATTTCTCTTTTACCAAGGGGCATGATTATTTTTAGAACATTATTTTTTCAGCAATGACTTGTTCCATCTGTCGCTGCAAGAAACTGTGAAAAATTAAGCTCCATTTGTACTGGATTAGGAACACTTGCTTCTTAGTTTGTGCCACAACACTGTTCCCTTTTAGTGTGAAAGAGTTTTGTCAATATTTTTGAGCTAAGGCTTGTTGTCTTTAGTTCTGGCAGCCAATATTTTTTTGTGGTCTCATTATTATAACAGTCACTCTGCCTTTCATAATTAAGATGTTGCTGCTGTCTTTTTTTCTTTTTGTGATAAAGTGTAATATTTACCACCCCTGTCTAGGTGTACCTGTGGTTCCAGGAACAGATTCTCCCATCTCCAGCCTGCAGGAGGCGCAAGTGTTCGCCCAGACATACGGCTTCCCCATCATCTTCAAAGCAGCGTATGGAGGAGGTGGTCGCGGCATGAGGGTGGTCAGGGAGTACGAGGTGAGTGCTTCTTTTGAGAAATGTAATTTAACTGCTTGCTCTAGCACCATATATCTTGTCCAGCAAAGAGAAAGCAAACCCACCCTGATGACTGGTCAGCCTCATGACAAATTTTGGTCTTCATTTCATTAATTTTTCTGTTTGTGTTGAATTAAGGTGAAATTGCTTGTGTGCTACAACTTGGTCATTTATCTTTGTGGTGGCCAATCACTTTGAGTGTATGCTCTGAAATTGCCTCTGCCACTTAGCGGAGCCTGAGTGATTTCAGTGTTTATCTGAGCTGCGTCTGTTTCCATCTGTTGAGCGTAATTAGAAAATGTCTTTCAATATTGTAACTGTCCAGGGCCCCCTTTTCCAAAACCAGATGATCATGGAACACATTCAGTGCATCTTATTTATACATCATATTTCAATCATGTGTGACCTTTAAATGGTAAACCACCTGAACATACAAAATGTGCACATCTACATTCATAAACATGATTAGGAGATGGAAAAAAGAACCTTAAAGGAATGTCATCAATAAACCGATCAGCCACAACATTCTGACCACTGACAGGTGACGTGAATAACATTGATCATGTTGGTACTATGTGGTGTTATGCTGGAAAACCTTGGATTTTAACATCCATGTTGATGAGACTTGGACACCCAAATAAACATTGTCCCACAACAAGCACACTCACTCATGAAAATGGAAATCCCAAATGTCACTGGCCTACCCCTGCAGGAAAATGCACCCCACCACATGGAAAAAACCTCAACCAATCAGGAACATGTTGAGGAACATGACAATGGCCCAACATGTTGATTTGACCTCCAAACTTCCTACAGCCCATTCTCATCAAGCATCAACAGGATGCAGTGGAACAAGTGGAACAAGCCAGAGTACCCAAAGGATCCAGTGCCAACATCCTGCTTCCAGAGGTCCTCTTGTCCATGCCCAATGGTTCAGAGCATTTTTGAGCACATCAGGGGGACCAATACAATATTAGACAGGTGGTCATAATATTATGCTTGATCAGTGTATGTAGACATTTGTTTTCTTTAAAAATATCTCGTAAAATTTTATGACTGTTGGTCCAATCACCGCTAGATTGCAGGATTGTTCCTAGTTTTTGCCAGAATCTCCTTGAAACAAGAGCCTGGGGGTAAAGGTTAATTTTGTCCTCATATGCACACGCAACAATAACACTAATGACTATGTAAAGTCCAGAATACTAAAACCAGACTGTGTAATAAAGTCCTACACATAATGACCGGCGTAATTGGTAATTCATAATTTAGCGAGTGTGCTGATGGTTTATGTATGCAATGATTCTGTTGTTTGCTGGGTCTACATTGAGTTTGTTGTGTGTTAATGCACACCAGCGCTGGTTACAGGCACTTAAACACACAGTCAAATCACTTAGAATACATTCATTAAGCTTTTCAGCATGGACGCCCAACAGATGCTTGCTCAGTGGAAGTGATGTTTTGGGAAACGCTTGTGAAAAATTCAGAATGGTTGTGTTTTAACCTCCTAAAAAACAAAAAGACTTAACCACAGTTGATTGTTATTCGAAACTGGGCCAAGCAGGACCAGTAATGCAGTTAAACTTGCAATGATTCAGTGGGAAGGTAACATGTAGCAAAGTATTAATGGTAAAATAAAACTTACAGAAGATCATATGTGAAATCCTCCAGTGGATGAACATCATGGACACCAGGATGTGGCTGAGGGTCACCCCGGTTTATTTCAATGTCGCCCCGAAGGCAGCTTTCACTTCTTGGACCAGCAGGATCAGAATACTGGAGGGAATCTGTAGCCCCTGAGAATGAATGCTGCTTACCCTTATTTCTACTATTTCAAACTTTATTTATTTTTCAAGCAGACAGCTGGTGGTTGTCCAGTCACAGAGAAGAGGGCAGAGATCAGTTGTGAATCAGCTACATAAAGCAGAGCAACCTCCTCATTCTCCATCGCTTGTAGCATTTATTGTTCTTTATTTCATAGTTTTTAAAAAAAGCCTAAGAAAAGAATATTACAGTCACAATAAATAAGGTCACAAAAATCACAAGCGTGGCTTTTTTCTTTCTTTCCCACACTGGATTACTTCAGTTTGGGTCCATTTATCTATTATCCCATGAAATATAGTCTCTCTTCAGTCCATACTTTTAATTAAATGCTTTGAATACATGAAATTTGTTTTTAAAAGTTGTTGTTTTTGTGATTTTTTTTCTCTGTAACATGTCAAAAAAAGAGTTTTGATTTATACTTATTTAATTCAGCTAACCTTCCAGAATTAAAAAAGAGCCACTTTCATATAAATAAGAAAAAAAATGATATCAAAGAATTTTTGCCATTTTTGCTCGAAAAGTCACCAAAAATAGACCAATTGATTATTTGGCTAATTGTAATGGCTCTAATTTGCTTTTACAGCCACCATATTATTTGCTGGTTGGCTCTCCTTGCTTTAATATTCACTAAAACCTCCCTAAAGACAAATACATCCCATTTAACGTGACTGTGGTCAATGCAAACCACATTGGTAGCAAGCTTCGCCCAATGATCTACACAAGGAATGACAGTGTTGTGTTGTATTGTAGTCACTGAGCCTCACAAGTCAGCAAACCATTGGAAAGTGTGACCTTTTCGGAGTTGTACCCCGGTCTAATTAATTAGTTGTTGACATTTCTAGTTACTCAGTTGAGTCACTGAGGCTCGAGCAGCTCCAGCAGATATGATGTGAGGAAATTGTAAAGAGGTTTCTCTGTTCTGTTGGGACCCCGAACGACAATGTGTAGGATGACTTTTTATTTCATTAAGACCAGGTTGTGAGTCCTTTGTAGGCTGAATTAGCAGAGTTAGGCTAACTATTCTCAACATATTGTAGGATGAGATATGGGTGTTTACTGATAAGCAGCCAGATTGCCAGAGTTTGACGTGATGGGATTTCTGAAACAGCAGAAAAAAGAAAAGAAGAGCGACACGCATCAAAGCTCCAGTGGCCAGAGCTGACAGACGGACTGAACCGATGTGGAAGGAGTACAAATGGAATTCTCCTAACTTTTAGTCTTTCAGAAGTCTTCTGTCATTTACAAAACTACAGGTGCAAAAAAGGATATGACAACTGTGCAACGTCTGTGACTCTGGTTACCTTCTCCCAAAACACATCGCTCACTTTCAGTCATTTTGTCATCGTCCTTTTTTACACTTCTTTTCCGCAATATGTTTGTAACAATTATGTTGTCATCAGTCAATTTTCAGATGTTTTTTTCACACTAATAAATGTAAGATAGATGTCAATAGAAATAATTAGACTTAATTAACATACATGGTAAAAACAAACAAACAAATAAAATCTGTAACTTAAAATCTGGCAGCCAGAAAAAATACATGGAATACTCTAAAGTAAAAAAAAAATGGAAAAAAAAATACTGGCAAAAAATTTGTTAAATAATTTTATTTTAAACATATTTAAATGCAGTGAAACTTTATAAAAAGTGGCAGTCTAACATTATAAAAGAACAAATTGCCACCTATAAAAATGCAGATTTTTGATATAGACATTATTTATTTTTGTTTTTTTTACAGTCAACATGTACGCTGGTATTTCATGTGATTTTACAGGGAAAATCTTAAAATAAGTTATTTTATTTATGTATTTATTTTTAAAAATTATGTACCTTTTTTTTTTACTACTAATGGACACATTATTTTCTTTCAACAAATTTCTGTAAAAAAAAAAAGCAATATATTCTGCTGATTTTTATACAGTAAAGCCACTCTAACCTTTATGGTCCGTGTACGTCGCGGCCATTCGTTTTGTTATTTTGAAATTTCAAAATAAAAACGAAAAATAAACCGTTTCCGTGTTTTTCAGTGATAATACAAAATGAAAAACGGAAAACGGGCCCTAATTCATTATCCATTATCCGTTATCCGATTTAATTAGATGTGTTTGTAAATGAAAATGAAAATGAAAATACACCCATGGAAAACTTATTTCTCCATTTCCTGTTGGTTTTGGCTCCGTGACCCGTCTGACTTCTGAAGAGGAGCTAGTGATTTAGCTAGCTCCGCTAAATGGCGGAGCTAGCGCTAAATCGCTACTTTGCTTTCTGGCAAAGCTAAAGTAACAGAAAACCTCCAAACCTCCCCAAAAACGTCCCGAAAAGCAGCCGAACGCTAGCGATTATTATCACTAGCGGCAGAGCTAGCGGCACTACAAGGTTCCTCCAAAGGGACAAATAAACCCCACGCTGGTGAAAAGTCCAGTGTGAAATAGTGAACAATGTGTGCCAAGCAACGTTTGGACCCCACAGTGGGTCTTCATCAGGCCACGGCACACAGCAAGGTCTGCTAACAGTGAGCTAACACTGGAGCTTTAGATACCAGATCCTTCCTCATCAGAAGTCAGACGGGTCGCGGAGCCAAAACGAACAGGAAATTGAGAAATATGTTTTCCACGAGTGTATTTTAACTTTAATTTCCATTTACAAACAAATGTAATTAAATCGGATAAGGGATAATAGATAATGAATTAGGGCCCTTTTTCAGTTTTTCATTTTGTATTATCACTGAAAAAAACGGGAAACGGTTTATTTTTCGTTTTTATTTTGAAATTTCAAAATAAGAAAACGAATGGCCACGACGTACACAGACCCTTTATGGTCAAATATGATTAAACAAAAATGAAACTCAATTCATAAAACTAAATGTTAGGCATTATTGACAGTAGTGGACACTTACTTACAGTTGGCTTGTTTTTTTTCTTACAGTCAACGTGAAAATTATAAATGAATACAGTAAAGAAATGTGTAATTTTATGGTCAAACACTGTAAAAAACAGATTGTCTTGTTTTTTTAATAGTCAACACAAATTAATAGTTTTTATTTAGTGATTTTACTAGATATTATTAATATTTAACAAAACAAGAAATATTGGTAAAATAATAAGATTTTGTTTATAAAATAACGATTCAAGACTACAAGATTAAATTTTTCTCCAGTGTAGTTTAAGATATTTTGAGTACAGCAGAGCCCTGTTGTAGTGTTCTTCCTGAGTTTCTCCTACATTTATAATATAGTAATTACCCTTTATGTGCCATTCTAGGGTGAAGGTTCGTGTGTGTGAGCCCTCTGTGCAGGAATTTTAATGTGGCAAAAGCTGATGCCACTAAATCTTTTGATTATCTCCAAATTTTGTGCTTCCTTTAATCTGATCAGAAGTAGAGAAGATGTTGTGTAATTTCTGGTGACTATGAAATTCACGCTTTTTGTGAGAATCAGCCTTCGACAAAAACACAAACCTGCCTTTAGCAACGGTGCTGACGTCTGCAGTTGCCCCGAAGAACGCGGTAGTTTTGCCTCCGAGAGCATCTTTCCTAAAGGCTACGAGATGACAACTGAGGATTGGCTCCGGTTTCCTCTCCGGAGGCTCGGCGGTGACTCAGTCTGAGGCTGGATGAGGCCGGCAGGATGTCAGGCTGACAAACACAGATTGAGTCATGACCTTCAACATGGGGGGTCATGGTCTCCCAGAGATCTTCTGTAGCATCTTGTTCCCTGAGGTCCTGTAAACATATGTGTCAAAAGAGATGAAGAAAACATCTCATGTGACTGACAGGGAAATAGTTTACGACAAGAAATAAGAGTTTTCCTAATAAAACTAACTGACCCAATGCGTAGATTATTGGGGCTTTGAGAAATGGCATCAAAACAGTTTGAAACCCTGCAGTTTCTTTGCTGTGGCTCTCTTTCCTTTTAAATGGTTGCACTAACTCAGACATGTATGGATTTTTTCTTGCCCGTTTGTCAGGAACTTGAGGAGAATTACCAGCGGGCCTACTCTGAAGCCCTGACTGCTTTTGGGAACGGAGCCCTGTTTGTTGAGAAATTTATCGAAAAGCCCAGACACATTGAAGTACAGATCCTCGGTAAGTGCACTCCCTCTGCCTCTATTTGTCTGTTTTCATGTTTATGTGAATTGACCGAGTTTCATTAAAACGGCATAGAAGTCCTTGAACTCAGTGGCTATGCTGAGTGAGGAAACGAGACAGATGAACAATGGGAGCGAATGAGATTTATGGCCAACAGAGGATTCTCCAGCCATTATTTCTTCTCATTACACCAAATGTAACTCTACAAACACTCTATTACAGAAGTGAAATTCAACACCGACATTTACGAGAAGCCTGTCTGCACTTTGAGCACATCCTGTAATGCAGAATCCGATGTGCATTTGTGTGCCACGTGTACAGTAACTGCTCGTGTTTTCAGCTATACATCTGTGTGGTCACTTTGATTAATTACTGTCTTTAGGGCATGAAAAGGAATTTGTGAATTTGTGAATTACCTGTTTACAGCCCTGTTTTCAGTCCCTACACCCCTCCCTCAATTTTCCTTTCATGTCTCTCCACATTTTTCCATCTCCACTCCCTTTTTGCCACCCATTTTTTTCTGTTGTTCCCTCCCAAATACCCAACCGTCTGATTTAGTTTCTTTTGCCTTTTATATTTAGCTTTCTTCCATCCAACAGCTCTTCAATGCTGTGTGATAATGGGGATTATGCAGGTCATATGCTGTGAGAATATGACAGCATATAATTAAAACTTGGAGACAATCTGTTTTAGAATGTAGGATATCAACGGTGAGGTCTGGCAGATTGTGCGATTAACATGTGGTAGGTTGTAATCCTGGAACCATTTTGAACCTTTCACAAATGACAGTTAGCTGCAGTATACTGGTAGCTATGGTGCTATTCTGCTACAATGTTTACTGCCGATTGAGTATAGCTGACTATGGAAGCTATTAAAACAATGAAATTTACAATGAGTCATTGATTAGTTAATTAGCAGAAAATCAATCTGCATTATTTTTCAATAAAAAATGTGGCTTTTCTGTTTTATATAAAACTAACTACTTTGAGTTTTGAATTGTTTAGATAAAATTAGACATTTGGAAAAGTCACCCTAAAACTTTCATATTAGGCCCTTGTTTATCAAGTTATATCTCATATGTCTTTACATTTTTAGATGAAACTATTGCAAAGATGGTTTATTTCGGCATCAGTTCAGTTCCTGAGATGCCGTGAGTGCATGAATACTATTGTGTTCACTCTTGCAACCAACAACAGAATGTTAGCTTTGCTTTTCTTGTGGCTGAAGCATATTAGAGTTAGCATGTTCTATATAGAAACAGGATTGAATTCTTCCTGACTTATAGGTAACGACCAATTATTAGATCGGATTTTAAGCATTTTCCCAATATTCATATGTATTCTCAAACCGATTCCTGATAAAATAAATTATTTTAAAATGGCTTACTTTGGCTCTGATGCAGTCATCTCTTACTATTTGTGGTCTTGAGCATTGTCCTTCCTGCAGCACTATCGGATTGGTTCATCGAGTAATAGCCGATCAATACTTAAGAACAAGTGTTGAAAGGTTCCTTTAGGTAAACTAATGTAAAAAACAAAGGCATTTCAAAACAAGTTGATGATATTCAAAATTTTGACATCAGTGTTTTCTTTTTACTGAAAACACTTTTGGTTAAATAAAAGTTGTCACCCGCTTTGATTACTAATAATCATTATAGGCCTTGAAAAAGTGCTGGTCAACCCCTGTTGGCTTGTAGGGCTATAAAAATCTAAAACCAAATTCACAGCTTTCATTTTTCACCTCCAAGTGTATAAAACATGTGAAATGCAAATCCTCCAGATTTTTACCATGCACGTGTAGAGAAAATGATTGACAAATTCATTAATAATGTGGATTAATACTAATTGAAACCTACCTTGTTATTCAGGCTGTGAGTTTTACAGTTATTGTACGACAATAGATGTCATTTTTGATTAACCTAAAATCGTGCTGCGGCTGTAGCCAGTCTTCTGCAGGACTGTTACACATTATAAGAAAACTCTGTGTTAGTTCTAAACTGTATTTTTTAAACTTCACAATCCTGCGTGCAAGAAAGCTGCCAGAAAGTAGCCCACTGAGTTGTAGTTGCTGTCAAATTTTAGGGCCAAATACTCACTGAGGCTGACTTTAGTTGCCTCTCAGTGCTACTTTCACTCCTCCTGCACTTGACTGCAAGCACACCACTCAACCACTCCTTTTCTTCATACTCCTGCTTATCTTCTAATTTTCTTTGTTCCTCCTCTGTCATTTCCTTACCTACTTCTCTCTTTGTCTTTCCTCAGGCGATAAATATGGTAATGTCATCCACCTCTACGAGAGAGACTGCTCCATTCAGCGGAGACACCAAAAGGTGAAGTCCTCATTGTAAAATTCATCCAGCTGGCTTAATGTTTGAATTTATTTAAGATTATCTTCATGGCATTTCTTCTGCATTATGTAGATTAGCATGAAGTGGGTGGTAATGGTGGGCGGGCAGGAAACAAAGGTCATAAGCAGGAATCACACCTGCGAGCAACACTGTCTGCTGAATACACAACTAACTGCAATGTTTTATTTCCCTTTTATTTAAGCAAACAAGCCAATTAGGCAACATATTAAGAAATAAGGTGATTATAGTGCTGATTGTAACAATGGCTCAGGTGGCCCTGAGTGTCACAGAATGCTCTGAGCAGCAGGGGGTAAGAGGATTCTATTCCAATAAAAATTAGCTTCTGCTAATGCTGTGTGAATGGGAGTCTTAGCAACAACTGCACCAACTGTATAATCTTCCAGCAGATCAACTTGGATCCACAAAAACGTTTCGTTGAGACCGATTCTCACTCATTAGCTATATTTCCCAGATTCTTTGGTTTGTTACTGAATAGAAACCAGGTATTACAGCATCACCTGATTGTCAAAATAACAAAGAGATGTCTGAATATGTCATCTGATCATCACTCAGTACAACAATGCTCCCTTCAAAGGAAGCTGATTAACATGTGTAATATTTCAATACATATTGTCACCTCAGAACAGTTTTAATCTTGTGTTTCCATCACTTTCTTCCTTTCCCTTTAATAAAATTATAGATGATAATCATATTAGTGGCTCTGTTCATGCCAGAGCTGCTGGTCTTTGATTCTGTGAGCCTTAATCTGCCGTTGCCCTTAATCTAAGATCTCTTTGAATCTCAGAAACAAGAATAGTTGCTTGTTGAAATAGATTTGGGATGGTGGAGCGCTGATGGGATATTTTTAGCCTCCTCTGTGTCGTGGAAGTGCTATTCATACTTGGAGAGGGTTTTTTTGGGGTAAGATTTGATAAAGATTGTAATTGAGTTGTTGTGGTTTTTATGATTTTCTTTTTCAAATCTGACACATCATGTTGTTTTGACTGATTTCTGTTATTTATGTCGCAAGGGTTGACTTATTTGACCCAGTGGGACTAAACCGATCAGCTCATATAAACAATGGATCAATTTGCTGTATAAAAGGAAAAGAGCCGCTGCAGTCTCCTGCAGCTCTGTGGAGCATTTTAATATCTTTCAGCTCCTTGTTTTAGTTTTGTCACCCACTGCTTTGTTCACACTCACTGCTCTCATTAACACCCTTTTCACCATTAAAATAAATCTACTGTAGACCACCTTCCCAGCACCAAGCAGCTCACAGAACAGATGAATGGATCATGTTTTACAATTAGGCAACCTCCAAATAATGAGTCGACATGAAAGAGATGCAGGATAACATAGTATGACTTTTCATATGAATTAATTTAACTGTCTTCTGAACCCCAGGCAATTTCTGGGTGTTTTTTTTTTCTTTTTTTTGGCTTCTGTCACATTTTCTCTTACTGTGGGCTCATTTTTCACAACAATGTAAAGCCCTGCACCTTTATGAAAGCAGAACAACCATGACTGGAAGTAGTATAGCACAGTTATAATGCTGTAAATCCATACACATTTCTTTATCTACTGATTTTACAAAAATTGAGGAAAACTTGCAATCAGCATGGCAACATATTTCCAAGTGGAGTTACCAAAACTGGAAAAATGAACAGTAGCTCTACATGACATAGATATTTTATCTACATTTTTAAAATTTATCTACATACTTGCCTCCTGTCTGCTCTATGTAAACACTGCCTGCAGTTCAGCTGAAAAGTCTTTTTGCCATGTGACTGTTGGTCGCAGCTGAGTCACTCATTGCTTCACGGTTGCACTAAGGAGAGCAGAATTTTTAATTTTATTTATTTATTTATTTATTTTTACAGAATCTGGTTAATGCAGACTGTTTATTCTTGGCACATTTTAATAGAGTAGTTTTATTAATTATCACAAAAAACTCCATGATTCCCTCTTTTTACATTTTCTGGCTCTGATAATTGGTCTAATCTTGGTGATTAAAAAAATAACAAGCCTTTTAAACCCCCCCTGGCAAGTTTGGGGTTCGGTTACTATTCATACAACAGTTAATGAGTTTTGAATTACTCATTTCTTTTAGTATTTCAATAATAAAACCAACTGATATCGAGTGTGACAAAATGAGCTCTAAGACAGGCACATTTTCAGGCTCAGTGTCAGGTTAAATGAATCAGAACTGAGTGTTTTCATCCTGATTCCACCAGAAGTGTCAAAATTAATTATTAAAGCTGATCAAAATCTGGCCTCATAAGTAGTCTGTAGGTCATTAAGCTAAATTGTACAGCTATTGCTCCTGTTGTTTTGCTGGTGTTGTCAGTGTGGTGCATTTCTGTTCTGACGACGTGACACACTGTGGCAATATCAATAAAATCTTGTTGTTTTGAAGGTTGTGGAGATTGCACCGGCGTTCCAACTGGACCCTCATCTGAGAGACAGACTTCACGCTGATGCAGTCACCCTCGCCAAACAGGTATGGCTGTGTGTTTGGTGCTGAAGCCAATAACAATCAGTCACAAAGCTCTTGTGACATCTGCTGTCTCTTCCTCCTCTTTCTTTTATTTTAGTCTGTCATACAGGCTTTTCCCCAAAGTTCAGGTTAACTAGACCATTTCATTACATTAGGGGAGAAGTACCTGATTAAATGGAAAGAAGGTTTTATGACAGAGCCCCTACTTAATCATTTTTTAATCACCTACTGTACAGAATTAATAGGTGCGAGTTAAAAACGTTTAAAATATTAATGTGACTGTAGCCTGATGTTAAGGCAGCTTATTCACTAGGAAGTGGTATTCGATCCATGCTGTTGAAGCAGGTGTTGGCATGTTGAATTTGCAGTGTGAGAGTTTTGACCACTTGTTAAGTAAAGTTGGCAGACTGAAGGAGAAATGGCTCATTGAAACTAAAAAAATAGATTTTCTGGAGAGGACTCTGCAGCATTGGTTTGTGTTTAGGAAGTCTGAACAAATTCCCAGCGCTATTCATTTTTCTGTCTATAATTGGGCTGCAAAACAACTGGATTCTCCCCAGGAATTTTAATGCGCTATCTACCTGCCATTTAAATGAGGGGCACATTAGTGCTTTGCCAAACTTGGAAAATGAAAATACAATTTGAAAATGGGTAGAAATAGATGTCAACAGTGCAGACAGTAAACGCAATTCAGGAAATTAGTTTCTGAGTGCATTTTTCGAGGACAGTTTTTATGATTACTGTTGTACACTCCGCTTTGGGGAGAAAAAATAAAAAGGCAAAAACACTTCCTTCCAAAGTGAAAGCTCACCTTGTGTTTAGCCTTTTAAAACCATTTGTCTGGCTTTGGTGTTTCCGGCAAGTTGGCTCAACTATGACAGCATCACTAAAAAGTCAAGCCTCATCTCTCAGAGGAGATTTGAAGAAATGGCCTTTTCGGGTAATGGCCCAGTTGAGGAATGGCTGGAAGTGAGAAGGGAAGAGTGGGATAGCAGGGCAGAGGCAAGGATGGTGATTTGCCAAAGAAATGACCTTGATGATACTGATGGTTATGTAAGAGAGAGAGAGCGCGATAGAACTTTATGTGAGACTCACGACGTGACCTTGTTTCAGTGAGGACTTTTTCCTGCAGTAATCATATCACAACATCAGCCAGCTCGTCTGCTTAAAGTGACAAACCGTGTCTCCTTGTTTGTGTTTAAGAGCAGCCGAGGCGAGCTGCAGTCCATGACTTTTCTCTGCGTATTATCATTTGAAACAAGAGTGATGTTGCTCTTAAAATGACAGTGTGCGGATGACGGCTACTGACAAGAGTACACCATGAATGCATGCACATATCCATTTACTGTTCCTGAGTACAAGGACATATTTCAGCTCCATCACCACTACAATGTGCCATGAGAGCGTTTACTGCTGCTTTAGCATGCAGGAGAAAGACTCCTCTGTTTCCAAACCTTAAATTTCAGATTAGAGTAATGATTTCAGTGTCAAACACTACTTCCAGTCAGATTTCAGTGTTTACTAAATGTCGTATGAAATGACAAATGGTAATTAAATATATCAGTAAACCCTTTCTGTTTCCTGTTGTCAACGCCGTGTGTTTGCTACAAAAAGTGTTAAATGGAGACAAAAGGAAGGTCCTTCTTTGTAGATGTTAAAGTATTGATTACAAGTTTGAATGCAGACACACAATCATGATGTGTGTTAAAGTGCTTGGATAATTCTAAAAGCATGTTGGGTGTTTACGTGTTTGCATTAAAGAAATGATCTGATTTGTGGCATTTTTTCGGCCTTGTGACATGAGTTGGATGAGAAGATGAATATCAGTTTCATGTCTAATGAAGGTACAACTGGAAATGTTTGTATTTTAAGTGTAGAATTAATACTTGAGCCCTGTGTAATATTTGAGTGGGTTTTTTTTGCTCCTGTCACATTTTTAGTTCTTGTGGCTTCATTATTAATCACAAAATAAAGGTCAGCACAACCATGGATAAAGGAAGAGAGAACTCAGAAGTATTTTGTGTAGTATGACACAGTTATACAATAATTGTCAAAACTAAAAAATGAAAATTGCATTTCTATTATTATTTGTCTTACAAAAACTGTAAAAACTGAAATCAACATGTACAATATTTTTAATATTTTTCCAAGTGTCTGCAGGTGTGAACAGTACTGGAAAAATAATACTAACTTGTCAGGTGATGGATATTTTACTATTTTATGAGTTTTTATTACATTTTTAATTTGTTCCATCCTTATCTCCCATCTGCTTTGTATAAAACCAACCTGAAGTTCAGCTAAGAAGTCCCTGAACTTTTATCATTTTACTGTTGGTCACAGCTGATTCACTAATGGTGTCATGGTTGTGCAGAGAAGTGCAGAATTTTATTTATTTATTTTTTCACAGAATCTTGCTAATGCAGGCAGTTAATATTTTAGAATTATTAAATTAGACATGTAGAAATTAACAGATTTTGAATAAATATCAGGATTTGTGAGCTTGAATTTGATTATTTTTCCCAATGGAACTGATGAGTAGCTCAAGAGCAATCGGAAGATCGGCTGACTCTTTCTGTCTTTATAGTTTCAGGCTCTAATAAATGGGATCATTTTGGTACTTTTTAAAGTAGATGTGGGTGTTCAGAGGGTTAAAGAATAGTTTGGAGCTAATATTTTTACCTGAATAATATTTTAAAGACATGACCTTCTGCCAGTGCTTGATGCTAATTCCACTGAAAAAGCACACCTTTGAAGATATGGAAAGGTATAAGTGTGTAGATTTTTCCTCTCTAAGAGTAAAGGCAGTCAGGCCTGAATAAGACCCTCGTAGGTTTAGTGAATAGTAAATATAGTACTACGAATGTGTGAAATCACTCACACACTCAGCTAAAGGATCAAACCTGCAGGATTTTCACATTATCACCAGGGGTCTCACTTTCCCTCGGCCTCTTCATCCGTTTTTCTAGTTCCAGGCCTTGCTCCCCCTCCCTCTCTTTCTCCATCTTTACTGCCACTGCATTTCCCTACTATGTGTTGTGACTGCATTTCACTTTGAGTCAGTCCCCTCAGTGAAGGCTTCCACTTTCAGAGCTGAGGCCAGCTCTCACCGCAGGTATTGAAACATGCTCCCTAAGCAACACTGGGGATGAACTTTGCTACTTAGGTTGGGATTATTAATGCTTGTGTGTGTGTTTGTCACAGCCTCTGCATGTGTGTGTGTGTAAGAGCAAGTGATGGTGCACAGCAGTATTCATATTTGATGAGTTATGTGGATGTTACAGAATATAAAATAGACAAAAGGACATTTTCTGCAGCACATGCTTTCATATTACCGGCGCTCTTCTCCACACATAAACACTGGTGTTAAAAGGTACATGTGCTTTTCTCAAGAGGGCAGTTATTCATACGTTGGTATTCTTGAAGGGACCTTCAAAATCTTCCATTCTGCCCTGTATGGTAGCTGCGTTTAGACATCCTAATGTGTTCAATTTGCAGTGTGATTAAAGCCTTTTCATTTTAATCAGCAGCTCAATGGATTTTAATAGTGTAGTTTACTAGACGTGAAACTGCTATTTGCACTCAGTCTCTCCTGCTTTTTCTTGACACCATATAGCAACGTCTATAACACAAAATATCTGTTGTAAAATCTGCTTGGTGGATATTCTGTATATATTAAAAGATACACTGAATCATAAACTATCCGTGGTTCTGTATGCCCACGTACACTCACGCATATACAGTGCTGTGAAAAAGTATTTGACCCCATCCTGCTGTCTGCATTTTTGTATATCTCATTTTACACTGAGCAAACTCTTCAAATAAAATCTGAAGTAGAACAAAGACAGCAAAAAATACAAGTTTGAAATGATAGTTGTGTATACATAGAAACCAACTAAGCCCACTTTCTTCCAAAAATCTACCAAACTGCATTGATAACTGGTTGCGGCTGTACTACAAAGACCAACCTGCTGACTACTATCCCCGTTGAATCAATTCATGGCTTAAATAGACCATTTTCAGTAACATGAAAAAAGGTCTCACATTTTGCCAGAATGACGAAGAAAATGGTGATTCAGGTCTGACGAGAGTTGCAAAGCTATTTCTCCAGGACTCCACAGATCTACAATGAGAGACATTATCTACAAATGGAAAAGACCTGGAACAATACTGAACCTTCAGAGAGGTAAATGACCTTTAAGAAATACTACAAGAGGACAGCAACAGTTCATCCAGGAAGTCAGTAAAGAACCAAGTGAATCCAGACCTTGAACCATCTATTTTTAGTATTTTCAAAACTATTTCTTGGGCTCCATGACTCCACAGATCCACAATGATAGGCATTATCTACAAATGGCGAAGACTTGAAATAATATCGAACCTTTACAGAAGTGAATGTCCTTTCAGAATTCCTGCAAGAGCACAGTGACAAGACAACAAGGAAATCACAAAAGATATAAGCAACTCCAGACCTCTGTCACCTCAATAAAAGGCAACGTTTAGGCCTTACTATTAGAAAGCCGCTGAGCTAAAGTGGCTTCCATGAACTGAAAACTGCTGCTGCTAACCCAGAAGAACACGAAGGCAGCACACCTTGATGACTGTCAAACCATTTGGACTGCCGAGTCGAAAACGGAACACTTCAGGAGACAGGGACCCTGTTAGATCTAGAGTAAACCAAGCACAGACTTCCACAAAAGAGCACTATACCTGGAGTCAAGCATGGAGGTTGCAGTGTAATGTGATGCTTTGCTGCTCCGAGGCCAGGGTGACTTGTCGTAATTGAGGGAAACATGAATTCTGTTCTCTAGCAGAAACTCCTGAAGGAGAATGTCAGGTCATCAGTCTGTGACTTGAAGCACAAGTGCGACTGGGTAATGTGGCAAGACAGCGATCCCGAGCATAAGAGAAAGTCCATCTGTGAATGGCTCAAAAGGAATAAAATGAAAGTTTTGAAGTCTGGAGCTGAACCCCATTGAGATGCTGTGACAGCACCTGAAAAAGGCAGTTCATGCTCGATAACCCTCCAGTGTTACTGCACTGAAGCAGTTCTGCAAAGAAGTGTGGGCAAAAATTCAACCACGGCAATGTCAAAAACTCATGTCCAACTTTGTTTGTGTTTCATTGCTGCTATATAATTAGGTACTGGATAACCTTTTGCCACAATAGTAGGATTATCATTTGAAAAGTACTTTGTGTTTACTCAGGTTATCTTTTCTTTTGCAGACGTGACTCAGTTTAGCACACCAAAATAGAAGAAATTGCAGGGTGTGAAGTCTTTTCTACTGCTTCATCACACACCTGCTATTTCTGGGCTCTTATCTGGTCTTAATGGCGTCTCCATAGTGCCGCCGCTCTGTCCCCCTTCATCTTACCATCTGTACGTATCACCCGTCTTCCATTACCAGCAGCCTCCATCTGAGTCTTTCGGAGAAGCAGCAGTCTTTGAACTTGCTGCAGGCCACAACATTTCCTGATAGAATGTCCTAGAGAACAAAGTTGCCTGGCAACACTGACGGCTGCAGGAAGTTACTTCAGCTTTCAGCGAGAAAGGGTTTTGAGCTTCGGGTGAATATCAAGCCAAACTTCACAAGAAAATCAGAGCTATTGTCAAATGGCCCACTATGCTGTTGTGTGTTATCTGCTGCTCAAACAGCTGATTTTTTTTATTCTCATTTGGAAATGGTCCTGCTTTTTCTTTTCTCTTGTACTCTCTGATAGTCTGGCTGCCGTGTTGATGCTCTGTTGTCTTTGTGTTTTCAGGGGGAGGACTGTGGCTGACACTTCATTTAATGAACAATACCCCAGCTAGTCCAGATTGGTTTTGTGATTGATGCAGCTCACTATAGAAGTGTGAGATTTTAATACTGACAATGATTGGCCCACTGTTTGGGCCTGTCATGGTTTCTCATTCAGCCATGTGTGTTGATTAAGGCTTTTTAAAATCCCTCTTTGATGTCTGCACTACTGTGCAGCAGTTGTATTGGGTATTTTAGTATCTTATTTGAGCAAGAACTCACTTTTGTCAGCCATCAAAAAGTTAAATGTGGTGCTAGGAGGCATGCAACAGCTGTGTGCAAATGGGCTCCAGTTTACTGGACATACGCTCCACAATCCTGATAGATAAGCACACAGACTTAAAATAACAGACCTTAAAACCAGCACATTTCATTTGACAAATTTTATTTCTCCAGCATTTAAAAAGTAGAGATTTGTGTCAATAACAAGTGTTGACAAAGTCATGCATTGCAGACTGGCTGTGCATAAATCATCTGTAAGATACATTTACTGTTGTTTGACAGCAGATTGGTTGCTGTTTGGTTTTACTGGGCCACTGAGTGGGAAGCCTGCCAATACTGAATGCTTTCTCCTTTGTACTTGTGTGTCTTGTAAAGTGTGATAAAGGTTCAGTGTCATACATGGACTTAAAGCCGTTGGGTCAAAAACTGGAGTTTTACAAAGTTCAAAGGAGCTTGTCTAGTCTTGTTTTTTTCTTATATCTGGACTGTCTTAAATGTTGCCTTTTTTTCAGTAGTTTTCCATTTTGATTTATTACAGGTTTGTTCCTTTTTGTCCAATTCTAATTCATATCGGTTTCTGCATTAGTATAAAGCTTTAGACTACAAAGATTTTGTATAAATATTACTAAATAACAATAGAAATTCCAAATGAGCTACATTGCTACTGCAGGATTACTTGGCTATGAAGAAAATGGCTCCATATTGTTGAACTTCCCCAGTATCACACTGTGCCATTAAAGTGTCACATGTTCTTAAAGTTTCAAGTTCATAAGATAGTGTCTGTTTAGGAAATAAATATAATTCCACTCTCGGAGCAGGATATTGAGGAGAAGTTTTAGGTGGGGCGTGGCAGACAAGTCGCCCCCAGACTGCTAGATTTCTAAACTGCCTTTTAATACCAGTCATGCACATTTGCTTGTACGACTTGAACCCATTCTTTTTTAGTCCCTACTGTCTGTAATGACCCTGTCATGTGCTTCAACGTAAAAGATATAGTGTAGCAGTCAGGTCAGTTATATCTTTTGATTGTTTTACACCATCATAATGTCTTAAACTTGACTCTTATGTCCTTGGCTTTGGAAAAGAGCTGTTTCTAGTCATGTCCAGATAAAGTAGTACAACTGACTGTTTTATGTACTAGTTTGTGCTGCACTGTCTCACCCACACTTTGGGTTTTTTTTTCCAGTGAATCTTGGAACTATTTTTATGTTGCAGTTTGCCAGAGAGATCCAGCACTTTTTACCACTTACCATAACTGAGGTTTGGCTGAGGCAGTTATTGTGAAGGACTGTAAGCAAATGAGAAAATGCAAGTCTGATCTGGAGTGATAAAGCACCTCAAATGAATTCACCTGAGTCCACAGTCGGTGCATTAGCACTGTAAGTGTGAAGGACAGAACTTGTCTCACCAAGGACACATGACATGAAAATGAGCAGCAGTTATTAGTTCTTGGAATGGTTGTTGGCTAAATACTAGGTATACCTTGTTTTAAAATGCATGCCAGCTCACCTGAGATGTCTGTGGGCAACTACACTATCTGTCAAATTACAACATTTGTCATGCTGTGTGTGTGAGAGAGAAAGGGAGGAAAGACGAGCAGGTGTACATTTGTAGGCGGCTTTAATGACAGCTAGACCTCACCTTCTGACACTTCAGTTTCATGTTGTGTTTATCCTTAAGATAGACAGGAGGCAAAGTTACTGTCAGATATTATTGTGCAACTGTAATTAGAAATTCAAATTTGTTACTTGTGTGGGTGAAGAGTGTCAACAATTAAGAATTAGTTGCAATTACATTGAACACACTCTGTCCCACTCAGTTTTATTAGTGTGTTTTTTGGTGGCAGGATGGGAGGTGTTTTTTATTTTTTAATCAGCTGCATCAATGCGGTTGGCCCTTTTTTCACCTTGCGTGTGGGGGTGATATGATTTTTTCACGATCAATGTTAGCATTAACAGAGAACTCTTTGCTGAATTGCTTTTTGAGCTGTGTTTTACATGTATTTCTTATTATCTGTGATTGGCTAAAACTTGCGATGCATATTTAGTGCAGTGGGTGGGACATTGCTTGAGACAACATAGTGGAGAGCCATAGAAGAGCCAGCTACATCAGAGCCAGAGTAGTGCAGCTTGAAATTTGTTTACTGGAAATCTTTTTTTTTTTCAAAAAAAAGAAAACATAATTGGTAAAATGCTGAGTATCAAATTCGATAACTGTCCAAACCAATAATCAGTTGACCCCGACTTTGGCAGATGGTCATATGTCTGTGTGTTAGGATGCCACTGCATGGGTATTGTTGATGCAGTAGCTTCTCAACTATGCAACATACAGGCCCAAAGCTTCATCTGATGAAGCTGTGATTAAAATCAAAGTCCAGTTTGACGACAGGTCAATTCAGTGGATTTTCACTTGAGTTCTGTCCCATCTCAGACTGTAATAGTAGTTTAATTTTTTTCACTTTTACTTCATTTTGACTCATTTTCATTTGCAATTTTTCATTCTGCATTTACTTGCATCTTCCATCAATTTTTAGTTGAGTTTAGACAAAATACCCCGCTGCTACACGGGATGCAAAATTTGAACAATTTTCTCAACTGACAATTCAGTCTTTTCAATAATTGGATGGCAGTATGCACAAGTGGGCTAACCCACGTTTGGTCACAAAATGATTTATCACCTTTATACAAGTCTGCAAGTATCTGACCTCATCCTTCATCCTATCAGGCCCACAAACTCCTAACACACCATCTGTCATCTGAACCTGACAGATTTAATGGTAACACAAATGATCTATTTTATGCCATTATTACAAATCAGAAAAATGTGGGTCAGCCCACTTGTGCAAACTGCCATCCAGTTGATTATAAAAAACGCAAAATGAACTTATTAGACATTACTCTGTGATCCAGTGAAGCTGCTTTGAACGTGGCTGGTCACTTTAATGGTGAAAACGATCAACCACTGGACCACAGTTATGCTGTCATGGTTCATTTCAGCTTGCACACTAAACAAGAGTTTTGGTCAAAAGGCATTAAGTGTCACAGGAGACTTTCTCATTGTGGCACTTTATCAGCTAAAGTCCCACAATCCTATACCAGCACGCAAGTGTTGGCCGAGCGACTATCTCCTTGAGTCAGAACAGTGTGAAACGGTAAGAAACTCCACTTGGTGACGCCACAGTTACTACAGCTGAAGTAAAATATGATTTCTGACATGCATGTGTTTCATCTTCTGCCTTATTGGCTAATATATTTTTAAGTGGGTGAATTATTTATTAGTGATAAACATCAACATCCCTTCCTGCTGTATTTATCATATACTACAAATCTGAATTTTGAACGTTTTCAGAGTGATGACTCCACCAGAGCTTTAAATTGAACTTACTCACACAACTACAAAAGGGTTAATTTCTGTTTATCCAGAATCGGAATGGAAGACGATGTATCTACTGAGCCTACTAAGACAGTGAAGGAAGTCCCTGTTGGGCCATCTGTAAGGGACCAATCTAATAACAGCCCTTTAAAATGCTGATAACGTCATTAATTAAGTGCTACTGCCTTATTATATGGTAGCTAGAAATGACCCCACTTAGAAGGATATGCAAAGAGAACCCTTTGTAGGGTGGTGACGGTGGTGCAGTGTATAGTGTCTTTATGAGGGTTTTAAAGGGCTGCATAATTGTTACTATGAAATGTGCAGATATGTGTGGCAGTCGGCCATGTGTTTGGCTCGTTTATCTCATCTGAAGATGCACATCTGCGTGTACATCTGTAGGCACTGATTGAAGTACACAGAGTACTTTTATAATAATGTAGTGATGGCTTCTGACTCTTTTTAGGTCACATTGTCAACATGTTGACGGCTGTCGCGGCTGGTGTGATCACATCACAAGAAATTAGCAAACAATACTGACTTTGTTTACCCTCTGGTGGAGCGAAAGCAGTGGAAGAGGGCAGAAAATTCTAATTTACTACAGCGTTTGAAGTGTGAGATGCAGCGAGGAGAATGGAAGACAAAGATTAGAAATCTGTGTGTGAGATGACTTGAAGAGCAGCATCATTTGTGGTTGAGTGTGTTGGAGAACAAGAGAGAAATAATTTGTGTTCATTGTTTTGCTTGATGGCTTGCACATTTTTTGACTGTGCTTTGAGAGAAGTGCTACTCAGAAGCACAAATATGTCCACAACCCATCGGTATCACAACACAAAGCCATATTTCTGTGTTCCACTGGGGTAGCAGAGCTGTGCACATGTGAATATATGTGCAATATGCAGTTTAACCTAAACAGTTTGAGATTAGAATTTTGTTTTGAATGCCTAACTATACTTTCATGTTTTTCTTGTGTAAGAAGTCCCATGAAAAGATCAAAATGTTTCTTCCCCACTTGTGCACTGATCCCCACGACCTCTTATTCTCGTTGAAGAGATAAATCTTCAAAAGTGTGTCACAAATGTATATATTGTGATTTCCTATAAAAACTAGGCACTGTAGTGTTTTGGCAAATATTACTCAAAGTTAGTAAATTATATTTTTGGGGGATTATTTTCTTACAAGAATTAATGCACATTTGGTTATTTAATGGGCATTTTTAACAGCAGGACAGCATATGCTGGATTGACTTGAGATAAAGCACGTGTCAATGGTAAAGAAAAGATATGCTATCTGATTAAACTGTGATTTTTCAATGTGTTTTAGTTTGTCGACACATAAAATACTCATAGTACAATATACAGATGGGTGAAATTTGCTAGTGGATGATTATGTTTCAAGACTGAAGAATTGGGTTAGTACTGGAAAAACTGTTCATTACCACAGGTCTACAGGTGCCAATGCTGATTTAAATTTTTTTCTTTTTGTATGAATCAAATGCAAATGCAAACATAAGGCTTCACTGTCTAATGTGATAAGAATATTTATATGTGCCTTTCTAGATGTGTGTTAGTCCTGTACATATAAAGCACTTTTCATAACCCTGAAGCACTTAACATACATAAAAAGCTGATTTCAAGGAATCAAGAAAGAGGCGCTTGACTGTAGGATGCATTTAATAGACGTATGGATTCCCATTTCAAGTGTCTGCAGCCTGACATCTTCCTCAAATAGCAGTGCCTACCTACTGAGTGTGTGAGAGTTTCTCTGTCTTTGCAACCATCTTGCGTGGTGTTACAGGCCTCTTGCTCCATGTCCTCCTGTAAAGCTCTGTTTATGTGTACACACACGTCTGTCAATCCACCGAGGGTGTTAAAAGTGGAATTAGTTCTGCTGTCAATCACCATGGCGATGGTGAGTGAAGAGACGACACGCTCCCGCTCAGAAATCATGTCCCCTATAGACACACAAACTCAGGAGGGGTTCAGAGATTCAGACTGACACTGTGTCTCCAGAGGTGGTCAAGTGTACTGTAAACGTTATTACTACTTACAGACCCACAAACACTCTTCATCTCTGCGTGTTTAGTCCCATTTGAGACTTCAAAACCAGCAGTGTGGTTTCGCCCTGAAAGATTACTTAATATTCAGTCAGGCAAACAAGCTTTTGGAAATGGGGTAGATGAAAATATTCATAAAAATATTCCACTTTTTTTCCTTCCCCCAGTGAGCTCATGCATCAGTCAGTTTTTGTCTTGTTTATTTTTGCTAATTTGCTTATGTTCTGTCATGTTTTTCTGTCTTTCTCGATTTGTCTCGACTTTTTCTTTGGTTTCCGCTTCTGTGTTTTTTTCTTTGTACTTCTTCCTTCTCTTTGATATTCAATACTCTTTATAATCTGAGCAACTTTGGTTCCTTCCTCTTTGTCTTCTAAGCTGCTGAACTTATTTTCTCTTTTTTAAGCTTTTTCTGTGCACATTCAATTACAGATGATATGCGGATATACGAAGAATGAAAGACAATCATGATGATCTAATAAATCCTCTATCAGTTTGAATCAGAACTCTCTCCCACTGAATATGCTTTCATTGGTCACATTGTTTGCATATGTTAGTTGCATGCACTTCAACTAAAGAATGATGTTGGATTTTCAGGTTGATGCATTTTTAGAGAGATTTTTAGAGATCTGAAGAGATAAACCCAATAAAACTTATATAAAAATATATTGAAATCAAAAAAACATAAGCAGTTAGTGAAGCAAAGTATGTTTTCTCCAGTCTTGTTAGTTACCTTGTGGCATTGGTAAACTACTCCATTATCAGTAAATGTTGTTGTGACCCTGCTCACTTGTTGAAATTGTGTAATAGAAGCAGATAGTGTGTTAAAGCAGGAGTATATGATTTTAATTAAGTATATATTCTGTCAGATTCAGTGAATATCACCTCCCTGTCTGCTCGCCGTCCGTTCTGTGTATGCTAAAAAGAAATCTTTTGTTCATACATTGTCCTGGCTCTATACATGGGAAACAAAGTGGCTCAGAACGATTCACACAAAACTATTTCAGGGAAAAGGAAGAAAGGGGCAGTAAAAGTGAGGGGTGCGGTACATCTGGTACATGTGCTCCTTTTCGTTAGTCTGATGACATCTGAACATGTTGCCGTCATGTCTGAATGAGCAGCCTGCTCAACTTTCCGTAGAAGTCACAACGGCAATCTTACTGGGTCTGACCTAGTAACATTTCTGTGTCACTTTCAGCGTGGCACAAGTCTGAACTGCATGCCTTTGTGAGAATAGATAGGCACAAGTGACGTGCTTCTAGTCAAGTGAATCAATTTGGGGAAGGCTTTTTCCACACTTCACCACCAGTATTGATCCGTAAACTTTACCGAGAGCACAAAAGACATAGCTTGAGTGTCAAAGTCACAAAACATTTTTCTTATTCGCTTTGATCTACAATTTTACTTCATTACAAGCTGAACTCACCATTAATGAATATAATCCCAGTTTTGGCAAAATGTGAACAGGGGCTAAAGTTTAGTTTGTTGCTACCAGCTGCTTTTAGGAGTCATTCCTCTGAGTTTATTAAGTACCTGCAGCATCAGTCAGTCACAGGATCCATATGAGCGTCTGCAAAGCCAGAGAGCTGCATGCATTTATGCACATGGAGCAACAGAAGTAACTTAATTAATTATTAATTAATTATCCCCAACGTGGAGGGAGGATCGATCAGTATCTAACAGCAGGTTGCACTGTGTACATTTCCTCACCTCAGACTGTTGAGTCTGCAGTTAAATCATCAGTTACACAGCAGCTGTCTTCACATTGGAGTCCTTAGCTCCATCACAGCTGTCAGGATAATTTATTTTACTTTTGGTAAAGCTGTAGCTTCATTATCATCACACCTGCACAGAATTTCCAGTGTTTAGGAAATTTGAAAGAACTTGGCTGTTCATTATTTATTTGACTAGCTCGCTTTTAATTTAGATTTACATTTTGTTTATTTGTGTGTTATTTATTATACATCAGTTGATGGTGACTCTCTCCATGTCAGTGTAAAGAAAATGTTTTTTTTTTTTTTACCATATGCACAATGATTGCATACAAGGATTAGTAACATACAAAAGCTTTTTGCAAGAGGGAAAAAAGACGTTTAGATTTCTAGGATACATTTCAATAAGTGCTGATATTTGTGCAATATTGTATCTCTACTGTTGCTGAAATTTGATTAAAATAAATTAAATTACACGATCACTGCCAGCTTTTAGCTATCATCTGCATTAAAATGAATCTATTTTGCTCTATTCTCTTGTTATCATTCAGCCTATAACCAGAAATGAAAGCTGCCCAGTGTCTGGAAGCTATTTTATGAAAAACACTGAAAAACTTAGTTTTACTGAAATAAAATGTCACAGTTCCACCCACTCTATTTGATTGACAAGTGGTTTAAAGGAGGCACACTGTAGAAAAACAACATCATTGATGAAAGAAAACAAAAATAATTCAGTGTATAAGATGGCAGCGGTTGCTACAAACTAACACTAAAAAGGTTTTTTATTATAACCACAGATAGTTCTCGCCTGTTTTTTTCAAACCTCTTTGCTTTCTACCCTTCTCGCTTTCTTTCACTTTGGTCAATATCCATGTGTATACAATGTACACTGTGTGCAGAAAGCAAAGACGGATTCTGCTGTGCTCTGTGTAATGTAGGATGCATAAAGTAGTGCAGGAGTCTTGCATGTCAGGGTGACATTGGCACTTGTGATTGGATGGTTGCTATTTTGAGCATCCGTGGCTTGTATCTGCATGCCAGCAGACTCTTCATGTCTGTGTGCATCCTCATGCCTGTGTTCCGCATGCATTTGCAAAAGTAAGCCCAGCTATAAGTGTGATATTGAAATGGACAGTGCTTTTTTTCTGCTGATTATGAATGGCAGGGTGCAGGGCAAGCTTTTTGGGAATAGAATCCCATAGACAGGAAAGTCGGTGATCTGAGACCGTCTAGGAGGGAGACAAAGATGGAGGGATGGTGGAGAATAGGTATCAGTCAAGACTGGGGGCTGACAGAGCAAGACAGTGAAGCAAAAACAAAAGGAATGAAATGAATGAAGGGAGAAGCATATAGAAAAGAAAAAGGTGAAAGAATAAACTCATACAAAAACACAAAAGGTGTTCAGACGATGCAGGGACTGGGACAAGAGGAAGCAAGGGGAAAGACAAAAGAGGGAAGGTATTGATTCTTTCTGCCGGCTGGGTAGGGGGAAACTCAAGCCAACTGTGCTTTCTTGAAATTAGAGCCAAGGGAAAGTTGGAAGGATGGAGTGGAGGATGGGGAGAAAACGGATGGAGAGAGCAGAAAGCAAGCTTTGGCACAGTTTCTGTCACAATGTGCAGTAATAACACTAAAGAACGGTGAAAAGTAAGTGCTTATGAATAATAAATGGTCACAGCAGTGCTCGGTACTGACGCAGAATAACTGTCTTGAAAACTGCAAAATAAAGCAGCTCTTTTCAATTCAGATTATACTTAAATCTTCAAATTGTAGATTGTTCTTGAACACTGGCATTGTGATAAAGAGTTGAAAGGGCCTCTGAAATGACAGAAACAGAGATGCAGATCACAACCAGCACTCGAAACATCTTGCCTAGAGGACCATCTAAAGAACCACAACACAGCAGATGCCAAACAAAGGCACAAAAAGCACAGTCTGAATTACACATAAACTGGGAAGCTCAAGTGGCTCTAAAGACCGGAGTGTTTAGGTGAATTGTGTATAACACTTTATCTTGAACTGTCATATTTTCTGATAATGTAACCTCAGGTAAAGCACATGTGAAGGTGATACTATTATTAAAGAAATGACTCAGTTCCAGGGTTATAATGTTTTCAGTACTGCCACACAGGCATGGTTGGCTGGGACACTTAATGTAATGCAAACAGTGGTAATAGTATAAGATTTTCCTGTTTGTTTTATGTGAAGTTGTAGTGTTCTTAGTTTAAGAGAGAGAATGAAGTGACCTCTTTTTCACTGCAGAAATAGTTAGTTTATATTCCTGTTGCTCAAACTGCATGGTAAAATAAAACGAGCAGCAGAAAATGAGAGATACTGCTTGGCTGTTAGGAGTGCAAGGACTGAGGAAGTGTTGGATGTGAAGCTGTACAAGGAGTTTGTTCACAACCCGACCTACCACGAAGTAAGTTTGAAATAGCTAGGCTTTCTTTGTGTAGGTCGGATTGACAAACTCTAAAACCCCTGGGATCACAATGTGGTTATCAGCTTTCTTTGTTAGGTCAGTTTCTGTGTCAGTTTCTGTGCGTTTTCACATAAAAGGAAACGTTTAATACTTTGCATGACTCTTCTTCCGCACAAAATGCACCAATTGTGTGCTGTCTACTTCGGTAAACAATGCATATTTGAGAGCTGTAAAGAGCATGAAAATTGAAAAAAAAGTGCTGCTACTGCAAATAATGCTGATAAAAAACAGTAAATCGTTTAATAAGATTATTTTTTGACTCAGTGACTCTCAGTGCTTCTTTCTAACATGACAGTTGCAATGTATTGCTGGTAAACTTTAAACTTCATTCATTTTAACGTGGTATTGAAGTGGTGTAGTCAAGTCTGACACTGTCCCATGTTGGAGATTATCACTTTGTTTTTTGTCCGAATCAAAGTGAAGTTAGTGTTATTGGTTGAATATTCTCTACGATAAATATCAGTACACAAATCAATTTTCTAATCTGTGTTTTATTAAGTGCAGTACCAGCAGTATAAAACTGACCTGGCAGCAAATTGTGACAAGGACAAAAACATATGAATGTGTTTTTTTACAAAACTTACATGACACAGTGTGTGATACTGTCCCTGCATATTAATGGCGTACTGTTCAACAGGTTTGCAGATATAACATATTACTTTACATGAGAATATATATCACTTCCAGAGATCATCAGGAAATGAACTATAAAGGAAGAAACTTCTTTCAGCTGATATAAATCCAAAACATTGATCAAAATCTCCTTTGAAGCAGGTTAGCTGTGCAGCATAAGTTACCATGATAATCTAGCAGGTTAAGAGAGCCACTTTAATCAGAGACTTTAAGCTCCTCTTTAACCTGCTAATCTTTCTTTGTAGTCTAACCATCTGCTTTATGCCACACCACAGGAGTAAATTTTGCCTTGCAATATCCAGTCTGCACCATTTATTGCTGTAGAATGTTACATTTTTATTTTTAACTGATTTTTGTTGGGTGGCTCAGTGCAACTTTTGGTGCTTTTGTTTCCGTTGTTTCTCACCACAGATGCTTGTCAAAAAATTTCAGTTTTGTGCAGTCTGGATAAAACATGAGAAGCCAGTCCTTGTGGCTACATTGAGCATATTCTGAAGCTGTAATTTAAACAGCGTGAGCCACAGTTTGACTTTTAACTCCGTAGTCAAAGTCCATCCATTTGGTTAATTTCTAATTGAAATAATGAAGGACAGCTTCTGCCAGAAAGACATTACTCCCTGACTCCTGACAGGCATGCTGGGCTACTTTTTGGTACAAGCTTGCAAATTACAGTTAAGCTCCTAATGAAATCGCCAGCGTCACATTGGGGTGTTTCCCTGTCAGGCCTCATTTTGAAGTTCTGACGAGCTTGCACCACATTACTCCTCACTTAGCATCCTAATGATGTACAGTACGTCTAAATATGTCTACTGTAGCGCATAACTGTCCTACTTCATGCCAGCTCTGCATTCTGAAGACTGAAAGAAGAAAAAATGACAACTTTTTCATGCAAATCTCCTCGTGCGAGCTGGAGAATTGTAGCACGCAGTAAAAAGTGGAATCTCTCTCTGACGAGGAGAGATAGAAGCAAAGTAATTTGCCTATGGGGAAATTAAAACGGAAAGAAAGGAAAACTTTTTCGAGTGTTTTGACTGAACGAACAGTTGACTGCAGAGCAATTTCTCTCTGTTCTGTTGCACACAAAGCATGAAAGCTGAGTGAATATTCTGTCAACTGCATTTTGGTCCAGCTGTGGATGCAGAATGAAAGTGGAAATTGCAACTCTTATGTTCTTTTATAGAGAAGTCTGGAAGACGCCTTAGCCTCCCCCCTCACTTGCTTTCTCCTCACTTATTCCTTCTTTTCACTTCTAATAAATGAGCATGAGCTGCTTAGTACAACAAGAGTGGACACACACACTAACAGATCACTAGCATCAGCAATCATCCCTGTTTGTTGTTCAATGATTATGCATGTAGGATAATGCGTACCAGTACTGTTTATTCCCATTTCCACACGTTCTCATTATTTCTCCTCTTTCTGGCATCTGTCTTTCTATTGTTCGCTGTCTCTTCTTTTTTCCCCACTTCATTTCATATTTGTTTTTTCTTTCCAATTCTGTCTCTTCAGTTGGACTGTCACTCTGCCTGTGACAGGCGTCTGTGCACAAACTGTACTCGTCACTGCTCCATCTTTCCCATTAAAACAGCCGCTGTTTTTCGTCTCTGTTTTTCTCTTATTGTGTTTAAATTGTTCTCTGTTTGGAGCTGAAGCTTTGCCCTATTTTTGTGTAAAAAGCTGTATGAATTATGAATTGAATTCAGTCTGGCTGAGCAATTAATATATTGTGCTATACCTAAAAAAATTGCTTATAGTGTCATGGTGAGTATACACAGATCAGCCACAACATTATGACCACTGACAGGTGAAGTGAATAACATTGATCATATTGGTACGATGTGCTGTTCTGTTGGAAAACCTTGGATTTTGTCATCCGTGTTGATGAGACTTAGACACCCAAATAAACATCGTCCCACAACAAACACACTCCCTCATGCAAATGGGAATCCCAAATCTCACTGGCCTACCCCTGCAGGAAAATGTACCCCACCACATGGAAAAAACATCAATCAGGAACATGTTGAGGAACATGACAATGGCCCAACTGGTTCCAGACCCTATAGGACACTGAGAGGTCCTCTTGTCTATGCCCAATGGTTCAGATCATTTTTGAGCACATAAGAGGGACCAACACAATATTAGGCAGTTGGTCATTATGTTATGCCTGATTGGTGTATGTGTGTGTGTAGTAAATTAGCTGCATTTTTGGATTAAAGATGTGACATATATTGGAGTTAAATTGATGTTAACATTTTATTTTTTTCGCTTCCAGTGGACTCATTCCTGTTATATGATATGTTTTGTGTGGCTATTTGTTTGTTTGTCTAAAGCAAGAATAAATGTGTTCTGAGTGTGCTACAACGCAGAAATCTGTGTTAACCACCCAGCCAAGTTTGAATGACTTGAATGAAAATGGTCATAAACACAAATTAGATTTCCAAATTGTGAAGAATTGAGCAGCTTTTTCTGCTTTTACGTGTGTCTGCCCAAGGTGCAGAACGACGGCTTTCACATCAGCTCAAATGAACCAAACAAACCATGCAAATGGAATTGAGTTCATTTTGACTGAACCCAACAGGTTAAACTTGAAATCACAAATGTTCCCTGCAGATTCAAAATATTTTTGTCACTTTGCAGCTGTAGATTAAGTTGCCGACTTTAATGAACTGAGCTCACAAGGCAACTTGAAGTCACTGGTGGGAATTTTTCTGTCAATGATGGCAAAAGATGTCAGACACAGAAGACTAAAGGACAAGGAGGAAGAAAATCGATGTAGCAACTTTCAACAGTAACGGATGATAACTGCAGATGTGGGTGTTTCTTGTAATCTTCTGCTCTCCGTCAGCTCTGTACAAAATCAGTTCACCTCTTCTTTATCTCGATTTTTCTTTTTGGAAATTTACATAAGCAGAGTATTCTGCTGTGCAATTTCTAGGGAAGATGAGTTTGCTGGGCGAATGCAGAACTAGTTAACAAACTGTAGTCTGAAGTAACTCCGAGCAAGCAGAACCACCAGTGCTAATGTGCACTAGTTTTTATGGTTTTGGAGGAAGCGATAAATCTGCAAAGTTTGCCAACAGTGTGTCATCGAGTCATGTTTTCTGCGCCCCCCAGAAAGTCTTAAATACAAAAATGATGCAACACCACAATTTATTTGCGCCATATCTCAGTTTTTCCACATGATTTTAGCAGCTATTTTTAGATGTATGTGTTAAGAAACAAATTTCCTTTCCAAGGACGGCATAATTATTTGTATTAAAAAATATTGTAGTTTGTCTTTCAGTCATATTTATATATTACGGACAGAGAATTTTTGTGATGATTATAATAACCTCTGCTTTGTTTTTTTTTAAAATAAACGACATGTTGCATATCTTTTATTTTCTACTTTGTATTACTAATAATAATAAACTGTATTTTTATATCACCTTTCAAATGTGGAGTTAAAAGGTGCTTAACAAAACATTAAAAAAGACAGTAAAACATTGTTAAAGACAGTGCAACCTTACAAAGAGCAAAAGCAATGTTTGTGTTCATTGCCAAGACATTTTCATTTGACCTGAGTTGTGCATGTGGGAATATAAAGCACATTTCAGGTCGGCATGTGTTTGACTGTTGGGTGAAGAATGTAATGCACACATGTAGGTGACAAAATTTGATGTAAATATAAATGTGTGTTTGTGTGCTCCTATAGCTGCACAGTAGTATGCATTTGGTGTAGTCTTCCGATGAATATATGCATACTGTACACAGGAGATATTACGCTGACAGAAATTTGAAGTGACACATAAGATACACATTTCTCAACGTGGAAATTGATAGTGACAAGACACACACATACACCTCACACATGAATAATTAGGGACGAACACTTGTTTTTTGCCACTCTTGTCATCTCTCCTTCCCTTGTTTCCTCTTTTTTCTGCATCTCTCTCCAGTTCGTCTCTCCCTCCGGCTGTGACAAACGCTGTAGTGTGGGTGTTTTTCGTTTTTCGCACAGACTATAGCCAAATCTTAAGGCTGACGCACACAAACACGCACACACACACACACAGGCAAGCTATGGAGTGTGCACACATCTGCACACAGCTGCAGTCTTGTGAAGTAGAAAACCCATTTCTGCCCTGACTATCTAAGGAAGGCATGCTTGGAGTGAGAAAGTGGAAAGGAGGAAGAAAAATAGCATTTCGGCCTGATTTTAGGTCTAAGTTACTAAAATTGTATCTCCACAGAGGATAGATTGTGTGTTTGTGTGTGAGATCCGGCGGCCACACCTATCAGCACTGGCAAACATTAATCTTTGTTTGCAGCTGTTTGCGATACCCTCGCTTATATTACAGGCTTGTGTTTGCCCTTCTTTGTCCAGCTGTGTGTGTTGTCTTGTGTTCTTTGATCATTAGGTGGCTGCATTCATTCCTTCCTCTCATCGTTTTATAGACAACAAGCTCATTATGCTTCCATTAAGTGCTGACAGAGCGAAGGGTGATTGAGGGCAGAGCGAGAGACGAAGGAGGACTGAGTGAGAAGAATAAAAGCAAAGTGGAACAGAGGAAGGCAGGAGGGAGGCATAACTAGCTGACTTACCCCAAAATGAGGACTAATGCCTGATATTAAAGATTTAGGAAGAGGGATGAGTGGAGGGTAGCAGCTGGATGGAGATGTGAGAAAGGTGAAACTGTAGCAGGGTTTATGTAAGACGTGAAAGAAGGGATTTGAGAAAAGTGGGTGCATTCAGATGGAGGGAGACTTTGAGAGTAACACTGCTCACATTTTGACCTGCAACTATTTGAATTCACCACACACTCAACACTTAATGGGATATAAAGTTTTTCAGCATGTCTCAAGGCTTCCTCGTTTTACCCTTTTTTGCTCAATATTTAGCGAGCATACTTAGAAAGGGTTACTGGCAGAATGTAATTTACTGCAGACTTTTGATTACGTGATGGATTGAGCAATCATGAGCTTAATTTGAATGGCCTTAGCATTCCCAAATGTTAAAGTTATTATCATTAAAGATGCAATTAAATGGCTTCTATAGTCCTTAAAGTAAACTAACTCCAGGTTGAAACAGGGCATAGGCTTAATCTAAGAGTTGATGTTTTGTCATAAATCCACTGATGTTACCAAGTTTTGCCAGTTCTATGGCCATTGCTGTGTGCATGCTGGGTGATTGACGTGTTTTACTGGGACACTGATGTAAAGACTTAAACCTAAACGCCTATAGAGTCTGATGGTCTAAGTGCTCAGGATTTAAGTTCATGACTACTAATGCAGCATGAAGTGATCCTTTATTCAGCTTTTCTTCAAAGTTAATGAGTCCAGCTGTTTTTGTCCTTAAAAATAACCCATACACTTAGTTTCAAACAAAATTGCATTTTCTTTTTCTCACTAAAATACATAATATGCATCTTTATTTACCAGTAGATGTGAGAGAGTGTCATTAGCAAGTCCTGTTATTTTAAAAGAGTTGAGAAATTGTGAAATTCTCACCTATTTTAATTTGTTTTGTTGGTGCAACAACAAGTTACATTCACTTTTTCTCACCAAAGCACATATTGTCTTCGAATGATCAAATCAAATAAAATCATTATAAGTGTTAAAAGGTTGCTTTTATTTTGAAAGAGTCATGTTGTTTGCTTGCTAGAACTTCTCTCCTATTTTAATTTATTTTGGGTGCAATAAAACACAAGACTAAGTGACATAGCTAAAAAAAATTTATTGGATAAAATGTCTAAAATATTTTTAATGACCTATTCTAATAAAAACCTAAAAGAAAAAGCATTTATTTTGAATTTAACACCCTTACTTTAAAGCAGGGGTGTCAAACTCCGGTCCTCGAGGGCCGCTATCCTGCATGTTTTAGATGTTTCCTTCTTCCAACACACCTGATTCAAATAATCAGGGTCGTTATCAGGCTTCTGCAGAGCTTGATGATGAGCTGATCATTTGAATCAGGTGTGTTGGAAGAGGGAAACCTCTAAAACAGGCTGGATAGCGGCCCTCGAGGACCGGAGTTTGACACCTGTGCTTTAAAGAATTTAACCACTTCAACCCATTTATCTAGGTAGACAGTTAATATTTTAATGCCAGTGCAATAAAAAAAAGCAAACACAAATTAAAAATGTGTGCATAAATACAAATAAATGAAGGTACACGAATATTCTCACCTTGATTATGCATTAAATAAAGAAAGCAAGTAAACGGAGGTCAACTGCGGTGTAGCTGCCACCACGGTTTGTGTTTTAATTGTGGGACATAAGTGAAACTATAAAATGATTTATCAAAGAATTTTGTATTACTATTGATTAAGTGTCATACGCAGGTGCTTATTGCTATAATTTTATTGCCCAGGCCAAACACATCATTGATTAGTGTCAAAAAATCTTTTCAAAGATTGTTCTTAAAATATACAAGAAGATGTTTGTGATCCGTTTAGCATATCTGCAACTCAGCAGAAAAGTTTTGCAGCCAGATTACTACTATAAACTCACATGTAAGCTTCAGGGACATCGGTCACATGCAGCCATACCAGCACGAGAGCACGACTCATTTAAAAAAAAAAAACAAGAGTTGGCAAATTCAGCGGTGGCAAGAGGAGTCAATTGAGGTGAGCAGGCAGCTGGAGAGAAGGACTGTGTAGTAATGAGGCAGAGAACACTTAGAAAATGCTATAGTCTTGTATATCGCAGGTTTTGGAGCTAGATGAGAAGGAGAGATGGAAGAACAGTGGATGTTTTGAAGCTGTAATACTTGACTCGCCTGTTTTTTTCAGCTGCCTCCCTCTTTGATTGGGTTACTTGTAATATTACTGTCAGTTTTGTTCTATTGGTTCTTGGAGTCATATCAAAGGAGTGTGTCAATGAAATCCATAAAACAATATGTAATGGTGCCTATTTTTCATTTCAAGCAGTATATTAATTAATTTTTGTTATAATAATACTCTGTGGAGTTTCCAAGCAGGATGAAAAATTTAAAATTCAGCTGTCAGTGAATTTTCATAAAAGGCTAAAGTTAAAATTTCTGCATGAAATGAAGAGAAGAAACTTGAAGGCAGAGAGACGCTGTAGGGACATGGGTGGATAGGTAAAGATTAGGAGGTAAAAGAAAAATAGAGAAAATAAAATAATATGTTGTGTAAGATGTGGAAACTAACTACACACACAAACTCTCTCTCACTGTATAGCAGTTTATTTTTTGGTGTCATAAATGTGACAGTTTGGGTTTCCTTGCCTACAGCATATCCACCTATAGCAACACTTTCTGGACTGTGTGATGTTATTTTGGGATGAGTCTCTGTCCCTTCAGTGTATCTAAACTTATGGCTGCACTTTGCACTGTGATGTCTTCTTTTTTTTTATTAATTGATTGTAAACACCACATTTTATGAGTCTGCAATGCTGTATGTCCACACATGGACTGTAAATTTCTGTTAGGTGTCTTCTGTGGCTGTATTGATTTAAAATCCTTCCTCTTCCTCTCCTCTCCGGCTTCTGTGTTCGCTTTATGGCTGCATTGCTTCCAGTCTATGTGCAACTCCCATTACACCGCTGGCTGATGGCCTCACGGCTTCTGTTCGCTTGACAGGATCTCTCAGTAATATGAGGAAAAGTCGACGGGTCGATAAGCATGTTTTTTTGTCTCCACGTCACTGTTGATGTGTCATGACTGTCAGATCACATTGAAACTGCTACAGAGAGGTGAATTATGTTTGTTATACCAATAGCTACTTGAAGTAATGCAGGTGGAGCAGACAGTCACAGCTAATCTTTTAATCTTTCATTAGTACGTCTTGTTGTGATGGTTATTCAGATGTTTTTTTGTTTCCTTAATATACGTGTTTTTTCTTTGAAACATTTTCTAATTTAACTGAAGTGAAAATAGTGTAATTTTATGGTCAAATGTTGTAAAAGAATGAATTACCATTTATGAAAATACAGTTTTTTGATGTGGACATTATTTGCAGTTTTGCTTATTGATAGTCAACATGTCAATTAATACTTTATTGTGATTTTACTTGATGTGATCCTTAAATTTCTTTAAATTAATAAACTTATTTGGGGAGAATAAGTTAAATAACAGCAATTGTAAAAAAAAAAGAAGCTTTTTTACAGTGTATAACTGAATGACAGCTGACCTTTCAAAGGTGAAGACAGCAGTGTTAGTCACTACAGCTGTCTTGATGCAGTTGTCAGTGACTTTTTCGAATGTATAGAATATGTGCAGCTTCAACCCCTTTAACGCTGCTTCTTCTTGTGGCCTTTCTTTTCATCATTCTTTCATCACACACAGTCATTATTCATCCCCAGGCCTCTAACACCCCGTCAGAATCTCTTCCTGTTCTATTTACAGGTACTTTGATTTTACGTATAGCTCTTCTTTCTCTGTCTTTTGATCACTTTTTCTTGTACACTGTCTCTGTTTGTTGACCAACCATCTGCTCCATCTATCATTTACCTCCCCTCATTTCTTAAGTTTTTTGTTGTTTCTCTGCCTCATCCATAGCTTCTCCCACCATCTGGCCATCTTTGACTCTTCAGTATTTTTTTTAATTAAATTTTCTGAAACGTTTTGGAATTGAGAAACCTTACTTTTTGAAGGCTTGATAACCATAAAGGGAGAGGAAGAAGAGAGTGATGAAAGTGGAGCAAAGTACAAATGCCACATAGGCAGCAATGACAGTAAGGAAAAAAGTAACTTCTTTTTTGACTTTTTGCCATGTAGAGAAATAGAAGTAAAAAGATGAAGGCAGAAAAGCAAAGAGAAGGATCAGAGGGTCGTGGACAGAGGGAGGCTGCCAGAGAAATGAATGGCTCACACTTCAGAAAGACGTGGTTTGAGCAGACTAGTAGGAGCTACCATTTTTGGAAGGCTATGTGGATATCCTTATCTAGCTCTGAATAAACATGCTGGCTTGGTTTACAGAAGATGGTCAGCATATAGAGGTTTATTAAGTGAGTATGCTTACCTCTAAGTGAAGGTCCTGGGTCTGACCCTGTGTGTTGGCATTTAGCAAGGCTGCTATCGTCCATAAATATCATTTAGTCTTCATCAGTTTTGGTTGCAAAGCCGCACCTATGACCTTTAAGTTGATTTTTAAACTAAAGGCTACATATAAAGATGGTGTGTGTACTACCATTTTGAAGCCTTGAGTTTTGCATTTTGTAATGACCATTTTACTCTTTTGAAACAGAACATATTATAGATCTAATTTATTCTCTTAATTTCCTCTACTTTTCAAAGTCTTGCAACTACAGGTTGAAACCATAAACTTAATAGAAAAACGTTCACTGAGGTAATAAAGTGAGAATCACAGTCATTTTTTCAAATGTCTATGCAATTTGAGTTATTTCTGCCACCAGAGGAGTCGCCCCCTGCTGGCTGTTAGAAAGAATGGATGCTTATGACACTTCTGTGTTGGCGTTACTTGTCAGACCTGTAGGCTATGTCCATGGTTTTTTAAAATATACAGTCTATACGGAAAAAATCTGACACATTTCACTTTGGTGAAGCCTCAATGGATTTAAAATTGTGCGTCATAAGTCTTTTGTACATTTAAAAAGTCTCTCTAAAGTCTTGTTTTTTTTCTACATATACAGGAATGTGTGCAATATCTTTCTGTGCATTATTAGTATCTTCCTACATGTACAATAATCCTCTGTAGTATCCTTACTTTACACCTTCAGTGGAATCCGTACATTCTCTAAATTTACCACATCAACATGTACTTTAGTACATATGTATAATATCTAATTTATTTTTATTTTTTCTGACTTATTTCTATACATTTTTGCACTTTTCTGTAACACTGCAAATGTCCCTGCTGTGGGAATGATAAAGGCTTATCTTATTTTATGGTGTAAACTGGATTTAAACTAGAAGACTCTTGTGGCAGAATAAGTTACCTGGGGAGATCTGATACATGTAAAACATTAGCTGTAGCTGTAATAATTTGTTTTTATTAGTCTTACGAGCTATGTAGCTTTCAGGCTGGAAACTGATCTATGACTGTGGTGGGGTTTGAAATGTTTTAGCAACTATTAAATGGATTGATATAAATTTTAATACAGATCTCCATGGTGATGATAATTTTGTCTGACTTTGGTTATGATCTAACTTTTCCTCTTGTGTCTGTGAGTTTGACATTTGTGTCCAATTTAAAGGCGATAATTCCAAAAGTTGTTGAGGATTTTTGCTAAAAAACAAACATCTGTGACCCTCTGGATAAATGAACCAATACTTTGGTGTGTGACTAATGACATTTCTTATTAACCTCAGCTACACTGTGTTTTGTGCTAATTAGGAAATGTTAGCATGCTGACCTAAGATAGTGAACAGGGTAAACATTGCACCTACTTAACATCAGCTTTGTGATTGTGCATGGAGAACAGTGTAACACCTGCAGAATTTAATTGTTCTAAAAGGCCACAGTGGCAAACACATTTTCAGCAGAGCCTGAAACCATAGTAAGTCTGCACCATGAAATACTAATGGCCACACTTGGCATTTGGGGTAATTTGTGTATTAGGAAGGAGTCTTATACTATCTCAGTGAAATAAAGATATGTTAAAGTTTCTGTTACAGGTAAATCTCAAGTTAAACTTCTCCCATAATTAGAATAAATGTGTGATGGCTTTATTCGTCCCATATATATCTGTACAAGTGCTTGTATCCTTCATACTTTTCCTGAAGTATGTTTGTTTTTCCTGTTGATAACCAAACACGTTGGCCTTCTTATATCTTGCAAGCGATTTGGCTTAAAAATGAAGCTGCAATTGCAAAAGAAATAGACATGGCGCAGGAGGGAGGATGACCTGAATTTTAATTACAGAGTCAGAGAGAAGAAGTGAGAATATGGACAGGCATCACTGAAGGAGAAAGAAATAAGTGATAGACTTAAGGAGCAGCTGGGATGAAGGGATGAATACATGAATTGGAAAATAGATGGAGGGATTCTGGTCAAGCTCTTTTCCATTACAGCGAGGATGAATATGAACGTGTGGGTGCATGTAGGGCTGTGTGTGTGGGTGTATGTATGTTTGTCTTCATTATCATCATGAGTTTTGTGCGCCCGTAGGCATGTATGTGATATGTGTGCATTGCTGTATATGTCTGTGCCTCTGTGTGTTTTTTGGGTTGTGCATTGTGCGTTCGGGTGGGTGAGCTCGACTGCTTTGGCAGCTGCCTGCAGCTAAAGGATTAGAGAGGTGGCACCACTGAAATGGAGCTGATCTATTTGCGAGTGTGTGTTTGTGTTATTCTGCGGTTGCATTGGCTATGAACGGATGACACTTGTGTGTGTTGCGAGTCTGAAAGGGAATTGGATCAGATTACAAAAAATCTTGGCACCAGATTAACTCTGATCCCCACAAGAGAGCACAGAAATGAAAGAAAGGAAAGAAGAGACCTGAGAACAAGCAACGGCGATGTTTAGATGAGAGGAGGGAAGAGTAAGATGTATTGTAGGCTCTGCTTATGTAATAAATGCTGGGTAATATGGCTGTGCCTCCAAAGCTGATGTGTATAGCACCTTTAAACAACTTTTCGTGCTCTGATTATGATACCCCTGTGTATTATGCGAAAAGGAAATGCGAAAAAGAATCAGTCTATATGATCTGTTTCATGGCAGTGACTGATGAGTGCTGCTGTTTTCAAATTGAGGCTCACATTTGCTATAAGCTCAAGAAAGTTGTTTCACTTTGAATAGAGTTTCCTTTTGGGATTTACTGAATATTAGGATGTAGTAACATTTTTTTCACCTGTGATTTTCTCTCTCTCCACCCCTTTGGCAATGCCAGAAGCTTTGCCTTGGCATGTTTTGTTTGTAAAAGAAGAGAATGCTCTTATGGTTCGGTTCTATTAAGTAGCCAAACCATGTCTGACCCTACCAGAAGCAGTTTCTGAACATGTCTTTGCTACTGTCCCGTTGTTTCTTGCTGTGGTCTCATTTTTTCATTGCAGTGAAAAGTCCTGCACGCAATTAGGCAATAACTCTTTGAAAAAAAGAAAAAAAGTCGAATTTCTGTATTTTTTTTCTGCTAAAATTAGAATTGATATGTGCAACATCCAAGTGACGGCAGTTGTTAATACTGGGAAAAATACGTGGGAGCTGCATAAATAGGCCATTTGACGAGGTCTTTACAACGTCTAATAACTAAGCATGTTTTTTAATTTCTCTGAACATCACCTCTAGAAAGATTGAAGCTGAATGTATCTTCCAACAACTTGCTGACAACTTGCTTGACTATATACACATTTTTTAAACCATGCTTTATTCTACTAATCAAGTATGTTTTGTTTTCCTCTGTCTTTCTTGTGGCCTCCACTCTTCTCTGTGTAAACACAACCTGCGGTTCAGCTGAAGAATCACAGAAATACTATTAGTCAGTCGTGGCTTCTCGATTCTGCTGAGAAGTGTACATCTTTATTTTGGTTTTTAGTTTATTTTGGGCGTTTTTTTTCCAGACATGTGGAATAAAGTCATTTTGATGGAATGTCCCAGTTTTAAACTCTGATATAATTGCTTTTCCTTACAGCATTCTGAGTCACATATGATATGTTCAAGTACAGTTGGAAGGTCAAGAAAGCACTTGGACTTGGATGTTTCTTGGACTCAACATTAGTAGTTTTACAGATAATCAGCTTTGTATAGAGGTTTTTGGGCCCCATTCCTAAAAAGAAAGATCACCAAGTTTATCAAATGAAACATCAGTCTTGCAATTAAAAAGCACAGGGGCCAATTTTTACAAACCAAACATAGTATAGCATCTAGTAACTTGATAATGAGATCAAATGTTTCCACATCTGCATATGGAGCCTGAACAGTTGCTTTTTTCTAGTGAAAATAAAGTTTGCTATTGAAATCAAAAACTGAACTGAACAAAACTACACTATGGCATTGAAACTCTTGCATTGAAAAAAGTACACTTAAGAATGAATAAGAACTGAAAAATGTTGCAGTGAAGCATAAAATATACGCATAAAAATAATTTTACATAATTGCTCATTGTTTGACCATGAGCATTTTCTTAATAGCAAAAGGTTAGAGATTTCATTTCATTTTACTGCATCAGACCTTCTAAAAATGCAAATAATTTCAGTGCTAGAAGACACAAAAGCCCCTCAAGGGAGCTAAACTGCAGAACAGAAGAATGTTTTGTCTTGAGACTCACTTACCCACATCATCTTCATAGGTCTTGTATGTGTTTTAAAATCATTTTGCATATGTGAAGACAGGTTCATAACAGAAATGTCAGTGATTATGTGTTCTAGACAATTAAGCCCACTGCTTCTGAAAGTCACCCTGCAGTAAATTAACAAGCAGAATTGCCTACACACACACATGCACGCACACACACACACACACATGCACGCACACACACACACACACACACACACACACACACACACACACACACTAATGTAACCAGACATAGCCATTTAACAGGTCAGTACCATCGATTGTACGATTGATTTGTTTTGTTCGCTCTGCTACGTGATGCACATCACACATAAAGCTGTGAAGCTTTGCACCACATTACTCTGACTGCCCCTGGACCTTCCCTGACCCAGCATGCCTTGCTTTATGCCTGGTGGATGTGGGGCACTGGGAGATGGCCGGGGGACTGTGAGGCTTTGTGTGCAGTGAATTATCAATACTACTGTTTCCTGCAGGATTTGCATGTTGTGACAGCAGCCTGGCAGTAAAAACCTTGAGAGGAAATCACTTTTTGTTTTTAGACTGTGTAAGTGTAGAGAGAGTGTAGACCTGAGGACCATTGAGAGAGTGTGTGTGTGTGTGTGGTGATGCTACACTGCAATTTGTGAGGGAATTTAACTGCTTTTTTTAGGCAGGGGTTGAGTGCTCAATTTAATTGAAAATCTGAGGGAAAAAGTCTTAAAAGCTTCTTTATTCCTCCTCTCCATGACTAATCCTCACCCGGTTTCTTGTAGTTATTCTTTCCTGTTTCTTTGAGTTAAAAGACAAAAGGTATTGTTATGCTTAGCACCAACCTTCATCTGCCAAGATGTTTTTGTTACCTCTGTGTCCTTGAAGAAGCAGCAGTAACGTCTTCAAATAAAGAGGAGACTCCACATGTAATAAAGTCACTTCTGCAGCCTCATGTTCATTCAGATTTTATTAAAACAAAACACTGATTTTATGTAGAAATGGATGAACCCTGTGACAAAAATCCATAGGTTTCCTGCAAAGCAGTTTGAAGCTCAGGGTGGTGACTCCAGCCATGTGCCTGACTCCTTTTAACCACCAGTTAATCCAAAAATAAGCACCCTATTTTTAATGTGACAGCACCCATCTGTCACTCAAAGCAGCTCCAATCTTTATCATGCATAACTTTAAATCTTAATACAATTTAAACTGATGAGTTATATACAAATTCACCCCTCATATAGTTGTCATAAATAGGGAAATTAACTATAGAGACCAAAATGGTTTTTAGTTTCAGGCTGTAAACATGTTTATTTCTGCTTTAAATTTGGGCGTTTTATCATTGAGGTCAACAGGGATTTTTGAGACACCCTCAAGAGGCTATTTAAGGAACTGCAATTGTTGCACTTGCATATTGGCTTCAATTTTCAACTGCAGAGAACTTAACCTAATATTTGTTGAAAAAAACAAACAAAAAACCCTGTCTAATAGTTGTCAACAGGCAGAAGATCAATGCTCTTAGTGCTACGCAACCTATTTTATGCAACAATTGTGATGGTATTAAATAGCACTTTAAAGAAACTCCTCGATATTTCATAAACTAAGTAGAGATCGGTTTTACCTGAGGCTTGCTTTGATCTGATCTGCTTTGATCGGGAAATCTTTAGGAGAAAGATTTCAATAGAAATCAATAGAGAATGTTAGGATAGGAATTGGTGAAGAAAGAGTGATGCGATGTGATGTGATACAGCTAATATGAATGTGAAACACTAAACATACCAGAGCAGGTTAACTGTGCGGCATCAGTTACTATAGTTATCCAGCTGGTTAAATGAGAGCCACCTTCCTGATACTAAAAACTCTGCAAAAACACTCAGCATACCTCCTTAATCCTTTAATCTTTCTTCATAGTGCACCCCTCTGATATGTCTTTATTTTAATCCACCAACAAAGCAACGAACTTAAATAGCAGTCACCCTATATGAACACAGCAAGGCTGATCATAATTTGCTTAATCAAAGATACTGTATGTTCAAAAGCCAAAAAAAGATCTCACGCTGGTAATACCTCTTAGACGTAGAAGTCGGTACAAGTCGAATCCCAAACATCACCTGCTTAAGCAAAGAAGACAACAAATACACTATGTGCTGTGCCAGCAGAAAACATGGCACACATACAAAACACTCACACAATCCAAAGCACATTAAGCGCACTTCTCAAACTGCCAGCTTAGGACTTTATAGGGTTACAGAAGACAATCGTAAAGCACCCGTCAGCAACAAACTGCTGCATGAAGTCTTGGAAACTGAAATGCACTCGGTGCCTAGTCCTCCCACAAAATACATAAAGTGTAAAAATTACCCTGTGGCTGCTGTCATTAGAATAACACGAACATGACTAAGATGGTTGGAAACTTGATTTTGACATAATATAAGAGGGGATTAAAGGTGAGATTGGACTAAAAGAAAATGTGTAAAGGCACAAAATAACACTTTGCACAGAGAGGACACAAGTACAGGTCTTGTTTTTTGGCTCTGAAATGTGCCCAGAAATATTAATTTAACAAGTCTATAGCTGTGAAGGATGCATGGGTCATCAGCAACTTTTGTGCAATAATGTATTCTATGAAAACATTTAGCTCATCACCTCACTGCCACTGCCTTCCTGTTTTATAAGACTATAAAGACCCAATTTGAAGAATTCCCTCTTCTGACCTTGTCAGAACTACAAACGGCTTTGTAAGATCAGGTTGAAATCTTGTTTTTTCCTCTTTGAGTCAGCCAGTTGTGGTGATTGTGTTCCTGCTGGGGCGTCGCCTTGTACAGACAGGAGACAGGAATGAAATCTGTTTTGGTCTGGTGCCGTCACTAAAGAGTCCATCAAATTGTTTGTCCCGAGATGCTTGTACTTGATGTGAACCACTCAGTGCTGCACTAACCTGTTACCTCCAAGCTTGTAGTTTGCCTTTTAACTCCGACAATTTTTTCTGCCCTCTGTAGACGTGAACAAGGTGTTTTTAGCCTTCAGGTTTTTAGGTGAACACGGTGCACACACTCACTGTAGCCAAACAAGAGAAATGTTTCTTCTGATCCTTTGTGTTGGGAGGAAAAATGACCCTTTGCAATCTGGGTTTTTATACTGTTTATACCTTACTCTATCTTGTTGATGAATTATTTCACACAACATATTCCACAGTTGTAAACTCTCTGGGTGGACTTTCTGGCACAGTGAGGTACTGTGCCGCAAAAAACCCATCAAGAGCCCTTGTGAAATTGTGACATCTTGTAAGAACGTTGCAAAGAGAGAAAGCAGAAGAGTGACGGTCCCTCCATCATTGAAACTCTCTGCTATTCTACCTGTCCCTGATTACTCCATCTAATCCGCTCTTTCTCTCAGTACGTCTTTGTCCTCTCTCTGCACTCCTTACATCCCTCGTCTCTGTCCTCATTTGATGCATCAAATCTTTCTTTTAACTCCCTCCTTCCCTCCCTCCCTCCCTTCCTCCAGACTCACCCATTTTCTCCCAGTACTCACAAATTGTTCTTAATACGTTTTGTCTCACGCTGCAGCTCTTTCTATGCAGTACAACGCCAGCTATCCATCTCTGTCACTTTCTGTTTAAAGCTTTACATCAGTGTACATTCATCAGGGCTGGGATCGTTTGAGCACAATCAGACACACACTGGGGCAAGCAGCAGGGAGCTAAATGCATAAATGTACCTTATGCTTTTTTAAAAATACTACTAAAAGTGAGTGTGTGGAGTACGAATACACTCAGTGACCTCTCCTCGTGCTCATACAGCCCATTGACTTGGCTGCCAGACCTTATAAAACACTGACCACTCAATCTGTTACTCTGGCTGCTACTTCACTCACTGACTCAGTGTGAGAGAGAGAGGGAGAATGAGTGCAATATGGAGTGACACATATTGGTACAGTATCTGTGAGGATTTGTGTGTGCATGGAGTTGTGTGTTTGTGTTGTGTGAAGGCTAGAGTGTGTCTTCTTCTGTGGTACAATCATTGTGTTTATCAGCGAGGCCTTGGCTGCACACAGAAGGTTAACAGAAAGGTGATTCAAGTTGAAATTTGGCATTTTGTGAGTTTGTGTGTGAGTGCATGTGTGTGTACATAGCAGAGTGGCCAAAGCTGCAAGCATTTGCTGTATAGTCTGTTGTGAAAGCACACTGGTTTTAATTTATTTACATTAGTGTTGCTGCAATTTGTAGGTATAACCGGTAATGTACACGTTAAAATGCATCAACATAGATATTTTTAACATGCAAATGATTAAAATACAGTAAAAACACTATCTCTTTATGGTCCCACATGGTAAAAGAAAAAATTAATATTTGTAAAAATACAAATTGATGTGGGCATTATTTATAACTTTGTCCTTTTTTAATACAATGAACATGTAAAAAAAATCAGGGATTTTACTGGATATTACTGTACTGTATTGATACAGATCTCCTGACTAGATCTTTGCTTGTGTTGTATCTACTCTCAGATGTACATTGCTTTAGCAAAAAGCGTCTACTAAATGCATTTTTTAAATTATTTTCAATCCTTAATATGCATATTTTTTCTATGAGTTTGTTTTTTTTGTGAGTGTGTCTATGAGTGGCCAGGCTGCAAGCATTTATAGTACAGTTTGTGTTGTGAAAACACACTGGATATCATTTATTTACATTAGAGCTGCTGTCATTAGTAGGTGTAACCATTAATGTAGATGCTAAAAATGCCATTTTAACTGACCTGTTTTGTTCAATTCAGGTCATTATAACAAATGTTTTTCTTTAATGTCACTTTCTAATTGTTTTGTCATGAGTTGTTTCTTGCTCTGGTCACTGGTCAGTCTTTGTTCTTCTCTCTTGCTCTCTGTGCTCATGGAAACTGCATTTCAATACAACCGAATTTCTAATAAGCTGTTCTCTTTTACAAATTTCTCAGTTTCTGTTAGACAGCGGAACACGTGTGAAATAGTGACTGAAATGTGGCACATTAGGAAACATGTTAACCAGCAGTCACTTCCAAGCTGCTGCTGTGCACCGATAATATCCAGATTTTAGTCACAAGGGACGTCGTCTGACAAACTCATCACACATGCGAGTTCAAGACGCCAGGTGGGATGTGATTCTGCTGAATTTACATAAAGCATGAAGCTGCTGCCAAAGTCAGACACAAGTAGGAGAAGGAGTTGCTTTAGCTGCTTTGTGCAGCTCCAATATCCACTTTGTTCATGTTGCATTTTACGTAACATACTGACTAAACCTTTTCACTTTTTCAGTGTCTTTGACAGAGGCTTTTGGAGCTGCTCTTCTGACTTTTATTTATTCTTATCATGGTGGAATTACCAGTATAACCTGGCAGTTTTGCACTTTAATATGTAAACATTTGTTTATATTTCATACTGTGCTGAATTAAACAATGACATACAGATTGTCTAAATGAAAGGAACATGAATGAAATGGTAATTTAGCTTTTTTAGAGGAAAATTATCCCTTTACCCTAACTGACTTGTTGATGAAATGGTCTGTGGTTAGTGGCCGCTAAGCTGCCCATAAGATGCTACTAATATCTTGTATATTTTTTTAGAGAAACAAACTTGCTCATGTATTCTTAGGTTAAAGATGGGCATTCCAATTTAGTACATGTATATGGCATTAAAAGACAAAAAAATAGAGACCTAAGGTCCTTATGAAGAATAGGATTTCAGTCTGAAGAAGCTTCTCTATCGGCATACAGAATGTAAACTTACTTTCTGATTTTGTATAAGTTGAAATCAATAGTTCAGTCCTGGCAAATCATTTGAAAAGAGCCACCGGAAGAAAACATTTTGTGTTCACTATAGAAACACCTACACTCTTGTATTTCTCTTTGAGCTAGATGCTTCACAAATTCTGCTTTTCTTCAAGTGTTTGTTTTAATTTTTAAGGTCACAAGAGTCACTGCAGTTTTCCTACTACAGTGTATATTGGATGGACTACAGTACATGTGCTTGTGGGTGTGCAGGCATATGGACAGTTGTATATGGATTTGCACTGTGTGGTGTGCTTGTGTGAGATTGTGTTCAGTGATTCTTTGGAGGTTTCTCTGTAGGTCACTGGGTTTTTATTAATCATCCCTGCAGCTGGGTAAATCGAGCTCAGCACAGGTAGCTTGCACACACATTTTAATGGTTTTCTACCCGACTCTTGTCAGGTCAGAGAGCAAAACTACAGAACTGTCAATGTGTAGGCGTTGTGTGTCGGTAGGTTTCCTCTTTCTGTGTGCTTTCCCATGTCCTTGTGTGTCTGTTTGTGTGTGCGTCGTTTGTCTGTTTGTGTGGTCAGGTTGCGTATTGAGTTGAGGATTTGATCCCTTTTAATGAGTCTCTCTGGTGGAGCTACTGATTCCATAAATGGGACTAATTTCTCTCTTCAGAGACAACTCCCATGACTGTGCCTGAATATTTTTATACAGATAATGTTTTACAAGTTAAGTGTTAATATTGTGCTGCATGTGGGTGTTTGCACTGTGCTCCTGATCTGTGTTTAATATCCTCTTGAGATGAGTTTTCTTCTGATGGGCCTAATTCCTCTAGTTATGAGGCTAATAATAGATGCAGGTGTTGTTTTTACTCAGGTAAAGCATTTATTTACATTCCTGTGTATTATGCATGATGAGTTTTTTTTTTTTAACTCCAACTGCATCTCCAAAACACTGAGTGTTTTTTTTAGGTCGTTTTGTGCTCGTTTAGTTGCCAGATTCTAATTGCTGCAATTTTAGCTTAGGGCCATTTTTGTCTCTGCAATCCATCCCTGTCTTTTCCTTTGCCCGTTTTAACGTCTTAACGTTTATGTTCGCCAAATGCAAATCAAAGAAGTCCTGAAGGCACAAGGCTTGTTTAACAATTAAGGACTAAACATGCATTTTTCTGTTTGAAGACTCGACTGCAAGAGCTGGTTTAGATTCATTCGCTTCTCCCCTCTCTGATGTATTCACCTAGTCTGGTTCCCACAAAATACTGAATGCTGCAAAAAGGGAGGGAAGAGAGCAAAGACACAAAACTGTCTGTTTATCAAATCATTTTAAACTGTTGTTTAAAAAATGTACATGGTGCTGTTTGCTTCTTGGGTTCTCGCATCTGTGCCCTCTGGGAAAATTAGATTTGCTGTTTTGCAGCTTGTGTTTTTGGACATTTGATTGCTTGCAGCCCTCTAATTTCATTCTGATGTTTGGATGTTGTTTTCTCCACACAAAATAGGGTAAATCTTATAATATGACAAAGCTCTGATTATAGGCATAATCAGCGGTGTGGCTGGATCTGATCTGTGCATCTTACAATGTGCTGCCCTGATTGGTTAAATTGGTGAAAATCGTTGGAACGCCAATCAGATTGCTTTGCTTAAATTATCTGTGTAATTTGTCTAAAACTGCCAAGTCTTAAAATTATGATGATAATAATAAAGTTTATTTATACAGTATTTATATAGCAATTACACTCTGCATGCAGCTCCCACGGGGTAAAATTAGACTGGAGCTGAGACAAGCCAGTGTGTAGTTGTGAAAGACAAGTATGTAAAGTGCTGGTGTTGGTCTACTAACATGCTAATTTCCCTCACAGTAATGTTTCACCCTGAATGCAGCCATGTGTGACTTCTAACAGAAAACCAGCCCGTTCAGGTGTTGCAGTCCTAACAGAGCATACTAAGCAAATGAGTTGATTACGTATTGAAACTGTGTTTTAATTTAGTCCGTGCTACATCGGATGTTAGATTGAATGCAGATCAGAACTTTGCAGACACGACGACTCCATGTGGAGAAAAAATATGATCAAGCTAAACTGTAAAAGGCATAATTAGAACTTCTTAAAATGGAGATGTTCAGTCATTTTACCATAATGAATATATATAATTAAAACTGAAAGGACTCTGAGTTGAAACCAAGTGTTAAAGTGGTGACCAGTGATTGGATTATGCTCTGTTGATCTCTGGTAACATAAACATAGAGTATAACTAGCGATTCTTTCATTCATTCAACCTTTGTTTATTTATTTACAATAATGTTGAGAGTACAGTCAACAGGATTAAAAGGCAACAGTCAACGAGACAACAAAGACAGGAACACAGCTAATAACAGTCTCATTCAAAAGCAGTATAGTCTGTGATCATGGATGTAAATTGGTCAACAGATGTAGATACAGATACATCAGGTAACGCTTTATTGCCAAGGTAGCTCCCACACGGAATTTGTCTTGGTAACTGAAACTTACAATACTCACAAAAAGTTAGACAACATGATAGAAACAGAGTTAGTAAGTAATAAATATGAAATCTAAATCTAAAGTCCTAATAAATATGAAAAATCTAAATACCCCAAGGTGAGAAGTATTGTTTAAAGACATAAAAATAGCTTCAGCCAAATTGCATCTATTAAAGGTGATCTATAAACAGGATGAAACCTTACAGGTGAATAAATAAGATGAATAAAAAATGGAATTTACACTCTGGAGGTAGGATGTTCTACAAAAACAGTGGCATTATATTTACATAATAAATGTGTCAAAGAATTGCACATGAATTGATGTGTTTGAATATTGCACATTAGGCTGGTAGTTTAAAGAGTCTGTGGTTAACTGGTTTAGTGCTCATGAGGGAGATGGAGAAGCTGCTCTGATGCCTTGATGTATATGCATATGCAGCTGAAAAGTTAAAAGCATTTTTACCAATTGCAGTGTAGGCACGTTGGACTTCGAGGGTTAGCCAACTGCTTGAGCAAGATGAATAGTGACTCTGAGACAAATTTAACAAGGAAGTTATGCATTGTGGCATTTTGCCATTCAATGCTTTATGAATATACAGAACCCAGTGTCTGTTTAATTAAATGCTACTTTTGTGCAGTGCAATGCTCATTACAATAATGTTTTGTACCTTTTAGAAGATTTTCACTGTTCCTACAGATAAAGTCATCTTTGAACTGAATATCATCACTTATTTGAACAACGGTAATAATCCATGGATTTCAGAAATGCTGTATACAGTAGTCCTTTATCTATCACAGGGGTAAGGCTGGATAGATGAAATCCACAAAGTAGCAACCATATATTTATTTTAGTTTTTATATATATATTAAGGCTTTATAAACCATCTCCACACTGTTAATAACCTTTCCCACAGTCTTATAAACACTCCCTATGGTCTTCAACCCTTTCTACACTCTTAAACCTATCCACCAAGAGAAGCTTCTCACTGCCAGTCAATCAATGACCGACTAGCTCAAGCGGAAGCGGCCGTAACTGCGTTTTCCATACGTTCGTCTACTCATCTGCTGTATGCTATTTATTTTATATACAATGTAAAAATCTGCGATACAGTGAGACCACAAAAAGTGAACCGCAATATTGCAAGGGACCACTGTATATATTTCAAGAGCACTGTTATCCTGTTGGGATCATCTTTTTCCAGTCTGCCCATGTCCTTGAATCCACTGGCTTGGTGGCCTTTGTGCATCATGTTTTCAGCCATTCTGTGCTCTGTACAGCTCTAGTGATGTATACAGTTTAGTCTATTCATTCCAGTCTCTTGCATTGACATTTTCATTATTCAACCTTGATCTTTTCTTGTCTTTAACCAAGTTTCCTAAACGAAATTATAGACATCTTAGTCATGATATATTAGTGGTGGATAGTGTAGCCAGAATACAAATGTAATACATCGACAGTGAACAGTTTGCAGACCATGACCGAGTTCAGCCTCCCTGCTCTGATCTATATTTTTGTTAGGATTTATTGGCATTCTGTTTTGTTTACTAAAGTTTGCATTGTTATTTCTGCCAACACTCTGTATTTTATTTAACCGTGAAGTCCCTTTTTTGAGAGAGACTCTCCAACTCTAAACTGCACCATCTCTGCATGCACAAGTAAATCTCAGCCTGTGAGAAACACTAGATATGGGTAAAAGGCCAACATTATGCACTGCATTTACTGCATCTAAAGCACAGCTGGGAACAGTGATTTTGCTGCTGGAGCATCAACATTATGGCCAGTAGAGCAGCTCACCTCCCGGCAGTGTTTCAGTTCCAGGGAGCAGCGAACTGAAGCACTGAGGAGTCAGAAATAGTAACAAAATTAACATTATAAAATGTAAACCAGGGCACCAACTCTCAGAACCTAATTAAATGTATGATTGTTAAACAAACAAACAAACAAATAAATGACTATGGTAAAGTTGCAAACGTTATTTTGATGGGTCGTGTAGACATAATAATGTTGGTAATTGCATCAACTTATTGTGTGTCATTTAAACTCGGGTTTTTGTCATTTGATTTAAAACTTAATCAAAATCGACTTGATGCCTTGATTTTTGTTCACCTTGAGTTTAAGATTTCAAGTCCCCTCTTCTACCCACTTAAAATGTCTGGAAAAATTCAGACAGTTAATGCATTTCATAGTATTAGATGACCTAAAGGTTGAACAAATAAAATCTGAAAAACAATTCAAGATAACGTTCCCCAATGCAATATGGTCTGTGTTCAAGCCCACCACTGCAGCTCAAAAATTAACGGTAGTTACTATGAAAAAGCTGAAAACTGCTGAAGAAAATTAAATTGAGGAAACTCATTTTTTTCAATGGTTGTCAACTCAGAAACTTGTTGGAACAACTTAATTTTTATGAGGAATCAACTTAAAAATTTGTGTTGATCCTAAAGTAGGTGGAAATGATTGTTGAGGAAAGCCTAACTAAATGGAGTTTGTTGGTTGAACATAACTTAATTGGAAGTTGTCATAACGAAAACAGATTGATGCAACTGTTGAGCCCAAACATTATTGATTTATAGCACGATATAGCCAGAAGTAGAATTACCTTTTGATAACTTTATATCCCAGGTTGTCCTCTATCTGAAAGAAGCTTCTCAGCTTTTTTTTGCTACTTTTTTGCATTTTTCTTATTGGAATTGTGGTTGTGAGGACAGAGGAAGCCCGTGAATTTCCTGTTTTCACCTATATGAATATATGAATAAACTGACTCGACTTGTTTAAGGGTTAAAGCATGAAATTCTGTTGAAGGCTGTGAAAAAGCTAGAAAGGATGTTTTTGTTTTTGTTGCAGATCTACTTAGAAAAAACACTTTCTTACCTTATGTTCATTTAAAAACAAAAAAACACTACAAAGCCTGACCTGTAGATCAGCAAATTAGCTGCCATTTATTGGTCTCACTTCTGGGGTTAAATATATAATGTATGCAGAGCAGCACATACATTTTAGCCCTTTAGCCTTCATTATGTGCTGATTACATGCCATTATATAAATGCAGTGTTCCTTGAGTCATGTCTGCACTGTGTTTCATCATCAAGGAGATGTATTAACGTCCCTGCACCAACAACACTGAGAAAAATCCCTGCATATTCATTGTGCCTGACACTGATTGGGATTTTAATTGAAGTGTTGTACCTGAAAGGTAGTGGAGAAAATAGTGTTTTATTATCATGAAATTTCAGTAAATCCTTTCTTGATTAATGATCTAATTCTGCATTAGAGGAAAATGATGAAAACTGTGCTCCTCTCTCTTTACAAATAAACCACAAGCCAGATTCTTTCCCCATTTAATGCGGTCATATTTGCTTGAAGAGTGAGAACAGGATGTTTTTTTTCGTTTCATGGCTCATTAAGATGAGTGAGTGCTCTTTCTTGATTGTTTACACAACAAATACTCACAATATTTTATAATTCAGAGCTATAAAACTGCTTTCTTGTTTTCTATTTTTTTTTGTTCCAGGTTGGATACGAGAATGCAGGCACGGTGGAGTTTCTGGTGGACAAACACGGCAAACACTACTTTATTGAAGTCAACTCCCGACTTCAGGTTGAACACACGGTCACCGAAGAAATCACTGAGTAAGTAGCAGATGTTTGCATATGCAGATGGAGTTAGGCTGGTGGGCAGCTGTATAATTGTGGCAGTTGTCTGCAGACAGATGTGCTGCTTCGAGGTTAGAAGGTTCCCACTTTGAAAATTGGCTGAAGTACAGAGGTTGGAGGTATGGAAGAGTGCAGATGGAGTCAAGAGAAGAGGCGATGTTAAGTACGTTCGGTAGAAGCCAAAAAAAAGTGGATGAAAAGGAAGAAAGACAGGCTGAGGAGGGAAAAAGGAGGGATTGATAGAAAGCTGACAAGTACGAGGAGAGCCAGAACAGGTGGAATCAGTGAAGAGAGAAGTCGAGAGATGAGGTCAGAGAGAGACAACAGGAATGAAGGAGAGAGATGAAAAGCAGAGGGAGGATAATGAAAGATATAAATAGCATTCCGCTCTACTGATGACCTGTGAGATTTGCTCTGCTGAAACAACACAGATGGGTCTCTGACTAATACACAAGACACAAGTGCACAAAAAGCACAGTGGTACAGGTGTAGTGACTGTTCAGTCACACCCAGACCTGAATCTTTGCTGTGTGCGCACACCGAAAACCGCAGATACACTAATTCATATCTTAGTTTCTGCATAATTTGCTTAATTAATGAATTGAGCTGACAGACTAAGAAACCGAAGCAATTAAAGCAGCGAGTTATTAGGGAGTTTTTCATGGAAACAAAATCACCTGTTCCTATGGCAACTCCGCATGACTGACAGCTTCATCTGTATTCTCTCCCTGTCCTGATCATTCTCTGCACTATTGTTTTGCTTCTTTCATCTCTTCCGTCTGTCTTTTTTTGTTTTTTTCTCGTTAGTCAAAGGATATCTTTGATCAACTTGAGATATTTGCATTGCATCACAGTGAACTGAATCAACTCTGGATGAGTGGAAAAATATCTCGTCACTAAACATTCATCCTGGCGATCATGAAGTCAAACAACTACTTGTGTCAACAAAAACAGTATTTCTGTTCAAGTATTCTTTTGTTATTTTTAGTAAAACTGTGTTGACTTTTAAGGAAATCCTGTCAGTTTAGGTCTTAAATAATTCTGGATGTCCTGAAATTATGGGTGATGTGACATAATATGATGATCTGGAAGACAAATCTGTCAGTCATCAGACACACCATCAGTACAATTTGGTGTAATTTAGGTGAAGATTTGTTTTGTTGTTGTTGAGCTGTAGTTTTCAGATAGAGTTCCTTTATTGTCATTACACAGTTTTCAATGAAATTAAACAGCAATCCTGTGCAATTAATTTACAAAATCAGACATATTTTAAAAAGTAGTACAATAAGAAATGTGCAAATATAAAAATCTAGTAGAAAAAATAGTATGTGCAAGTTTAGTCTATGAAAATAGTGTAATTGCCTGTTGCTGTAGGGATAGCTTATTCTGTGCGCTAAGAGCTATAAAAACAGTAGTTTAACTCTCTATGTTTTTCTGATTTGCAGTGATTGTAAAAAGTATTTATTCCTGTAGATGTTTTTCGCTTTAATTGCTTTTTAACAGTAAATCATGGTCAATTTAATTGACCTTTTTTGAATCAATCACTTAATTTAAGTTGTGGATTTTTAAATATTTGACATTACTTTGTAGAAATCTGTTCGATGGGGACAGGATTTAGCTGATTACATGTCCTCAGTAAGTTTAGTGTTGATGTATTAACAAAAGTCCGTGTATCACTGATGCCTTAATGCTTTCAAAACAGTTTTTTCTTCCCCCCTTTGTTGTACGTTAGTTTCTTACCATATTGCTAATAACTGTCATAAAACAGGGATGTGTGTTGCTCCCTCTGCAAACATGAAACATGGGTCTGAACATAAACCTACATAAAAAAAGTACAAGCTGCCAAAAGCTCCTCCTAAGACTGGCACAAATGTAATAATTTTTACAAGAAATGGGCACAGTTGCCTGCTGTGCGAAAGGATAAAGACAATAAAACCGAAAGTGGTCTTTGATTAAATCCAATATTTCCAACGGAGAACTATGACCTCAGACTTGGAGGTGCTGAGTCTGATCCTGGCTGTTTCACAGTCACTGCAAACCTCCCTAGTGTGAGGTGAAGGTCACAGTCTGGTGAAACCAGAAGAACCACGACATCTGCAAAAAGGCCATAGTTCTCTGCTGAAACGTGGTGGATTGTTTCCTCTGGGTTGATGAATGAGGTGGACAGATGGATTGGTGCAATGTCAGCAGTAATGCAGTTGTTATACTCGACTGTAAGAGGAAGCTGATGCAAAAGGCAAAGTTCTTGTACCAGTCAGTGTATGTTCTAAACCTCACCTCTTGTCAGAAGCTCTGAAAAGAAAACAGGACTGTCGATACAGTTGGCCAAACTGAGCTTCCTCCAAAGCCAAAGGGTGGCTGGGCTCAGCTTTAGAGAAATTGTGAGGAGCCTCAAAGCCCGGAGGGAGTCGAGTTGCTGCTCCTTTGTGTCGAAAGAAGCTGAGGTGGTTTGGTCATCTGATTAAGATGCCTCCAGGGTGCCTTCCTTTGGACGTTTTCTGGGCAGTGTCCAATTGAGAAGAGACCTCTGGAGAGACCCAGAACTCGCTGGAGGGATTATACTTCTCATCTGACCTGGGAACGCCTTGGGATCCCCCAGGAGGAACTAGAAAACCTGCTTAACTGCTGCTACTGCAACCTGACTGTGGTTAAGCAGAAGAAATTAGATGGATGGTCCCAAATTTAGTTTGTCATTATGTTTTCAGTTGTCCGTCCATTTGTCCATCTATACGACTGCTCATTTAACGTGCTGTCAGACTGTCCATGATATATTTTGGAATCCTTTGGGGAATTTGATCTAATTTGGCACCAACCATTACTTGGACTTGAGGATGAATTGTTTAGCATGTAGTGGTCAAAGACCACTGTAACCTCACAAAACACATATTTGGCCATAAATGCAGAAGCCATAAGCTAATTATGATAAAAACTTCCGTGTAAGAGGATAAAATGAGGACGTGATGACATTTTATATCCAAAAGGTCAAATCTGGCCAGATACAAATGCAAACTGCAGTTCGACTGCTTGGCAGAGACATGCAACTGCAAGGTATTAATTTTACTTTTCATTTGTGTCAAGTTTTGCATACTTCATTTTTTCATAATGATCTGCTTGTTGAATTCTCTCTGTAGTTTCCCATTTATTTACATTTACTTTGCTGCGTGAAAGATTAAAATCAGCAGTGTTATACTGTGTTGGTTTTTAGGAAGCAATAACTTAGGAAGAAGGGATATTTATCCATCATAAATCATATATTTCATGTGCACAGAGCAGATATTGCTATAATCTAAGCTTCCCAGGATCGCCTTTCTTTTCTATTGCTGTTATTGAATGCATTGTCACGTCGTGTACATTAAAAAAAAAAAAGAAAAAATACTGAGAATAGGGGACACTAAATAACTCAGGCAATATCTTAGTAATATTTTCATCTACTTGCAACTCAGCAGAGACTTTGGGCTGCATTATTTGTGAGAACACATTTATACAGGAAAGATCTTCCCTCTAAGTTGCGAATCAGTGTTTCTTTATTCTGCCTTTGTGCCACCACCACTTCCACTTACCCCCTGCTCCCAGTGAATTGACAGAAAGTCATTCACGTTTATTACAGATCTCCTCCAATCAGGCCGTGCACCAGTTTGCCACATCCTCTTCATCCTACAGAAAAAGCGTCATGTCTCAGAGGAAATTTGACATTTTAGGGAATTGAGGTCATTTGAATCGGCAGGAGTGTAGTAATTACGTAAATCTGCATCCTGCATGAAACAGGATGTTGAAAGTTTCACCTGTCACAAGCACGGCTTCTGTTTCAGGCTGAAGTTGAGCTCTACACAGGTACAAATGACGGCCTGTAAGAGAACAAAAAAACTCTATGTTCATCCATCTAAATTGTAGGGGAAATGTGTTCTTTACAAGGGGAGTATTACATTTGAATGCAAATGACAAAAGTGAAAACTGCATTGTGGTTTTATTTGAACATTATGTCAATTAGTCTTTCAGCTTTTCGTCTCACTCGACTGCACTCCCAATTTCTGAGGTGTGCAAGGACATTTATTCTTGTTTTTGTGTGTTTGAAACCAACTGTGTTACTAATAGACTTGTCACAGAGGTGTTTTTTTATACTGAGTTGTAAAATTCGCCTCTAAACTTGCTGTTCATTCCCCATCTCTCCTCCCCACAGTCTCCATCACTTACATGTCTCCTTTGTAATTCCTTTTTTCATCAATCATTCTCCTTATTCCCTGTTCAATTTGCTAACTTTCTCTTATTCCAACCTGGGTGCAGTTGAGCCTCTGCTTGATAATCTTTTACCTTAATTCTGTCTCTGTGTGTGGCACATGCAATCAGATTTAAAAACTTTTTTTGTAAGTAGTTCCCGTGGATTCTCTAACTTGAACTTGTTATTCATTCTTAACTCCTCCATTTCATTATTCTCCCAGCTCTGCTTTATTTGTATAAGAAGTGTCGATTTGTTTTCGGCTTTTCTAAGCATTTTTTTTTCAAGCTTTTGTTTTACTTCACCTCTTTCTCTCGACAAGTCTTTCTCTCTTGCTTCTCTTAGGATTTAGCCACAGCAGTGATGCTGTAGAAGAGGGCATTGTCTCTGGACCTTTGGTGAATAGGAATGAGGCTTGAAGCAGATATTCAGGTTCCCGAATGGTGTATATGAATGACTTTGGATCTCCCCTGTCTTGTGGTGTTTCTCTGTTGGCACCAGCAGATTGACATTTTTGTTTCAGTGTGACATGTCTCAAAATTGGACTGATGTGAAATGGGATTTTGTGTTTTGGTTTTTGACCAAATGTCTGCAAAAATGCAGTCCCACTGCTATCCTATGCTCAGCTATCAGATCAATCAGACCACATCTGGTGGTTGCCTGACTAACCCCCTGATCTTATTCCTTCAAACAACTTTTATCAAACTTCTCTCCTTCATCTTCATTAAGCAAAAAGCTAGACTGCTCACTTACATTCACCTTAGAAGTAGCTAGAAAGGCCTGTGATCAAATATCTCTATCCAGATAAGAGATCTAGAAACAGATCACATGGTAATACCACCCGTAAATGGGCACTAAGCCTTGTTTACTCTGCAATTAAATGCTAAAGTGACACTAATACGATGTTATCAGCAGCGAGGGTCAAAGTAACACACAAATTTCGGTTTTGGATTCTCTCTCTCTCTCTCTCTCCTTAATCCGTTCTTTTTTCCTTCACACCCATCAATCTCATCCACCATTCCTCCCTCAAGCATTTCCCTTCATCTGTCTGTCCTCTGGCAAGTCGGTGCATCCATCTCTCCACTTCTGCCCATTTCTTCATCCCCCTTTTCTCTCTTTCTTCCTTGCACCATTGCCTCCTGCTCTTCCTCACCCTCTGTTCCCTCCACCGTCCTTCCACTCCTGTCAGTTTCTTCCTCTGTATGTCGACTGCTCAGTCCCATCACTCCTTCTCTCCTTCAGTCTCATTCCTGTCTTCCCTCTCATCCATCTCATCTTTACTATCCTTACCTCTAATTCGCATTCACCTCCTGACATCTGTCTGTTCATTCATCTCTCCCCTTCTGTCCTTAACCTCACCTTTGCCTCATCCACTCCAACTTACGCTTCATCTTTTCTTTGTCCCTTGATGAACTTGTCCTTTTCTGTCCTTGCTCCCTCCATCTGCCCTCGCTTATCATACTGTCTTGTCACTCTTGACCTCTGCCTGCCTCCCTGCTTCTTCCATTCATGAATTGGTACAAGTGACAAAAAAATTAAAGCGTGAAAGAATGACTTTGAAGTAATTAAATCCCATTTGCAAAAGCAACTACACAGACAAGCCATTAAGTTGAATCTGTGATGTATTTGGCTTTGATTAGCAGGTTCATCAAAAGCAAGGGGAGCGTATTCCATTATGATGACACAATATCCCAAATGGTGCCTGACAGATACTGGATTTTTCAAGGCAGTAATGTAGTTATATGGGATTTTAAAAGCTCTCATGATATATTCTCAGATTGTAAAAGTACTCACATAGTAGGTTGCCCTGATTTGTGCACGTGCTGTCTCAATTTTGTCTTTAAGTTCATGAAATAAAATGTATAAACTCTAAAAAAAAGGCTATTTTTTTCAATGTGCATTTGCTGCTATGGTTGCGCTTTCATGCAAGGCACAAAGAAAACAAAAGAGTTGCTGAACTATCTTGTATATTGTCGAGAAAAATCTACAGTAGCGCTAGAAAATGAAAGAACAACTCTAAATAGTGCTCCACTCAAAACTGTGTTTTGCTTGGTTACATCATTTTAATGTCTGACCTTCACTATGCAGAATGATCTATGTGCAGAATTTGACAGTAGAAGGCTGTTTTCACATTCATCTACTACACAAAGTCTTCTCTATGCTTGCTTCAAATCTGAATTTGAAGTCAGATTTGTGTCATTAAATCATGAGCACAGTGTGTGTGGACTTGAAAGTAGGAGACATATTTTGTTTAGGAGTTGTGATTTGGAAATTACACTTTTGTGTAATTATTGATGCTGAACTTTTTAATAATGGAGAAGGATGAGGTAAATTTTATTTAATTATTTTCCGAAACACACCATTGTTCCTATACTGATTTCACTATTCAGTTTAGAGAAACATAGCGAGATGTAAAGTAGTTTACTACAGTAGTCGTGCAAGAGATACATGAAGCTTAGATGCTCAAGTTTTTCTTCAAACTGCTGTAGACAAGTGTTGATTCAAATGTACGAGAGAAGTGTTTCTACTATTTATCATACCCGCATTAATGTGAATGCAATGGACAAAATAATTGAAACAGTCACTTTACCTAAGCTGCAAATTACATTATAGGAAATGGCATACATTTGAATCAACACCTAGAGACAATCTGTAGAGTATAACAGGTAGTATAAGCTTGGGACTCAGCAACACATTTTCCTCCCGTGATGATAATGAGACACCATGTGATGTGAGACGCACATTGTCAAGCCCCCCAATTCAATCAGACCAGCTTGAGCTTTTTGCAGAAATGCCAGATACAGATTAGAGTGCATTCAGAAAATCATCAGACCCTTTCACCTTTTTTACATTTTGTTTTTTGATTTGATTCTTTTCATTTGCAAATCTACACTCAGTATCCAATAACAACAAAGCAAAAACAGGATTTCAGAAATGTTTGCAAATTTATTAAAAATAAAAAGCTAACCTATCACATTCAGATCAGTATTCAGACCCTTTGATATACACATGATCCCATTTCACAGTATAGTCTTTAATATTTTTCGAAACTTTGATTGGTCTACCTTTGGTCAGTTATTTTGATTGGACACACACCTATTGATATATGGTCTCAAAGCTGACAATGCATGCGAGAACAAAATCCAAGCCATAAGGTCAAAGAACCTGACTGTAGAGCTTAGAGACAGGGTTGTGGTGAGGCTACAAAAATAATCTGCTGCATTGACAGTTCCCAAGAGCACAGTGGCCTCCATAATTCTGAAATTGAAAAAGTTTGGAACAACCAGGACTCTTTTAAGAACTGGCTGGTCAGTTAAACTGAACAATCAGTGGAGAAATCCGCCTTGGTTACAGAGGTGATAAAGGGGCGAAGGGGTTAGGGCAAATGCCTTCAGACAGTGAATCCCCACATTTCGTGTCCTCTATGTAATAAAAGCAGAAATGCCCAAAAGAGAATTTTAAAAAGTTTGGGATGACCAAAAACATGAAAGGCACTCAGGCTTAGCTCCAGAAACTGGAAATGCGAGAAACTTCTAGAAGGATAACCATCACTGCAGTAGCCATATGGAAGCCTGTCTAAATAAAAGACACATGAAATCACCTGAAGTTCTCATAGACTGTAAGAAACAAGATTCTCTGGTCTGATGAAACCAGGATTGAACTGTTTGTCCTCAGGAAACCAGGCACTGCTCATTACGTGCCCAATACCACCCCAGCAGTGAAGCATGGTGGTTTCAGCATCATGCTGTGGGGTGTTTTTCAGCAGCGGTGGCAGGGATACTGGTCAGGATTCTGGGAATAGCTGATCAGAGCAAAATGCAGAGATATCCTCAATAAAAATCTGCTTTAAAACACTCAAGATCTTTAAGGTCACCCTTCAACAGGGCAGTGACCCTCAGCACACAGCCAAGACAATGCTGGAGTGGCTTAGAGACAACTGTGAATGTCTTTGAGTGACTCAGCAAGAGCCCTGACTTGAACACAATCAAATTTCTGTGTTGGTACCTGAAAATGGGTGTCCACTAATGGTCCTCATCCAACCTGACAAAGGTTAAAATGATCTGCAGGGAAGAATAGTAAAAAAAAACCCAACAAATTTAGATGTACAAAACTTGTGTCATACCTAAGAACACTCAAGACTGTAATTGTTTCCGATGGTTCTTCAGCTATCGGAAACAATAAAGGATCTGTATACATATCTCAGTGTGATAGCTTCTTCTCTTTTCAATACATCTTGTAGAAACTCCTGAAATTCTTTTTCGTGTAGTTGTTATATGTACTGAGTGCAAATTGATGAGGTGACAAGTGAATGTAAATGACTTCAGCATATGATTGCAAAAGTATAAAATATGAAAAGTGAAGAGGTCTGATACTTTATAAATGCACTGTAAGGCTGGAAGTACTTGTGCTTTATGTTTTTGGCATTTCTGCACTGTAAATTTCTGCTGCAGTCTCAGCCAATACTGATAAATCTGTGATAATTTGGACTGCAATTCCATGCACTGTCTGTCTCTGTAACGAGAAAATCTGATGTTATCACCACAAACCTTACCCCAAACCATTTTGAGTTCCGTTCTTTCTGTTTCCATATGTCCTCCCACATTTACTCCTGTTCTTTCACTTTGCGTAGCTTTGGCTGCTCTTTTCTCCATATTGCCTTGATTGTTGTCATATCTACCGCCTTTCTACATCTCTGGCATCTTGACAAGGTGGTATGTTTTTGACTGAGAAGGCCTCTTCTAACTTTGCCTCTGCTGCTTCTCCCTTTCTCTCAGCAGTGGTAATAGGTGCGTACACAAGTGTCAGTGAGGAGGCGGAATACCACAGTCTGTAATCAGAATGAATGCACCCACACACACATACACTCTCATTCATAGAAGCATACAAAAATACGCCCCCGTATTGAAAAATTTTGATGTCCTAAGGCATCAGCGAAGCCTCAGACGCACTGCACACAAGGAAAAAACACTGCACTGAAACATTATATGAATACCTATTCATCTGTCTTCCTGCTTTAGTGAATTCCCGCACAATAGAGGTAATTCTGTCTGCTGTTTATGACGATGTATACAGACAAAATGTGAGATACATGTAAGCTGTATTTTATCTGGGAGGCTCGACCTGTGTGTGCATGAGGAGGTGATGTTTTTGTGCAAGACGCTTGTCTGTTTGAAAGGCGTAAGTGTGAGTGTTTGTAAAAAGAAGGGAGAACGCCTCGGTATTCAGCTCCAGCTCTGTCTTTGAACTTCTCCTCTCAAGGTTCAATTTGTCTATAATTTAGCTGTAAATGATCTTTCCTTTTGTGTGGGCAATGTGTGTGTTACTTAGTGGCAGTGTGTAGCAAGCCAGTGTATGTGTGTGAGTGTGCTTATGTTGCTGTCAAGGGACATTGCACATTTGGTAGATTGGTGGACAGGAGTCTTTTAGATCCTAAAGTGATGTAATTATACCCCCAGGCTCACACTGGGCTCTGTGTGCTGAGGAGACAGTGAGGGATTGTGTGCCTGTTTGGATGAAACAACACAAGGGACAAAGTGTTTTACCTTTAATGTGGGTTGACTGAGTGTGAACATGTCAGGGGCAAATGACAAGAGTTACTTAACTAGTATGTATGTAAGTGCATGTCAAAAAAATACAACATTGTGAGAACATTATTTTTTATAATTTAATTCAAAAAGGTCAACTTAAACATATATTCTATTTTTATTACACATGAAATGAAATATTTCAAGCCTTTTTTTGTTTGAATTTTCATGATAATAGCTCTTGGAAATCAGATATCCAGTATCTTAAATAATTTGAATTTTCTAAGATCAATCTAAAAAGGATGTGCATTACAGAAATGCCCAACTTCTAAAAAATGTGTTTTTTTACTTTCAATACTTTGTTGGGACTTGTTTACTGCAAATTACTGCATCAGTGTGGCATTGCATGGAGGTGATCAGTCTGTGGCACTGCTGAGGTGTTCAGCCTTCAGTTCATCTGTATTTTTGGCTCAGGTGTTTTTCATCTCCCTCTTGACAGTACCCAATATGGGGTTCTATGGGGTTCAGGTCGGGTGAGTTGGCTGACCAATCAGGCACAGTAATACCATGGTCAGCAAGCCATTCGGTAGTAGTTTTGGCTCTGTGAGCAGCTAAATACTGCTAGAAAAGGAAATCTGCGTTTCTGTCTGTCAGCAGACAACAGCATGAACTGCTCTAAAATCTCCTAGTTGAGGCCTGTGTTGATCTTGGATAAAACACAGCGGACCAACACCAGCAAATGACATGACATGGCACTACAAATCATCACAGACAGCGGAGACTAAACATTTCCAGTGCAGAAAAAATACTAACAGAGAAGTCATGTTAACATCTGACAAACATAATTTTTCTCCTTAGTTTTTTTTTGCACTCATTGCTCACACACGGTTTTGCATGGCCGTATCAAACTCCATCAATTAAAATATCTTATTGCAATCCCTATACCTGAACAGTGTCCATCCTGTAGGACTAACCATCTGATTTAGAGGTTGTTGGTGGTACAGTAAGCTCTGGCTGCCAGGTTCAATGTGAGCAATAGGTCCCTGAGGAATGTTCAACTTTCTCTCCAGCTACTGTAGGTGCACAGACATGTGGCTGCTGATGAATACAGAAACTCTCCCCAACTGCTCTCATTAATGGTCAGGTAATTGCATTGTTGAATGGAGTCTGGTTTAATTTTATGCTTCAGATCTTTTATTGTGTAATTCATTAAACTACAAATTGAAAGTTGAGTTTCATCATTTGTTCTTGACCTCTCACCTCGAGCTCTTTGTCAGCTGCTGTTCCCAAGGCCAAGAGTGGGCTTAGAAATTTTATCTGTGAGCAAATATGAACAAAAAGTCCTTCAAGTGATTAGAATTAAGTTACATTTATGCATTTCAGTAACAACTGGACAAACCCACATGATTGAAAGCTCCACAACAGCTCCTAAATGGGACTTCCATTTAGTAGCTGCAGAGATGTGACTGTTCTAATGTTGTCTAGAAGAAAAATGATAATTTAGAAAAGTTTAATTTGCATGTTGTATAAAATGTAAATAACTTTCTTTAACTTTCATCCTTCCAATATATTTTGTATACAAGGACTACCAGCTACTGTAAAAAAATCCATTAAGGCAAAATATTCACTTATTTTTTTCTCAAAACATTATTAGTCATGTAATTAAATAGCATTTATTATTATATTTCTGGCACAAATTGCAATGCTACTGAGATAAAATGGAATGTGGCTTTTTTGAGCATGCTTTGAAGCTCTGATTCAGTTTTGGTTTTCTTGCAAGGCATGTCGGAAAAAAAAATTCAGCTCAAGGTCAATTTACTAGAGTCTTCCTCACTGAACTGCAAAATAGCACATAGCAGTTATTAAGTTGCGTTTGGGTTTTTGAAAATTTGTGCTGCAATTGCTGCTGTTTTTTTGGCAGCATAAATCTATAAAACCCCTGCAAAAGTGCTGGCTCTGCTCACCAGTTCTTTGACATTTTTCCTCTAAACCACAAGTGAAAGGTCTGCCAGCTTACTGGCTAGGCCAATAAAATGATTTGGCCATGACTTTGACATCAGAATCCATAAACAGAAACCATTGTACTTTAATGTTGTACCACCCACCTTTAATGCAGCCCAGAATATTGTAAGTAAATGTTTGCACACTTTCCTGCTGATATAGGATGTCATCACAGGCTGAGCTATACAATAAGTTGTGGTCAGTCATGTGTATTATGTTTCAAATGAGAGTGACATGTCATGATTTGCAAATACATGATACTTAATATTTGCAGGAGAATTTGATTGACAGGAGTTTTGACGAACAGCTAGCAAAATATTGGATTGAAGCCAGGAGATGTTCTGCCACATCTTTACTGCAGTATTTTCTTGCCAGTTGTTTTCCAGTCTTGGCTAGAAAAGAAAGGCTTCTGAAGCAGTGTTTAACCCACACAAAACAACAAATAAACCTTTTACATTGCAAGTAATAAACATTTTACCTCAGAGTAATCTTGAAACTAATCTCTAAGGTCATTAGACAAACTGCATTAAATCCATCACAGACATGCTGGTGACAGTGACTGGTGGATGCTAATTTCTGAAAAAGAATCCAATAGCGCACAGATATATTGTGTTGATCTTTATTTACAGTGTATGGTCAGTACAATACAGATGTATTGTATTGATCATAAACTGGAAATAAAGATCACCAATAGGTTACCTGTAGAGTGATTTTGAAGCTCAGTGTGGTGGCTCCTGCTGCTGCATCAGCTATTCCAATAAATAGGCAAAGAGGTGGAGTGTAATCATAGTTCATAAATAATTTTAAGTCTTCATACAATTAAAACGGGTGAGTTATATCAAATTATACCTCCCTACAGTCACCATGAATAGACAAAACTAGCTGCAGAGACTAAAACCATTTTTTAAATCAGGGTGTGAACATGTTTATTTCTGCTGTAAAGTTGAACGTTTTAACATGGGGGTCTATGGGGATCAACACATATATGGAGCCAGCCTCAAGTGGCCATTTGAGAAACTGCAATTTTTTTAGCACTTAGCTTTATTTTTTAGCCCTGGAAGTTGCTGCTTGGTATTGACAGAATAAAATATGATCTGCACTCACACCACAGCACAGTTAATCACAAAATCTGTGTGTGCATGGTGTCTCTCATTTGAAACATTTAAAGTTAACGGATTCCCAGGGCAAATGGTATTGATCTCGTTGACATCTAATATCGATCACTTTATTGGAAATATTATTAAATAAGTTGTATAATATCCATCATAGTGAAGGTTGACCTCACTCAGAGCGTCATGTATAGTGACAATATCTCAGTTTTGATTTAGTGAGAGGGTTTCAGACATATGAATCTAGTGCACAGTGTTCAGTATAAGTGAGGAATAAAATCGGATGTTATCTAATACCTCCTGTTTAATACTGCAATGTGTGCTGGTTAAGAAGAAATTGCAGTGACTGCTTAAATGGTCTGCATTAGCAGTATGGCTGTTTGTGTAGAAAGAATGAGAAGCGGTGCTTTAGAGAGATGCGTTACATTACATTTAGCTGTAAATACAGCAGTGAGATGAGCAGATGAGGCTGCTGTTGAGTGTGGCATTTTTAAAAGTGCTGCAACAAGATTGTGACTATTTTACAACAGAAAATGAGCATTCTCTTGTTTTTATTGCTTCTATTTTGACAATTTTGCAGACAAAGACAGAATTAGTGTGCGTGCTGTTTTGGGCTTTAGTGCTTTTGGCTATATGTGTGCATTGATGTCTGCTTGAGAGCAAGAACACCACCCGTTTTTCTCGCCTGTTTAGTGTGCATATGTGTGCGTGCACATGCATTAATGTGTCAGTGCTTAAGAGAAAATATGTGTGTTGCACCTGGTTATTTGTCTGTTTAGGCTAGCTAATTAGTCTTAAATGACCACCCTCCATCTTCATCAGCCTGAGAAAGAGTGACAGAGAAGGAGCGCATGTAAGAAAGGCAGAAAGAAACAATGCGTCGCACTAGTAGACGGAGGGTCTGACAAACGAGGGGTGGAAATGGAGAGACGGAAGGTACATGAGGTGAATAAAAAGAGGAGTCGAGCGACCCAGAACTGCTGTAAGAATAAAGCACAGCGGCCTGCTGGACCAAAGTTTGAGGTCTGCATTGGTTAGATATGTTAGAGTCTATAGAGAATCCCCACATTAATACGTTTTACCGTGAAACCATTTGCCGTGATGCATAGTAATGCCCTTTCGCTATCCTTCACTTTGTCGTCTAGCCTCTTTTGTTTAGTCTTTCTGCATGTCTTGCGATTTCTTCGTCATTCCATTTCAGTCTTTCACTCCTTTTTTTATCATTTGCTTGCTTTCTTTTGTTCCATCTTTGTCTCTTCCTTTCTTCATTTTCTCCTTGTTGAATGTTCAGTACAGTAGCCAGACTCTCTTGCTCTCCACTTTTGGCTAAGATTTCGAGCTACATCAGCAGTTACCCCCTTCTCCATCTTCAGATTTCACATCCTATTTGCACTTGTCCGTGTTTCTTGGCCCAAAACAATACAAAGGTATTCAACAGAATGTTAACTTGGAGTAATTGTACATTTGTTTTCAATTAACATACTAAAAAGTAGGTACATGCGTTTTTGAAAAATGGCCACTTTTTTCTCTTGCTGTTTTTTTTTTTTTTTGCTTCTCTACCAGTGTCTCCTCTGTAGAAATTCTCTACATTTGATTCTAGCAGCATTTGTTTCTCTCATCACTTTCTTCTTCTGCTTACTTTCTCTTAACTTCTTTCCTCTTGTTCCTGTGGACTTGATCCTTATTTTCCATCCGTCTAGACAGAATCTTTTCAGAGCCATTTGGTCTGTTTGTCTGTCTGTCAGCAGGATTATGAGTAAACTACCAAGCTGAGTTTCATGAAACTTGATAAAGAGATGGAGTGTGGTCAAAGGTAAAAACCCATACTGTTGTTGTGGATCTGGATCAAGGAGTGAAGTCAACAATGTTCTTTTTCACATTGATTAAAAATTGAGAAAAAGGTTTTTTTTTGTCTGTCATGGAGAGAATGCAAAGAACTACCTGGCCAATTTTCATGAGACTTGATGAAGACATGGAGTGATCAGGGAGTGGATACAAGATTTTTTTTTACATTTATTTATAATTGAGAAATGCAAAAACTATGCGGCCAAATTTAATGACACTTGTTGGAAAGGTTAAGCAGAGCCTTAGCAAGAATTTATTAAATTTTGGTGTGCATCAGATCCCTCTCTTGACAATGAACACTGTGAGATGGAGCTTGAAGGATGTGCTCTCTGAGTGACCTTCTAGTTTATTAGTTTATTTTGTTTGTTTTTGGGTTATTGGCTCTGTTAGCTGAGTTCTACCTATCCTTCTTTTGCCTCCTCCTGGTCTTTCTTACCTTCCTCCTCACTGTCTACTCCTGCCGATTACCTCAACAACACAAGGAAACACATGTAGCAGTGGGTTACTTTTCTGACCACAAAGAATTTGTTTGGGTTTCCATAAAACAACTGTTGATGAGGAAATACTGCTGAGCTGCACTGCCGACATGCCTGGACTCCGTGTAATGTGCTAGATAATGGTTTTAATAATTGCGTGTATACGTTTGAGGAAACCGTGTATATGATAGTGATTACCTGAATCAGCCTTTTATATTACAGTGTGCTCTGATGTTTGTGTAAAGATTCAGATGAATGCGTGCGTGAAGGCACTGCTGCATACTGTACAACTGAATCCAGCCATTTTGTGCGATCTGTGTGTGTTTAAGTGCATGCCTCAGTATTTGTGTAAATGTGTGTGCATTCACTCCGAGGAGTTTTGTTGGTTTTGTGAGCACGTCATAAAATAATTTTAAGGTGATTGTAATTGTGCAGCGAAGCGTACAGTGAGTGATTGAGAGGTAAGCAGCTGAATAAGAATGAGGAACGTAGCTGCGTGTTTGTGTGTGTCCTAACACCAGGGGAGACTCTAATTTATGTGAGTAAATGAAGGTTATTTATGATAATAGCAAGGATGCGTATCATGATTGTAATCACAGCCATCACTGTTTTTGATTTGTATGAAATGTCTTGGCGCACACGGTTAAAACGTGAGTTTCTCATTTGACGATAAAATGACATTTCTTACATTTACTGGATTCATACTGTACAAGTTTATTGTTTATGAATGGATGGAATTGTTGGTAGCTGTTAGGAATAAGGACCAGCAGGACACAACAGTGGAAAATAAAGAGCTGTAAGCTCGAAGAGCTCAAGGCTTTCTTGCTCACTTCACACTCTTTCTTTACAGGTTTTGGCAGAGTCACTATATGTCTTAGTCAGGAATGTCACAAGTTGTGTTTTTTTTACAGTTGGTCTGCTCAGAAATGCCATCTGCTTTCATGTGAGTGGTATTATGTGGTAGGGTGCATTTTACGGAAAGAAAGTTGTCTGAATGACTTTCTTTTGTTATTCCAAGCTTGTGTGTCCTCCTATGTATAACTGTATTAAAGAGAGTTTCAGTGTTCCAGAGATACACAATGTTGACTGATATTCAGAGGCTTAGAAATGTAAAAAAAAAAAAAACACATTTTGTGGGGATTGAAAAGCTAATATTCCTGGACTTTTCTCATCCTTAAAGCTTTTCTCATTTCATTTTGGAATAAACTTTTTCTGAGTTTTGGAACTACAACTGAGAACACAGGCGAGGTAGATTTGAGTGTCTGCTACCATGGAGCTTGTTATGGGGACTATTGTGTATTTGTTTACATTTTAGTAAATTTCCAAAATAGATTAAGTAGCTCTGTGTTGCAACAACACCATGAACGTAAAAACAACCACTATTGCATTGTTTGTAATACAAAAAAGCACAAACATGGTTATTGTTATACCAGATATGCTGTTGCAAGATGTGTTGTTTTTCTTGTTTTTTTTTAAAGGTTTATGGATGTTATCTTATGTAGAAGTCATAAACTGGTCTCCCTGGAATGCTTTTCATGTTTCTGTGTTCAAATTTGTCTGAAGGTTGGATTTTTGTGGAAAATCTATCAATCAAATCAGACATTTGCAGTCAAAGTCCAACAACTTCAACATCAGTTGGTGCTTGCAGACAATCAGGTTTTTGGTTTCGTTCTTCCTCATACTTAGGCAACGTTATGTTAGACTGTTTTCAAACTTCAGGAGTTTTAAATTGAGTTGCATCACATACATAAGCTGAAACTTGACAGATACCGAGATTGTCATGTGAATTGGAACAATCACAGAGCAGTGCAGCACCTCACATGATCCAGTGGGGAAATGAATATAAACAAAATGGAGATGCAGAAACTTGCTGCAATATTAATAACATTTTGTACTGAGAAAAAACAAAAGCAGAAGGTTAAATGAGTCTGGCTGAGAAAATGGTTAGAAAGTTGCAGTCAACACAGCTTCTTTATTCTTCAGCAAGAACTGGAAGTGAGACTTTACCTGTCAGTTTTAATTTCTGTGGTGAACCTTCATCCTTAAGGGCTATAATGTTTGCTTGCTATCAGTGTATGCTGCTCTGGGCAGTAATCATAACCAGCCTGATAATTATCAGTCATTTCATAACAATTAGGGCTTCCAAGTTTGAGACTCTAAGCAGTTTGGGAGGTTTTAGACTGCATCTCTGACCCTGTGTCAGTACATGAGTTCAGACCGGATTTCCCTTTTGATTGTCAAGAGGAGTGAAATGGAGGTAAATTGGCCCCAAACTCCTCAAGTCTGAGCCCAGCCAAAAGGAAAGTGTTTGCATAACGATGATCTTTTGTGTTGACGATTTATAGGAATAACTGTACCCTTCCTGTGTCGCCACACTGTCCTCTTCACGTGTACTCGTGACAAGACTACACACCCATGAGCACCACCATTTACCCAGGGCTGGAATTATTGAAATCGTAATTTGCATGAATTAGCATAGCAGAAATGATAAATTAAACTGTAATTTCCATACGTTTCGTCCAGTAATCCCCTTTAGATTCCTCTGAAGCCTTTTACTCAGGCTTGGGGCTTCTGAGCCAAGTTGTATCAAAGACTTGAGGAAAACCAGAGGATTCAGCATCAAAAGGAGGTGTATGCTGGGTAAGGCCCAGGGACAGACATGTGTTTGGGGATAGCAGCGGGTGGTGGGATGAGGGTGGGGAGACAAGTGACTAGTCCTATTTCTCTGAGCTTCAAATGTTGAGTAGCAAAAGCTTCTTGAATTTAGCTGAAGACTCACCAATGAAGATGTCAGCTTCATTTCTGATTTGATTGTGTAGTCGTGAACCGTGAGGGATTTGTCAAGCACTGATTCACTTTGTGCGACATACTCTACGTTGGGCCCACTGAAGCCTGGGAGAAGGTGCTGCAGCGTTGTCGGTTTGAACCAGCCAATCGCAGGTCATGTTTGTCAATATTGTTAGGTTGTCACTCCCACACATCAGCTAGCAAACAGGATGCCAGGCTCCGCTGCTTGCATTCAAATGATTCACCAGCCTGTTAGTCAGAGAACTGTGAGTGGAATATAATAGGGTGAAATGACAGATGAAATCCCTCCCAGACAGACGTAAAGGAGGCTTTGCAGCTTTGCCGGGCTGTCTCACACACAGCAGGCCTACCTATTGGTGTATCATGCTGGGAGCCCCGTTGAGAGGATCATTTTATTTAATAAGGCTTGCACATAAATTGTCTCATGCGCCTTTATTTCCTTGTCTGTGCTGGGAGAGGCTTCCCTCACATGCTAACAGAAGTGCACCTATACACGCATACATTAGAGACACATTTACAGTCTGCTCTGAGCATTGGGTTTAATTATGATGATTTCCAGCTGAGCTTTGGTACATATAAGGGAATACGGAGTGCTGTACAGTTGTGTTTTATGGTTGATTAGTGTAAAACCTGGAAATTTAAATTCTAAAAGTGAGGATAGCTGTGGATTTGGAACTGCAACTCTACACATTCAAGTCATTATCTTGCACAGATGTCAGCATGTTTCTATGATGTATACTCTGCAGAATTTTTGGAGGTCTTAATTCTAGCGGTGTGTTAAAAGGATACGGCTAGGACATTTTAGATTTTGTAATTCCCAACAAGTCTCAAGAAAAGATTTAAACTAGCAATTAACTGAACAATCTGACAGGCATTGCCTTTGTGTCCGAGGCCTGTTGTTATCCCTCTGTGCAATAGAGATCAATTTGTCCAAATACAATTAAGAACATGTCAGTTGGCCAGAGTGCTGCTTTGGGTGACGTGTTCCTTCATTATGATGAATATGTGGTTTATTTCAAGTGAATCCCACATATGCACATTGCCCTGCTATAATAAGATAATCAAATGTATATTAATCAGCAGCAAAAAATACACTATTTCCTCCTGTTTAAATAATATTTGCTAAAAGCTACAGCTGTTTTAGGAAATTTCATGTCCTTTAAAAAAAAATGAAGCTATGTATTTCTGACCAATTATTCACAAAAGGAACCAACAAGGTGGTCATATATGTTTTATTATTACAATATGCAATTGGACTTTGCAAACAAACTTTATTTCCTAGCATTTTGCCATGTTTCCTCTGTTATCTCTCTTTTAACTCATGTACACATTCTTCAGATTCTCCTTTCCTTCTGCTGCACTCCTCAATCTTTTCTTTAATGCATATCCTTTCATTTATCTTTCTGATGTCTCTATTTTATTCTGCCAAAGCTCATATTTTATAGTCATCACAATATCTGAGCCTGTCTATGACTCATAGCTTTGTTTCTTTAAGTGTGTATGTATCTCTGTGTGTATTTGTGTAGGTTTCATCACAAACATGTAGTAAATGTGTGTGTGGATATCCTCCTGTGGGTTTGCCAGATATGCACCGTGGTGGTTGATGCCTCTTTAAATACATGTGTATTTAGTGTGTTGATGCACATATCGATGAATGCGTGTTTATTTATATATATGTGTGTGTGTGTGTGTGTGTGTGGTTTGTTTATCTGTCTTCCCTTTCTCTTTCTCTATTTGTGACTTCCACTGTGCAATTTTCCGAATGAGAGAACTTGGATTGCATTTTATCAGGCCTGTATGGGCTTTTGCGTTTGTTGGTCTGTGTGTGTCTGTTGGTGTGAATTTGTCAAGTTGTTGTATATGGACCTCCTTGCAGACTTTTCTTATCTTTCAAAAATTAAAATCTCGATTTCACTGAGCTGTAGCGTAGCAGATTTTTCAAGGCCGATGACTAATCAGCTATTTTTTAATGGAATTCTGCCTGATAGATGAATTTTGGTTCAAAATGGTTACAGGACACAGTAAGTTTGGATGCTGAACAACTCAAAAGTGGTTTCACAAATGTTAATATGTTCCCATTTAGAAGTAGCTGTTTACAGTGTTCAAATGAATCATTAAATCTGAGCAAATGATTAAACTGCTTTGCTTTCAGAACTTGGAGTCGGAGGATTCCTCCAGTGACCAAAGTGATAAGATTATCGTTCTGAGCTTGAATATTAGACTTGATTAAATTACCAATTATATTTAGAAGCAGTTAATCACTTAAAAAAGAATTGTGTGAAGAAGATAACCTTTTTTCACTGAAGTGGAAAAAGAATTAGAGCCACAAGGAGAGGATGATTTGTATGTGCATCTACTGTAGGTTTTACTTTCCAAGGTCACAAGAATAAAATATGAATGCTGTTATATGGTTGACTTTTGCTCTGAGATACAGTACCTGGAATACACAGATAAGAGTGGAGAACCAAGTATAAATATATGTTCAAGTGTTGTGTAGGTGTAGGAGCAGTTTTTCTAGGTTTGTGGAGGCTTCTGGGACTTCAGAGTTTACTGTTTAGCCTTCTGGTTATGTTCTGGGCCCAATTCAAAGTTAAATTTGTGATTGGAGGAGCCCCCATGACAAAGTGGATGCTGTGTCTGCGCTTGTTGTAGACTTAGATCGGGTTTTAACTTTTAACTGCAGATTGTCTAACTAAATAAAAGCAGATTTCCAAATGGTGATTTCCAAGTGCTCTGAATCAGGAATGCCAGGACAGTCAAGTGAATTTAGAACTGCAGACTTAGACATCAGGTTAACATCAGAGTTTAATTAACCTCCATGATGTCCGCAAAAGCACCTCAGCACATCAGTCTTGACCTTATGTAGGAGAGCTCTTACTCACACTACACCCTAAGAAGGCCTTGAAACAGTGAATGTTAAAAAGTTTAGATATTGGAGAGGAGTGACTCAGATGGAGCACACATCTGCTGCTTGTCTGCTGCCTTAGAAGCTTAAATGGTCAGTGATGCCTTTGATAACTGAAGGTCCAAACACCTGCTGTGATAAAGTGACTCATTTGAACTCACTTGAACTGAGATCAAAGATCAAAATCCACCCCCACCTCCTTGGCAGTGACTCTCCCTGGATGCCCTGTTATATAAGCATGTCAAGCACCTGAAAACAGAAATGTAGTTAGTAGGACAAGTGAGGAGTGACGATTATGGCCACAAACAGCTGTGCATAATTGCCACACTGTAAGCAAGCACACTGCACATTTGCCATTGTGCCACAGTTTAGTTCAGGTTCCTTGCGCTTATTGTTCTCTCTCAGACGTTTCAGGATGTTACAGTAGAAGTCTGCTTTGACAGTCCAACTCTGGAAGACTAATTCATAGTGCACAACCATGTGAATGATGCAGAAGACAACTAGCGTTCCCCAGGTATGCTCCTCATCTGTAGTGTCTTTTCTGGTCTTAGAAACTGCAGCTCTTCGAAAACGGCTGTTTAGCCTCTTGGTGGTAGCCGCAGACCCACCTTGAGGATAATGACTGTGACCAGCCCCTAGTGAAATGTCTTCTTCAGACATGGTAAAGAAAGTCCACACTGGTGAATGCCACGCCAAGTTGCTTGTTGTTCTCTGCCTGCGCAGTGTTATGACATCACACACATGTGACAGTACCATCGGGGAGGGGAGGGATTGAAGAGCCAGGGATGAGCACAAGCCACAACACACAGACCAACGGCAAAAACGAAGATTCAAAGTCTTTATTATTATCGGGTCATTTTTTTGGCTCATTTTTTTATTATCGGAATTATTGGCATGATGTCATAATTGCCAATATTAACCAATAATTATCAGACGCTGATATTATTGTGCATTCCTAATCGCATATGTAGATGAACACTTTAAACTAATCAGAGCTAGAATAACTGGTTACACTAGTACACCTTTTGACCAATGTTTTCAACAGTTGACAGTTATTTTACAGATTTCCCCTGTTTTAGGTTATAGATAATAACAAGTAAAATCACAGAAAAACAGCATTTATTTACGTTAACTCTAGAAAGCAGGCCAAAACTGTATATCCACATCCAAAATCTGTATTTTTACAAATAGTATTTTTTTCTTTGACAGTGTTTGACTGTAAATACACATTTCTTTTAAAACTGTATTTAAATCACCAAAAAATAACTGTTTTACAGAAATTTGCCCAACCTGTGACTGTGTGAGGTGGGAAAACTTTCCTCTTTATTGCATGTGTTTTTATTTTATATGTAATGCTAGTTTGCTAGTTTAATGCTAAAGTGCACAAGTAATCTTTCTTCAGCTATTTGCCAGTTTACCAAACCGCTCAAGGACTGTACAAAAATCTTTCTGACTTGAATTGAGCTGACTGTTATTCGCATGTACCTGAGGAAAGCAAAGATGTTTTGCAATTAGATTTGTAATCTCGCCAGCAGAGACACTTGTAAAAATGAAAATGTTATAAGTGTCATTTGGATTTTATCCAGTGGCACTTGAAATGATGAGTGTAAAAGGGGGCAAGTGATGCAGACCTGACCAGACACAACATTTTTTAGCAGTAACAGCCTGCTGAAAGTTCCTTCCCAATGTAGTCAGTGTTTATTTACTTTTTAAATGGACTAAATATTGGTGCATTATCGTCAAATCAAGCCTGACAATGGTACTGAAAAATAGGACATTATGTATAATTATTATTCATAATTATTTTGTGATTTTAATAATCATATAACTCATGGTGAAGAAATGTATTCAGATCATTTACTTAAGCAAATATATCAGTACAGTCCATTACAAATCTGAATTGTGGATGAAAATTCCTATTATAAGCAAAATTTCAACTATTAAATTAAAAGTCTTGATTTGGCCCTCTGACTCATATTGTTTAAAATATTTTACATGAGGACAAAATAAAAACACATTTCTGATCCACAAATCTGTTTTCATTTTTTTTTTTATTTAATTCAAACATTTATTAAAATGCAACCATGTGAGGAGTTTAAAGAGAAAAAAATCATTATTTGGTGGAACTATTAATAAGTCACAGACATCTGCAATGTGAGCCTGACTACGCACTGCTTTTTATAAGACTACAGTTTTTGACCATCACAGTATTGCAGCAAATTTTTAAAATCTGCTGTAGATATTTTTTTTTTTGTGACAGATTTATTTATTTTTTTTTAGCATAAAATGGAAATACTCCAGTAAAGTACAACTAGCTCAAATTGACTCACTGGCACATTAATTACTCATTAATAAGTAATTTTCGACCCATCAGTATAGATCATCATTATTTTATTATCTACTGACTGTCAGATATTGATAATTGCTGTTCACTAACAGCTAGTATGTCTCAATAAAAAAAATTGAGGCCACATTTCTCCATTTTCACAAACAGTAACATCAATCTTGCTGTTTGGTGATAACAGGTCATGTATAATGCTGTATAAAAATGCTCATATGGTGATGGATTATTGATGTGTAGCAGGTTATTGTCATGCACAAATAGTTCTGTTGCTTTCATAACAAAATAGAAGAAGCTGGTAAGATGAATTTTTCATTTCCTGGAGTAACTCAGTGCTTTTGCATTAAGTAATTAAATGGCATAACAGAGAAGTGCGTAGTTTTGACATCTCATACAGCGTTTTAGGCCCCGTTTTCATAGTCCACAGACAGTGTTGAGAGCACTATATTTATGCTGTGTATTTATAAAAATTCTCCTCTTCTGTCTGTTTCCCCCCTCCTCTTATCTGCATGCACTGTCTCACTCCTTTTGGCCCTTTTCTCATCCTGCTCCTCGCTGCCTTCTGGACGCTGGAGTCATTTTGCATTCCTCTCCTCACTCTTCCATCTGCTTCATAACAAGGAAAGCAGGAATTAATTAATGGGCTGATAGTGAGGCCTGAGAAAATAGGGGAGAAAGCAAGCTGAAAAGAAGAGGAAATCTAATCAGATAGGATCCTGTTTCTGCGTGTAGATGTCTGCCGGGTTTGTGTGTTTGTGTCGGTCCGTATTTTCCACCACCCACTGCCTCCTTGTGTCATCCTCCCCCACTTATATCCTCCAACTGTTTCTCTCCACTTTATTTTTCTGTATATTCAAAAGATTTTTTACACTTATTCATAGTGCTGCTCAATTTTGGGCTGAATTGGGAAAACAATTATTTCTTTTTGAGTCTCTTCTGTCATCCCCCTTTTTCATCCTCCCTCGTCTTTGATGAACTGTGATTAATATTTCTCCTCCCTCCATCTCCAGCCATGTTCTTCTGTATCGAACAGGCAGTGTGTTTTTATTCCTGTCAGTTAAATTGATGTCAAAATGCCATCCTCATGCCACAATGATTCAAATTTCTTATTTCCTCCTCTCATCTCATCCCTCCCGCCTGTCTCTCCATTTCTTACTTCCCTTTCCTCGGCTCCACGCTCCTCTTCTTCTGTTTGCTGTCTAAAACCGTCTAATGAAATTCATACAAAACAAGATGGGAGACTTGATGCCTTCCTCCTCGCCATCCTCTCTGTCTCGCTCAACCTGTCTTTTGCTTCATCTTCTTTTGTTTTTCTTTCATATTCTCTCTCACTCCATTTACCCTGCCTTTATTGTCCGTTCCATCTGTCCTTCATACTTTCCTCGATCTCTCTAGGTCCTTATCTTTCTCTCCGTGGACCTCCTTTTCTTCCAGGTCCTATTCTTCTCCGGCTCCCTCATGATTTCTTCTGTTTATACCCCTCTGTCTCTATTCCCTTGCCATCCATTGCTTTCACTTTCTCTGCTAAACTCTGTTTTTCTACATTTCCTTTCCTGCAGGGCCCCACTTGGAAGCATGTTGGCTGTTTTTCCAGTCATTTATTTAGACGAGAGCTTGCAGTATGAACACACACATGTAGTAGTCTGCATTAGTTTTTACTGAAATGAGAAATATATTTCTGCTTTGCTTTTTACCACCTGCCCTGAAGCCATATTGCAAAATGTATTTACTGCAGATGTGGTTTGTGCAAACATGAACCAACACAAGCACACACGCTGTGACGTGGTGTGAACTAACACTCAGCGCACTAATGAAGTTATAAAATCAAGTGTTCACTTCAAAAGGAGTAAATGTTTTTGCATTTCAAGGCCACATATGGGAGGTGGAGAAGAGGGAGATAAAGACATTGGAAGATGAAAGAACAAGAGGAGAAAGGACGAGAGGACAACAGGAAAGAATGGAAGCCAAATAAAAAAAGCAATAAAAAGAAAAGGAAAGGTAGATGTAGAGTTTATTGGCAAGGAAGAGAGTGAAATTAAAAAGCAATAAAGGTAAGCAGGATTTATATCATGATAATGTCTTTTTCCATTACCGCTCCTTCGTATGCTTTTCTTGTTCACACATTCCATCTTTGTTGCAGTGTTTTCCCTGTTTGGCCCTACTTAATCTGCTCCTCTCCTCCTTAGTTCTGTCTTCCACTTTTTAAAAAAACCTACCATATTAAATTTATAAAGATAGTTTGACATTTAGGGAAGAGAGCTTGTTCTTGCTCAAAGTTAGATAAGATGTTTTGCACTCTTATCTGTCCATTGAATGTGAAAAAACAGCCAGACAACAGTTAGTTTAGACTTCTAGAGTAAAAACACAGCTAGTCTGGTTCGGTCCTAAGGTACCAAATCCATCTATGAGCTCCTCTGAAGCTCAGTAGTTAAAACAATATATCGTTTGTTTAGCTTATGTGAGTGAGAGCCCAATCGATATTGTTTTTTTGTGGCTAATAACTTTTAGGGATATTGGCTTTCAGCTATTGATTTATTTGCTGTTAAATTATACGTAGCCTACACATCTAGTATATTTGAGCTATATATGAAAAAAAAATGTGGTCATTAATTTTCAATAATTTTCATCAGTGTAGTTCACTGACTATTTGGGCACTTATCATGAAGACACTGCCTGGCTCTGCAGCCCTGTGTGCTCAGCTATATTACACCGATCAGGCATAACATTCTGACCACCTGCCAAATATGGTGTTGGTCCCCTTATGTGGTCAAAAATGCTCTGAACCATTGGACATGGACAAGAGGACCTCTGAGGGTGTCCTATGGGGTCTGGAACCAGGACGTTGGCACTGGATCCTTTGGGTACTCTGGCTTGTGCAGTGGGGCCTCTGTCAATCAAACTTGTTCCACTGCATCCTGTTGATGCTTGATCACAATGGGATGTAGGAAGTTTGGAGGTCAAATCAACATGTTGGGCCATTGTCATGTTCCTCAACATGTTCCTGATTGTTTGATGTTTTTTCCATGTGGTGGGGTGCATTTTCCTGCGAGGGTAGACCAGTGACATTTGGGATTTCCATTTGCATGAGGGAGTGTGTTTGTTGTGGGACAATGTTTATTTGGGTGTCTAAGTCTCATCAACATTGATGTTAAAATCCAAGGTTTTCCAGCAGAACAGCACATAGTACCAATATGATCAATGTTATTCACTTCACCTGTCAGTGGTCAGAATGTTGTGGCTGATTGGTGTATGTGCCAGTGTTGGCTGATATATAAATTGTGCTCTAATAGCCATGGTAGCTGTTCCTCTATGTCTCTGTTTTTATGCTACAGTATCTTTTGGCTTGATATTCAGCTTACAGATGTGGCTGATGTCAATCTTGTCATCTTTTTCCCAGCCAGAAAGCCTTGAAGCTTATTTACCCAAATGTCGAACAATTCCTTGTAGCTCCCTTTGTTCCCCTTTTTTCGTCCACATTAAGGTCTGTATTAAAGGTTACAACTTTTCTGCACTGCCACCTCCTCTTGTCCTGTTTTACAACCTTCCACCCTTTACCCTGAGTCATCCCTTCTTCCTCCCTCTTCTTGATTCGACATGGGCATCCCCCTTCTTATTCTCCATTTATCCATCTTATCCCTCCATCCCTGCTTCCCACTCCAATCCCTTCTGCCTTCCACCTTCACTTTCTTCCACCTCCTCATTGCCTTCATTCCTTCTGTCCCTTTGAGCGAGGCCAAATCCAATCTCTTCCACACTCCCACTTTTCCCACTCGATGTTTCAGTTTTAGCATCCAAGCTTTATATCCTCCACCATACTCCCACTCCCTCTGCTTCCCCTCACTTCATTTTTCGCTCTCTTGCCTTGAAACCATAGCAGTCGTCTTTTCTTTTCTTTTTCAAATGTCTCAATTTCCTTCATCCGTTTTGATCTTGAGAGTAGAATAGATATTTTCTTTACCTCACTGGCTGTTTGTCATATTTCTTTGTATTGTTCTTGATTTGTTTTCTCAGCTCCTATGGCCACAACAATCTGTCTCCTTCCCTTGCTTTGCTTTCTTCCCTTGCCTCCCTCTCCTACTTTTAGTTCTGGGCTCACAGCCACCCCCTTCTCCCTTGCTAACGAGCTCTGAGTGAAACGACTGAAAATGATATGCAATTAGTACTCAGCCTTCATGGTTTCCGTGTGCGTGTGTGTGTGTGCATGTGCGTGCGTGCGTGCGTGCGTGTGCATATGCGACAGATTGAGACAAACTGTAGTGCTACTGGATGTAAATGCACATGTATGCTGGTCTTTAAGATGGTGTGTGTTCTCAAGTTCTAGGTCTAGTATTCAGCTAATGTACTTTCCATGTACTGCGATAATGCAGGGACGTGTCTCGAGAGTCATGCATATGTGGAGCCAGTACTATGAGTACTTTCTTAGGTATTTGTCTATACATATATAGATTTTTTTCTGGCCATATTTGAGAATTTAATGGAAAAAGGAAACTGAAATGTGCATTTGTGCAGGTGCTCCCCCCTTCTGTCACAGGTCAGAACATTATACATCCTGTGCTGTGATCTCCTCAACCCTTGTAATCTAACCCAAGCATTACTCAGGGCATACAGGAGAATTCATTTTAATGGAATTACATTTTAATGAGTCTGTCATTGCTCTCTTGACTCTGGAGATGACCTACAGTAATTCTGCGATGATCATCTTTTAAAGGAAAATGTAAATTCTTCCTTTGAAATGCATATCCGTCCTTGTGTCATTCAGAGGCATATGTCTTTTTTGATCAGTCTAGCATGCATGAAAATGATTTTTATACATTCCACTTTTGTGCACGGAATCACACACGAATCATCCACAACACTGACATCAAAACTACTGACAGGTGAAGTGATTTACATTGATCCTGGTCAATGCACTCTGCTACATTGTAAAAGCTGCTGGGGAATTGCTCGAGGAACACAACCAAGAGGACAATGCGTTGACTCATCCTCCAAACTCCATAGATCTCAATGTCATTGAGCATCTATTGCATGCACCAGAACATTTAAGGCTCCTCCCACAGCCCACAGGACCTAGGAGGTCTTGTGTTTTGTAGTCACAAAGAGGGACCTACACAATATTAGTCAGGTGGTTTTAATCTTATGTTTCAGTGAGTTGCAAAATTGTGACTGGCAGCATAAATACACTAAATATATTTACAGTATACAATGTCAAACATATCAAAATGAAAGTAAGACATAATAAATATGAATCATCTTATTCAAAGGGTACAGCTAATAACATGACTGCTCATAATTGCAGGTTGTCATAATGGCAAACAAATTGCTCTCTAGTGTGTGAGATTTCCACGTACACAACTGTAAATTAAGCTAAAAAAATAATGTTCTGAAAAATGTGAATCCCTCTAAAAGTGAGCTGAGTTTGGAAACTGCTGCTGTAGTTGTTTTTGCAGCTCTGTTGTTTTCATATTTGAGTGACATCATATACTCGTAACACTTATCAAGAATAAATTTATATTCTGTGTCCGGTCAAAAAGCCGTAGAATCTCTAAATCCAACATGACTGGCACATCTTTCTTTAAATAGCCACAGGACATGAACCCAAATTACACCAAATTAATCACAGTTTCCTTTCATACATCATCTAAACATGCGTAGGTTTTATTGTTTAATAATCACACAGTATTCCACTGCTGGATGTCTTGGGAAACGAACATGCTGCGCAGTCTTTGATGGTGATATTCTACACCATCTAACATGACATGTGGATAATGGGATGTTAAAATTGGCCCAGTTAATATTGATGTCATGTCACGGTGCAACTAACACATCTGTCAGGTTGAGACTGTTAGACTGTTAGGACGCTGCTTTAGCTCGGATAAAACATTTGCATCGGTGGATAAACAATATGTGCATGGCCTTGACCTGGACTTTAGATGAAAGGGTTCAGTTCATCTTTGAAGCTGCCAGGAGGGAGACCTGGTGAGTTCAGTTCGAGTTTAGACTTTTGCCAAGACAATGAGAGCTAATTTGTCTTGGTGTTGCTAAAGTAGAGCTTTAGGACTCAAGTGTGGAGTTTTTCTACCAGGACTTTTCTTCAAAAATTAAGGCAAACTTAAGAATAACATCAATACATTAAATTTAAAGGTGCTTCAAGAAAATGTATGTGTAGAAATACAGGTTGAGGTGCAGAGGTGTGTGCTTACATTTATGCTCCGGACTGCTGCTGCTGTAAAATCTGGCTAGTAAAATATGTAATAGTAGTTACTGGACTTTAGCCAATGCTGGGCTGTAAATAATTTGACTCTCCATATGTGCATCTTGTGGGATATGCAAGAAAAATAAGATATTTACAAGCACACCAGTAGCCTTAAGCGTGTTTGTTGCATAGACAATAGACCCAAATGCCAAATAATGTATTTGGCTGTGAGCTAAAGATGCTGACAGAGTTTCAAAGCACACATTCAGTGAGTAGACAAATTCTATGACACATGTGGGGGTTTCCACTTTACTTTTAGATTGTCAGAGATCAAATATAAACTTGGCAGCTAATCAGAAGCCCTAAGCAAGGCAGCGGCCCAACCGGCAAACAGTCAGATGCCAGGCAGGAAAACAGACATGCAGTATTAGGTCTGGCATCTTAGAGTTAGATTTTCTTTAGCGTTGTCAGGGAAAAAAACAGAATAGCATCTCTGACACATGAGAACCTCAAAGTGAGACAAAGCAATGCCCTAGAAGGAGACATTGCAAAAGTTGAAGGGAAAGAATAGGCACAATATTTAGTTTGACATTTTTGGGTTCTTTCTGTTTTTTAGGAAACTTGTGAAACCTTGTACCTGGAAAAAAAAAACAAAAAAAAAAAACAAAAACATTTCTGGTTAATATCTTTTCTGACAACAAAACAAAGACTTACAACAAGGTGCATTTTCATGACTTTTTTTTTTATAACAGAAAAAGCGTTTGTTTTTCTTTTTTTTTTGCTCATTTTTGGAATATATGCCCTGCTAAACCTAAATATTAGCAGCAATGATGAGAGCCGTAGGGCAGGTTTTGCATTATTACCTAATGTGATCTTGAGGTTCTGCACGTAAACATGGCCCTAAGTCAAAATCTAGTTTTAAGACCTTCATTATTTCAGCTTATATTGTACTCATTTATTCCAAACTTAATTTTATTTTAATCTAATTCCCACCAACTAATTGATGCAGAGCAAACCTTAGGCTTTGGTAGCATTGTGGCTCTGGAGTAGTTCTTAGCTTGTCGGGCTCGAGGCCAAGTATAATTAAACTGCCACGTGTAGTCTTCTGTGTGCACAATGCATGATGGGTACATGACAGCGCAATATGGAGAGAGGAGGAGGAAGTAGAGGTCAACATCTTTTGATATGAATAAGCAAACGTCAATTAGGTTTTGGTCTTGGATAAATGCAAAACAGATGATGAAAGCTCAGTTTACAGTAGGAAATAGGGAATTAATCTGGAATTGAACATTTAACTGTTAAAAACCTGATTTATATATGATTCAGTGTCTTGTATGGCATCTCACATGTAGATGTAAGTAAGAAGGGCTGTTAGATGCATGTTTACTGGTTATTCATTATTGGTTTGTCTCGCTTTGTGACAGCAAACAAAAGAGGGAATTTGAATCATCAGAAATCATAGAGTAACTTGCAAAACTGTTATTTTTGTCTTAATTGGTGTAATGTTTGGGATACAAAGGGTAGTGGATGGTTTTACAGGGACTTCTTTGGATCTCCACTTCAGTGTCAGGCATGGTGATATACACACACTGGCCACTTTATTATGTATGTCTGATGAAACCTAATGCAATCCAATACAAGAGCCCTGCCATAAATTGTACTTTTATTAAGCTTCTACATGTTCACATTTTGTTGTTCTAACAGTGAAAATTCTACTTTATACTTATTAAGGTCAGTGTGTGGTGGGTCTGTATTGTGCTGCATTATATTTATAAGTATTTCTAATATTTTGTCCACCACATTTACATACATACATAAGCAGGGCAGTTAGGAACACTTTAAAATGTAATGCAGACTAGTACAACTACCACCTGTGACCTCAGTAATAAACATAAAGTAGAACTTTCACCTTTTTGACAACAACAGCTGACTGTCTTGCTTTGGATTGCATTACATTTCACAGGTGTATTTAAGAAAGTGGCCGGTGAGTGTATTTGTTAGTATGGAAACATGGAGGTCTAGTTTAATCTTTAATCCAGAAGTGTATCAGATCACACTGTACAGCTAACAGCATCATTCTTTACCACTAGTCTTAGTTGCCAACTCTTATCCCTGCTGATTTTGCCAAACCCTGTGTCTGTACAGATGTTGCAGCTCAATTCTAATCTATGTCTTTGGTTAATCCTATATGTTCTTTCTCTTCGCCGGCAGTCATAAACCGCCATCATTTACTGTCAACACATTCTTGTTGTTGATGTGTTCTTTTGTTGTAGTGCGACTCTTCACTAGAGGCAAATGGCCCTCATCCTCCTCCTGCGTAGTTTGGCCTTCTTGTGGAACTTGCTAATGATACAAGGGACTTTTATTCTGTAACTGGCTGCACAGATGTTGCTGCAGGCCCTTTAATTTGTCTGAGTCAAATTAGTATACAATGGATTTCATAAACCCTCAAGGGGCCTCGTTCAATCAGCGCTGCCTTATGTTTTCAAAGTAGAAGAATTATGCAAGAAAAAAACTAGGTCAAACTTGATTCATATGTAATAAAAAAAGTCAGCACACGGATGCCAAGTGTTTGACTCTCAACTCGGAAAATGTTCCGTTGTCTCGTTTGCCATTGAAATGTGTTTATTTGCATAATATTAAAGCACTTCCATTAAAACTCACTAATTTGCCACCTCATAAGTTGGTATTTTTGAATTTGGATACTTGTCTTTTAAGTGCTGTTTTTTTCCCTTTTGCATCACTTTTCATGAATATGCAAATACTCTACAAAAAGTGAGTGGGTTACATTGTTGAACCACCAACAGAATACATTAATGAACAAACAAATACTGTGTCCACGTTTCCATTTGTGTTCTTTATCATTGTTCCTGAATTGGCAAGAGTGTATGGAGCTTTATTGTATAAAAATGTACATTTAGAAGCGAGTACATTACATTTTTCACATTATTCTGTAATTATACATGTTTTATTCTCAAATATTTAATTAACATTTCATAGAATAGAGTAGAATCTTTTCATATACACTGCCTTTAAAGGGCTGGGGTGTTGGTACACCACATGAAGACTAGTTATTATTCCCAGTGTGGTTACAAATTGGTATCCTAATTAGAAAATAAAGTGCAGGGAAACTCGGAACAATTTCCATAACTACAGTTGGGGCCATATCTCATGAAGTGGCTCATTTTGTCTTGTCCTTTCATTATTTCAAGACCCAAGTAGAGCTGTCTAATTTGAAAAATTCCAACTTATTCATGAAATTGTAACAAAAACATGTCGTCAGCACTTGTCCAAGTTATCAAGGAAGAATCTGTGTTTTCTACCAACACATTTCACACCAGCCTGATGCATAATTGTCCTTCTGTTTGGCCAGAATGTGGATACAAGATAATTGAGACGTTAAGGAGATGGAAGCCAAGACGGTGTCCAAAATCTAAGCTTATTTGCTAATGTGTGTTCCTTCTGTCTCTCATTCACCCTTCAAGGCAGAGAGGTTTCCCAGTTGTCTGAGTGCGTTTATGTTTGGCAGTGGGTGCGGTTTCTTAGACACAGCTGTTGAAGAATTATGTGTTCCCACCCGCTGTGGCTGTCCACTGCTGCATTTAAAATGCTTCCAAAAAAAACAACAAAAAAGTTCTTTCATAGATCTGGGCTGTGCATTAGACTGTGCAAGGTCATGAAGCTTAACCCAGCAAGTCTCATTTGAGCTTTATATTTAAATAAATGCATACAGATGAGCCAAAATTGATGTTAAGGGTTACAGCTCATGGAAATGGAAGAAAATAAAGTCTCTCTGTCATATTTAAATTCCGTCTTATATTGGGTAATTACTGAACGCAAATTTACATAATGTACTGCTATTTGTGTGTGTCTGCATATATTTGGTCCTGGGTGAAAATGCATTTCTAGATATGTGTGAATAAACTGTTTTGCACATGTAAACACAGCATATGTTAGAATTAGCATGGCAGGTCAAATGGGAAGAACGACATTGTGTGCTTAGCTAATGCATTTTTACATTGTCTTGTGGTATTTTTGAAATACCACAAGACAATGGTATTTCATTGCCAAACTTACTTGGCAATAAAACTGATTCGGATTTTAAAAAAAAAACTACACTGACCCAGTTCACAAGAATCCTATAAGACTATCTCAAATGCTGTTTGGTTGCACATGGTTTCATTTCAAATTAGGGCTGAACAATCGATTGATTTCTAATAAAAATTTCAATTTGAAACGATGCAATCAGCAAATTACCATCACTTTGTGTGTATCAGTGTCGTGTGACTTCTTCTTCTTCTTCCTGTTTTCCTTGTGTGACAGTCACACTTTGATTGTGTCTTTCACTGCTTTACTTTAAAAAATGACATCGCAAATCAAGCCGCAACAGCTGTTAGAAGAAATTGCAATTAAGTATTTTCCCCAAACCATTCAGCCCTATTTCAAATTGCGAGTGAGTGGTTTTAATGTTGCCTGGCACATGTGGAGACATCGCTGCTATACTAAAAATTCTTTCAGAGGGCCTGCTGGTGGTTGGTGAGACACAAATATTTCTTTATAAGTTGACTCACTCCTGGGAAATTGCTCATGTAGCTTCCACCACTCCAGAGGTTCAGAATCACTGTCTGCATTCTAGCTCGTGCTCTGTTTTTTGCATTTCAGTGAGAGGTATCTGCATTGGGGCTTTGCTTTTTGAAGAAACTACTGAAAGATTTCCATTGCATCTTCACACTCAGTGATGGTTCAGCGGCAGCGATTCCTTCTGTTCCAACTGAAGCTCCTGGGATTGGCCTTGGTCATCATCCATCATTTCAGACATTGTCCTTGTTTTCACAAGCCTTGAATGCCTGATTGACCAGAGTGAATATGTGGAGTAGGTCATTGGTGACATGTTCTGCATATTTTTTTTTTATCAATTCATGCCGTGATTTTGCCCTTTAACTCTTTTGCGAGTTCCCATTCAACATTCAGTTAATTTTGTCCTGAATAGCTAGAGTACAGGCTAAACATGTGAAACTGTCACGTATGACTCTCCACAAGGAGAATGCATTCACGCATAACCCTGGGATATCAATGTCCTGCCAAGTTGGCACCAGGTGCCAGGTGTTTGCAGACGCCAGGACCAGAGCAGTGGCCTTTTGTTGTTCCAACAGTCTTGCCACGATCATCTTCTTCTGTGGTGACTGTAACGAGCTGGTGTTTGGGGAGATTGAGCTGTTCCTGAGCTGCTGCCAGATGTCTCTTTTTTTCAGTAAACATGAAAAAACGGACACCACTTTCTTACACACACCACCAGGCCTTTACACTCTTTTGTCCTTTCCTGCTGCTCAAGACATTAACAGATACAGCAAAGTAATTCATTAAAAAACGCAGTAAAAATGCACAAATAGTTAAGAAATAAAAGCTGCTCCACAAAAACATTTAATATTTTATAAAAAAGAACGTGATGTGCTAGGCTAAAACCTTGCATAATTTTCTTTTAACACACCTGTTTTATTAAAGCTATTTTTATTATTGAAATGAAGAAAGTAAGGACTTGGACGTTTGTTGTCTTTGTGTCTGATTGACTTTGAAAATCTTCATGTTATAGTGCACCTACAATAATAAAACCAACTACTAACTGTGGATGACCATGAAACTACTAAATGCCAGCACTGGTCATTAATAGCAAGTGGTGGTCCAAACATTGCAGCTGAGTCCAGTTGGTAAGTGAATTGGCTTTTACCAAATCTGCCCCACTGTCTGGGTTGATGCACACCTGGTTGTTTTTATTCAGACACCGTGAGACCAGTGCATCAGTCAAGCCATGTGCAATCAATTCCTCCATGTGGTTCCCTGGAAAATATTCAGTTTCTACTCTTCAGGCCCCATTCAGTCTAGGAAATGGAGGGTTAGGCTAATACAAGACCCACAAATGCGATTCAACCAGGTGTTGGAGGTTGTGGAAAAGCAAGGGACTGAGTTCTTTTGTTCTGATTCCCCAAACTCTCAAATAAAGTTCTGCCTTTGAAAACTGCTGGCAATACAATACCCTGAGGGTCAACCACGCTGAGAGGCTTTCTGAAGCCAGACTTTTCAGACGCGCTGACTGGTGGCATATGCTTACCAAGGCAGTTGGCTACTGTGAGGGATATGTCCTTGTACCGTTCTGATGTTATTTCATATTGTATTGTTGCTCAGTACCTCTCCATCGTGGGCTGCCTTTGAGTTCAGTGAAGTTTGGCATTGATTTTCCAAATCTCTTGACCTCTACTGAAGGTATAAAAAAGCTTAAAAAATCTTCCAAATGATGTTTCTTCCTTTAGTGTTTTGATGGTGGTGAAGAGCACTTTGTATCATGTCGGTCCAAAACCTCCCAAAAAGCCTCAGTTAAGTTGAGCTCTGGTGACTGCAAAGGTCATAGCGTGTAATTCACAACATGTTTATGCTTAAATTATTCAGTGACCTGCTGTACCCTAAAATTGAGAGCACTGTCATCCTGAAAGACACCACTCTCATCATAGGATAAAGGCGATCACTCAGCACAGCTTTGTATTGATTTGCAGGTATTTTAATTGGACAAGCAGACCCAAATCAGACCAGAAAAATTCCCCTCACAGCAAACCAGAGTCACCAGGTCCCCTCACTGCAAAGGTTCAAGTTATTACTTTAATTTGTCCCCCATCTGTAGGTTGTGACTGATGATAGTGGAAGATGATAAAATAAGCTATTCCCTCTCGTGGCCGGGATGGTCTTCCTGCACAGTTTACACACAACTGCTTTCTTATGCTAGTCAGACTAGAAAAACATTACCATACTGGCAACCTAACCTTTCTCTATTTTTATCCACTATTTCCTCATCGTTTGCACTCATTTTTTCACTCTACTTCTGTTGTTGTCACATGTTGATGGTACAACTGAACACCATAACAATCTGTTGAGTAACTGGCTGTTTGCATGTCACTTGTACCTCCATTATCAGCATATGATAGGGTGCTTTTTGTTTACTTGTCATGCATCATAGGTTAATTTGCTCAAGTAAGAAATGCTGCAAAAATCACATCCATTTTAACTCCCCTCACTCTCCATCCTGATATCAGGCCAAGAATAGCTAAAAGTCTCTTTATTGAATAAATGGCCTTACTGGTCTTTTAGGCCTTGATGTGAGTGGGACCAATGTTCTCCACAGTGTCATTGAGAGAAATAAAGGGCTATTCACACCATATTTAGGTTGACAGTTAATTTATTCACCTCATCGCCTCTCTCTCTCTACAACAGTGTGGACCTGGTTCATGCACAGCTGCACGTGTGCGAGGGCCGCAGCCTGCCAGAACTGGGCCTCAAACAAGACAAGATCAGGGTGAACGGATGTGCAATCCAGTGTAGAGTGACGACCGAAGATCCAGCCAGAGGCTTCCAACCAGACACTGGAAGGATTGAGGTAGGCTTTATCTTAAAGTGACTTTAAGACGCTCGCTGTGTTGTGGTCAGTGCTGTGGATAGCAGTACAGTTCCCCATACTAGACATGGTGTTTAAAAAGTCTGAAGCAAGTCTGAAGTTGAAATGATTTGGTATAAATATATGTAGTGTATATACCTCAATGTTGTATTTTTATCAAAAGGGACCAGAAATAAAGTAATGCTGTTAATAGCAATAAAGCACTAATTTTGATGCCATGACCCAATTTATTTGGGCTTAAAAGTCACCTCTTACAAGTGTGCATATGTTGCAGTGACAGTTTTACTGGTAAAATACCAGTTCTTAGGTAGACTCATGGATTAAAATCTTTGACTTTTAGATACACGACACAACATTTTTCTCTAAAGCATATTCGTATTTTATCATTCTTAACGTAGAAGGTTCTGGTTTAATCCATATCATATACTTAAAGTTCACAATGCAACACGGCAGAACATTTGAGTCTTTTTCCAACTGTTAAATGTAGTCTATGCATTTAAAAAAAAGAAAATGTCCAACATAGAATGCATTTGCTGCTTAGATTTGTTTTATGTAATGCCATGTGTCACCCATGCTAGCAAATCAAAATGATGACCTTAAAGTTGCGTGAAGTTGCAGAATTTGGTGTGGAATTTTAGTTGGATATATAGTACAAGCATCTTTCCCATCCTTAACATCATTTTCGTGTTAATAAGAATATAACTTATAGAGCTCATAGTATGCATACTTACAGGCTTATTTTTCTCATATTAAACATCATGAACCCTAACCCTGAAACACCATCCTCCCTAGTCCGCTCTGATTGGTCCAGCTGGCCTGACAATAGTGAGACATCGTTAGTTATGTAGTGTAACCTCTCATCTCTGTGTATAATGAAGCATCATTATCAGAAGCTGCTCTAGCTGGGGAATAAAGAGGGGAAGTTGCTTATTCTTTGTTTCAGAGCGTGCAAAACTAGTCACTTGGCAGGAAAACATGTTACTTAGTTATGTAAATAAATAACAGAAGAAAAGCCTGGTCTTCAAATCAGAAGTTTCAAGTTCCATGTATGGAGCAGTGTTTTCATTGGGAGAGAATAACTCTCCTTGGTGTAGATTTTGGGCTTGGCAAGTTTACAGACCATTTACATGCACAGAAAGCAGCTATATAACACATACCAAAGTAAAGGGAAAAACACAATATGCATAATGTGGGCCCTTCAATTACGGTTTTTGGTAGGAAAGGTACCAGAATGTCCTCATCCAGGTGGGTGTGCATGTATTTGAACATGTGCCCACAGCCACAGCTGCAGAGCTCAACCAGCACTCAAAAATCCACAGTACTAGCTTCTGGTGCTGAAGTTGTAAATTATAAATGATGCGTGTTTACATGAACACGAGTCTCTGTTATAATCGGGTTTTTAAGTATACCGTGTTTGTGTGTCTTATCCTGATTTCAGAAACTAAAAAAGTGCTTATCATGGTTTTAAGAACCTCAGATTTGCTAGCTAGAGGATTGGTGTAGCTTCACCTAGGCTACGGAAACTAAAATGGGTAATGAAAGAGTTAATATAATTAATACTATAAAACGGGGAATATGTTAAAATACTGGCATGCACATCCGCAGTCGATAGGTTACAGAGTGTTGTTTTTTTTAATAATATCCAGTAGAACAACTCAGGCCAATAGCCCTGGTCAATTAATTAATTTAGGGTTAAAGTTACCAGGATACTAGTATTCATCATTTATACAGTATTATGCATAACCAGATGTCTCTGTTTCATGCAAACGTATTGACCTGACTATGATCTAAACCAGGTCTCCATACTCGCATCCTAGTGAACACACTTTTTGCCCAGTTTGCATGTGTATTTCTGCATGACTTAGTGTGTTTGTGTTATTCAGACTGGTGCTTTTAGTTGTATTTAATTTAGAAATGCTGTACAATATTTATTTTTTAAGTATTTAAATATTTGATATGGGGAGCATGTCATATGTCTTTGTGTGAGTGATTTCTCTTTGACAGCATTAACACTTGAGAAGACACAAAGGTCACTCTATGAATCCTCTGTGTATCCATCTACAGGCAGATATCGTATATACCTCCCCACCATATATGCCACTGCTTATTGTGTCTCAACAAATCTCTCTCTGGCTGATGAAGTCTGATCCCTGGATGCTTTTGCTGTCAGGTCTTCTGGCCCTCAGCCCTAGACTGTCCACCCAGCCACCCACTCCTCTTTTCTCGTATTTCTCCCTCTCCCATCCTACATCTTCTCCTTTTGTTTAATTGTTTCCTCCCTGATTCTTTTTTATAGGCCCTATCAGTGTCAGAAAGTGATTAATTAAACAATAATGGAAGAGCATTTGGATCAATAAAATGATTAGAATTAAACTGAGGTTTAATAAAAAAAAAACCAAAAAACTGCCAAAACAAGTAAAACCTTGTGTTCAGGATAATAAGAAAAACAGGAGATGCTGACCTCGGTTGCACAGCATGGTGATGCAGCCTTTAAATATGAGGGAGACAGTGTAATGGGATTGAAAGGGGAATTAATTCTGTAACAATATAGATAAGTTGAAATGCCAGTAAGGAAATGTGACATGCACTCTCCCTCAGTATTCTGTGTAAAGTACAATGGGAGCTGATATCATGTTATCTGAATTAAATTTGCAGCAGTTGGAAAAAGACATGTGTAAATTCAACTTATTAGGAATATATTATCCAAAAGGACAAAAGACAAAGGATGTGCATGTCAGAAAATGTATAGTAGATTAGCTGTAGTACCTGGTTATGCCAGTAGGTTGAGCTTCTTGCTGTTTGACTCAGTAGCAACCTGTGGTGGTTCCATGTTGGCAAGCAGAGAGCATTGTGGAATTTAGCTAGTAAAGTGCAGCCATGAGAGAGTCTTCTGTGGTGCTTAGTGCCTGAAAGCCCAAACTTTTGTCTTGTAGGTGAGCAGAAATGTCCAATGACAGCATTATTATGGCCTAGTGGCTTTTAAGCTATCCTATGAAGTATCCCGTGTTGCACTTCGAGCAGCTTCATCAGGACAGAAAATCATGTCTGCATATTTAATTTCTTTTTATTGATTATTGATTGATAAGTCTGCTAATTATGGTTTTAAAAAAATAGTTCTAAATTTGCCTTCCTGCTTGTAAATTCCTGGAGACCCTCTGGTTTGGTTCTTTCCCTCTCCTCATTGACTTGTCGTAGGAGCTGTGTGTGAAATACTGCCTTTGCTGCCTGGTGACTTAACAGTGATTTTCGACTCCTTGAATGTGATTGAATTCGACTTGCACTGGTGGCTTTCCAATCAAACAAATCATATGTCTCTCGGTCCTGATCGAGGTGGAAAATGAGTGGTTGTGTTGCGCACATGGATTTATATAAATGGAATTTGAGTCCATTAATTCATCTCCCAGGGACTGCTGTTTTAGTTTATTAGCAGTTTGTGACTCAATGATCAGACCCAATTAGACCTGACTGTATCAGCACATTTAGATGAAACGTTTATCTGACAATTCAGCTGTTTTGATTGTATTGAAGCAAACGGCATATATTTTAGATTCATATGTAGCTTGAGCTTGCAGTCTGAAACATATAATCTATTTATTTACCATCTCCATTATGTTGCATTGCCACTTTCAGGGAGCATTACTTCTCAGTGTGAAATAGTCACAACAGTAGCCAAGAAATAGGTTGTGACCTTTCCACTTCAAGGACTTTCTATGTTGTTTCCACCCCATATTTTTCTCTCGTCAGCTCCCCCATTCCTCTTTCCCACCTACCACTCATCCTCAGATAATGTACATAGCCCACACCTCCTTATCCCCTCTTCTTAAAGCACTGCTTCTCCCTTCCCACCTATTTAAATCTTCTTAACCATCTTTCTTCCCTCTTTCTTTCCTGCCCTCCTTGTGTTGTTTATCTGTGCTGTTGATCCAGGAAACACAGCATACATAGGTCAACACAGCAATAACCCCCCCCCCCCTTCCCACACACACACACACACACACACACATCCACCACCACCACCGTCATCACCATGCAATATGAATGAAGCAAACATAACACAGAAAAGCTTGGATGGAGGAATGCCACATTTGAGGAATGCATGAATAAATGATCACTGGTGGGCTGTGACAAGGTCAGTGAGCACCGTAGTGAAGGGCAGTAAGGGGAAGCTGTCCCGTTATAGCATTTTAGTCACATGGGGTGCCTGCGGCAAGTTGGATAATTGGTTTTTTAAATGAAGATAGAGTAACTTCTGTACCCCTTTTAGAGTTCATACAGATACCCCACAACATGATCCCCAAATCTTAGAGAAGTAAATCATCAGTTGTGTCAACAGGAGAGGGCAGGAGTCATACACTGTACTGGAAAAAAAGCATGACAAAAATACCAGCAGAACAGGGGGCGCCCTGATAGCCTAATGGTTATGTCGCGTGACCCAAGTGCAGAGGCGTAGCGGCAGTCCCAGGTTCGACTCCGACCTCGGGCGTTTACCGCATGTCCTTCCCTACTCTCTCCCGTTTCCGATTCTATCCACTGTCCTATCTAATAAAGGCAAAATGCCAGCAGGAGAGGTGGGACATTGGGTGTTTGAAATATGAGAGGAAGGAAGAAGAGGTAACTAGAACTGGAGAACACAATATGTGGGAAAAGTTTTTCTTTGTATATGTAAAGAGCAGAGTGATTGGTGTACCAAGCAAAAGCAAAGATCAGAAAGGTTCACTTGGTAATGGGTACACACTTGTTTTGCATCTGTTTGACTTCTTTTTCTGTTCTTGAGAGTATGAAACAATAAAAGAAACGGTCCATTGACAGTTTTCTACCTTATTTTCTTGTGTCTTTTTAGCAGAGCTTTCAGAGCAGGTGTAGAAGTGGGCATGGGAAGAAACGGGAAGACGAGAGTATACACATGACCCACATTTGCAGTATTGTGTCCTTTGCTGTTGCACTGTGTCTACACTACAACTGTTCATTGCTTTGCTGGCCGTTTTTTTTTTGTAAAAAACACAAAGAAAACGGCTGTTACTTCTGACAGAGAAACGTTTACCTGAGTTTAATAATCAGTGTGCAGCGTTTTTCTACTATAGAAATGGAAATATGACTCAACCCTTTTGACCTGTATAGTTTGTCTTCTCACTCGATCCTGACCATGTCAGAGTCATGTAATATTTAGTATCTGCTGATGCCAGTTTCCTAGATAATGTATACTTTATATATTGTAAATTAGCTGTAATAGCTGGTTGTGCCCCCAGCCTCTTTGTGTTTAATAATGTAGTGACCAGAGCAGGTGGACAGTTCAGTGGTGGCAAGGCAAGAGCATTATAGGAGTTTTGCTAGTTAGGGAACACCATGGCAAAATCTCCTCTGAGGCTTAATGACCTCCGGCCAGTGTACAAGTGTTAAATCAAGTTGAGCTATATTAGGACACATCCCAGTGGCATGTGGAACAGCTATTTTTGTGGCTTATTTAACGTGCCAATACGACAATGTGTCTCAGAAAGAATTAAAGAAACAAAGAAAATTGCTGTGATTGGGCCTGATCCTGATGTTAGGATTGGACTTGGGTCATCGTTATGATAAACAGGCATTGCAATTGCATGTAATTCCCATTTAATGACCCGAGAACATCCAAGCAGGTGACCACTACCCTCACTAACACAGTCTCTATTCAGTTCCTGGTCTGAATGCCTGACAGATTTGTTCACCAGTAAATGATACATATGCTTTGTTGTATCAGTAAATTAAGTAGGTCAACAGTACAAGAACAAGTTCATTTTCAGTGCAAAAAGTTTGATGTTATGTTTAATAATCATATTTCTACAAAACGGATTTATTTTTAGGCATATTTACAGGAAAAAACATTTTAAAATTAATAAATGATTAAAAATGTACATGCATTTTAATAAACTGCTATAAAATTAACCAGCTTCATGCAATGCTGAGGCCTAGGGAGGAAGTCTAGTTTAATTGGCTGTGTGAAGTGAAGAAGATTTGCTGCTGCTGCTCTTGGAGCAAAACACAGTTTGGTAATGCTGAAGAAAGATTTGCACATGGTGTAAATCATATTAGAATGTCGTAACTGTGACTAGTTTTTTTCATGGCACCTTTGAAAAAGATGGCGCTACAGTGTCTGCAGCTTATGCTTCACATTCGCCATGAGATGCTTCACGTTTGCATAACTTTGATTCAGCTGGAACAGGCTTGAAAAAGATATGACGCTTTAACTTGTGAGGCAATGCAGCAAACAAAATACAGCATACAGAGGACGTACATGGAGGAAAATGAAGTAAGGTGTGAGCGAGGGATGAGGTGAGGAGTGATGGATGTCGTGGTATGAGGATAGCAGCAGCTGCAGCCTCTAGACAGGATGACAGGGAAGGATGGACTGCAGGCTTTGGGATCAAGCTCACAGGGAGGGAAGGCAGGAGGGAGCGTATTAAAGCACCACCTTGACTGCTTCACGGTGTATCCGCCAGCCTTTTGGCACATAAGCTCTGTGATCAGTTTAGCTTTGTGAGATGTGAAGGTGATTGTAAGAAGCACAAGGGGGAAAAGCCTTTAGTCCCATAGTGTGATAAGTGGATGATGGAGACAATTTACTGAAGCCTGAAATCACGTTACTCCTGTAAAATAACGACAGGGAAATGCAACTTTGTTGTTCGCAGCAGGGAAAAACAGTAGGGGTGAATTGGGTATTTCTTTCATAGTGTATAGAAGCGAAGGAATGAATGAATGAATAAGAGGCATGTGTGATATTTGTCTCTGTCTACATCTGATGGCATTAACAACGGAGCCACGATCACCCTTCTTTTGTCTCTCCATTTATCTGCTGATCTATCCATCAATCTTTTTCCAGAGATATCTCAATTTGTATGTAATGAATCACTCTATCATGGCCCACCATGTCTGTCTCTTTCCATCTTCACTCCTGTATTTTCGTCGTGTCGAACCTCTCCCCCGTTCCTTGCCAACATTGCCCTTTTCTCCCAATTTTTCATTAGTTATTACCTTATTTCCAGACTTGTTCTCCCTCAGTCTATCCATCTATCAATCTTGCCTCGCACGTCTCTCATTCCTTCTTTCCAACAACCTTTCCTTCCTCCTTCATCTTTTATATTTTTCTTTCTCACCCCCCTTCCTCACCTTCAGCAGCAAGTAATGAGGCCAGTGCTCTTCCTCTCTCCTCCCAGTGTTCCTATTATTCCACCTCCTCCTGTTGCTCATCACCTCATTTTTACTTCTCCCCTCCCCCCCTTTCCTTCCTTCCCACTGTCATGTGCTATTCAACTGGCATTTTTCTCTAATCCGAACCACGTAGCTCCACAGGAATGGACGCCCTTACTCCGGCAGTATTCTTACCCTGGAGGGAGCTACAAGACTACGCTTCTTCATCCTCTCGTCCCTTTTAAATTTCCTTATCAGTCCAAATAAATATCAGAAAAGGATTTAACTGTTATCCCACAGTTCATCCTATAAATCACTTGTCTTTTCTCCTTGTTCTGTCAACCAGTGTTACTTACATCTGTCTCTGTATTGCCACTGCCCAACCCAGACATGCATCCTTCTTCTTGTTTGTTTCTTTTATTGGAACACATTTGCATGCGTCAATGTATTAATAATATGTCTTACAATGCTGCTGTGTGTGTTTGTCTGCGCTCATCCCTCCAAAGAACGATTTTCAGTTTGAAAATAGGTTGAGTCCTAATTAGACGAAGTATGTTTGTCTTGCTTATCATTAAAAAAACACCTTTAGCTGTGCACCGTAAACATCCTCCACCTAACACTGGTTGATCATGTATTGCCAAATTCATTGCTATTATTTTAAATTTTTCTTCATTCTAATTAACAAAACCACCAGTCTTCTATGTGATCATTTGTAAAAGAGCCAAGAGCACTTGCTAAGTTTATTTCTGATCTAAAAATGACTACAATCTGAAGTTTATACTTTATTTGGGTTTGATTTTTTTATATGCTGTTCATTTTCAAAACTTTTATTAAATGTGATATATTTGAATTTTGAAATGTATCACAATCTAAAGCATTTTTCAGACAGAGAATATGCTAAATTGCCGGCTTCATCAATCAGTCAGTGATGGCATTCTGTCTTTCACAGAAATATCACTTTTACGCTAATGTTTCTTCCAGCTTAATCTATGCATCCTCATTCCAGCTGATAAGTAATGGATGATAATAATGCACTGATCAACAAGACTAAATCTAAACCAACAGCAGACTCATCAAACTGTCCAAATAACTAATCGCTTAGTTTGTTTATGAACAATGAAAATTCTGTCCATGTGCATTGATAATCTAACAATTGCTTTCCAAACAGTAAAATAATATGTGGGAAAATAATATAGTATTATAGTAAATAAATAATATGGATCCTGCTGCTGTTTGATGCTGCAGGTATTTGATAAACTTTGAGGAGAGACTCCTCCAAACAGCCAGAAGCAACAGCCAAAACTTCAGCTCCTGTTGAAGTCTGTTTAAGTCTGGATTACATTCATTGTTGTTAAATCTCATTATTTTGACCTTTCCATTGCAGTAACTTGTTTTTTGTGCGGACATTTTAATTTAGTAATGTAAAACTGAAGGATAAAGTGAACGAGAAAGGTGTTTCGCGATTTCCCTAAATTGCTACACTGAACCTGTAATATGTGGCTTGTATGTGCCCATCTGTTGATGTAACTACATACAGTTCAGACCTGGTAAGATTGCTGTCACGAATTTTACTGAAAAACCCACCAGTCTGAAACACTGCAGCACGTGATGGGTAACAATGCGGAAAGAATACAGAGAAAACAGAAATACAGAGAGAGTATAAGGGATACAGACTGTTCACATGCCCCCTTGTTAACTCTGGTAACATCCAGGACCCCTGACCAGTAGCTCCAACACAAGAAACAGACCTGCAGGAGGGCAAACCACCAACACTGTAGGTGCAGACACACACCAAGCAGGTACAGGGTGTAATTTCCAAGGAAGTGATCTTTGACCTTGAGAAGGTCATGCGCGGTTTCTCCTGCATGAGCTGATTGTTTCATGCGGTTTGTGTGCAGAGTGAGTGTATATTGTGCTGGTGGGTAACGGTGCAGAATGTACCACAACTATATTTGTCTTTTCTATATTTATCTTAGTTTGTTTAAGTTTTGGCATAATCTCTAGTTAAATCTCATGTATTGAGTGTGATACAATGATCTCCCCTCCTCACTCCATTTCTGCCACTCATCACCATTGTAATTATGGGCCCAAACTATGGGCCCAGCATTTTATGGAGTGACATTTCTCCCATTCCTCGATTACTTAGCTCTCCACTCAATTCTGTGCTCATTCATTTGGTGCTATTGTCCAATTACTGTCTCACTTTCTTGCCCTTTCTCTGCATCTTTGAAGCTGCTCCTCTCCTCCTCCCTGTATGTCATCATCATTTGTAATTTAATTCATCCAACTAGGCCGACAAAAATCATTGCTAGTAATATACGTCCTCCATAGAAATCCTTAATAATGTGAACTCACACCTTTTTAATCAGAAATATTCAACAATAGACTGTGCAGATGAATGGTCAGCGTTTGAGGTAATTGCTTTGCACATATGAGTCACTACAGTGAGACAAGTTTCTCACGTTGTAGCTGCTGCTCACCCAGGAAAAGTCTATTGTCATTCAAAGATCAAGGTTTATGGGGGAAACAGGCCGGAGTGCACACTCTGACATACTCCGTCGCACACTCAATTTTCAGTTTAAATGCTCCAGATTCCACGTGTCTTAAAGGAAATCCCAACTATTACGGACTATCGATGAGATGGGTTTTTGGAATTGTTGCTGTTACTCAATCTTCTTTCATTTGCAAGCTCCTCCCAGTAATGACAGCATTAATAATCGCTTACTTTAATTTTTTGGAATATAGTAAATGTAAACATCTCAGAGGAATATACCAGAAAACAAAATAAATAAGTTGCATGACAACATGTTAAAAAAAAAAACTAATTCCACCAAATAACTCTGTGAACCTGAAGCACTTTCATGTATATCATGTAACCCACATGAATATCCTGTGCGCAAGCAACAAGAAAATGGGAATCACCTTTTTAACCTTCGGAGCCTCGAACAGGTGCTCAGTGTTATTTGTTCGTGTCACATTTTGACTCACTGTGGGCTCAAGTTTCACTGCAGTATAAAGTCCTGCACCTCTATGGAAACAGAGCAACCATAACTAGAAGGAGAGAGGACTAAAAAATGTCACATGACTGGTGTTCACAGCTGAAATATTACTAGGTTCACAACTGCATTAAGTAGTTCAGAATTTTTAGCTTTTTACGAATCTGGTTAGAGCAAATTGTTATTTTTTGGCTTAAAAAAAATAGACAATATATTATAATTCAAGGTTTTATTTAGGCATGTTTTCCTGACAGACCTGGACTCACAGATAGTTAGTTCAAAGACTGTTGGAAGGTATAAAATGCGATGATTCTTTCATTTTTCTGGTTCTTTTTTTTTTAGTGCTGTCAAAAATATCGCGTTATTAACACGTTAAAGCAATCAATTTTAATGGTGTCCATTTTTTTTATCACGAGATTAACGCTCTTTTTGACCTAGTGAACTTGTAGTTTTTTCACAAGCTGTGGTCAAAGCTAGTAACATTGGAAAAACTACAACTAAAAAAACTAAAAACTATTGTGCAACAGTTCATTTTCAAAGTATTCACACGCTTTAGTTTTTTTCCCCACACTTTCTATGCTTTAGGTTTCATTTCATTTTTGCATGAGTCCACTCTCTGTAACTCATAGCGGCAAATTGAAAACATGTTTTTAAGGAACACCCGGCTCCCAGTCATACAGAAAGCATTGACATGTGGGCTTCATATACATCTCTCCAGGAGCACCAGCTGCATCTCTGCCTATATTTTATCTGTCAGTATAGCTCAATGCACAGTAATGGCTGTCCTCTTCCCCTCTATACTGTGTCTTACTCTGCCCCCTCTATTTCTTTTCCCCTTATTATCCCCATCACCCTTCTCTCTGGATCCATTTCCATCTGCCCTCCTCACTTCCTGCTGTCACTATCAATTTCCTCCTGTTTTTCTGTGTGTGTGTTTGTGCGTCTCTGTGTGCCTGACTTTACATACAGGTGTGTGGCAGGTGGCACGTGCATGTAAATGTGCTGCAGCATACAGGTGTGTCTGTAATTGAATGTTCCTGCTGTTGACAAGCCTCTTCGCATCTTCATATTCCTGTCATTTATGTTGTTTTTCCAGCTGATCCGCACTTTCCTTTCCTCCTCCTAACTCCTCTCATTTATCATTCCTCCTCTGTTTTCTATCTCTTCTGCCGCTATCTCCCTCCCATCTCTTCCATTTCATTTTTTCTTCTTCACCTCTATTTCGTATTTTCTCTCTCCTCCCCTTCTCCTCGCTAGTTTCCTTTCTAGTTATTATTCACTCTTCCCCTCTGTCATTCCTCATCTTTCCCCCGTGTACACTGCTCCGTCTCTCCCTCCGCTGTTAGTTGATTTGTTTTTGCGGTTTCATATCTCCTTCCATGTTTTCTTTCACCCCATTCTCACATTGTTGTCTCCTGTCTATTTTTTGCCTCTCTCTACCCCCCTCCCTGGTTTCTGCCGCTCTTGTTCTTCCTTCTCTTTTGCACCTCATCTCTCTCTCTCTTGTGTTCCCGATTTGTTTTTGGATTTTTCCCTTCACTTTCTGCTTTTTTTCTCCCCTTTTATCTAATTTTCACATTCTTGTTCTGTCGTTTCCTGTCTTATTCCCCCTCCCCATTTCGTTTATTTGTACGTCTTCTATACACTCCCCTTCTTACATCCTTCCCCTCTCTCATTCTCCCTCCTTTTATTGCCTCTATGGAAATCTTCTCCTTATTTATCATTTCTTAGTCCCATATTCCTCCATCCTGCTCGACCCTCCCTAACTCGTTTATGTCTAAATCGGATTCCTCCCTTCTCTTCCTCCCTCTCTTTGTGTATACCTGGTCCCCTGTTTCCTCTTTCTGCAATATACCTCCTTCTTTTTGTGCTAACGCTGCCCTATTTGTCATTCTCTCTCTTCTTTTCATACCTGGCTGCCATTTCCTCTCTCCTCCTCCTCTCTGTATTCACTGTCCTCATATATTCCCAGCCCATGTCTATATTTTTAAGTTGCCTTGCAGACAAACTCAGACGGTTTATGTGGAGGATGACATGCTTGTATGTGGTTCTGTGTTTAGCATTAATATACAATACTGTGTGGTTACACTAATGAGGTCCCATGTCTGCTCTGTGTGTCATATTTAATGTTGTACATTAGAAAGGGCTGGCCTCTTTGCAACTCAGCATTTTTAGCTCACAATGCGCATAATGGCTCTGTATAATGTAGGAACAATTCTCAGTTGTGTGTGTGCCCCATTAGTTGTGTTTCTTTTAAGCAGCAGTTATATGAGGGAAGAAAATAGCTGTTTCTGAACTCTTCAAGTGAGCAGGGCTCCAACATTGCTGGTTTCTCTGCATCAAAGTATTTTAAAAAGAAGATTTGGAGGACTTTTTCCAAAAATGATAGCAGAGTCAACAAGGAGGCATGTGAACCATCTATGTCTCTTACTGTGTCTGTATTTCTGCTTTCTCTGTATTCTTTCTGTATTGTTACCTGTCATAGGTTTCAGGGTTTCAACCCAGCCAAAATGAACTAAACGACGGCATTGTTAAGCTCCTCTTGGACATGCCCTCTTTTAAGTGGATCTGATGGCGTGTCTGAATGAGCACCCTGCTCACTTTTTCATAGAGGTTGTAACGACAGTCTTTTTTGGTCTTACCAAGTAACATCACTCTCAACATGGGACTATCTGAACAGCATACTGTCACATTAATGGATAGGTGTGCATAAGTGACATATTGCCAGCTGTTTGTGGGAGTCTTTCCTTTAAAGTTCTTGAATAGCAGCAGGATCCATTTGAGCGCCTCCAAAGTGAGTCAATGGTGTACATTTCCCCACATGGAGCAGCAGTAACGTTATTAATTACTTAGAATTAATTATCTAAACATGGAGCAAGGATTAATCAAGCTGTAACAGCAAGTAACACTGTGTACTTAACCCTACTCCAGACAGGTGAGTTGTCACACAGTCCCACTTTATAAGCTGTAGGTAAATCATTTCATACATAGCTAGTTTAGTTGTAGTCTTTTGCTTATTGTGCATTATTATTCAAGGATGTTGATGATCTCCTGTAAATGATTGAACCAAATAAAACACTGAACCAAAAAGGCAGAAGATAAAAGGCATGCATGTCAGAAAATGTGTTTAACATGAGCTGTAATACCTGGTTGCACCACGAGGTGGAGCCTCTTACTGTTCAACACTCTAGCGACTCAAGAAGGTGGTCACTCGGACTATGGGCAGTTCTGTGTTGTTGCATTGTAGGAATTTAATTAGCAAAGGGCCACCATGAGAAAGTCGTATATGATGCTTAATGCCTTCTGGTCAGAGCTTTTATTTTGTGGGTAAGCTAAACTACGCTAAGACAGCATCTTTTAGCCTTGTGACTCATTGTCTACGCCATTGGAGCAGCTTATGTCTCATGATTGCATTCAAAGCGACTATCAGCACATTAAATGATCTCCACTGAGTTGATTTCATATTATTTTATTTATTTAACCTTTATTTAACAAGGATAAAACTCATTGAGATTAAAAATCTCTTTTTCAAGAGTGTCCTGTCCAAGAGGCAGAACCATAATTAGAGACACAAGTTACATTACATAAAATAAAATAAAATACTCTCACAACGAATCAGGATAATACACTCAGGTACTCAAAACATCTGGTTAAAGACTTTCTACCAAGTTCTGTTAGGAGTGATTTAAAAATATCATGTGACACCAGTTCTTTCAATTGAAACTCATTCTGGAGTTCATTCCAAGAGTGCAGTGCTGCAAACCTAAAGGTCTTTTTTCCCATCTCTGTGCGCACTCTGGGCACAGAGAGCAAGAGGAGGTCCTGCGAACGTGGGCTGTAGCTGCTGCTGCTCCTCAGCTCAATAAGGTGCTGCAGATATGGAGGGAGAACACCAAGAATAGATTTATAAATTACAAGGTACCAATGTTTCAATCTGTGAAACGCCAAAGATGACCAGCCCATCCGGGCATACAGGACCAAGTGATGAGTCAGTGACCTCATGTTTGTGATAAAACGCAGTGCTCCATGATAAACAGTGTCCAAAGCACGCAGAGAATCAGTGGAGGCATTCACATAGATAACATCACCATAATCAAATTTGATTTGATGTGGAAGTAAAAGCCAAGTTTTAGTTTTAGTCTATGAATGAGTTTTTAAATATGGAGTTTAAAAGACAAACAATTATCAATTAAATACCAAGATATTTATGTTCTGATAAGAATTGAATCTGATGCCCATCATTTGAAATAATGGGAGGCAAATGTTGTGAAGTTGCATTGCTTTTGCTTTTATAATTTAATAATTACTCATTAAGACTGCTGTTTATAAGTTATGACTGGTGGGTTTGTCAGAGTGAAGTTGTGACAAGCATTAATGTAAAAATCACCTTTGTCTAAATGACAAAATGCTGTCATTTTAGCAGAGTGATGAAGCAGCAATTTTAAATATCCCATTTCTGAAAAGGGCTTAGGATCCTTTTTAAAAAAAAACAAAAACAAAAAACAAAACAGGCTTAAATTTGTTGTATCTCATGGGATATTAATATTACAGCACGGATGATATAATTAATGGCATAGCTCAATCAAAAACAAAAGCAGCCTTCAATAGAACTAGTCTGAATTTGTCTAAATTCGTTCATTCAGCTATTGGAAACATAATTTATCTGCTGTTACCCAGTACTGCTTGAATGACAGTTTCATTTATTGCTTTCAGGACATCGGACTCTGATCTAATTTGTGGTGAAAGAAAATCACTGAGTAGGAAGGAAACAAGCTTGAGAAAAAATGCACTTTTACAGCCAATGTTTTGCTGCATTGTGATAACACCCCTGTAAGGGATGTTTTGTTTTAAAGGCAGGTAGAGAGAGAGAGAGAGAGGTGTATGTGATATGAATCTAAAACAGCATGAAATGAGAAATGACACCTTGGAGTGTACTGTGGTGATTATACATATAAAATGAGTGGTGGTAGTGTGCTAGATAAGACAAAACAAGCACTAGTTTTTCCCTTCAGACTTTTTTATTGACATGAAAGTTAAGTGCTTTCACATAAAAGCAATTTGAAGCTGCACAGCAATGAAAACCATACGGAATCACCCGAAGCATGACTTTCTGGTAAATATGTGAGACTTAAGATGAGTGTAATCAAGATGGTAAACATCGACATATGTTCATGAGTGATTTTAAACAAAGTTGAAGAATACTGTTGAATGTAGTAGTGTAAAATCCAAATCCAAACACGATGTAGCATTTAGACAAATCTGGCACAGGGGTACTTTGTATGAGTACACCAACCAAGCTGGCATGTTTAAAGTAATTTCTCATGAGGCCGATTTCAGATTTTGTGACCCTCAGTTGCAAAGGCAGAATAGAGCAAAGCCAGCTTAATCACAACATGAATCTGACCTCATTTTCTTAGGCAAAGTCACAACTTTTAATTGGTATTAGCGACAACAGCCGCATGTTTCCTCTGAGAGTGTGGCCACTGAGTTGGACTGGCAGACAAGTGACTCTCTGCATGTTAATAGCAACACTGAAGAAGGCCTTCTGGATTATTTTCACTGGTAGCCCTCCTAAAAGTCCCCTGTGTCCTCCAGTGGCCCTGCATTAGTATGACAGCAGCCCGAGCACGCCTTTGTTTCTTTGGCTTTGAAACGAACAGCCGTATTATAATGCAAAGCTAGTATCTGTCAGTGCACCGGCTTGCACATCAGTCGGTGGTCTTTTTGATGACTGAAGAAGAGAATTACAGTGAATTAATGGAGCATGTTTGAATATTTTAAAGCAAGCCAGACAGAACTGTGGCTCAAATAGGCCACCAATTCCCCAGAACACATGACATTGTCGTTATTTATTATTTAGTTCGTTCAAGGAGATGAAGTATGGTATCTATAAAAGAATGCTTTAAATATAGATACAGTGTATATGCTGCTAATTGGCATAGTTTAGTGTTTTGTTGCAGTGAAGCAGTTAGCTCGTCTATAAATGCTAATCTGCCACTGTGTGTTTTTGTGTTGTCTCCTTGGGTTCAGTTTGGGTTGACTTTCTGCGCTGACCAACCCTTCAGCTTTCCCTCCACTTCATCTCTCACTTCTCATCTTCCTCTTTGCATAATTTTTCCTCCAGGCTATCCATGCCCACCCCTCATTTTCATCCCACCTCTCATTCTCGCTGCATCTTCATCACCCACTCCTCCTCCTCGCACATCTTCCTCTTCTCCCTCCTGACCCCCACAATTCCTCAACTCTATCCCTGCTCATCTTTATTCCATCTAGTAAATCTTACACTTCTTTTGCAAATCCTTTCATCTCATCTATGCCTCTTTTCTTTTCTTTCTCTCCCTCTTGACATGCAGAATATGTCTAAGAGGTTTCAGTGCTTGTGTCCTACATAACCACTGGCTGGCTCTGTGTGCCTTCTCGTGTCTAATGCTGTGTTTACACTTCTTTTTTCTTTTTTTTCCATCCTGTGCTCACTGGAGTGTGTCTGTGTTGCAGTGTGCTCCTGAGCTGTGTGTGCGTTTACAGGTTTAGTGATGCATCTGCATCTCGGTATGAGTTTGTCTACTTGTTTCTGCATCTGTATGTATGTCAGTATCTACGAGTGTGTGTGTGTGTATGTGTGAGTGAGTGAGTGAGTGAGTGTGGTTTTATCAGCTCTTGCAGATGGCCCCAGCCTCTCATCCATCGTTCCAGTGAAATGAAGAGCCCTCTGAAGAGTGAAGGCAGAGAAGAAAGGAATGGACAGACAGACGTGGAGAGAGGGAGAGAGTGAGGGGGCGATGACACACAGGGAGGGTGAGAGAGAGGGAGATGGAGGGGGAGGAATGGTTGGAAACAGCGAGAGGTTGGAAAGAGAAGAGGGTGATCAAAAGATGCAGAGATTGAGAGGAGTGATGGGGAGAGAGACCACCAGAAGGGCCTGTTTACACATAACACTGTGGGGTGTGTGAAGTGTTCATCTAAGAGTGTGTGTGGGCTTATCACATGAGCGCTTCGTCGGCCCTGGCATGAATGCAAACCAACTTCCTGATATTGCACCAATAAACATATCAGACTAGTCAGCTTTAAGTGACACTCAGCTTATGTGTGTGTCTCCCCGGGAGTGGTGCTCTGCAAATGAATTTTCTTTTTTTTTCTTTATTGATGTACAGCTCGCCGTAAATGTTTGGTCACATAGCTAGAGGTGTGCGAGCACGTTTGTGTGTGACAGTTGGCTTGCATTAAAAAGAGGCTCTTCAAATCGCCGCAGGATAAGGAGTGTTTACGATGCAGCACCCGCAGGAGCGAAAACAAACAGAAAAGCGACAGAGAGCGAAGGGATAAACAGGAAAAAAAAAACATCATACGGGGAGGGATGAGGGGAAGGAAGCAAGTTTGTGCTGCGCTGGAAAGCAGGCGTTTGGAAAAGGTGAACGAGGGACAAAGTGCAACTCCGAAAGCCGACTTGAGGCAGTCAGAAAGAAAAGCAAACAGACTGCGGGGTGGCGAGGAAGGAAAATAACAACAGAAAGGGAAGGAGAGTTTGTTGACAGGTCGAGCAAAGAGAAACTAGAAGTAAAGAACAGTGACCTGGGACCAGAGTGTTTTTTTTGTAAATCGCTTAAGGAAGTAGCAAACAAAAGGGGAAAAGAGAAGGAGGTCCGTGTTAGAATTTTGTCCTTTTTGATTATTTTTTCCTGTTGGGCTGTGAAATGTCACTTCCCGCAGACCTTCTGTTTTATTGGGAGGGAAAAAGACAGTAGCGGCATGCAGACGCGAGAAAAGGACACAACAGAACAGAATAGCTGTGGAAAAACAAGCACAACATTGAGCAGATTTTCAAACCCACCATTTGCCTTTAAAAAAAGTGTGGCCTTAAATTTTTAAGACCATGTTTTCATTGGTAATTGAGATGTCCATTTTGATAAAGTTGTGTAGTTTCATCACCTGATTCTTACTTAATAAAAACTTAAATAAATTGACATCAAAGTAAAAAAAAAGATATATTTAATCGCCAGTTAAACTGAGACAACACTGGTTGAATAGAAAACAACTGCAAAAGCTTCGTTTGTAATAAAGAGTTTTTTTCTTCAGGTCAGTCATTGCAAAGGCATAAGGAACATTAGACATTTTGAAAATGAAAAATATTTTTCAAAAAGATGAAAAAAGGGAGTTAAAGATACAAAATGTTACATTATTAACAATCATATAACTGGCTCATTTTAAAAATCATCAAAATTTGCCAAAATTGCACAATTTCCCATAGCTAGAAACTAGAATACTTTTAGATGATCCTTTAACTAATTTTCTGTGACGTGTGGTTCCATTACTAAAATGAGCCAAATTAGCCAAATTGCTAACTGAACCATTTTATTAAAAAAAGTCAGTAACTGAAAAATCCACAAAAAATCCACTGTTTGCATGAAGCAGATTCTGTAAAAAATGAAAAATCCTGCAGTCTGTGACGCAACCGAAAGTCATAAATGACTCCAGCCAACCAATATTCATGTGACAGCAATTCTGAAACTTCAGCTGAACTGCAGGCTGTGTTTACGCAGAGTACTAGATAGAAAAATCAGACATACATGATCAATAAAATAAATGCAGCATAGCTGAAGCAATATACTGAGAACCAAGAAATATCCATCAGTAAAGTATGTTGAGCCACCATTTTTCCTAGTATTTTTAACATCTATGGACACACCTATGGAGAAAATGTTTATTCCAGGTTTTTTTTTGAAGATTTAGAAAATAAACCATCACAGAAATTCAACTTTTTAATGATTTATGGTATTCTAATTTTGTCATACTGCAGGGAAGGTATCTTTGAGTTTTCTCTACTTCTCATGGTTGCTCTGTGCAGGACTTTATATTGCAATGAAAAAAATGAGCTCTCAGTGAGTTAAAATGTGACAGAAGACCAGAAGCTGTTTTGGGTTCAGAGGGTTTAAAGAACTTGGACTGGAGGAAAACCTCCAGCTTCCTTTGAGTGTGATCCAGAGATGTGGTACAAAGACTTGAAAGACTTCCGTTGTTAGCTTTAACCCTTAGAGGGAGCCAGTCTATTTGTGTGGTGTCCTTGCAGGCAAAGACTTGAACACTAATTTTCCCTCATGTATGTATTTGAACAGACATTAAAGCAGCTGCGGAGAACTTGAAGGTGGTGCAAAGATAATTTAATGCCTGTTGGAAGAAGGAGATAAGCCATCTTATGTTTTAAAACCAGTCAGTTTTGGATCAAAACACTTCAGTGTCAGTTCCATTTTTATAGAGAACATTATGGTCCCAAGCAAAAAAAAAAGATAAGCGAAGGAATTAATATTGCACCACTGTTTAGAAACACTCAACAACAAAAAAGGTCAAAAATGTCAACAGTGCTAAGGGATCATTTGCGATTGAGGTCCAGAACTGATGAGAAATGTAGGAGCTCTGGCAATCCAGTCCCATTATTAGTGGTATATGAGGAGCATAATAAAAAGCACACTTGTCCTTATGTATGACAGGAAAGGTAATGAGAAGGAGACAGGGAAATGAGCAACTAGTGAAATGACAGATACAGTTGGAAAAGAGGGAGGAGAATAATAAGCTGGGAAAAGCCACCTAATCGAATTCATTTTCGAATCCCATTTAGTTGATCCACAGACATCACCAGTGGCTGGTTAAATCAGCTGGACGTAATGACCACAGTGTGCAGCACTGGGAGCTGCTTGTTTCATGGCTGTGGATTAGAGCTGGTCCGACTAGTTAAACAGATTCTTCAGCGAATGTCATTAGGATAAAGGCAATTAAATTGAAATTAGAGCCAACATTAGTGATCGGGCAAGAATTGGATTTTGACTAAAGCTCTTATCTGGTCCATATGCTGTATGTGAAACCAACCATATTAATGTAGCTCGTAATGTAATAAGATATACAGCAGATCCAGCCGCAGCACAAGTTCCTGGTTTTATTCACTGCTTAGTGTGCCATGTAAATATGCACTCAATGATCCTGTGATGTCCCTGATCTCAGAGCCACCTTCTGTTTGTGATTACATGCTGTGTTTGCCATTAAATCCCTCCCACACATGTAGAGTTATGTCCCGTCCCTCCAGGGCTCCAGCACAACCATTGATCAGGTATTTGAAATGTCAGAACGGTAATGAACTTTACCTGTTGACACCATATGGTTGTCCTCTAGAAATCAATTAGCTCCGCTGTCAGTTGGTTGACTGAAGAAATGAGCTCTCTGTCAACACAAGTTTAAGTAGGTACTTCACTTACATAATTTATTTGTTTATCACTCATAATTTTTGTTATATAATAATGAATTGCTCAAGTAGTGAAGCTCTTTAAAGTTCACCAGGCAACTTGTGCCCTAGAACATTAATTCAACAGCAAAATAAACAGCATATTCATCTTGAAGAACTGCAGGTTTTGGCTGCAGCCCCCCTACAGCAGTGCATATTATCCATCTCCCATATTATCCCCATTAGCTCCCATTCACATTCTTGTCTCCACCTTCCCCCTGCCAGCTCTGCCTGTATAATGTACTTGCTTCAGGCTCGCAGGTTGCTAAGTGTCAATCCCTCATCACACAAATGTGTCTGCTCTTCTGGTGTGTCCCACGGAAACATTCCTGCTCTACTTTTGGTGTTTTCTCGCCTTAAATATATGACATTTCCTCGGGTCATGTATGAGCTAAATGAGACGCTTTTGCACCTGTTTATTATTTCAGAAATGATTTTCGGAAAAGCTGTTTGAGCTATTTTTGCTGTCATTTGGGAAGAGCTGTGTAAGTCATAAGCCAAGCAGTGTCCTGAAGTCAGGTCATATTGAAAGCAGCTGCAGCAGAGCTTTATGTACAATAGTAACTTGGCTGAACAGTGACGTGTGAGTGTAATGTGGCTGACGCTGGCGGGGATGAAGTCACTAAACTGACAATATCCCAACATTCAACACATGACGGATTACTGACTGCTGAGCCAAGAAATATCGCACTAAGCAGAGTGTCATCATTTAATAACCACGTCTGCACTTCCACAAGAAAACCAGAATGCACTGCGGCAGAGTAAATGTTATTACACGGCTATTTGACGGTTGTTAACATGTTTACGCTGCAGCCTTCAGTGCTTGGAAGCAACATCAGGATTTCTCAGCAGATGGTCCAGCTACAAGTTGGTATCTGGAGAGTAGCAGCAAGTTTTTCCACTTTTAATCATAGTTGGTTCTGTGAATTATTTTTCAACACGTTGTGCCTTTGATACTGGAGAGTATAGAGATGACAGAAAATGAAGGGAAAAATGGGAAGTGACACAAAAACTCTGTGGCTCATGTTTGGTAGTTATAATGCAGTTGTAAAATCTGTGATCAACAAATCATTGGAATTACAATTTAAGTGAAATGTTAAGAAAATGGGTCATCCTATCTCAAATCATCAGATTTTTAGAACAATTTCTGGTCTTTTACAGCATAAAATATGGATATATATTTTTAAGAAATTACCCATCAACCTACTTTCAGCACTTTTTTTCCACATATTGAAATTCAAGACTGTGTTTGATCCATAATATCTCAGGAACAAAAGATAAAAGCCTGAATTTATAAAATGTTATTTTTATCATGTAATTATTTTAGAATCTGCTACATTGGATAAGTAAATCTAACAATCTCTGACTAAGAGCGAGTTAAAAAATGAAAAAAATGAAGCTGCCATGAAAAGTCCCATTTTTGAGCACGATACCAAAAAATAAAAATGTTGACCGCAAGTAGTGATTATTTTCCAAACTATATGTAGCGTTTTGTCACAATGACACAAAATAAAACTAAACTAAAAATAAAAGAACTGTTTAATATGAAAAACTTGATCACAAAAATGAAAGTGGTTGAGCAGGTATGACCAGCTATACCACAAATACCAAAAATATTGCTAGATAGCCCCCTGATGATTTGAGATGCAATTAACCTAAAGTGATTTTCGTTTACATTACATTAACAACATCTGCCAGTTAATAATCTATATACATTGTTCAATATTTGACATGATGTATTGAAACACAAGTTTTAAAATGAACTAATCTTATTTTGAAAAGGACTTTCACGGAGCTGGTGCCAAAATATAGCATGATTTCTAAAAATCTCTTGCAACATTCCACCTTTACATGGACGGTCTCTGTTTCGTGCTCCCATCTTCCTGTTTCTCTCTTTTCTCTATAGTATCTTTTGAAGGCAGCTTAGCAGGGTAAAAGGACCTCAGCGGTGGCGTTATTCTCCAATAAAAGTATCTTTGACCTTTCGTTTTTTACAATACAGCATTATCTCACGACACCCAAGTTTGCTCAGTGCCACGTGAGCCTAAAGCTGCGCTGCGACACACAGTGTTTGGTGTTAGCTTGTCTGGGTGGATGATACGCAGGACCAGTCAGGGAGGGATTTATTTAGCCTGAAACTAAGGATTTTCTCAATGGTTCGAAGCCTGCACTCAAAAGTGACAGATGAAGGTGACTCAGCGTTAATACATTTCATTGCTGCCATCATTATCTTGCTCTGATTAGTTATTGGTAGAGCAGCAGGGTCAGGTGTAATGCAGAGTGGAGCTATGTGCAGTGTTTTCTGCTCAGATCTACCATATTTATAGGTTTGATTTGTGCAACCTGTGGGTTGAGAGAGCACGATGTGTGCATGGCTTCATTTAAGATATTTAAAGTGGACAGGCTGAATGTCATTAATGCTGGTCATGTAGACACCTTGCCAAGAAAGTGTGTGTCTCTGAAAGCTACTCATAAATCTAGCGTACTACAGAGACGACGACTGAGGGTCAACAGAGACCAATAGAGAGAGAGAGAGGGCAATGAAAGAAAATAAGGGGGAGAAATTGCTGGATGGATGCTGAACAGACAGAGAGGACAGCTTTCCTCTTCTCCCTTTCTCTCCCCAGTGTGGCCATCTGTACAGAGTGTGATTAATCATCCCATATCCCCAGACATGGCAAGCCGTCGCTGTGACACTCAAAGCCTGTGTGTGTGTATGTGTGTGCGTGTGTGTGAGAATATTGCACTTGTGTACGCCTTTGTTTAGTTGTGTGTTTTCTAATTCTCCGGCCAAGTGTTTGCCTGTGTTTGCGTGCCTGCTCTATTTCCACAACCATGTGTTAGCCTGCATGTTTGCCTGCCCCTGTGTTTGTGTGTTTGTGGGGTAAAAAAACCCAGACAACACGTGTGCATGCATGTCAGCATTTATGACACATTTTTATTTGTTTGCCGATGTGCCGCCGCCAGTTACGGACAGTCCCCGCGGCTACCGGGCATCATTGATGGTGTTAATTAGCAACATGTTCCAAATGGTCTGGTTGACCAGAGAGGAGGGGAAAGGGGGGAGAAAACAGGGGCGGTGGTTGGAGGGAAGGAAAACCTTATCTTTTAAATTATGTGAATTTACAACTAGGTTATGGAAGAAAATACATTTTTCTAGGAAATGTAATTCAGTGCAAATTATAAATTCTATTAATACAACAAGAAAAGGTTTAAACCAAAGAGCCAACATTAAAACCATTCAATAATAACATTTGAATCCTGTAAAGCCAAAAAACTGTAAAAGTAACTGCTAATATGTATAAAATAGTATTCATGGTATATACAATAAAACTGTGTAATTTTATGGTCAAACATTGTTCATGTACAGTTTTTTTTACAGTAAATATGTAAATTAATACCTGTAACTGCTATCTTACTAGATTTTAAATGTAATTTGACAAAATTGTAAAATATCATTAAAAAAAAGTATTTTTCAGTCCTTAACATACATAATGTCTCTTTCAAATAATTGCAGATATCTGTAAATTATCATTAATTTTGGCTCATTTAACTGTAGTAAAAACAGTAATTTTATGGTTCAATGTTGTAAAAGAGCAAATTACCATTTGTAAGAATACAGATTTTTGATGTGACCATTATTTACAATTTGGCCTTTTTAATATATTAATACTTTCTTTTAACTGACTTTTACCAGTTATTATGTATCATTTCACAAAACAGGGAAAATCTGTAAAATAACAGGATATTGTTTTAAAAAAAGCAGTTAAAAATATCAGAACCACTGGCATTTAAAGTGAATAAGATGGATCGTCTCACTCAGTGGCACCTGTCATAGAGTGGGGAAATATTCGGCAGCATGTGAACAGTCAGTTCTTGAAAATGATGTGCTGGAAGAAGGATAAATTGGCAGCATAAGAATCTGAAAAGGGTAAAATTGTGATGGCTGTACGACTGGTTTGGAGCATCTCCAAAAGAGCAGATCTTGTGGTGTGTTCCTGGTATGCAGCGGTTAGAATCCAGCAAAAGTGGTCCAAGGAAGAACAACCGTTGAACTGGCATGGAAGCCCGACATATGTGCATAGGGAACAAAGTCTAGCCCTACTGCCATAGGCTCCTACAATAGACACTTGAGTGTCAGAACTGCACCACTGAGTAATAGAGAAAGAAGCCTGGTCTGATGAATCATGTCTTCTTTTACATCTCGAGAGTGATGGCTACATGTGCATCATTTTCCTGGAGAAGAGTTGATAAGAGGATCCACTACAGTAAGAAGGCAGGTTGATGAAGGAAGTGTGATGCTTTGACTGAAGTTCTACTGGGAAAATTTGAGTCTGTACAACACTGTCACAGACCACGTACACCCCTTCATGGCAACAATATTCACTTTCAGCAGGATAATTCTCCTTGTCACACTGCAAAAACTGTTCGGGAGTGGTTTAAGGAACATGACAAACAGTTCAAGGTGTTGTCCAGAGCATCTGGACTTGAACACTGGTTTTCCCTCATGTAGGTATTTGAATGGACATTAAAGCAGCTGCTTTAATGAGAATTTCAAAGTAATACCCATGGCAACAACAACTACTAGTGTCCTCACCTCCCAACTTCAAGGACGTAAAGGATCTGCTGCTATTATGTTGGTTCCTGGTACCATAGAACACCTTTAGAGATATTGTGGAGTTCGGGCCTTGATGGTTCAGAGCTGTTTTGGCAGCACAAAGGACACAAACGCAATATTAGGAGGTGGTTTTAATGCTGTGACTGATTTAGTGTATATTAAATGTATCTTACAACATTCACTGCCTGGGTTTTTAACTTGCTCCTGGCAACAAAATGTTGACTTTTTTCTTTTTAGTTGTGTTTAGGTGATTCAAAGCACTTAGTTAAGGCTGAAAGACTGTGTGCTTGATTTAAATATTGAAAAGTTCTAACTTAGATGTAGTCTTGCTCAAGTGTGAGTGTCCTAAGCCCTGCAGCAGGTTAAAATCTGAATTTTGCTTCCCAGGTTTTCCTGAGTTGAAAAAAAACATCAGCTAGCAATTATTTTTTTTCTGAAATGGATTTTTCTAAGTAAATCTGTAGTATTTGATCATATTTGTAGGGGGCAGTGCTGAGGAGTGGGTAGGAATGAGTGGAGTCTGATGGAAAAGCTGGTTATTTTGCATAAAGGAATTGGAGGCTTAGGGAGGAGGTAAGCTAGTCATGATTAACTATGAGGAATTGAGGGATGAAATGGAAAAGAGGGATGGGTGATGGAGATGGGAGAGCTGGAGGACGGATGATGGACGCTGAAGGGTAGACAGCATGGTGGCACATTACTTAGAGGTGAGAGCAGGAGTGGAGGGATGGATATTGACGTGAACACAGCAAGCCTGTAAGACACAGAGATGGATGGATAAAGGGAAAGATGTGAAGCATTTCAAATGTCTGGCTTGCAAACAGCAGGTTTAAAGAAAGCATTTATGTAAAAACATATGGTTTAGTCCTTTAAAGGTCAGAAAATAGTGAAGCTAACCTTTTAGAGTTGCATGTTTTGTCTGACCAACCACACAAAAGCCAAAGGTTTTCCATTTACAGCTCAATAACACAGCAGTATCTTGGCTTTATTCCTCTGTCAAACTGTACGTAGTTCAGTTACTCACTATTTTCTCTAAAATTTGTTCATTTGTTAAAAAAAGTGGAAAGAGAACAAGAACACGTGTAAAAAGCAGTAACAGCAATGAAAGGTCAAGTTAACATCAACTGTACAGCTTCAGGTTTGAAGATAGATTGTAAACAGGATATTGTAAAGACAGAATAATGGGAGTGTTTGAACAGTAATGATTAAACAAGTTGAAGTCAGTATACGACATAGCAGTGATTTTAGTTGCAGCTGATAGAATACATACTGATATGATAAAGAAAACTGAAAAAAGCAGTTTTGATTTAGGTCTGTGCGATAAATTATAAAAGACCTGTGAAAATGCCAAAAAATAAAAATAAAAAGAGGAGAAGTAATGGCAAATATCTGTAAAATAATGATACTTCTAGATGATTTAAATGCAGTAAAACAGTGTAAATATGTGTACATGAATTGTAAAAGAGCGTATCACTCATTTGAAAAACACAAGACATTTTTGATGGTTTTTTTTAATGGTAAATATGTAAATTAATATTTTTCTTTGTGATTTGATTAGACATTATCTGCAATTTAGATTTTAAATTGGGAAAATCTGTAAAATTTATTTTTCAATCCTCAACATGTTTTTTTTTCTTATAACAGAAAAGATCTGTAAATATTTTTTTATTAATTAAAATATAAAATAGAGTAATTTAATGTTCAAATGTTGTAAAAAAAAAAAACGATGATCAAAACTTTTTATAAAATGTGAACATGTACATTACTATTTTACTCCATTGATTTTACTGGTTATTATCTGTAGTTTCAGAAAACAGAGAAAATCTGTAGAATAATAATAAATAGTTAAAATAAAACAGGTATAAAAACAGTTTGAACATGTACTGGCAACTAATGGCCCATGATTTTGTATGGCTGCTATGTTTTCTGCTTTCAAACCAGGGGCAGTGAATGTAAAAATAACCAAACCTGTCTAAAAAGCTGGATTTTCATTTCTGTTGATTCTCTTTAATGACTGGAGAAGATAACGTGTCACCTTATCACACTTTTTTATTAACTGAAATGAAGAAACCAGGGATATCTCAGGAAAATGAAACTGTAAAGGGAATTAAAGGAATGTGTGAAGGAGGTGAGAAGGGAAGAGGGATTATTGAGTTGCAGGATACATATTTAAAATTAATGCAAAAAAATTGATATCAACAGCCAAGGAATTTATCAAGTGAAAGAAGCTGAGAAAAAAGGTGGAACCAAACCTATATGTGTACGCCTGTAACCGTAAAGCACTTAATCGATAAGGGAGGAACAGGAAATAAAGCAGAGAAGCCACAGATGGCTAAAGAGATATTTCAAAGCTGAATAGAGAATAGAAACACAGACAAAAAGGCGGGTGAAGAGTTTGTCCAAATGTCACAAAGACACCACTGGGAGCAGGAAAAAGGACAGAACGATGATACAAAGAAACAAGGGACGGAGAAGTGAGTGCAACAGCAGATGCTTGTGAGAAGGAAAGTCACAGGGGTCATAAAATGCTTCCCAGCAACGAAATAGATCAGGCCGTTAGAGTATTAGCAGAGGAAGGAGGGAAAGAGCGCTAACAAGGACAGAACAACTTCTATCGCCTCGGTTATGAGCACAGGATTGGTAGTGGAGTGGGATATCAAACGAAAGAAGGGAGGAGAGATTGAGAGGGAAACCAGTGGGGGGAAAAGAGGCTGGAGTGAAGCAGAAAATGAGGACAACTGAGTGATCTTGAAGAGGGTGGTGGAGTGGTACTCAGAGTAATAGTGAATGATAGAGGAGACCTGAGAATTAGGTTGGAGATTGGTGCTATTTGGCAAAACTGAAGCGCTTTAGCTCCACTTGGAGAAAACTGATTATAAGCTGTGCCTAAAATTTTCGCAAATAAACTTGAAGACAGGGATGAGGCTCTGAAAATTTCACTATGGATGTTGTGTTTTGCTGATTAAACAAAGGGAATGATGACTGAGACGGGTGGGAAGGGATGAAGGAAGGCGTTGCATGGCGGCAGACGGATGCCGTGCAAAAAGAGAGACGGTGTGATGAGAGCGCTAACAATGTCAGAAGAGACACGTGCCAGCACTGTGACACTATCTTCAGCCGCTGGCAGCGAGAGACGAGGGGGAGAGGATGGTAATGAGGATGATTTGGAGGCTTTCGGGAGGAACTGCAAGCCAAAGCGAATGTTTGTCATAATGTCAGGCTAATGCACGTGTCAACAAGCAGCCATTTTCCCCTGTTGGCACAGACAGATGCAGGGCTAAGAATAGGGAGAGAGAAGAAAACTGTGGGCAGACATTTTACAGGGATCCAGGGCCTGTTTAAGCTGGTGCCCCACATATTAGTACTAATATGTTTTAATCAGTCTGAGCCCTGGGGCGTCAGAATACATTTACTCAGTTTGGGTCCCGGTATAAGAGGAATACTAATATATTTTAAAGATCCTGAGCCTCGGGGTGTTGAGACCGGATTTTCTCAGTTTGGGTGCTAACTTCATACCCATGTATTTTAAGTTACACCATACATTGTAATATTAATCAAAGGGCACCAATAGAAATATTTTATGACATGATCATCTTGACCAGGTATCCATTACAGTCAGTTTAATTCTTAAGTGTTTGAGCAAGAATGTGCATATCTTTAGCCTTGTTATTAAAGGTCTTTTCATTTTTCCTGCTTGTACAAAGCAGCATGCCTTGAATTTTTGGGGAATTTATTCACTTTCTTGTTTATATACACTAACAATGCACCAGGAGCAGGCTCTTTTCCCAATTAAACACCAAAGGAGGAAGTAGTTTCTGCAAGGTAGTGCAGCAGGTCATTGGTATGAGGGTACTTCAAAAAGCTCTCAGCCTTACTGGGTAACATCACAGGAGACAAACTGTTCTAGCATTATTTTTCAGCATAGTCTCCTTAAACTTCTATACACTTACTCCACTGATGTTCAACCTTTGCTATCCTTTCGCAGAAGAAGGTCACATCTTGAGCCTCCAGATTATCCTCATGAATCAACAGTTATGCCCCTAAACTAGAGCTACTGTTTCCAGGTTAGGCTGAGAACTTTTTGAAGTACCCTCTTATGCTATGCACTATATTGAGGTATAAACAAATCAGAATGATAACTTATGTCTAACTTTAGCCTATAAGTCCGGCATGTGAAATCTAAGCTTTGTCCATACTACCTTGGAGAACAGAACCATGCTTCAAGTTAATACCATCTATTCTGTCTACATGGAGAGTATTTTATTTGTCATTACCACAGTTGATCATGTTCATTTATTAGTAGGAAACCAAAATCATGATCGCAAACGATACACATTTAATTTTGCAGCTTTAGCACTGCGTTAGCCATTGTGACTAGATCTAGGGGAATGCTAGGTATCTCCTTGGCGGCATCACCCATCTCATTAGCTATAAACCCTTTGTCATTGGAACACAGTAACGGCTAAATGCATTGTTTCGCATGTCAGGTAGGGAGAGATGGACTGAACCAATAAAGAAGAACATTTTCTAATGTGGGAGCTCCCCATGTTGACCATGACTCATGACATTATCATTTTTTCAACCAAGGTTTTATTTTTTATAATATGTTCAACACATACTGTGATTACACTTTTGAAACTTGCCCACATGCACTAACACCAGTCAAGCGTTTAAGATAATGGGGTCATTTTACTGGTTGTAACAGGGACCATGTAGAGCATCTGAGTGTGTCAGACTCATACACCTTGGTGCCATGGTTAGAGAGTCTGCAGAGACCATGCACTGTGTTTGTTTGACCTGTGCTTGGAGCTGTCACTAACTAAAGTGACTCAATTTGAGACTTAACAAGATAAGGGTACTAGTTTGTTTTTAATTAGCTCAGACCTAGGTGTCCAGAGGTGTGCTCACAGTGTGACTCCTCATTTAATCCAATCAGGCACCCAAGTAAAGAGTTTTAGCATGTTTTTAAAAAGCTGCCTCCCAGGCTGTCAGAGACTCACTGTGTTTAGTTTGGGTCCCCACGTAGCATAAGTATTATGTTTTAATGAGTCTGGGCTTCGGGGCAAGAGACACTCTATTTTGTCTGTTTGGCCATTCAACTGACAGAGAACATGCTTTTAAAATGAAAGCCCTGTCTGAGACTGCAAGCTAAAAACAACAGATCGAGAATTTCAAAGCAATACCCATGGCAACAACAACTACTAGTGTCATTGCAGATGATGGTTAGGGTTGAAGAGAGGAATAGATAAATAATAGATAGCATATAGGGAGATGGGGACAGTAAAAACAATCTGGATGAAAGGGACTTGAATCCACAAATGATTTTCAAGACTTACCCTCTGAACCTCAAAACTCGCTGGCACATTTGAAAGGAATGTTGGCTTTGAAAAATCACCAAAATGTTCTCAACCTATGAACTGAAACTGTAAATATGAAATAATTGTTGGATTTTAAACCTTTCAAAGGCTTTCAAACTACTCATCTGTGGCATGCAGTTCCATGAGAAAACAACCAAATCCAGGCTTAAAATTATGATATTTAAACAAAACCGCTTAATTGTACATATTTAATTTAAAAAACTGCCAAAATAAACTGTTTGCTCTAACCAGACTCTGTAAAAAATAAGAAATGTTGCAGTCCTCTGTGCAGCCATAAAGCCAGGACTAATTCAGCTACAACAGGAAATTTTGGCTGAACTGCAGGCTGTGTTTCCACAGAGCAGATAGGAAACAAGTATGAAAAGAGATTCAATACTGTAAGTAGTAAAATAGCTATAGTATGTGGAGGTACCCTTTTTGTTCCATTTTGGTATCACTTGAAATGTTGATTCTAGAGTTTTTCAATTTTTGTAAAATACATTTTCAAATAAATCCAACTTTCTTTATGATTTATGGCATTATAACGTGTCACAGTGCACAGAAGACATTTTTCAGTTCTTTCTCCTTCTAGCCTTGGTCGGGCTGTTTCCATAAAGGTACAGGATTTTATATTGCAGTGAAAAACGACCCCACTGTGAGTAACAATATGACAGGAGCAACAAACGGCCAGAGACTGCTTGGGGTTTTAAGGGTTAATACTCACAGCAGTGACAGTCTCAGTGGTTGACATAAAAAAAAAATGGAGAGAGTAATGGGCAGAAGAACAGATGGAGGACAAGGGCAAATATGAAATGAAAATCTAGAAGAAGTTAAGAGGAGGTAGCAGAGTCAGAGCTCTGCATGTGGCACATAACAGCGCAGAAAGTAAAAAATAATGGGAGGAGAAATATAATGAGGACACCTGTGTTTGAAAAAACTAGATCCAAATTGTAAGAAAGTGAGCTGCATTTTAAAAACACACACATCCACAAACACTCCCTTTTCTGATGCAAATTATATCTACTGGTGCCCTTTATCTAATATTTGGGAGTCATTTTACTTCAAAAAGGATACTTTGATGGTTGCTCTTTGTAATATATTCATAATTGAAGAAAACCTCAATGTTTGACTCACCTGATCCTTTTGAAATAGAGGAAGGATACAGCTCAGGCCTCTGTCCAACCAACATAAAGCTCATTTTCCATGTAACAGTGGGGTTTCGCTATGATGTGGAAGCTCTCTGCAGAGAAACCTGGGCTTGTCTGAAGATTCCCGAAGATTGCGAAACGGAGACGGTGCTTTTATTTATTTCTTCTCACTATATTGTTGACCTCTTTGACATGTCAAAACCTCCACAAGTCTATCAAAGAAACTTTCTCATATCTGAAGCTTGAACTGTTCTATTGAACCATGCATTTATTACATATTTTAGCACATCATTTCTACTATTTTTGAAGTTATCAATTGTAAAAAAAGTTTGTATATTGGTTGTTGTAATACATGGGAATCATTTAAGCACTAAAGAGTTTAAAAATGTAAAAGAAAGACACCAACTTTCAGATTACCCATTGCATAAGATCACAGTTTATTTCAATCAGTCCCAACCACTATGTTAAAAGAATTAAAAAAAAAATCTAATTATCCAATTAAAAGAAGAGACAAAAAAGCATTTGCAATGAGCTGAGTGTCTGTAGACGTTTATGAATCAGAACTGTGATGGTTGTTCTTTTATTCATTCAAAACCTAATGAAAAACACTGTTTTCATTACAACTGTCATAGAGTATTCAGTGCTTCTGGCTGTCAGACTCAGAGCAAGAGAAGAAGAGAAAGAAAAGCACCAAAATAAAGGAAAGGAAATGGATCAGTGTTGAAAATTGTCATCTTCTACATGTGCACAGTTGTATTCATGAATGGATCTGGTTGGCGTTTTGATTAGAGGAAGAAACGATGCAGAGACAGTAAAATAAGAAGGCAAAGATAAGAGGGATGTCTGCATGGTGCATGATACATTACTGCATTGGTAGATCAAGGCTTCGGCATAATGATCAAAGTGCTTTTGTCCTTGTTAGAATAAAGAGACATGCGCACACACTCGTGCAGAAAGACGTGCCTACACGTTACAGCACAAATATCCATACAAAACGCACACTTATGCATCACATCATCCATATCTGGTTTCCCATTATCCATCACGGGCTAATTCATTAGTTGCACTGATAAAAATGTAGCTCATTAATTCACTGTTCCTTGTGGAGAGAGGAAGAGAGGCAGAAAGGGGAGACTCGCAGTGTGGGTCATAAGTGAAATTAGACAGATTGGAAATTAATTTTGGAGAGGACGTATGCATACTCAAAAAGATGTGCACGTGTGTATAGGAATTTGTGTAATGTCATTCAGTTTGTAATGGATATTCTGCTGCTGTGGTATCCTTTTAAAGCAGACAAAAATTTAAACAGGTTTGACATGAACTGAAGAGAATGGAAAACAATCATTTTGGAATCAATCAGAAATGATGGATGAAAGGGTGTTCGAAACGTAGGGAAATGTTATTTGTAGTGTGCCTTGCCAGTAGGATGATGAACTGGATCCACTGTGTGTAAAAGGAAAAAAAATATTAACAGTAAGAGCAAAACACCAGTCAAGAGGTATAAGGCAGAGTTCAAGCTGAGAAGGATGTTTGGAGTAATGGAAGGGCGAGTTGGAGGTGATTCTGAGGCAAATGGCAAAAAAGATGACAAGCCCTCACCTAAAGATGGTGGATGCAAGAAATGTGGTGAGGAAAGGAGTCAGATGAGAGAGGATTAAGAGGGATAAAGCAATACATAAGGAGATGGGTACAACGAGGAGGTAAATGCCAGACAAAGACAGGGTTGAAAGTGGAGAAAGGTGAAGAGGAGACTGGGGTAGATGAAAACTTAATAACTGAAAAAATGTGTCTATACAGCAGGATTCAGCCTAATTTTTCACTGTAAAAATATACATTTAAGCCCAAATTTGATTTTACAGCAAGTTTTTATTAAACCAATAGGGTTACTTTTGGTTCCAAATGACATAAACAAGTTACAAAGGATGGTAAGACATTATTTTAGAGATGTTCCTGATGCATTTTAATTGTATGTTCTGTCTTTTATGTAATTATTTTTACTAAATATACCCTTTGACATTGTTGCAGATGTCTGTCAAAATCTAATCTTTTAAATAATCCCAAATGTTCCTGCTCATTTCTGCCATGTTCTAGAGCAGGGGTCTCAAACTCCGGTCCTCGAGGGCCGCAATCCAGCATGTTTTAGATGTTTCCCTCTTCCAACACACCTGATTCAAATGATCAGGATCATTATCAGGCTTCTGCAGAGCTTCAGGATGAGCTGATCATTTGAATCAGGTGTGTTGGAAGAGGGAAACATCTAAAACATGCTGGATTGCGGCCCTCGAGGACCGGAGTTTGAGACCCCTGTTCTAGAGCATTTTGGTCCACTGTAAACTGAGAACAGCTGATGTAGTACTTCTCTGGTCAGTCACTAGACGATTGCATGCCATGGTTCAAACCACAGAGCTGTGAGCTGCCATTAAGGTCCATCACTGAGCGGGAACTGTACATTGTGGTTGCTCACAAGACATAGAAAGGCTATAGAGTCATATCCAAGTGCTTTCAAATGCTAGTGGTGACAGTGCAAAGCAAAATGAAAAAAGTGCAAAGAGTTCCTCTCTGAGAACGTTGTAGTAAGTCACGAGTGACCCCTGTACTGGAAAGAATGGTAGTCCAAGAGGACAAAAAAATCCAAGGAACACCCCCAGTGCCATCTTGATGAATTTGTATCAATTCCAGTGCCAACATCTCAAGTAGACACTCGAGCAGACATTGCACAAAGCAGGCCTACATGGATGCCAAAGATGGAGAACTCAAAAGCTAATCTAATGTCTCCAATCTCACCTGGACAAAGAAGAAAGCTTTTGGTCATTAGGTCTGTGGTCTGATCAGATAAAAATTGAGCTGTTTGGTCACAGGAATGTAGGATTTGTTTGAAGAATAAAAAGGAGAAGCATTCAACCCCAAAACACCATCCCTACAGTCAAACACAGTGGTGTCACACTTAGGAGGGTTTTTTTGGTTTGTCAAAGTAAACTGCATCAGGAGAAAATGCCTAAATTAAGGTTCTGGGAGAAAACACCCAGCAGTCTGCAGAAAAAAGGTGTACTCTGGCAGCACTGGACTTCCCAGCAAGACAATGATTTGAAAATTAAAGCCAAAGTGGACAAGAAAGTCTGGACCTGAACCCCATTAAGAATCTGTGAAGGGACTGGTGGCAAGGAAGCATTCCAACCTCAAAGACCTGGAGATCATCACAAAAGAGGAGTGGAACTAAATTTAAATGTATATATGCAAAAAGTTTGTTAGCAACTATAAGAACAGTTTTGACTGCTATGGTGGCAAATGAAGGCTTTAGCATTGGAAATAAGTTAAAACTCATCATCAGCATCTCAAGCACAATGTCTTACTGTCTTTAGTCTTTTGTTTGACATTTCTAGCCAGAAGAACCCTATTGGTCAAATAAAAATTCACTGTAAAACAAAGTTTGGCATTAGTCAGTCTGGGCTTGCCATGGCAAGAGGAGAACATGTAAATATGGAAGTTTGAATTATTCATTTTTAGTGATGATTTTTGTATCTGAAAGTCTGTTTCTGTATATGTGGATGATCTCTGAGTCTTAAATCTTGCAGGGAATAAGAAATACATTTCGTATTCTAGTTGTGTTGCAAGACCATTGTTGTTGCTCAGAAATGTGCCTGAACTGCAAAAAATTTATACTAATTTTTGTATTCAGTATAAATCGCATGGAGGAACTAGATTTTTTTAACATTTCCTGTGCAGATATTTAAATTTGATCATGTCTCAGGGCTGAGTTGTAGAAGGAAGAAAATAAGTTTAACTATATGCTGATGATTCATTGCTTTATCAGTGACCTATGATTATTATGTATTCTTCCACAATCACTTCTTTACTTTGTACCTGATCCTGTACTTGTCATGTCACATATTTGGAATACGTTTCTCAAATTTGTTGCTCTCTGGTGAACACAAGTGGGCTGAAAAGTAGTCTTGTGGTTTTCCCTGTCATGTGTCTCCATCCACTCGCCTGCCTCACACCCATGTTCTTTTACAGTTTCCCCAACTTACTATGCAGTTTTAAGAGAAGTGTTTTTAAAAATAGATTGAGAGGCTGATATTTTGGCTCGAAGCCCCAGATAATTCTTCACGGAGGCAGGATAGGAGCACTTCTCTGCCTCTGAACTTTGCTCTCACTCTATTTTTCCCAGTTGCTCCATCCCGCTGGGTGCGCTGATTTAATGAAGGGGATGGCAAAGCAGTTAAGCAGCTTGTAAAAACGTTTTCCTCCAAAATCAGATAAATTTTCACAAAATTACACCAGTCCTGCCCCTGTCTTCCAGTCCTCTCATGCAGCTTCTCTCTACGCTTTTCGTCAGGTATTTAACATCTTAACCTCCCTTTTACTTGACATTTGCTTGTCATTTTTCAGTTCTTGCTTTCAACCTTACCTTTTTATGTTTTCTCTCCCTCTTGAAATTTGCATTCCTTCTTTAACTGATTCTTCTTGCGTTTTCCTCAGCTCTCAAGTTCCCTTCTTTTACTTTCTCCTGCGTCTCTTCAACTTTTGCTACTTCAGCTCCCACTGTTTGTGTTTGATGAGGCTACATTGCACTCCGCCTCTGAGTTCTTTGTCAATTCCCCTTACACCTCTTTCTTTGCTCCCTCAACTTTGCTCTGTTACTCTGTCTGCCGGTCTTGTCATGTATTTTTAATGCCTTTGAGACACACAAGTCTTTGCCGGTTCAGCTTGGCTTGACAATAAAACAGTTGAACTCTGTATGGTGATGGAGCAAAGGTTAGAGGGGAGGGGGAAAGTAATAAGGTACAGATACAGGATTGGGCTCAAAGAGGGAATCAGATCCTCATTTTAGATGTTGAGGTATTTGGAACAAGAGAATGGGACAAAAGACAATATGATGGTGAAAAAGAGAAAAGAAGATCCAACAAGTGGCATTTTAAAAATCATGACTGAGGAGTTGAGCCGGCAGGAGAATTCAATCCAAAGTAAAATTGCCATGTTTTCGCAGTCAGCTTGGCAAGGTTGCAACCAAGGATCTGCCAAGCCTCATTTTTTTTTTCTACGTTGTGCAGCTTCAGTTTCATTCACAACACAGTCCGAACATTTTACAATTACATATTGTAGCTGCGGTTTTCTGTGAATGCTGAAAAAAGCTGCTGCTCATCTTCATAATTATACGAACTATAATGATACTTATCCTCCAAATAAGCACATTGCATGCTCTGAGAACCATATGGAACACACAGAACAGATCACAGTGGAGTTCGAAATGAGATTTAATTATTCTGTGACTGTTTATTGCTTTTTTTGAGGTGATAGATCACTGTTTGATCATGTTAGATGGATTGATGATTTTTAATGTGAGTGTTGATTCATTTTGAAAAACTATCAAACCAGCTGGCACATACTCACCTCATCCATATTCCTTATCTCAGAACGGGGTAATATATCCATTTCTTCCTTCCTCTTGTTCAGTTTAGGCAACAGTATCTCCTTTTCCACTTTCTGTCACTGTGAATTATCATCCTGCCCTTTTATTATTAGCTGTAGCATTTTTGCAACCAGGGCTTATGTTTTCATTTGATTGGATTTTACTGTTCAGGTTATTTACATCTCAACTACTGTGAGTCACATGTCTGTTTTAGGTGTGCAAATTTGTACTGGTGGTGAGTATACTGGCATTTCTATACGATACTCTTCAACAACATACATAATAATAACAGCAGAGCCCTTATTCAGGAAGATGTTTTTGTACATTAGTAACTAAAAACCCAAATTTTATCAGAATAGGCTCAAGTTTAACTATACAATGCCGTGGAATTAATAAATTTAAGGTTACAGAAGTCAGATTCTCAGGAGTCTCACTTTTTTATTTGCGTGTTTCCAGAGTACAAGCATTAACTCCACCTCACTAATATGTTTCAAACTGTGGCACACATGTTCTAAATATAGCATTTAGAGTTTAAATAACAAAAATAATAACAGTTGAATTTCTAATAAGTAGTAGCTGAGAATGAAGTAGGAACAAAGGGGAGTCTGGCAGAGAAGTGAGAATAAAGATGGTGCAATGAAAGAAGGGAAGAGCTACTAGGAGGGAATGAGCTGTGACCTACTTAGCAAGAATCTGATGCTGTGTTTGGTATGTTGTATATTGTACAGAGAGAGACAGAGGGGAGGATGCATTGAAAGTAAAGAGGTGGAAGGAGAGATGGCCAGTCTGTTTGCTCTGAGACGACCCCGTGATGTTGTGCACACACATGAATGAAAGTAGACACCACACGCAGGACTGTCCGATCAGATGGTTCTCTTCTGTTCTGCTTCATTTTGTTTTCTTGTGTGGGTTTTTTGGGCTTCATCTACATCGTGACAATGTGAAATACATTGTCATTCTGTCTGCTGCTCTTGTTCCTCACCCTCCCTTCTCTATCACATCTTTTGTCCTCTCTAATGGCATCACTCTGGTATTACGTCAGCTTTCTCGGGTGAACGATAACACAAATACAATCCCATAGGCCCAAACTGGCAGGTGTGTGTTTCACTTGACCACACGTCGTTTAAATTCAGCCGGTGTTAATTTTCCTGTATTTACAAGGCAGATATAAGCCAGGGATGGAGGCTGTGCTAAATCAAATGTCTCATAAAGATTCCTGATTAAATGATGAAAGTACAGAGTGTTCACTTTGGCCGAGAATACTTCAGCAGCGTGCAGCAGCCTCTGGTCTCCAAATTGACTTTGTTTCAATCGTGTTGATTGCATCTTTGATAGAGAACATTGTCCCCCTCTGCCCTTTATTTGAAAATGTATCCTGACCTCTGGGTCTCACTACTGCAGGAATATAAATTTTTTTGGCATGAAAAATACATGGGAACAGAATGTTTTATTCGTCTGCCTTCAGTTCCAGGAATAAGTTTTAGAACTGAGCTTTCTGCTGGACGCTGTGTAGGCAGTGTATCATTTGGAAAGTGGTGAAGTTTGAGATTGATTTGCAATCAAGCTCACTGATCAAAGAGCAACCGACAAGCTGCAGGTGTCTCCAGCTGTTGCTTTTTTTACTGAGTAAATGAAATCCACTGTCAACAACATTTAGTAATAAGTGTCTGCACAGATACTATCTTACATTGTAAATGCCCGAAGAAACTGTACATTAAATATCCTCTAAAACTCACCAAAAAGTTAATAATTTATCTAATGCTAATTGCTTTTTTAGAGAGATTGTATTGGTTGAGAGATTTATTGATTAAAAGTTTTCCAGTTTACAGTTTCACAGTTTGCATGCCAAATTATTTCCAGTCTATACAAACTTTTATAGTAATTAATTGCTAAAGTATAATGTGAGCTATTAAATAATGTTGTAAAAGTTGAGTGTTGGGGTCAAACCACTAGCCAATGTGAGTTACAATGAAGGAGAGAGGACTTAAAAATGCACTTATTGAATTGACCTTTAGCCCTGTGCGGACGTTATTTTGCAGTATTGGAAACAACATGCTGTTGATAAGAATAGTATTATTACATTATTATGATTTGCTACATAAAACATTTTGTTAACAATAACTAACCCTTCAGAATCTAATTGACAAACCCTGAATAATGCCTTTTCTCATTTTCTGCTAATATACTATATTACCGTATTTATATATTCATATACACGCAAAGGTAATGTGTAGATGTGATTTATATGAAGAGCAGGCAAAACTTGTTAATGTGTTGAAACGCTTCACACTCATTATATGGATTCCTCAGTGTCTCATACATAAACAATGATCATGAAAACTTGGGTGTGGCACAAGCAGAGGCTCTTAATTAACCCAGGAAATAGCTCGCATTACTTTCTACATTAAATAAGAATCAAACAAGGCATTTAGCTGGTTCTGTTAATCGGAGCAGCTCGATCCATGTTGTGTAATATGGAAGGCATGGAATCAACAGGTAGTTCAAAGAACTGAGGGAAAGTTGGTGGAATTGAAGAGGAAGCCCTTTTAGATGAGGCATACCCTGCAGAGGTGTTTGGCGTCATCACAGGAAGGAAGATACGGTTTGACTTGGCAGCTCTGATGAAAGTTCAAAGATAGTTTGACCCTTTGGGTGAGCCGGAAGGAAAAGAGAGAAGTCTAGACGAGCCAGAGCAATGGCTAAGGCTTCTGCCGCAAGGGAAGAAGTGCCACATGCAGAGAAAAAATATTTCATAAAAATGCATTTCTTTAATATTACACTAGCAGTATTAACCCTTCTGATCCCCAAAAACCGCCAGCGGGCTTGACAGGGAAGATATTTATAATAGCAGGAAAACTGTAAAAACAGCAAGAATTGTTGATTTTTTTTAACTTTTCTAATGGTCCTCGAACTAGTCATGTGTGACTTTCAACATGAGGATCAACCTAATCTAAGCCTAAAATCATGATATTTGATCAAAATTGCTTTATTCTACACTTTTCTTGTAAAGATTAGCTAAAAGGAAAGCATTTTTCAGTAACCAGACAAACAAAAGATTCTGCAGCTCTCAACGCGATGAAAAGCCATTAGTGACTCATGTCCGACCAAAAGTTATGTCACAAAAATGTGGCGAGTTTTCAGCTAAACTGTGTTGAACTGCAGGTTGGAGTTACACAGAACAGATAAGAGACAAGAATGGAAACGTGTTAATAATAAAGCTGTACAACATCTGTAGTATATAAAGTCACCATTTTGTTTTTTCAGAAATTCAACTTTTTTAAAGATTTATGTCATTACAATTTTGTTATTCTGCACAAGTGACATGTTCTAGTCAGAGAGTTAACACCTTTGCCTCTGGTGTGTGAGACAGAGGAAATCCAAGGGATAAATATTACACAGTGGGAACAGGATACCCAGTGGATGACACTTTGTTTCACATAATGGAGCCATTTTACTTGCAGAGGAATCACCAAAGTGAGCTGGAGTCATCTTCTGGTTACAGTGAATATCCAAATCAAATTCTATAGCAATCCATCCTCGAGTTGAGGAGTTAATTTAGACCGAAGTTGTGGACAGGCGGACCGACTAACAATGCCATCGATGAGGCCATGCTGCTTGTGTGGTTAATAAATATGAAATGTAAAGTCACCACAGAAAAGATGATGGAAACAGCATGGTGTAGCTGAGAATGAGAAAGTGTCCGCATGCAGCCGCTTTAGACTTATACTGTAATTAAATTTAGTTTGAACTATCCAGGACACTTTGTGCCCATAGATGGCTGGCTGCATTGGAGCTGAAGATTTGTTAATGTATGAGTTTAAAAAGCGGAGCTTTCCATATTTAAATATTAAGACCTAAAATTCAACAGTGTCTCCAAGGTGATGAAATTTTGATGAGACTCTTCCTAAATGTTGTCAAGTTTGTCCTCCTCTGACTCGACTTTGTTTAGACATCACTAGTTTCCTTCTGAACTATACCGAGCCAGACATGTGGAACACGAGTGTCTGTACAATGCTGTCCTGTGAGGGGGATTTGTTTGTGTCTATATCCAGACATCTTTCACAGCAGTAGTACTATGTGTCTCCTCTTGAATGAGTATGTGACACTGGTGGAAGTCTGTCCAGATCTGTACAGCTTGTGTATCAGATATGTGTGTCCGTCCAGCCCACCTCCAAAGCCCCAAAACAGCTTGTAGTGCCGTCACAGACATCTGGTTGCCACTGACTCTAATGGTTGCACTGATGTTTAATACTACATGAGAGATAAGAGTGACTGTGTGTGTGTGGAGGCAGCAGGCATCTGTGCAAGACTGTTTCATCTTTGTGTTGTTATTCAGTATTTATGCTCAGTGTGTCAGACAAAATATGAACAATTTTTTTTGGCTTAACCTTTTTCATGCAGCTGGGCACTTGCAGCTGTGTTTCTTTCTTTTTTTAATCATAATGTGGAGGGAGGAGAGAACAGTGAAGTAGATGTGTGAAGGGGAGATTAGAAGAGAATGTGTAATGAGTGAATATGCGACGGGAGGAGGAAAAAATAAAGGGGAGAAAAGGAGATTTGAGAAGGAAAGGAGGATTCGATGGCAGGTGAAGAGAGAGGAGACGAGAGGAAATAAAAGGAGATGGAGGGGAAAGAGTGAAAATGAGAGGGGAGATGAGGAGAATAGGAGAATATGAACGGAGAGGGGAAAATTAGAGAGTGTTCTGAGGAGGAGTGGAGGCAAGGCAGAATGGGCGATAATTGATAGAAAATTCGGAGTACGAGAAAAAGGAGAAAATGAAAAGACGGATAAGCCGGGAAGCAGCAGAGATCCCTCTATTGCTCATTAGGGTCATTATACCTCCGTCTGGCGCACACATACACACTCTCTGAGAGGACTGAAAGGAGAAGCCAATTTAGTTGGGCATCAAAAAACGAGCCTTTTGATGAAAGCCAACAAGGAAGTGAAAGGAGGGCCAGTGTGTGCGCTGCAGCATACACACTTGGTGTCAAAGTAGTTAGTATGTGGTTATAAACATGGCTTTATTATGAGGGACACATGCGTAAACATATTTTGGGCGCCGCTGGTGGTAAGAAGTGATAAAAAAAAAGGATGATTAAAAGAATAAAGAAGGAAAAATAAACATTCAGAGTCACAGCAAGCAAGGGAGGAAGGGAAGAGTTTAAATGAAGCAAGCAAGAAAGGATAAATAAAGCTGGGGATACCCTAGGGAGACAGACACAGAGAGGGAGGTAGATAATGGTTTTGTGAGATGAAAAAAAAAATAGAGTCTGTGTGGAGACAGGAAATGAAGGTGAAATTGAAAGGATAGGAGGAAAATTGAAATAAAAGAAGAGGGATGGAGTGGTTGTAGTTTGGATTTAGGATCCGTGCGTGACAGCTGTGGATTGCGAGGCGAGCTTTAGACAAGCATATGTCGAGTGCAGCAGCAGATAAATAAAGAGTCGGCGAAACGTGAAAGGTTGCCAAAAGCATAGCTGACATTTCCTAAGCGTTTCAGTGTGGATGTTTATTTGACTGTGTGAATACATCCCGAGATACAGAGTGTGTCATGTTCAGTAAAGATGTCATTGTCAGCTCAGATATTCGTTTCATAATTAAAAAAAAACCCTGTAAAATACAACTCAGGAGATGAGTTCAGTGGTGTCCTTTCATCCATCAGTGCAACAGAATCTCCATTTAAGTCTCTGTTAATGAAATGGGATTGGTCATGGCTCCCTCGCTTCTGTCTTCGACTTGTGGAGGGTTACAGAGGACGGGAAGTGTCTTAAGTAAAGCGACAACAACCGCTGTCGTGCTGATCATGATTTAGAATGGCTCCCGATCTGTGCCACCAGGTTAGTGCAGTCAGGAATTGACGGGCGGGGGGGTCCTCAGTAATGATTTAAAGTAAACTGCTCTGTCCTTTTGTGTGATAGTAAAGCGTGGAGGTCCATGTAATGATCCACAACAGGCACCAGTTTTCCACTCAGTGTTATTGGTGTTCAATATAACAGCAGACCAGTGCAAGGCTCCTCTGTGCTAATAGCAACCGTGTCACTCAGGTGACCTTTTGGTGTCTTAAATCATCCAGTAGGAAAAGACTCATGTGCACTGTGAGGAGAATATATGCAGGATGGATGTATAAATTACATGCATATGCACATATTTTACACACTGAACAAATCCTCAGATTTGAAGAAATCTCTTACTAGTTAATTGTCTCCCTTCTATTGGCCAGCCTCACAGCCAATGATATTGTGTGACTAAATCTTCTGACGTTCAACCAGAATATCCGAGTCTCTCAAGACCGTCGACTTTGTGGAGATAAGAGGATTCTCCGGGACACTTCTGAGCGTGGGCGGCTTCAGCAACATATGCATCCTCAGTATAGATAGACTCAAAATGAGCTCTTTCTTTCCACACAAGCTGCTTTCTATGCATCATGTGAAATTGTGGGATAATTATGACATTCAGCAGAAGGGAACTCACAGTGCATCCATTTACAGGCGTGTATTTTATTTTGTAATATGCGCCGTTTTACTTGTGTTTTTCATGTTTTGCACAGAAATGTATTCCAGCATTGAAGCCAAGCATCAAGGTTTTCTTTTCACATATATTCATGAAACTTGAGTTAATATTGCGCTGGCATTCAAAGCTGTTGATGTGAATGTTTTACGAAAATACACGAGCATGAAAAGCAGACTGGTAAGACTTCAACCTGTCACTCACTTCAATGACTGGCTCCATTTCATCTGCTATCTGAGCTGCATACAAACATGTCACCTATTTATTCGTGCAATGTAACAGCATATGTAATGTCATTTTTCAGACTCACACATGGGGTTTCTCTGCTGTGAGGGCCTGAATGGGGATATCAGTCAAGATTGAGCTCATGGTTTGTGTACAAGCTGTAAAACCAAGATTTCCCGAGACCTTTCTAATCTTGGCTAAAATGAAATAAAAGATCAATATCCTAATTGAAAAATTGCACTCTGGCTCTGGGGGGTTCGTGACAGCAGGCCCAGAGTCAGATTTTAATACAGCACATTGCAGTTACATGATACAGACATGCATCTCAGTCATCTGAGACAGCAAGACAGCCAGTTCTGAAGGGCATGAGTAATTAAATTGAGGAGATGGCAAGATTTTTTTATTTATTTATTTTTTCCAGGGCTGCACATAAACTATCACCAAATTCCTTGGGAGACAACCCACTTACGCATTTAGCCATAGAAGAGAAAAAAGTAGGAAGATACTTCTGAGACACTGAATCACTAAAGCTAGTGACCAAGTTGTGGAGTTTGCAACAGTTTCTGTGTCAAATGATTGAAAAGGGAAGATTTTTTTCTCTGTCTTCATACTTTGGTGAGCATTGCTAAACCCCAAAAAACTTTCTTAGCAGAAAACGTAGTGTTCCTGTGAGGCTGTGAGGTGGTGATTTTCTTTTTTTTCCTGCACACCTAACCCATGTGAAAAGGAATAAGCACAGCAGTTTTTGTGATGGAGCAGTTGCTAAGCAGTGATTTTGATGCTTTAGACCAAAAATAATTACCAGCAAACAAACTTCATCCCTTCTTCACTTGTGCTCTCCTTCTTCTCTCACCTACCACCACTCGGCCTGCCTTGATTCATCCACACAGCTCGACTTCAAACATTAACATGGCATTTATATTCTCTTCTCTCCTCAGCTCTGTGTGTTATTCTGTCTCTTTCCCTTTATTACTCTCTTTACCTCTCCGTGTCTCTGTCTTTCCATCTGCTCCTCTCCCTCTCTAATTGGTGTGCTATCAGTTGGAGCTCAGATATTGCTGTCACTTTTAGTCTTTCTGCTTCATACACAGAGCTGGCAGGCGCCATGCATTGTCTTGCTATTTCCTCTCCATACATTAGCTTCAAGCGCATGTGTGCTGTCTTCTGCAACTCTATATGTAAGTACAACCTGACAAAGAAGATTGTAAACTAAAGCAGGAAGCAGCAGGGCTGAGAGTTGGGATGAAAGTCGTTGGCAAGGTGAAAGGTTTGTGAGGGGAAGAGGGCGATAAATGAGGCTTGGTGGAGGAGTCTGTAAAGTGAGGTTACAGAGCCAAGTGGATAAAAGGAGAAATGAACTTAATGGTAAATGGTTCGGGGAGAGTCTTGGAGAGTTTTCAGGGTTATTACAAAAGCAAGGTAACTGTGAAATCTGGTCTAGGGTCCACTTAAGGAGCTGCAGGATTTGGACCATTACTAAGTTACGTCTGCTAAATGAGTTTAGAAAGAAACAAGGATCTTGTTCGGTGCTTGGTTGAAACCGGCTAAGAACTATAATGGGGATTATTTTACCTCCCCATTTCTTTTACTCCCTTAATAAGTAAGCAAAGCTACAATACGCTGCAGCGGCTTTAAAGCCACATTTTATTATCTGTGCCACAGTTTGGTGAGGCGGTGAGTCATTCGTCATCTGAGCGTTCACTGATTAGTTGGGTACAAATCTGACCAGGCTGAATCAATTTTCAGTTGAACGTTTCCAGAATTAAATCTCTTAGTGAAAACTGAGCTTGAGAGATGTATTCTGACTCTGTGAGCCCAACAGCAAATTAGCACTGCATTCTATCCACAGAAGCCAGTATGGATTGTGGAAAAAAGTTACGGAGACATATTGGCTTGAAGGTGACGAATGGACCAAAAATAATTATATATATCTTTTTAATTATGTTTTGCTCAAGGCATTTTAGCCGTAGACTGTGTATAAAAGAGAGACGTAGTGATTCTGACGCCACTCACTGGTTTGTGTACTGCCATTTTGAACCCTCTAGTTCATCTAGGCCTTTTGAAATTGGATGTAACAAGTGTGGAAGTCTATCTGATGAGAACTTAAAGACACTACACATAGGAACACGGTAGTAACAGTAGTGCTTTATCCTCTCTTTGACTATAAATGGGACCATCATTTACAAATTAAACATCATGCTGTATTGAAAAAATATTGAAACTGCAATTTACACCATAGAGTAATTAAGGAAATGTTTGCTGAGGTAATAGAGGAATTGAGAAGTTGAGTTTTTTTCTCATAGACTTCTATACAATCTGACTTCTTTTTGCAACCAGAGCAGTCGCCCCCTGCTGGACACAAATGCAGATAAGGCCCTTTTCAGACCTGGAGGATATGTACAGCCTAACTACTCAGTCACTGAGTCACTGCAGATGTAATTAAATAGCACATTTTAAACAAATTATACATAATTAGAATGTGTTACTACTCCTAAAATATATTTTTTCAGGGGATGCCTGAGAGTAACAGGCAAAGCTGAAGTCATAAATATTTTTAAAAAAAAATTAAAGTAATTAAACTGACTAATTGTATATACAGTTATGGCAACCACTTCTGCCCAAAAAAGACAAAAAACTTTTGTTTAGAATACATTAAGGAGGCAATGAATGGTATTAATGCTGTGTCAAAGATTTAAACCCTTTCTGTAAATACTGAAATTCCTCGTTTTTTTGTTTGTTTGTTTGGTTTTTTTTGGCTAAAGAGCAATATCTATCATTCACGTACATATCTTTCATGTAATTCACAATATTGGTAGACATATTTATCTCCGTGATAAATTACATGGTGCACATGTTTTTTGTCCAACAATTCAGTCTTAATATAATTACATAAAATGTATGTAGTCAAGCCACAGATAGCATTGTGAGCAACATGTGTAGACATTAGAAGAATATCCTGTTTCTAAAATAAATGCTCAACTATACTTCCTGACAACAAAAAGACTTGTTGTTCTCTTGACTTGTTCCACTTGTATGGCATAATATCAGCCTGGTCATGTCAATCAGCTCCACTCCACTTTTCATGCTGCTGGCCTGTTTGTTTTTCCATTTTTCACTTTTCACCACACGCGTAGTAGTTTTTACTACTTGGACCTCAACCTCATTTCAAAGTCATTTGAAAGATACAGAGGCAGTAAGGATTTTTAAATGTACCCAAGGTAAACAGCAGTATTTCATACAACGTAAGATGATGACAGAAAAATAAAAAGTTGGAGAGAAACCAGCTTGTATTATTCATCACTGGAGTATTGTTGCTGTGATTGAATAGCAGGAATAAAAATAGATGATGCCGGGTTTTAGTATATAAGGAGCAAAGCAGCATGCAGGACCGTTGGCAACCAAATCCGTGTGTACGTGTGCGACAACAAAACAATTCCAACTCTTAAATTATTTGTATCTCTGACTCTTCAGAGTGCATGGAAGAAAGAGAGGTAAGACAACAGAAGCTGTGACATGGTGAAAGTGCGAGAGAATAAAGTGGGATTTTCTTGTTAGACAGTGCCCTGGGCTGAGAGAAGCTGACACCTTGACTTCAATTATTAACATGGTACTTGGCTTTTCATTCGATTCTGCCTGTACAGTATCTCTTTTTTCTTCTTTTTCTGGCTACAAGATCTTTAGTAGCACTGCTGGAGGTTGAATCCTCATTGACTGAAGGAGGTAAAGATGCCATTAAGTGTGGGACGTTGCTAAAGCACTATTCTTCTCATATCTATGTTCCCTGTAGCCAACATTAATACACTATTCACATATATTCACAAAGGCACGGCATAAAAGTCCTCTGTTAGCACATAGCAGGCAGAATCCAATATCAAACTGCCTCTCTACTGCCATAATGCCTTAACGAGCAAGAGGATATTTGCTTCATTGGTGCTAAATGTTGGAAATTCTCTCATGGAATACATCAGGTGGTTCAACGATAAACATAAATGGCGACCTGCACATTTCACGTTCTGTCCACATTTTCTGAAAGCCCTCCGGAATGAAATTTCCAGTGTTATTCTATTTTTTATATTTGTATTTCCCTGTAAAACAACTTCTGTCTGAGTGGTTCCACTAACTGATCCTTCACCGTGCCGGTTCTGTGGGTTCCCATCCAACCACATATCCCGTGTTTGTTCAGTAAAGTGTAACTGCAAACATCTGTCTTGGTACATGTTTGATTAGTCTCCTGACACGAGCAGGACAGGGTTGTTTACAGTGAAGAAATCGAATTGAAAATAATATTGGCCCATATTTCAGGGATCAAGCTGTTTTCTGCGCGAGTGTTTGTGTGTGCACATTTATTTATGTGCTGCCTGTCTCATTGCTGTCCAATGTATGTTGAAGCCTATAAGTTGATGCAAATACATTCGCTACGTTGCTGTTTCTTAGAGTGGATCATGTTTGCGGGGACTGTACAGATATTCTTCAGGCTTACACAATATGGTGGGTGTATATCAAGATGTTCCTGTTGAGCCCTTTATGGCAGATACTTAGATTACATTAGGATGCACTTTATTATTATGCATTATAATTCTTCTGAAGCTTGTTTTGCATCACAAGGACACTGTGTGTTACATGCAGGAAAATGAAAAACTTAGGCATAATAAGGTATTACAAACCCTTTGTTGTTTTTTTGTAGCTGACATTTAAGTACATATTACAACACAAACTAACCTTATCCTGAGGCTTCTAAAAATCTTCTGATGTAACACAGCTGCAGATTTAATGTAATTGGGTTCAACTGATGCAGTACTATCACAAAATAACTTTGTTAAACACTATTAGAGTGGTTGCATTAGAAACCAAGCGTTGTCCTTGTTTTTTCCTTTTTTTTAGACCACCCATCAATCATCAATAAATTGCCCATCAATCCACTTTCAGCACTTTTTTTTTTTGCATTTTGAAATTTGAGGCTGTGTTTGAACAACAAGATTTCAGGAACTTTTTAAGATGACAGACCCAAATTTTCATTTTTAATTTGAGTTAATGTCAAAAACTATCTTTGAGCGCACGCTAACAATACATTTGATAATGCAGAAGTCATTCCCCTCTCCAACATCTATGATGCAAAAAACTTGCTGAAAGTTGATCGATGGGCAATAAATATATGTGTATGTATAAATATATATCTATATATATGAAAGTTTTTGATGTATCAAGCGGAAATTTTTAAAAAAATGTCTTTGTAAATAGCCATATTTTATGCTATGAAATTTCCAAGTACATCAGTGATTAAGGGCACAAATTGTTCTAAAAACTTTGATGATTTGAGATGGAAAGACCTTTTGAAAATGGCTTTACGGCGACCCATTTCAAACGTGATTCATTAGATCTTGCTTGTGGTATTGAGTTTCCTTTTTTTCATTTTACCTTTAGAATTTGCAGTAATTATTTAATTATTCCTGTGTATGGTTTTTTAAAGACTCTTCAGCTCGAATTATCAGATTTGACAACAGATCACATCTGGTAAAAATGTCAGTCAGATAACACAATAATTGCCAGTGTCACTAAACATCTGGCCAAAAGAATGCAGCCAAACACTTGTTGAATTACAAGCTCATGCAACAATCATCTGTGCAGAATCAGATTCTGGGGCATTGACTTCCACTGTGGGATTAATTGTGATACATTCATAAAATAGCTCCAATTAACTATTTTTGACCGCAAGATAGTTTACAGCTTGTTTTCACAAAAGACACTGTCAGCATTTCAAATATAATCGCCCCGAGGTGCTTTGGATTCAAGTCTGCCAATCAGGACATTTCTAATGAATTTTGGCCAGTACACATTGGCATGAAGTCAGCTGACATGTCTGCTTGGCATGGGCAGCTCCCAGATGTGAAACAGTGTAAGAGGCTGCTGGGTGGCCTCAACGGTTTCAAAAACTTTACAGCGACTGGAAGCCAACAACAAGCCAGAATGTCAGGGAACAGAACTGCCTTTGAGCTAATCGCTGATCTTTTGTCTTCTCCTTTTATCATTTCAACTTCTGGATAAAAGTGTTAGCCAAATGCCTCTCTGATTATGCAGCGGGGTGTTGTTGAAAATTGCCTTGATGCTCAGTCAACGTGTGTGAAGACTATAGACTAAATAAGTCAAAGAGTAGCATCAATTTTAGCTGAAGCAATATTTAGTGTTTTACTCCCCCCTGGGGATGTAGCAATTTGATATTAAGTAACAGCATGCAGAGAAACCCTGGGTAGCTGTCAGACAGCCAGTCATTCACTTTAACACAGCAGTCAGCACTAACAACTGCATTGGTTTTGTTTATATGCTTGGCCTGCAGCGTTATGGGGTGACAGAGAACAATTCTAAAATATAGCCTGTTCACCGTAAGGAAAGATTTAATGAGTAGGGAGGGAAAGTAAACAGTGTGGATTTCCCAGGGGTATTTACACAAAGGAGTGTTGGCAACTGCCTCAAGACTTCTGTGGAAACACATTGCCCTAGAGCCCTATTGGCAATACCGATAAGCCACAGCTGGCAAAATATGGCCCGTCAAAAGCACTCTTAGATGTTCTCACCTTTATGGGCAGCAGCCTGAAAAAGAAGAATACGGTTTACTTAGGAACCTTCATTTCACATAATGTTTATAAGTTATCTTAAATTGTCTTTTCTCTGGTCATTAAAGAAAACATCAGTGCTCCGTCTTTATGTGCTTTTGTTAAAAGAAAAAAAATGTCACTCACTTTCTGTTACTTTCAATTCAACTGTTTGGGGAAAGTCATTATTTTTACAAAGGGAGTTGTGATGACAAAATGTCATTCATTTGGAAAGTGTTTGTAAAGGTCATTCTGCAGAGATTGGGTTTACATTCAAGAATACTAGAACTGCTGTCCCAACCCACAATGAGTCTTTCCTCAGACGATCTCCTGTGCAAGCACAGCTGCTTATGCTCACCTGAATAATGAACTGTAATGGCACAACAGAAACCTTTTTAACATGCACAGGGAGTTCTGTTGGTATTATGTTCCTCAAATGTAAAACACTTTGAATTGATAACAATTCATTCTGGCTTGCAGAGTCATTCACATGCCCACGAGAAAATGAGGGTGTGGAATTTTGAGGTCTACTTCAGTAACAGTTGAAGTGCTGATGACAAGCCCAGAGCCTTTAAAAATCAAAGGAGAGAGCCAGGCTTTATAAAAATCACAACCTGGAAACTGGGGCTTTGAGTCTTGAAATGACGCATTGCTCAGGTGTGGAGGCAGTGTGCACGAGCAGCAACACTCTGCTTCAGCATCTCATACATTCACAGTTGTTATGTAGGCAGTCTTTTTTCATTTGGTCTCCAGTTTAGCTGAAAAAGATCTGAACTCCTGCTCGGTGAAGGATATCTCTATGAATAAGCCTTTCTTTGAAATATTAAATTCAAACGGAAAAATACATCATTGTCCACCCATGGCAGTAATTTAGCATTCAGCCTGATGGCAACATATACTGATGTCTAAACAGTTTTACATCTTTTGCTTCCATGCTGTTGCTCTGCTTTTCATTTAAGTGTTTGTGTTCAGTTACCGGACAACAACATGGATTCATTGAAACATGCTATTTATTTGCTCTAGTTTTCTCAACAAGTTTTATAGAAGTAGACTTTTTATTGAATTCTTTTTTTAGCAATTGTAGAAAAGCAGAATTGCGTTTAAGGAGAGCAGAATTATTTTAGATAAAATGGTGATTTTTAAAGCGAAAACTCATAATGAAAAAATATTGCTGGTCATGAATGTTGGCAGCTCTGCACATGCAAATTGTCTGAAAATATTACCAGCATATCATCAGTGTGGCACAACATTGTTATAATTATAATTTCTACTCATCTTTCTCTTCCAGCCCTCGAGGGGCTCCATATGTTATAGTGTTGGACACTCCTCACTCTGCTCTTCACATCTCCTCTCCTCCCTCTCTGCTCTCTCGCCAAGTGGTTTGGAACAGTTCAGCCTTTCCATTTCTCACTCATCTCATGCTTGTTTTCTCCAATCTCATCTCCTTATTTTGTTCTTCTTGTATATCTGGTTGCCATTATTCCCAGGTGCAGGTTAATTTATGCGTATGTTCTAGACGTCTGACAGATGTGATGCTTTGCAGTCCTGTACATGAAAGTCCACTGACAAGCCGTTAGAGTGTGAACAGTGCTGACGGTAGAAAACGTAAAGGGTGACACTTTCTTCACTATAGCACTAAAATATACGGTCGACAAAGAGTGCAAGTTTATTTATACAGCACTTTATCATGGTTTTCCAAGTGCTTTACTGGTGAAAGGTAAGAGAAATGAAAAATGTATAACAGATATAGGAAAGGAAAGTTCAGGCAAGTTAAATAAAAGTCTAAAATCTGAATTTGTGGCATAAAAACTGATTAAATACATGCAGTGGAAAAGGTCCAGGCTACAGTTGGGGCACAGCTAAGTTCCAGGGAAAGCTGCAGGCAGCATAATGGCTAAAAGCTCTTTCCTCATGTTTGGTTTGAACTCTGGGCATTACTTGCAGACCCTCCAGATCTAAGAGCTCTGCCAGACTTGTACCCAACACAACAAAGAAAATGTTTGACTCTGTATCTTTGAAGTTTTTAATTCTCTTTCCAGTTGTGCAATTTAAAGTGGAGAGTGGTAGAAAAGACATGTTACGAAGGTAAAGGGCCTGATTTGAACCTGGCACACTGCTGCATCTTTCTCTCCTCCTTTCAGTTTCTTCAGAGATTTGTCTGCACTAATTTTGCAACTCGATCAAACATTTTAATGGAAGAACTTGGACTAGGACTCAATGATATACAAAACAGATATCAAATGTTGTTATATGAATCACATTTTTACTAGAAAAATAATTTCAGTGTAACTGTTTACGAAAGAAGAGCACATAAATGACACGAAGATTATGTAGAATTCTTGTATGAAAGAAAAATCTAAATCTAAATTTGTAGTGGAACGAATATACATCCACTGAGATTACTGGACTTTGCAGGGTGAAATAATTCTGGCTTTCAGGAAAAACACTAAATCTTAAACTGGTAAATTGTGTAAGCGTATCATCTAGCCAACTGCAGGAAGCTCCAGTAGTGAATACTGTTTACTGACTGTATACTCTGTAAGTATTTGAACAGTGGCACAATTGTTAGAGTTTTGTAGCAACGGATTAGAAATGAAGCAATCAAGATGTGAGTAAAGTATAGACTTTTAGCTTAATTTAAGAAGTTGAACAGAAATAGTACATTAACCATTTACAAATTACAGTCATTTTTTACACAGTCCCATCATTTTCACAGGCTCTAAAGTAAATGGACAAACTGACATAAGGATTATTTTTAATATTTCGATCAATGACTGCCTGAATTCTGGAACCCAATAACCAAATGCTGACTTTTTCTCCCTTCAGTTACTCCTTGTTTGAGGATCTTTCTGCCTTTAATTGTGTATTCAGTGAGAGAAAAGCAGCTCAGTTAGGTTGAGGTCAAGTGACTAACTCTGCCATTTATGGACATTCCACTTCTTGGTTTCTGGTATGTTTTGGTTCATTAAGCCATCTGTACTGTGAAGCACTGTCCTCTCAGTTTTGCAGAATGTGACTGAATCTGAGCTGAACGTACCCAAAGTACATCTCTATACATTTCAGAAATCATTGTACTGCTTCTATCATCAGTCACATCAATAATCACCAACGACCCAGTTCCATTATCAACCATACATGTCTATGCCATTACACTGCCTCAGACAAACCCTGTCTTTCCCTCTTTTCTCATCATTCTGGTACAAATTCATCTTGGTTTCATGTGTCCTAACAATCTAGTTCCAAAACTAGGAAGTCTGTTTTAGATGTTTTCTACCAAAGTCTATTCCAGCCTTTATGTTCTTGAGTGTCACCAGTGGTTTTCATGTTGAAGTAAACTTTCTGTATTTGCATTCATGAAGGCATCTCTTGATTGTTGACTTTGACAGTGAGTCTTCTTCACTTGGCTAGATGTTGGAAAGGGGTTTCTCTTCACCACCAGAGAATTCTGCAATGAATCACTTTCACTGTCTCTCTGATAGGCTAATGATGATACTTCACTTTTATCAACACCTCTTTGGACTGTGTACTGAGTGGTCCCATGACCAGCAAATTCATCATTTGAAATCAACTCCAGCCCTTTTATATCCGTATTTGGTCACCTGTTAAATCTGCCGTATCATGATGTAAAAGGTGTGGTGATGATTCCACGTGATGAATTTGTGTTTGGTAGCTGGTTATGGGAACACTCAATATGCAGTCCAAAGCGGTGTCAGTGGAGAAACAGGAAATGGGTTACACATGACCATGAAACAGATTTGTAGTCAATTAAGTGAAAATGGAATGAGTATGTAGAAAATTGCTGTAATTCCTCAATGGCATTTGTTGGACCCTTTGATTTAAAACTGAAAGTCTCCAATTAAATCACATATTTATTGCATCATTTCAAATAAATAGTTTTGGTGTATGGAGGCAAAATGGCCAAATTCTTGTGACCCTGATGGCATATTTTGGATTTATTTTCCATCACTTTGCTTCAAATTTATGCTCACTCGATGTTAATGAACAATTATTCATTGCAATTTGCAGACTTTCTCTTTTAGAATGTTAAGTAAGACTTAAAATGTGTTCATTACAGAAATGACCCGAATCAAATCAAATTTTGTTATGACCCCCATTTGTCTTTAAAACAGCACTAATTCTTTTAGGTACACTTGCTCACTTGTTTGAAGTTTTCCAAGCATCTTTGGGAACACATTTTAATTTCCGTGAATTTAATGTGTTCCGTCTCTTCATGTAATTTCACACTGACTTGGTGATGCTGAGATCAGGGCTCTGCTGGGGCCATTTTTAAATATGAATGTGTGAGTGTAATGACTAACAAGTTGAAAACATTTCTGTAATGCTGCTGTCTCTGTGCTGTTCCTGTCAGGTCTTCAGGAGTGGTGAGGGTATGGGTATCCGTCTGGACAGCGCCTCTGCCTTCCAGGGTGCTGTCATTTCACCCCATTATGACTCACTGCTGGTGAAAGTCATCGCCAGTGGAAAGGACCTGCAGACAGCAGCCTCCAAGATGAGCCGAGCCCTGGCCGAGTTCAGAGTTCGAGGGGTCAAGGTAGGACAGCTGTGCTTGATGCTGTGTGCACATTTTCCCTACTTTTTGCTGCATTTCAAGTTGCTGTTGACTCATTGAGCTGATGGGGAATTCAGCGGATGTCAGAAAGCTTTGTTGTCAAGCTAAACAGCAAGCAATTGTCGTAATCCCTGAACCTTTTGACACGAGGAGGGAAACTCTGACAGCGGAGATGTAGATTTGATGGTTTTCTCTGCTGTGAAAGGCTTGATAAGAGCCCGTCTCAAACCAGTCCAGCCAGTCCAGATTAATGGTGTGATGCAGCTAAAACTGAAAGTCATACTGTACTGAATCAGCTGCAGATTACAACAAGTGTCTGTGAAGGGGTGCTCCAGCACTTGGACACTTAGCCTTACATCTCTGTGTGGCCTGTCTGGTTGATTGCATGCTTCATATTACTCTATATGTCTTGGTTTTAGGAGTGGAAATGTTTTCTGTCAGTGTCTGAAAGTGCCTCAAGATAAATCACTGCAAAAAGACAGTGGTTTTTATTTTCAGGGAGGCTGCGTTAACATTATCAGCAGGTGCAAACGGCTGTTGGCAGACAGCAAAAGTCTGAGAATGTGGTGGTAATTAAAAGTATGTAGCTGCAAGGGTTGTTCATGTAGCTGTCACATAAATCTGCTCCTGTCATGAAATGTGTCACATGTCTCTTATTCATTTGAATTGACTTATTTAGAGTGTTTTGTTTCTAAAAAAGGCTTATTTGTGCCAAGTGTTAACACTGCTTGTGTGCATTTAGTTGTAAAACACTTGGGAAATGGTTCAAATAAATAAATAAAATTTCTTTGTACTTTTGTCAGCATAACCAAATCTAAAGCGTTAAAAATACTCTTTAACAGATGGCTGGCAATTTATAAAGCCAGTTAATTGTTGAATTAGATAAGAAAGAAGCACCAAATCAGCAGTTTTATTTGGATTTTCCCTTGTTATCCATTTTTCACATATATAATTGCATATTTTTTAATTCTTACCCTGCAATCTGATGTAGGACATGGAGGAAGCTCACAGCACATTAAGCTGAAAAGTGTGTCGAGCTTTTAATCAAGCTGCAACTGGAAACAACAAACCAAGGTCTTAGGTGCTTTTGTTGTAGATCAATTAGCCACGAGAAATGAAGCATTTCGTTTCAAGGTGACGCAACACAGTTGGTTATCAAGGTGAGCAAGTCTTGTTGGGAGAGTATCTAAATAAATGTGTTGGTTTGTGGTAGGCAGGTGACAAGATAGACTCATTTCCCATAAATTCTGATTCAAAGCTAAAATGCCAATAATGTTTTTTTAAAAAGGTTTCCACTGTAAGTCAGCAAAATGTCAGAAAATGAGCAGAAAAGGGGCTTTATGTAAACAAACAAACAGTCAACCTGATGTCCCTTTACTACAGTAGCTGCAACTGAAATTATTATGTACAACAGAAACAAATGTTTTTCTGTGGAAAAAAATGTGTTTTTCTTAATTGGAGATAGCAAGTGACAAAGCGAGAACAGTTTGTGCTTCACTCCAGCTACTGTGAGCAACCTTGCTGAGTGTTGTTTGGATTTGAAGAGGATCGCTCACTATTCTGAGCCAGCAAACTAATACAAAAGCTGTGTACCTCACGGACACCAGCAGAGACAGAACATTGATGCAGAAAGCACCAGGTAACAAGGTCTTAAATTAACATTGTTTGTTCAGACTACTGGTGGCAGGCAGAAACCATGACATCTGTTTTTGAGGCTCTTTTAAACTTGAGCAACACTGGCTGCTTTTTTATTCTGACGCAGTTCAATTTAAGGCTTGACAGCTATTCTTGGTTGTTCAGACTTTATGTCCCAGAGTTTTAAAAAAAAAACATTCATGTGCTCTTGTCATTGTCTCACAAACAAAGCAGATGTCATTCAAGTAGTCTTTTTCGCGCTTCCACGTAGGCAGTGCTCGTATCCGCAGTTACACACAGCTGATCATTCCTCTGCTTTTTCTTGAAAGTTTTTGTTACGGTAGACTGCACAGTTGTTGTGATGTACTGTTTTCAAAAGGATCTTTAAGCCCCGTTCCACCATGATTTCCAAATAACCATCCAAGATCTCGAAACAGACTTTTTATCCGTCCTCCTTCCTCATCTGTTTTAGTTTAATAATAGTGCATGAAATCATCCATTGCCAGCTGTAGAAACCACATTAGACATGCTAAAGCTCGCCAGGAGTCCACATCATCTCTCCTACCAGATAGTTAATTGCTCCCACCTGGCAGCACAAGTTTAAATCAGTCTCTGAATTGATATCTACAGGGGAAAACCAGCAGTGCTTTGGTTCCTGAGAAACTGAATTGTTGTATTTTTGTAACATTGAATTAATGAATATATTCTCTTGTGCTTGTTTTTTTTCTATTTCATGGTGCTGTAAAAAGTGTTTTTCTGAAGTTAAAGGCAACCTGTGGATTTTTTTTGACGTCTTAAGATGCTGCCGTGTTTGTCACAGATATGCAGATGTCTACATGAGCACACAGGTGATGCAGTCCTGCTGATAGTACTTCACTGATCAAAAGGTGGTTGTAGTGCCCAATCAGTAAAGGCAGGAAATAAGACGATACAATGTAGGGCTGCACAATACTGGAAAAAACAACAACATTTTGATATTTTATTTTTAATACATTGCAGTATGAAAAAAGACAGATTTTTTTTCCACCAGATGACTTCAATAACTCTTTTTAGAACAAATTAAGAATTCTTGGAGGATTAGGGTCATTTTTTAAAGGAGTGTATCTGCATTGAAAATCAAAATTAATTTAAAAATTTGGAACCTTTTGCAGATGGTGCAACACTGGCAAGGGCGTCCAAAATAGTTTCCTGCTTTGGGCAGCATTCAGATTGACTTTGTGCTGGTCATACAGAGTTTTGTGGTGCTGATTTAGATGGTCAAAAATAATATTTTAGCTTGTGTAGTGGCAAAGAGTACATGTTTTTGGCCAACATTATCCTTCCTATAGCTTACAAGTGACCTTGTATGTCTTTCTGCAAACAAATCTGTGTGTCTTGTGAATGAAGTTTAAGAAAAACTGCAATAACTCTAAAAACAGGGTAAATTATGTTCAGTGAGTTAACTCGTCTTGTGGATTAGTCACTGAAAACTGAGAAAAATGCAAGTTATCTTTTTGTATCAAGCAGAACAAAATAGTTGGAGCATGACATATTTGAGGTTATTTGCCTTATTTTACATTGCTAAAGTTCTGTATTGTGCAGCCCTAATGCATGATGCACATATAGGAAAAATGGGTTATGCACATGTTTAGTGAGAAGGAATCTGTGTTAATCATGATTTTAAACCTCATGGATGCACATAATGCATTTTTGTAACACTAATTGTCATTATAGCTGTTGTTTGTTTACAAGAAAACTCCACAGGGTCCCACTAATAGTTTCAAATCTGATGTTAGCTTGTTGTGGACACTGCATCATCCAGTGAGTAATCAATCCACCCTGTGCTGTCTGCCCTACCAGCTAATTAATTTGATATAGCAGGTGTCATGTATATAAATTAGTATACACATTTGACTAAATTGAGTCTTCACATCTAGTGCATTTAATTTCTCATGGTAATACATACTTATGTGCCAAAGGTGATGACTAAAAATTGGAGGACAACAGCTATGGTGCAATTTTTCCTCATTTCTGTGTTTGAGCACTGGTTCTCTAGAGGGTTGCTGGTGCTGCTTTGGAATGTCACCAGTAAGAAGGCAGAGTGTTGGCAAAAAATCCAAGCCCCACTAATGCTTTGTCTGCTCACAGAGATATGATGCTGAAAGTGGAAATCCTTATTCCTTAACAAGTTTTATTTTCTTCACTCCACCAACCAAAGAGATGTGGTTACAGTACTTGCCTACTTAGCGTACCTGCTTTTAAGATTATGGTTTCTTCAATCGGCGTTGTAGTTTCTCAGCATGTTAAACCTTAACCTTTAAATAAATAAAATAAATAAAAACCTGCAAACTTTAAATAAAAGTTTTAACTAAAATGCACCAACCAGAGTTTTCTCTGTTGACACTGCTGTCCTCCTCTGTCGTGTTGAATCAAGTTTGGCATTTCAGCTCCATTTGTCTTCTGTTTCTGTATACAGTACGTGTGCATGTCTATAAGCATCTCTATGTGTGTGCACACATTTGGGATTGTGGGCTTTAGTTTGTGTGCATAAAGAATGAGCCATGTGTGTTTGGCAGTGAAATGTCACGCAGCCAAATAGACAGAGATGGCGAGCGTGATGGACGGGAAAGTGACAGGACATGAGGCAGGAGGGTAAAGCTAGATGGATAGAGGAGCGTAGGGGAAAACAGCAAAAGGGCAATCAAGATGGAGAGTGTGTAACATAAAACGACAAGGCAGCAGGGTGGCCCATAGAGGCCAGTACACCTGTGGCCACTGTGTTGAAGAGATTGACAAATGTTGCTGCGTTTGCGTGAATATTTGTAGAAACACCAACAAACTAGGGTTCTTTAATAGATTTTTCACATAGCCAACTCCCTGGGTTAAACATGTGGGGAAGCTAATTAGGAAGAATTCATTTTGTCCTCTATAACACTGAGGTCTCCGCTCTGCAGGAATATCTGCCTACCTTAATAAGTCTCTCCCTGAATAGCAGCTGTGATTAAGTATAGAAAAAGATTTCTCCGCTATGGGGACTGAGGTAAAAGCGACACTTGACATTTAAAGAGTGATAGGTGGTATGTATACATCTTTTTAGCCTTTACGAATGTAAGAGCAAAGGTGTAAGAAATGGATTAAGCTGTCTGCTCTAACGAAATCTAAAGCTAATGACTGAATGACTAATGAGCTCAGGAAGAAACACATGTTTGTGAATGCAGCCAGTTTCTGTAGATGTTTTACGACCACATTCCTGATGGTTCCTGAGCTCAGCGTCAAACAGTCCAACAGAAAGATGCCTTATGTAAAGATACACTGTAAAAAAACAAAACAAAACTGTAATATTCTGACAGCCAAAGTGCCAGAGATACTGTACAATACCATCTCATTACAGTTTCTAGCCTTAATTTACATCAGATTTGCCTATATTTGGTCCATTGATTGATATTTCCGTGAAAAATATCTACAAAAATACTAAATTACTCTTTTAAAACTAGTAATTTAAGGTCAAACTGCAAGAATCTGCTATGAGTTTAGATCATACCAAGTATGAAGAGTTTTTACATGTAACTTTACATAAAAATATTGAACAGTGTAAGAAACACATTTGACTGTGTATTTCCAGTACCCTACAGGTGCTGGAAATACACAGTCCAGTTAAGAATAAGTCAATACCTGTACATAAACACTAGCTGGAAGTCACTAACAGCTACAGAAGTCTATCAATGACAAAAACAGCCACCAACAATCAAAATACAAATTTGATACAACTGACATAATGATCAGAAAACTACTCATTTCATAATTTGGACTAACTGCAAAATTGCCGGTAGCTCGAGTGAACTCCTCCTCGAGTTGCTGCAGTATTTGTTTTTGGAAATTGTCTTGTTATTCACAGTTACTATTTTATAAATTTAGTCTATTTTTGTAATGTTAACATGTTCATGTAGTACAAAAATACTGAAAAAAACTGTAAACTGCAGTTTTCATTTTTTTTACAGTGTGAAAACAAATGAATCAAAAGTTACCTAACAGGTGGAAATAGCTGCAGAGAGGCCAGGTAGGAAGCTGTCGGAAAAAGAGAAAAGGCTGTAGGTTATATCCGAGTCTTTTCCCTCATGGTGCTACAGCCTCAGTATTCTGTCCAGTTAGATGGAGACCTCAGGAGATCGTGACGATCGGACGTGTATGTGTGCGTGGGTTTGTAATTGCGTATCTGTGAGTGAGACTGTTTGGTTTGTTTCTTTCAAAGAGTTTTTTGCGACACCAGAGGCTTTGCTTTAGGCAGTGTGCTTTCATTACTGTTCATCTTTCCACCTCATCTGCAGGGGTGAGAGAGTCTGAGGTGACCTCAGGTTGTTGCATCCACCTGAGTGTGTGTTGGAGGGCAGCAGGGTTTCCATCCAGAGAGGTGCTTTGAAGAATCTTGTAATGTTTCGCTTCATTATAGGCTGCCAGATCACAGGCTGCTTCACATCTTAAGATGGCCTCATGCTTACACGTCTGCTACCTTTCTGGGTATTTGAATGAAAATCTTCATTTTTCTACCTTGCACTTTAATATACAGCACTGTCATGATGATCATAGATGTTTGGTCATCTTTTGTACCAGGTCACGGGTGCTTTACTGGAGAAGAGTTCATTTTTAATGGAGGATAGTACATCTTTATCACCATTTTTAGTTTAAGCTCTTCCTTCCTCATTTTTGATTCTAAGAACAATGTTTGGGCTTAACCAAATAAATAAATAAAAACTTACTTAACAGTTAGATGTTTTTAAATTATGACAGCTTCCAATGAAATTATGTTCAACTAACAAACCGCATAGAGTCACTGGAATTAACTTTTCCTCTGCAATCAAAGGTATTTTTAATTTCCACTTACCTAATGACTGGCAGCATAAACACAGGTGTTTAAGTTGATTACTAATGAAAATCAAATTGTTTCAAGTAATATTAATGAATTGTTTAAAATTAATTCCTATAATAATTACTCATACAAGTTTGTAAGTTGACAAATTAAAAAATAAAATAAGTTGCTCAAGTGTAAGTAGGTAGGGGAGGAGACTCGAAATCCTTACCTCAAGTTGAAGAAAAATGAAGTTAACAAGCCAATTTTATTAAGTTCACTCGACTTAAATTTAGTTTGAAATCAACTTATGCAGACATTTGAATGTAAATTACACAAAATATTAAGTTGAGGCAATTACCTGCATCATTACGTCAACCAGCTTAAAAAGGTTTATCTAGATCATTAGATTTGAATCTTTAATGTAGAATTATGAGTTAGAATAACACACAATATTAAGTTGTACACCATATATTTAGTTAATTTGTAATTACAGGCATTAATATGTGAACCCAACCCATCAAATTCTGTTTGCAGCTTAAAACATTGATCTGAATCATTAAATTAGAACTTCAATCTCACAGCTAAACATTTAATTAAGTGACAGGAGTATCCTTTGAAATACTTTTCCTGAGGTTTGTTTTGTTTGTTTATTTATTTATTTATTTAAGAGAAAGGGAGAAACAATGCATGTTAATGAACATTTAAACAAATGCAAATATGCCAGATTATAGCCCAGGGCTAATTTCCATCTGTAGACCCCCTGGCAAGTTGATGTTATAAAACACAAAAAATATAAAGACACATACTATACAAAGACACCGTACACAGACTAAAGACAGGTGAACACAGGCAGCAGAGACATACAAATATAGAGACAGTTAACAGACCATAAACATGTGAAGCAGAAAAGGGACAGTAAATAAGAACCCAAATTATCTTTATCTGTATTGCACATTCTCCTATTGGACAAAGTCCCATTGCACAACGCCTTACTTTTTAAGATATAAATGCACATGTTGCCTCTATTGCACTGATTTCTATTGCACAAAATTCTATTGCATCGATCTCCATTGCACTAATTTTTGCACTGTTGCTTCTTTTTTCACCCAATTCACAATTTCTTTATTTGAAGATTGCAGGAATTCTTCATACAACAACACAATACACAAACAGTGTGTGGTTGTTGCATTTCCTTGCAGAGAGAGATCTGCTGTATTGTGAATTCATGGCTGTGGATAGTTATCAGTGAAGCTGTTGTTATGGGGAAATAACAGTACAAATGAACCACAACTGTCAACCTGTCATATCTTTTCAAGGCGAAATCCAGTTTTTCCTCATTTCGTGGCCGTTGACTATAGTGTCATATTGGCACAGCAGGGTTTGAGATATCAAGACACAAGCAGTCAAATTGAGTATTTTGTTGCTGCACACTTTTTCTGTTTAGCTGCTTTTAAATGTGAGTCTTTGCACACCTCTGTCAGAGTGTCTGCCTGAGCACCGCATCTCCCAGCGCCTATACTGACACGTCTAACTCTTATCATAGACTCTCTCTTTTTATTTCTGTCTCCACCTGTGAACAATTCCTCCTCTCCCCCTTCTTTTTTTAAGTTTTCTTCAGTCAGACTCCCCCACCTTTTCAACTGTTTGACCTCAGTCAGCCTTCATGGGCAAAGTCTAGCTCTCTCAAGTGTATCTCTTGTTTTCAGATCTCTGAGCCTCCCATTAACGCTTCACTGACTTGGTTACATATGTTTTCCCACGATTCACTTTTTATTTTTTCATCTTATTCTTTTTTACCTTCAGTCTGTTTTTAGAAACCCTTATGTTCACCTTCCTCACAGATGTTTTCTATAATGACAGATTTAGTGAAATGAGCTTAATCCAAGCTTCATTTACATCCAGATTTAAACCAAACATAAATCAGCATCCTTTTTTGAGAAAATCAATGATCTGCTTTGTGAATCAGAGCTTGTCTTGTTTTTCTCTTATTTTATTCCAATAAGAGAAACTACCTTGTGTAAATGAGGTCTATTGTGCCAGAGTGTTAAATCTAATTTATCTCATAGCAAAAGGCTAAAGCTGTCCAAATTACTTTTCAAGTTTTTATAAAGCAGCATTCATAACATTAAGAATCCTTGCATCGCTGGGCATTCAATCATTGCAAAGTGGACAACACATAACCTCTTGAAAATTCGATTCTGGAGCATTTTTTCTCGGTTTTCTTGCCTCTTACATTATTCTAGTCACATCAGTGTTAACCTAGTTACATGATGAACTCTTCTTCCCTCTGATCTGGAGTTAGCCTCTCATGACTTTTGCATCCTTTTCCGAGGGAGAAATAGGCAGAAGCACTGATCCCGGATCACTCAGCCGACATTTACAACAAGTGAGAGGACAGACGGCAAATCCATCTCATCTCTGACTTATCAGTAACAGTAATAAGTGGTTTAGACACACTCTGACAACACACACACACACTCAGAGATACATTTTTTCCACACAGTCGTACACATTCTCTCTCAAATGAAATAACACACTAATATGTGTCTCCGGGGGCCGGGTTATCTGTCCATCTCTTCTTCATTTCACACCTCTAAACAACCACTTGCACGGTTCTTAATCACATGAACAGTTCTGTAATTGTCTGTGTGTGCGTGTAAAAGCTCGCCATGGTGTTTGTGTGAATCTTGTGTGAAAGAACAAACCCTGGAAAAGCCTCATTTCAGGAAATTGAATAAAAGATCAAGAATATTTAAATCCAATTAGCGACAGAATGCATAAATAAAAGTGGAAGAACAGAAGGTGAGGCAGCGCTGACACGAGGGTGGAACAAACAAAACATTTTGATAGTGAATGAGGGTGTAATCAGAGGACACTGAAAAAGACAAAGTATCTTACACTGATGGGAAATAGAAAAGACAGGAAGAAAAATGGGAAAACAGTAGATTTGTTTATCATTTTAGTGGTGGGAGAAGAGAGAGTGACATTACCTCTCAACAACTCTGAGGACACCAACAAAGTCTGATGTAAAGGGTCTAAAATTAAGACCTTAAAAGCATTTAATTTTCAAACACACACAGGCGACAGGTTTTTATCTTACATTAACAAGTTTGTTTACTGCATGATCACTTTTAGATTAACACAGAATGGAAGCACTAAAGCGAAAAATGCATCTTTTACTGTCAATTTTAATAAACGTTTTCCTCTTCCTTAACAATAAATGACCTGTCTCTCATTTGCATCACATTTAACAGCTTCATCTTTTCTAGCAGTGTAAACACGAAGAGGTTGGTAGATTTAGCTTTTAGTCTGTGTACTCTTAACATACTGTATAAACCATTCAAATACATTAATATCACATACTACATGCTGTTTATGCAACGTACATAGAGAAATATGTCTATGTTAATTTTTGTTTGTGACAGAAATTTGAATTCTCATTTTGCCTGAATTGGCAAAGCAGACAGAAGATAATGTGCTGTAACCTTCAGCTGGCAGGACACTTAACTCCACAGATTACTCAGTTTCCCGAAGAAAAAAACACTTTTTAAACGTTTAAGGAAATAGGGTCTGATATTCAGGCTGCATTTCAACTCGAATATGTGCTACAGCTGTCCTAACAATGTATGTGCTGGTTAATCCAGTAATCACAGAATTGGAGCATGCTTTCTTGTCATAACAATGCGCCTTAAACTTTGACCGTCTTCTTCTTCTATCCATCGCAGTCTCTAGTGTGAATTGAGCTGTCATCTGTCTGTGTGCTCTCGGCGGCTCAAGCTTGTTTATACTCATGCAAGACACCATGATGTAACTGCGCCAAGGATTGTGGGTCTTAATGGCCAGGAAAACATGGAAGCTTGCACGCTGCACAGTCTTGTAGTGCGACACCCTTGTGTTTTTGGTGTGCTGCGTTTACCATGTTATGTACAGCAATCAGGCAAAACATTATAACCACTTGCTTAATATTGTATTGGTCCCCCTTATGTGCTCAAAAATGCTCCGAACCATTGGGCATAGACAAGAGGACCTCTCAGGGTGTCCTATGGGGTCTGGAACCAGGACACTGGCACTGGATCCTTTGGGTACTCTGACTTGTGCAGTGGGGCCTCTGTCAATCCAACTTGTTCCACTGCATCCTGTTGATGCTTGATCACAATGGGGTGTACGAAGTTTGGAGGTCAAATCAACATGTTGGTCCATTGTCATGTTCCTCAACATGTTCCTGACTGTTTGATGTTGTTTCCATGTGGTGGGGTGTATTTTCCTGCAGGGGTAGGCCAGTGACATTGGGATTTCTATTTGTATGAGGTAGTGTGCTTGTTGTAGGACAATGTTCATTTGGGTGTTTAAGTCTCATCAACACGAATGACAGAATCCAAGGTTTTCCATCAAAACACCACACAGTACCAATATGATCAATGTTATTCACTTCCCCTGTCAGTGGTCAGAATGTTGTGGCTGATCGATGTATTTGGACTTACTGAATCTTTTCCTGATAGACTATATGTATTGAATATTGATATTACAATGAATTCTCAGAGTCTGGGTTGATGCGGGCAGCTGTTCACTGATATTTGAAGGACAGCATTTCCATTAGATGTGGTTGCCATGGTGCACTTTAGATTGGAGTGCATACAAGTGTAAGACAATTTCCCCACTTTAAGGTAACCCATTGTGTTGGTTATGTATGTTAGCACTTTAGCGTATTTGTCCTTCAACAACAAAAAACAAAAAATTATTAAAGTTTGTACACTTTGTATTTCAGAAAGAAACACCATTCTGTATTTTAAGATTGACGTCAGGACTTGTGTATCTACAATATAACTCAATTTTTACAAGGTTTTGTTAGTAAAAACACATTGAGATTTTAAGGTTGCTAAAAACCCAAGGCTTTCTGTTATACAGTCACTGCTGGTGTTTGTACAAGATGAATGCCGTTTTATCAGGCTGTGTTGGTAAAAACACAAATTTAATACAGCAAGTTAAACCTTTACTGCCACAGGAGGTGACAGGCCTTCCTTTAAACAAAATAAAGTCAAAATGAATGCCTTCTTATATTACTTGGTGTTTGTATTAAGCATGCAATTTAATCTTACTTTAAAGTTTTTTTTTTTAATAAAAGAGAGTGACAAGCTCTTTTAAAAAAATAATGTCATATGATAGTGATGGGGGTTGCAAGATATTTGACTTTTGCCAATATCTGATATGCTGATATTCTTATTTTGGCAGATTGTTGACACCAATATATGCATATATTTTGTCCAACTAACTTCAGAGAACATCAGGTCTCTCCTGTAGTGTGCATATATTATACTAATGCCTGCTCATGTCATGATGGCCAACTGTTAGGAGCAGATGTGAAATAAAGTTCTTCCTAAATGTGCATATTATCTCTGCAAATTTAAAAAGAAAACCAACTATTTTGACTTTTAGCTTGACAGATGTTATCTTCATGCGAGTGTGCATCTGCAGTGGTGATTATTATTTTTGTAATAGCTGTATTTTTGCAGGCCTGTGTTTGTAAAACCTACTCTGGCAATGAATTTTTACAGGTAGATTCTGTTCTAACAGCTGTCTTTTCCTTGGATGTTACACGACGATAATTCTACACCATATCTGCATTTTTGACAAATTGCATGCTGTCAGCACAAACAGGTGATCAAACAGCAGACATGAAACAGATGTGTTTATAGCCAGAGTCATCACATTGCAGCCGTGTGCCCATCTACATCACAGCAAGTTTGAGCTGGATGCTGTCAACTGGGACTTTGAAGCCATAATCAGGATTAAACGGCTGGAAATCGGCTGTGACGAAGTGGAGGGTGGGAAAGAGTGAGTGAAGGGAGAAGGAAAGGGAGGAAGAGGAGAGAAGACATGTTTTTTTTACAGCATCTTCCTCTCCGGCTGATTGGTTCCCCTACTTCCTTTGAACGCCCACTCACCTTTTCTTGCTTCTTGCTATTTTTTTTTCTTCAGTGTCATCTGTTCCTCACTTCTTGCCATTTATGTCTTTCACTCTGTCCCTTGCTGCTCTGCTCGAACATCGCAGCGTGAGTTTAGCTGCATTCGCTAATACGTTGCGTACATGCTCACGCTCCCCTGCAGTTCCTGGACGTCTGTGTGAATATTAATTTGTGATCAGGGCAAGTTGGAAACACAAAAGGGAAGGAGGGAGGTGTGGAAAAGGAGATGACCTTGTTGAAGGTGTGAAATTTGATTAGTCGGATGAGTAATGTACTTTCCCAGGACACAGGCGATCTGTCATTGTGTCCAAGGCATGGTTCAACCTCAGTTCACTTCATCCCAATTCACTGCAATATGTGATGCTGCCGTGTGTATGTTGAGTTTATTTGAACAACAATAAATACTCCCCGTATTTTGTGTTTAGCTGTAGATGATGTAGGCGGAGAGTGAACTTTTACTCTGGCCTGTTGTTGTTGAATTGTTTTCCTGTATTGCACCTTGAGTGGTTGCGAAAGTAGTTGTGGCTGAGGAGGGAAGAATTTTAGAGTGTAGGCAGCAAGTACAAATAAAAACCAAATGGAGCAATTAGAGACTAGGATTGAGAGTAGATGGCATACAATTTGTAGCACGTGTTGAAACAAACACAATTGACATGTGGCCACAAAATGTCGTTTTTGTCTAAACTTCTCCGGCTTGCTGCCCCAAAGCAAAAGTTGATTAAACGTTAGTGCATTTATACACCGTTATTGGTCACGTTAACCTCAATTAACTTTATGGCACAAAAGGCAGAATTTATGTTGACCCTCATCACATTTTTAGTTACTTTTGGCTCATTTTTCACTGCAATATAACGTCCTACACCTCTATGGAAACAGCACATCCATGGCTAAAAGTAGAGAGAATACAAGTGTATTTTGTGCTGTAGGACGCAAGTTTAATTCCATAAATGATATGAAAAAAAGAGCTGAATTTCCTTTTTTATTGGTTTTACAAAAAATGTTCCAAACCTAGAATCAATTTGTTCAACGCTGGAAGATAAAAGCCTGGCTCTACATGCTATAAATATTTTAGGACTTACATTTTTTAAATTTTATCTATACTTTCATCTGCTCTGTGTAAACACAGCCCACAGTTTAGCCGGAAAATCCCTGAATTATTCTCACATCACTGTTGATCAAAGATGAGCCACTAAGGGTTTCCCAGTTGCACAGAAAAGTACCGAATTTTTAGTTTTTTACAGAATCTGGTTAGATGGAATGGTTAATTTTTGGCGAAATTTTAATGAAACATGTAGAGTGTAGTGTTTTTGGTGAAATATCACAATTTCAAACTTGCTGCTGCTCTGATAAATATTGTAGTTTAAAAAACAGAACAAAATGCCTCTTAAACCGGCAGGCGAGCTTTGGGGTTTTGAGGGTTAATGCATTCATAAATTGTTATCACTCACATTAACCTCGAGTGACTCTTTTCTGACACGAAGGGCAGAATGCATGTTAATGGTGTGGAATTTAATTTTAGACCCATGCTGTCACTTTCTGGTGAGTAAATCCTCCATAGACGCACTGAGCAGCCAACATTTGTTTGTTTAAAAGTGAGAATATTTGAGAAATGCTGTTGTGCAAGTTCCCATGCACAGTCCTGAATACTGAGCTTCAGAGGCAGTGACGTGAATATAAAATCACACACACACACGCACACAGGAGTGGGGTCCAGGGGAAAATCAGAGTTTTTAATTAAGGGTCGGTACACACACTGATTAATTGATGTGTTCTAATACTCCCTCACACACACAGAAGGTTTTAGGGCTTAATCATCTGTTAAACACCTAAAAAACTTTTAATACAATCTGCCTGCAAGACGCACACTTTTCCATATAGTAGGTAAAACACAAACACAATTATACAGTTCTGCACAGTGCTGGAATAAACAGTTATATTATTTTCTTTCACATGTTGGCATCCTCATTCCAGTGTGAAAGGTCACTCTGGTAGATTGCGTTAATTGAAAACAAACAAATCGAACTTATCAGTCCTAATAATTGATGCAATCATTCTCCTAGGCATTGAAATTTGGATGTTTATTCCCTTGGGCTTTTTAATCAAGAGTTTTTAGGAAGCAGGGAAGCTCTGAAAGGCACCACATTCACTTTTCATTGAAATCAGGTGTTGACAAGCAGTTCCCTTGGACAGTTCCAGAGGCTTGTTAATGATGCCACTCACCATGTGAACACCAGCTAAGATTTCTCCGCTGCAGAAAAATCATTGTCATACAGTTTAAGCTGCGGTGGCCAAGCATCTGTCTTGCAGTCCTTTTCCCAGGGGCCTCCGTTCTCTTCTCAGACATTCTCGTCTAATTGAACGGATGTAATGGAACAGAGAACTCGATTTCTCTCAACTGGCTGGGTGCCTGATTATTCCAGCCACACTCCTGGAAAAAGAAACGCTTTCCAAATAGTTCATCTTGAGGGCAGCATTAAATGCAGCACTGGTTTATTGTCATTTGTAATAAAATGTGGTGACTACACCTGTGAATGCATCTGCTTTTTCAAATGTCTTAAAATTGCATGGAAACCTCAGGGGCAAATCCGCTCCATCAGAGCTGCCAATTTTCCTCATTAAAAGCTTTTCTCTTCTTTTTTTTAAATACCAGAAATACTGAAGTTGAGGCTTTTTTTACACTAAAAAAGCCATCATGCCTCTTTATGAGTTCTGCTGGTTATTTGACAGCTGGGTTTGCTTGTGTCTGCTGCAGCATCTGGCAGGAGCTCTGACTGTTTTTTTTTCCCCCAGACTGAGCCTGAGGTGTACCTGCTCTCACTATGCTCTCCCTAATATAAAATTCCATTACAAAGCTGCACTCTGTGTCAGTCCAAAAGTGTCTGTTTTGCTCGTAAGGCTAAATGATGTGTGCCTTGCTAACTGTTCTGCACAATTTGTCCATACATTCTGCAAAATCTCTCATTTACCATGTCGTTCTCTCTTCTGCTTGGTCTTTTATGTTGGGCTAAGCTAAGTTCTACATTACAATTTCATCTTTTTTTCCAAATTACAGTAAGTAATCATGTATGCACACACTTGGGCAAAAGTGGCAAAATTACAGCAGTGACACATTGCTGGTAATTGCATGTTAGACATAAAAATGGAAGGTAAAGTTGAGGTGCACTCGACTGCAAGTATTAAGCCAAAGCAGCATGTAATGTTCGTGTTGCCTATAAAACTAGCCTTGCCCTTAACAGCCCTCCAGTTGAGACATTTACAATAGGCCTTGTTGAGGCTCCACAGAGCCAGAAGGCTGGCAGAGGTGACATGTTTACAGCTGTCTTGGACAAAGCCTTTCAGAGTGGCATTTCATCACAAAGTCTACACTTCTGCTAGATCGATATGGAGGGAGAGAGGTAAAGATAAAGCAAGAATAAACTTCCGAAGCCCTGGTAGCTGCCCCTTGAGGCTGCATTATTCATTGAGTTTACAAGCTGAAAATGTTGGACAGAACAAATAAACTGTTGACAGATTCTCTTTTTTCAGAGCAAATTGGTGCTAAATATGTGAAATCTGTCATTTCAAAAGGAAATTTCTACATAAGAGTCTTAATATTCTCTGCAAATATCATTAAATTTCTTGGAAATCCTCCCATTAGATGTTCTTCCCAAGCTGGCAGTTTAATAGCGGCATTTTTTGTGTGTTCAAATGGAGGATTTAGGCTGATGTTGGTGCTACAGAAAAGGTAATGAGGACATCAAAACATTAGAACCTGTCTTCTTGAAAAGTGAAAGTTCAGTTCACAGTAATCTCTGCAGTATGCCATACATTTGCCGTGGTTTCATGTTGCCTGCTGTGCAAATGGGCTGTTTTGAGTGGAGGAAATGAGCAGCAGTCTGCATTTCACACAGCAGCCTCCTTGATCAAAGAACTTATTTGCTGAAAAGTTAGAATATTCCTCTGAGGCTCCGGGAAGCTATGTTATGGTAAAGCAAATGTGACACTCCAGCACCGAGTTTGGCATGGGATTATTTACAATTAGGAATTTCAGGGGTTTCACACAGAGGAAGCCTGTGGGCCACAATGAATCAGCACAAAAAGGCAAAAAGTGGACCAACTTTGCCACCGGTAAGAAAGGCAGAGTCATTCCCCATCCTCCATTATAGGCTGAAAACCCATTCCTTCAAGAGGTATCTCAAATCACCTTCTCTACACTGAATCATATTCCCTCTGCACATCTTCTGCCTCAGCTAATTTGCTCTTAACTTTAAAAAAAGAACTCTCTCCCTTCTGACTCCATTTTTAAAAACCTTTATTCCACTAATGTTGGTGAACTCAGAACTGAGGCTTATTCTACCAGCACCTTCATTCTAAATGGCTCTGGATAAGAGCACCCAGTAAATAAGCACCAAAACGGTCTGAGGACATTTTTTTCCCCCAGAAGCTGTCAAGTAGGTGTCTGTAAAAGAAATCACATCATCCTGATGAAGATAATTGGATAAGTTCTTTTTCTCCTGTCACCAGACTGGAAAAGTGATTTAATGGACTGATATGATGTAATTAAGTCACAGAGAGTCTAAAAGCACCTGAACTCTATCTGTTCTTTCGACCCAACTAACATTAGTTTTTAGATATGTGGCAGTTTGGGAAATGAATACACTTTTCCCAAATTGATGTAATCAGGAATTCTGCCTGAGCAACCAACAATTTGTTTGCCAGAAAACTAAAAATGCAGGGCTATTTAATATTAAAATAAATCAAACAAGACATTTCCACCCAGATGAACTAATAGAAACACTGAGGTCTTCAGCATCTTCAGAACACAGACGCAATGTGTTAAAATGCTGCAGCATGTGAGCGACTATTTTAGGCATGACAAGTCTAAAGATGGGAACAAAGACAATGTCAATTAAAAGAATGAGCTGTTTAAACTACTTGGAAGACATTTACAAAAATGGATCTAGTCATTAATCAAAGGAAATTAGAACAAGTGTGAGGGATGAATAAAATGTGGGCAACTAGAAAAAGTAAAATTGGAGGAATGCGAGGGAAAGAAGGCTATTAGGAAGGTTGAGGAATGATTTAAAGTGCTGCAATAGAGGGAGGGACAGAGGAAAAAGAGAAATGACTTTGGGAGGGTGCTCTGTGTTTTGGCTGCTTTAATGACTGATTGAGAACAAAAGTCGCTTTTCTAATTCTAATGAGTTTAATTATGGCTTGCCCTCAGCCAGGTGTTTGGATCAGCTAATGTCTGGATTCATTAATTGTCAATTAAAACAGAATCAGGCGCCCGCTCGCAATCAGAACCAGCTCTCCCAGCAAACATTAAAAAGTAGAATAACTGTTTGTTGTGTGGAGCCATTTGATGATGGTCCAAAATAAGACGGGCCTGGGTGCTGAGGTCCTCATAGCAACTTAATATGAATTTAGGACGCGTCCCTCTAATGGCAAAATGGTGCTTTTTTAAAAAAATCTGTCCTAGTCAATGATTCGATGGATTGGCAGTTTGCATTTCAGTCTGTAATGCAACTCCTGCTATTGAAAGAAAATAGGTGTGATCATATTCAGATCAATAGAGAAGCGAGGGAAGATTGTTAAAAGAATTCAGACTTTCTACTCTCAAAGATTTAAGTAATAAAGGTGTGTATTTCTATGTCTTTGTGCCCGCATGTGTGCGAGACTGAGAGAGAATAGGGAGATTTTAAGTAGACAACAAATTTGTGCTTAATGCTTGTTGCTGCTGCTGAGAAAACAAGTGCTTTCAACTCAGGAGAGCAATAAGGGAGCTGCTGGGGGTGGCAGCAATAAGGTTGGGGACAGGAGATGAGTGTTAACTGCAGCCTGTGCTGCTTTCATTTACTTTGATTCTTACTCACCTGCCTTTACTTTCTTCTTCCTCATTCCTCGTTTTATTTTTATCTACTTTTTAGCAAAAGCCGAACATTAAACCCTTCAGGAATGTTGCATTTATTTCATGACAGCTTCATTAGCTCTCACTACATGTTGCTAATAGTATGACAGCTGGGGGTAATTTGTAATGTGAATGTGATGATGAAACTAAAGTTCAGTTTCCTGAAGTACAAATGCACAAAAAGTTCAAAAAATGACTGTTATGCAATGTTAAAGACACACCTGGAAGACACAGAATTGAAGATACAGCTCTATAATAAAATAGGGATGATAATCATAGATTGACTCTACAGTACATCACATCAAGCACTGACTGTAGTATATAGATACGTCACTAGTGTATCAATAATGTAAAAGAAAAGTAATAGGAAAAATTGCCAGATTGATATTTTGTCTCACTCCTACACTAAAAACAGTGAATTGTTGGACCAACTTAGATTTATTGCTTATTTTGGTAACACACAATTGAATTAAGTTTCTTCAAAACAGGTTACTAAGTAATAGTAAAAGGATCAGTTTAAGTTAAATGTGCTTAAACCATTTGATTCCTCTCAAATGAACCATCTGCATTGCTGCAACGTAATTTAAAAGACAGTCAACTAAATTCTAAAGGAGTAGTAAACTTAATTTTTGCACTTTTACGGAAATTAGAAGATTAAAAGGCAAAGTGTAATTTCAAGTTAATGGAATCTGCAAAAGTAAACTGCCATCACTAAAGCAGAGAGACTGAGATTCATTCTAACCATAATTTACTACAACTACAGCTCCAGTACACAAGTTTTGTGTTTTCCATTAGAGCATTAATTAAATATTGATTTTCTGCAGTATTTCCCCACTTTGTTGTTAGTTATGAGTGTATCAACCACTATTCAGTCATATTCTTGTCGGATTAATTTGGTCATAACGTTTCAAAAGTTTTGCAGAATCATTTGGAGACAGAGTAGACCACACACCTAAAAGAAACACAGCAATACAATATTGTAGACATGGATAAAGGTCCTCAGTACAACTTTTCTCTTTTGGTTTGTTCCTTTGAGGCTCTTCCAGAGAAAATGATGTTCAGTCAGGTCTTTTAAGACTACAGTAAGTGTCCCAGCATGGTGGTAGAGTGTGTAATGAAATTGGTCAAGCGGTGATATTCGGGCAGTGTGCAGCAGTGTGTCAGCGACTACTGGAGTTTATTCTATTTAAAACGCACCAAAGCTACTGTGACTCTGGGCATCCAGATAAAGCAAAGCTTTGCAATTAAACTGCCACCTTGCTATTCTTTTCTCCCCGTTTTCATTTCATTGTCCTGTCAATCAGTGTTTTTGTCCACTACCAACATTTTCCAGGTATTTTTTGGTTTTGTTTTGTTCATTCCAATTCTCCCCTTTCCATTCTGTTTCTCTTCATTCTCTCTCTTGATTGCTCATTATCGGCTGTGACAGGGTGGCTGGCATTGTTTTCACTGTGTGAGTGTGTGTTTGTGACAGTCATTGTGGTAAAATGTAGAACTGGAGACACCTACAGCTGCAGAAACCACTGGTTATGGGTCTGTATAGATCCAGGTTATGGTAGTCGTAGGCGCTAAAAAGCAACTGGACTTCTTCTTTAGGTTCTTGAAGATGTTTCACCTCTCATTCAATCATTTCTGAAGAAACTGAAGATCTTAAATGAGAATTCCAGTTGCCATGATGTTCTGCAGAAGCCTCTTTGATAAATGGTGGAAGATCTTCGAGAACCTAAAAGAGAACCCTTTTACTGCAGCTCCTAGGGATTACCAGAAAGACTGTTGTGAAAACATGTCTGAGGACAGATTTTTTTCAATTTTGTTTTTAAATGTACAAATCCGAATTATATATTTTTTTGCTACTAAGATTTGTTTGTAATTGTAATGTCCGTAGATACCTGTGGGACTCAAGTGGTGTAGGTTATTGATCTTTACTCGACCTTCATGTGTAGCCGATGATGAGTTAACACCACATTTGCATATTCTACCCCTTTAATTGTGGATCTGTGTGTTTGTGAGTGTATGTCGACTCCAGCCTACAGCATTTCGGTGCCTATCAGCGTGGTTTAAAGGTTGCATTGTGTTCAAATCCAGCTGGAGCAAACCTCAAGCAAACAGAAGGGACAGGGTCAAAAGGCTTTGTGGGCGTAAAACAGTGCTTCCAAGGTTTCGAAAGCAATGAGTGTGTGTGGAACTCGCTGCAGCCCTTTGTAGAAAGAAACACCCTGCAGATGTTTAATGACCCACAGTTCACTGCAGTTTAAGCATTGCACCATTAATTATGGAATTACTAGCAGTAGACCAGCAGGCGAGTGACATGGCAGGGTTGAATCTTGCTGTTTTACTTTCAGCAACAGGCTCATGTTTTACTCTCACATGCATCAATAGGGAATAAATGAGGTGGGATTAATCTTTATTGTCTTGTTTCTTCTTTCTTCTTCTGCACAAACACTGCTCTGTTTACAGATCTGGCTCCCTTTTGGGCTACTAATTTGAAAATCTTTGAGCCTTTAATTCTTGAAGATGCTTTAAGTAAATATCCACCAACTGTCTTGTGCTAGAGTTAAAAATAAAATCGCTTTCCAGAGAAATTTTTGCTCTTCTCGAAGTGTGGGATGTCTTTAACAGGAGCTGACACATTGTGTGACCGAATAGAGCACTGTGACCCGTTCCACAGATTGGACAAAGCTGTGACATCTGTTTTCAGTTACTGGATAAATATTTAATTATTCATATCTTGTACAGGCGGTTGCACACAATAGAACACTGATTAAATCTCACCTTCTATTGAACTTTGCATAGATTTAACAAACTAATCAGTTATTGTTCACGTTGGTGGCTGACCCTGAAGCCTGGTGCTTCAAATTATGGCGGTGTCTTTTTCATTCGCGGTAGAGTCTGTATGAAATAACTAAAAACGCAAAGACCATTGCTGAATGACTTCATTATTTCTTTGCACAGCAACTTGAGCCGAGTCATGATTGTAGCTAATTGTAGCTAGAGGCTGAAACCACTGATCTGAAAAAGTTTTGAGTGTCTTTGGAGTGCGCTCAAATAGTGATCAATGACTTTTTAATCTTTTTTACAGGGACAAATGAGTATGTCTGGTAATAGGGTGCTACGCTGCATGTTTTCAAGTAGTATTTATTGTCTGTCCTTTTGTTTTTTAAGTCTGTATTTGCTAAAGCTGAGCTGCTATTTGACATATGTTCATATACTAACTGAAGACCTCCGCTAAAGGACAAACTGTACTTGTTCCTCACCTAGAAATTTATTTTTTTATTGTTGAAGATATGGTTTTCTTTGAGAGAAGTTCCATGAGTAATGCTGAGCATATGCCAAGGTCTGCATGCCGTTAAATTCTAAATTTTTCATGGAAATAATACATTTTCTGCCATATCTTTGCACTGGCGCTGGAAAGCAATGGGATATTGTTAAAGCTTCAGTGTTCCTCTTATAGTCCCAGTGCTGTGGATGTTTGACAGCACTTTGATCCTAAGCAACCACAAACTAAGCTGCGGCTTAAGATGCATCAAATAACAAAATGCAACCCACATAGCTGCAGATATTGTATATAAAGCCCTCACCTCGAGAGACACAATGACAGCCTATTGTGTCAGTTGATAAGATGCCAGAATCTATTTCCACCGTTTTTTCTTTTGTAGGAAAGAGATAACAAAATACATTAGCTTTTTCTTTCTGACAAACTTATCCCATACATTTGCAAAGTTGCTTTACAATAGAGTGTCTCCTAGTGTAGTAAGAGACACAATGTAGGAGTCAGTGGAATCTGAGCTGCCTTTATTTACACCTTTTCACCCAACGCAGTGCCTGCATGGCTAATAAACACAGTACTTTCTTCAATAAACATACATATTCTCGCCATGTCTTTATAGCCGCAGAATCTCGTTTTGTTCTATTTTCTTCCAACTTAAACTAAACTTTCTGTAGACAATGCACTTGGGTCCAATATATCAAGCAGCAGTTAGCAATGAATATCTCAAAGTAATAATCTTTCGCAGTATTTGGCCTTTAGAAATGGGTAAACAAGGAGCAAGGTTAAATTACTTACTGCTTGGTGCTGTCAGCCGCAAAGCGAAAGGACCTTCTCTCAGCAGTTGGCCTCAGTTGTAGCTCAGCTGAGATTCCCAATGGCTATAAAGCTGTGTTTCTTCAGTTAAGCGCTCCAAACCATATTCAATTATTACAATGTGTGTGCCCAATGAATAATTCTGATTTGGCTGCATGGGGACAGGAGCATATTTATAAGACCAACAGCTGGATCATATTTGTTGTTGTAAATTTGTATGAGCATCATTTCTCCAGCTTTTAGCCTTGATGAATGAGAGATGAGAGCAGATTAGTTGGGTTTTAGAGCCCAGAGTGATCACGCATGTTTGTGGCAGTAATTTAGCAAGCAATTTTCAATGTGCTTTATTGAAATAGCGTCAGAGATGAACACTAGAAAGCTAATGGCATGAAAAATTCCACCATTTCTTCACAGCCATCCAAATAAGCAAGTATATATTAAAGTCCTTGTCATTTTTATTCTGCTTTTTTTTACCACTCCTTGTATTCCAGTGTTGCTTGGTGTCTAGAAAGCAGCCAAAAAGCCTAGAAGATAGCACCCTGCTGTATCTGTCTCTCTTAATCTGCCACTGCCTTTCACACACATGTACATACACCAAGATCTCCTGCTGTCAGAGTCTCAGAAAAGAAGCCGCAAAACGTCTCAAGATGACAAGAGTTACAAGATTTTACTGCCTCCTTCTGATCATGAGTCTGAAGGGAGCCTTTGGGGGATGATGAGTCGGAGGAGTAGGTGGTAGCATCGCCACATGGAGGACAAAAAGAGAGACTGAGGAGTGAAAAATGATGAAAAGAGGGCAGGAAGCTTCCATTTCATTCCTTGTTTTGGGGGAAAAGTGAAGCGATGGGCAGTGGGTGGGATGTTGAGAGAGGTAATGATGAGCAGCAGAGTCCCTGCAGGGAAGTCAGGAAAGAGAGGGAAAAGGCAAAACCACATCTGGGACAGCATGTGAGAAAAGCAGAGATGCCAGGAATAAACTGGAGCACAATAAAAGGAAACGCTGAGAATGGAAGGAACATGAGTGATGGAGAGGTGTTGGGGTTAACAGAGGAAACGCTGTGGAGAAGCAGAGAATGAAACTTGTTCAGGTTTTTTAAGAGGTGTCAGTGAAGTGATGTGATCTCGTGGTTGCAACAGACATGAGTTGAATGAGGGAAGTTGGCTGAGGTGAAAGAAATCAAAAAAGGGAGTGGGAGAAACAACAATCAGGACCACGGGGAGTCAATACTGAAAGAGGAGAGAGGGGAAAGGGACAGAAATTGGATAAAAGGCAAGACTGAGACAAGCTCAAAGTAGCAAGTGACCAGGAGAAGCTAAGTAACAGAGGAGAGGACTAGTAAGATACAAGGAGCTGTGAAGAGAAGTTACTGAAACTTGAATGTGAAATTTATACAAAGTGCAATCCTTCCTATATTCCTTTAAATGTTGTCATTAAGAGAAAAAAAGAGAAAACTCTGCACTTAAATCATCAAACATGATTGTGTTTGTATTAGACATGTGAAAATATGTCATTAATTAGGACTACAGTCTCTAGAGCTTAGTGCAAATTACAAGTTACAATTAACTGTGACAAAACGCAATGATGATGACGGCAATGATTGCAACGACATCATCAAGCTGAAGCGGTGGAGTGAAAGACAACACAAAACAATGCACAAGTATGGAAGTACAGAGAAGCTGATTTGACTTAAAATTGAAAACCTAAACATCTGTTGGCTGTCAGGCATATCAGGACTGTAAGAAGGTACATGCATTTGCCAAACATGAAATTGAAGAGCTTTGTGAATTCACAGTTGGGAAAGTTATCATTAAATACTGACCTAACAACACTTAATTAAATCCTAAAACTACAGCAATGCAGATGTCAGTGTCAAGTATGTTAATGTGTCAAACATTACAGTATAATTTAAGCATGTACTGTTTAATACAAAGCTCTTTATTAACCCTTTCATGGCTCAGATTTTGATAGAAAACATTAAAGCTGCACTTTCTGTTTTGGTGGCCGATAAAGGAGACTGACTCTGAGTAATGTATAAGGTGTCACTTGCAGGAATAAATGGTGAACTCAGAGCTTTTTAGCCTCTTTTAGCACATTTTTGTTGTCTGATTTAGACTTTTCTGGTCCAATTTCCGGCTACCACTGCCTGCTCAGCAGTTGCTGCTCAGAGTTTGGCAGCTATAAAACATTTCCTTCAAGACTTGAGAGACCAACTTCTCAAAACAAAACCAAAACTGAGCTAGAGCGAGGAAGAAAACTAGAGCTGGAGATTTATATCTTCTTAGGTATAAGCCAAGAGAACTATTTTTTTTTAGCCATTCTACAGATTTTATGTTTGCAAATTATAGTTTGGCAATAACATCTACTTTATGCACGATGAAAATAATTAATTCCACTTTTAAGTTTCCATATATCAGCTTTGCAGTGGGTCAGAAATTTACATACACTAAGTTGATTGTAAACAGCTTGGGAAAACTTTAGAAAATTATGTTAATATTATGACAATCAAGGATCATGTGGCCATCATACTGTTGCGAAAGCGATGCACACTGTCTCCTACAAATATGCTCTAGTGTGAAAAGTGCTAATCAATTCCAGAACAAAAGCAAGTGATCTTGTGAAGATGCTGAAAGAAACTGGTTCAAAAGCATATATATCCACAGCAAAATGATTCCTATATCGAAATAGCATGAAAGCCCACTCACAAGAAAGAAGCTGCTACTTCGAAGTGCCAAAAAAAGCTAGACTACAGTTTGCAGCAACACTAGGCAAGTAAGCTCTTTATGAAGCTTTATGGAGAAATTTCCTCTGGAAACAAAAAAATAACTGACTAGAAAGATCATAGTCATCGTGAGGCACGGAGGTAGCAACATCTTCTAATTAGGATACTTTGCTGGAGCAGAGACTGGTGAATTTCACAAAACAGCAAACTTCCAAAGATCTGGGGAGAGGTGTGTAATATTTGTACTGTCTTACTGTAGTTTATTCCAAAAAACAGCTTAGTCTGTTCCAATACATAGTATGTTAAATGTAGTGTGCCAGAAATACCAGTAATGAGGCCTGCAAACCTGACTTAGTTATGGGCCAACATTCCACTAATCTATTGTGAGAAGCTTCGAGAAGGTTATCCAAAGCAATTAAATCATTTCAAGGTGAAGCTATCAAATACTAGTAAAAGTGTATGTAAGCTTCTGACCCAATGGTGATGTGCTGAATTTAGCCCTTCTCCCTACTGATATTGTGACATTTAGGATTTTCAACTAAAAGTGTTTCTATCTGACCTGAGACGGGGAATGTTTACTACAATTAAATGTCAGAAAATGTGAAAAACTGAGTTTAAATGAATGTGGGGTATGTAAACTCCCAGCTACTACTGTACATTCATCAGGAAGAAAGACACACAACTTTGAATAGCTGCTAATGTAGGTTTGTGTCTGCTGAATGTATAAAAAGACAACTGTTTCCCAAAATATTCTCTGCAACAACACTATAGTCAAATGTCAGTGTTTGTGTTTTCTTCCATTGCCTCGAAGTGGCCCAAAAAATCAGTTAATCTGACTTTAAATTAGATCTGTGCGTGTTGGTTTGAGTGTTGACAATGATTAAAGATTCACTTGGTGTGTATTAATGTTTAATGAATAAGGCCTAAAGTTTTGTGACAGCTATCTAATGAATACAGTTCTTTCACTGCTCCCTCTCAGCCTGACCATTCAGCTGTGGGAAAGACGGATCACATCCTGTAGCTCAATTGGTGAAGCATTTACTGACACTGCCGTGGTCAGGGGTCCCATTCCTTGTGCAGCTCAATGGCAAGGTTAGGAGGGTACAGTGACCCCAATACTGCTCTGCTAGAGGGCTTCAACCGAGATACCAAAAAAGTCCTCATGATTCGGTAAGTTGGATTAAGGCATCGAGCAGAAGTCTTTGTTCTGTTCCTGAACTTGGTGGGGGGTTATTTTAGTGGTGTTACAAAGATGTGGCAAGAAAAGCGGTTCGATTTTAGCAGGTGGAATATTTTAAAGAGGAACAAGAGTAAAGGCCAAAGACGGCAGGAAATCAGAATCCATCCAGAAAATGTCCTTTCAGTATCTGAATGAGGAGAAGGAAGGTAGATAAAATATTGTGAATGAGAGTAAAAGTGCAGGGCAGTGGTGAAAAACAGAGAGCAGCTGAATGGAAGTAGAAAATATCACATTACACGACCAGATTGGGATTTATGGATTAATAATTAGATACATACATTTTAAAGATTTTAAATCTAAGAAAGAGGGTGCAATAATTCAGTGAAAATTCCTCGATTAGATTTACGACAGGCTTTTTAGTGCCCCACATTTGCACAAATACAGCATTTTATGTGTGAAGAAAATGGAGAGGGATGAGGACGGAGGGGCAGAGAAGAATTGCCACAATATATCTGGGTGAAATAATAAGAGAAGAAAGACGGATTTTAATATTAAAGTGTGTAAGTGGGTAGGCGGTGGGTTGCGGATATAGAAGCCAGAAGTGTGAATGATTCTAAGAAGCGCAATCAAATTATTAAGACTCAATGACTTGGAGAGCCAAGAAGTATTTTATCTAATTGGGAACACAAAATAAAGTCACTGAAAGACAGCTAAAAACAAAAAGAGAGAGAAAGACAGCCAGAGAGAGCAAAGTCTGAAAAGAAATGGAGATTTGGAGCTACTGCAGTGAACAAAGGATTGAAAGAAAAGTCAGTGGAGGTGAAGGAGAGCAAATTAGATAGAAGGCTAAATTAAAGATTGTGTGAAAGGAAGGCACAGAGAAAGAAACGATGCATGAAGGTAACGCCTTGCAGGAGGCTAAGTCTTATATCATTTTAGCACCTCCATAGTTTGAACATCCTCCTTTGTCTTCCTCCTTTGTCTCCTCTACCATCTTTTTCTCTTCCATCTCCTCTTGTTCTTTTAAAGGTGCTCTGTGTGGCATGTCATTGTCAAATTAACTGCCTTGCTGTAATTAAACACACTGTAGCTGTGGCTGTTGGTCTGTCTTGGCTCTGTGATGTTACCAGTGCTAATGCTAATCAAAATTCAGCGCATTTGTAAGCTTTCTTCCTGCCTAGTGACTATTTTCCTTCTCTCCTGCTGCTGCAGTATATCAGTTCTACCCTCTACTTACCCCCCTCAATCTCCGCCTTCACTGCTACTCACATCCCTCTTCGTTTCTTTGCTCTTCTATCTGTAATCAATCTTTTTATCTACCTCACTTCTGCAATCCCTCAGCCTCTATCACCAAATCTTTCAATCCTCTTTCCCAACTCTTTCTCTGTGTCATTGTCAGTGCCAGACTGTGCTGAGTTGTAGCAAAGTTGCACAATAAAATAGGGACATGTTGAATTTAAGAGATGCTGACAGCATATGATCAAGAAGTATGGGATATATGCCTTTTTATGCTGATCTGATCCATGCAGATAAAAAGACTCTGAATACTTTGAATTAGTGCATGGAAATCTCACAGTCCCTTCAGATATGATTAGGAAGGTAATATTTATGTGAGCATTCTGTACCCATCAACCTCCGTTATTAGCTCTCCTGACAATCTGCATTTATCATTTGGGCCTCATTTCCCCTGAGCCTTGTTAACCATAATTGCAAACAGAAAAAATAATTGAATACTAGACAGAAACAGTCATTAGTGTCTGGTTTGTTGTGGAATCTATATGTCGAATATTCAGCTTAGCATTTTAATTGGATGCATCAAAGAAGAGTAGGATTAAAAATAGTAAACATTTTGTTGTGCTGGTAAAAAGATAGAATTTATGGTAAAACTTCCAGATTCTCAAAGCGTCAAATTAAAATGGCACAGCAGTAGTCTCCTAGGAATCAGGTGGCAGCCACATACTGTACGGTAACAGAGCTGTCATGTATTATCAGCAGTCTGCTATAGAACAAAAGGTCACATGTGAAATTGAATTAAACTCAAATTAAATTTCACTTCACAAGTATTTGTTGTTGACTAACATGATTAATCATGTGCTATACTTTTGCAGATTATTTTTATTGCTGTAAATTAAGCTCACACTGTGTCACAATGCTTCAGATCCACTACTTGAAAATTACAGTTAAGGTGACTAATTAGGTGTGAAGCACAGTGTGATTTGTGCAACCACACCATCTTCGCAGGAGTTACAGTCATTGTAAATGTATTTTTGAGTGATGGCATCCAGTAAAAACATATTTAAAGTCGCTATCTGTGCATTTGTTCAACTTTTAAAACCTAATCTTTTTCTATGAAATTTGTCCATTCCTGCTGTAAAATGGTCTCTTCCAGATTCAAGAAGTCTGTCTTCACCCACCACTCACTGCAGCTTGAACAAATCAGCTCACCAACTCTAAAACTACTCTCTTCCGCACAACGGAAAGTTGTAATATAAGATAACATTTTACATATGAAACTCCAGAATTCTGAATCTGTGTTTTTGAGACTGCCATCGCTACACTGCAGGTTCAAGGCAGAACAGTCATTGTGTTGACTGCATGTTTTGTTCTTGATATATCTTCTACCATGTGACAAAAGAACAATATGGACATTTCATTTGGGAGTCTTAAAGAAACTTGATTTCCATCAGTGGAGGTCTTTTAAATGTGATTATACACATTGGTACGGACGAGTATGTCAGTAGACATTTTTTTCTGTTTAATATGTAAGATTTGAACTCATATTTTTTATTAGGATTTAATTTTGATTCTGAAATTGCGGCCAGTATAACGGTTGATTTGCCATGACACAAGTAATGAATATCTACAAGTGTAAAAAACATAAGTATTAAGTAACTTAATATTCAGCTGAATCTACACTCAGTCTTGTAAAATGTAATAGCATTAAACAGGAGCCATTAAAAGCATCTTCTTTATTATACTGTATCCGTCCATTAATGATGAATCCTTACAAATATGTTTTTTATTGTCTGGCCATTTCTTTTACAATATCACCACAGTTTCCCCTAAAGTTGATTTGTGTCCCCCCAAGTTGCAAGGTCTGCACTTATTAAATTAGTTTGACTCTCTGCCAAGTTTAGGAAGGTTGAGTCATGTTTTAAAGGATCTCTGGGTGCATCTCCTGCAACTGAGGTCTGCTCAGCTGTTTTCTGGTTTGCATTTATTGTACTGATTTGACTTTATTAAGAGAGTTCTGCTAATAAATTCAGACTATGCACTTGTGGTGAATTTGCATAGCTGCTGTGGAAATGTCACGGCTTTGCAATCGTAAACTGCTGCGATGAGAGTGGTGCCTTTGACAGCAGCACAGTGCTGCTTAGACAGATTTCTGCTGTTTGTGTTGTAGCACAGTTTAGCATGTTGCACAACTGGTCCAACTGGTTTGTAGCGCAAGAGGTGCTGAGTCCTGATGCATCCTGAGTCAGCAGTTACTCAGCACTCTGCAGGGGAAATGCATCATACCTTCATCATAACTACAAATGTCAGAGGAAGTTTGGCTACAGGCTGACATGGCCTTTGAAGACAAACACATGCACCCGAAACAAATGCACACAGAAATGCACAAACACTACTGCCACAAGGTTATCCTGCAATGCATGCGTGCCTATGTTCAAAGGTAATCTGGTGTGAGACTGTGGCTGTGTGTGTTTGCACGTTACTCAGCATTTTTTTTTTAATTAGTCAAATTGGGCCAGGGTTTTGCCGACGGCAAAGAAAGCAGAGGGAGGGCTGCTGCTCTGCGCTATGTTGTTCTTGCCCGTCACACATAAGTGCACATATACACATGCAGAAAAAACACACACTGACTCCCTGTTTCTCAGAGGTGACTGTAGCACAGACTCATTCTTGCTTTTAATGTGGCCACTTATGAGTTTCAAATCAAACTGCCCTCCAACCTGATGTCTGCACATACACATACAATCACATTCACACACACACTCTCTCTGCTTTATTTCTCCTGTCACCATTGATGTTTTCAAATTAGAACACTGTCGACTGCTCAAGCAGCAGCTGGTGTCTAAAGCTCAAGAGATGAGGCAAACATTAACCCTTTTCACATATTAGTTACCGAGTCTCTTTGAGCCCTTTGTGGTTTAAAAAATCTGTTAATAAAATAAGAACTAAAATAACACCAGCACTCAGAGTACATTGTGTTTGTTTTCCGTCCTCTCCCTCTCTCACATTAGGAAACATTGAGCCATGGATATACACCAGGGCACACACAGAAACACACTGAAAGCTAAACACAATGACCTCCCCCTTCGTTCACTTCTCCCCCTCTTTCCCTTGCTCATCATCATCTATTTGTCTATCTCTAGGTGTGTCAGCATTCTCACATTCCCCCTCGTTCTCTCTCTCTCTGTCTGCATGTCTCTCCATCGCAGGCATTTAGCAGCGTCTGCAAAGGGCTTAATAGAAACAGAAAACATGCACAAGGAGAGACATAAAATACACAAAAAAATCACATCTCTCCATGTCTTTCTTCCGTCCTCTGCATCTTTTCATGGATTTGAGGCATCATTTTGCATAATTTTGACGGTTAATCGAACTACTCTGCTGATCCAACAGAGAATAAACAACCAGGCTGCAGCTCTATGCAGCATTCAGTCCCTTTAAGTTCATTGTTTGGTTTCTGTGTCCCATACCACCTCACTATTGAAATATTCTTGGTACATCCAGCTGGGACAGGAGCGAGAGGCAAACCCAGAACACGCTAGTGGGATTAGGTTTCGCATCTTACCTTAAAAAAGCCCTGAGAAGCTACTAAATGGCAGAAGCAAGGAAATGAAAATAGACTAGCTTTGCCTGTTGCCACTCTGACCTGGATAAAGTCAGAGTATAAATAAATTGATGTTTTGGGTTAATGTTTTCTCAGTTGCTGTTGTCTTTTCATTGTCTCAATTATATATTTAGCAGTTTAATTGCCTATGCTCTGCTGCAGATTACTGCCAGCTCACATCTTGCTTTGCAGCAAAATTAGTGCTAAAGTCAGCTCCAGGTAGCAGTAAAAAGGTTCTTGTAATGTCTTACATTAGTCTGTCTGAAACCAGCAAATGTGATTGATAATAACAAAGCATCAGAACCACAATCCATTAGCCTGTCAGCTTTTAGTTCCTGCTCCGTCTCTGTTGTCACTTCAGCTCTGTTTCTTATTTGCTGTCATATTAAATCTGCTCTTTGAAATCTTTTGTTTACTCTTGTTTTTTTTTTTCCTTTTCTAAATGCATTTCTGTCCCTGAAACTATTGATCTCCTTCCTTCCCTCAGTTTGCTTTTATGTGCTGCTTTCTTATCCCATCTTACTCTGTCTTATATGCTGTTTTTAATTACCTCCAGAAGGGTTACTTCACCCTTACCTTCTAATCAGCTCCACTGACTGACAAGTAAACAACTTCATTTTCGCCTTGCAGACGTGCACACACTAAAGCTCCTTTGACTCACAAGTTTGCCTTGAGCTCAAAACATTTTCATCAAGACTGAATCATCTTCATTTCCTCTCCACATTCAACATAAAACCAAAGTGCTGACATTTTTTTAAATTCTTCTATATCCAACTTGTGCCCTCATAGACCTAAATAAAGCTCTGTTCTGTGCTAAACTACACAGATAAATAATATACAATAAATTCTTTTCACACATTATAAAAATGTATGTGAAATACATTTGTAAATACACACAACCATGACAAATATTCTACTCCCTTCTGTAAATGAGTCAGTCTGTTTCATACATGTAATTTTTATTATTTATATCAAGTCCATAGAACAATATTGACTTTGGCAAAATGAAATAAAAACAGAAAGGAAACAACATTAATGGTTAAAAGTCATTATTATTAATGTAGTTGGCTCTGTTTTATAGGCATCTGTGTGTGTTTGTGTGTCTGTTTTTAGAATGTATGTGCTTGCCAGTTTGTGTGTTTTGTGCTGTGTGCTTATTCAGTGTCTTTTTTGATTTTTATTTTACTGCCTAGTTATAATCAACATTTTTCTGTTCTAATCCAGATTTTTTGTCTAAAACAAAAAATCACACATTTCATATTTTGCATTTGATCCTAACATCATTCCCCAGAAAACTTTGAAAAACAGAAACACATGGTGCGACAAGTAACATTATTTTTTATATATATATATATATATATACTATATATATACTTTCAAGTTTTCTCTTTTAATTTTTTTCTCTTTGTTAGAAGTTTTGAAGAGTCTCTGTGGTCTGTGTCGGTGGAGTCTTCCACCAAAGAGTTAGTGGCTTCCATAGTGCTTCTCTCTCTTTTTTTGTGAATTGTTTGTTTTTTTTACTGCTTCCTTTCTGAAAACATTCACAGTTTGGATTGAACATGAACCCATGTGGCACAAAGGAGTCGAAAAGTCACACAAAATGAATTTGAAATTTTGATTCCTCCTCAACAGTTGCCACTCTCTGCTCATGCTACATTGCTGAAAACAGCGATTTATAGAGGTTGTGGTGAAACATTTCACTCCTGCTTCCCTTTAAGGTGGAGCTCAACACCACCTCTAATCTTAAATTTTTAGATTTATTCTTTTTACAGCACGTCCAGAAGAGCACTAAAATTTTTTAAACATGAGCTAAATGGTCTGGTTGACTGGATTGCCCCTAACAAACATTCATGTCCATGTGCGCACACTAGTACACATCCTGTCCCCGATCCATCAATGCATGCACACTTATGCATCCATTAGCATTATTCATTTTTTGGTCCATTATCAACTGACATCCAATATGATCTTGTCTTTTAGAAATGCAAACGCTCACATGTTCCATTGTCCACCCCTGTCTCCTCCATTTTGTAATCCATATCGACCCCATTGTAATCCCAATGTCTTTCTTTTAATAATGTCTGTGCTGCACTCGCTGTTTCCAGCCTGTATCGATTGATCGTGTCCAATGCACCCGGCTCTGTATTTATACTCCCATAATCCACAGGCACAGCAAGCCAAAATCATTGTCCAGACACAGAGGACACATAAAAGTCACATTCATTGTGTTTTGGAAAAGAGTTTTAAAATGGCTGCCAGTGTTGTAGTCAAAAGCCAATTAACAAAGCAGGGCGATGCTATCCAAACCTTTTTTTTTAAATTGTTGTGTTTTTGTCAGAGAAGAACGTTTCTCCAGCATTACCAGTCGTGTTGTTGTTGTTTTTGATCCGGTGTAAATCCTTGTGGTGGTGTGGGGGCTGGGACTCTGGAGAATTGAAGTGTTAGCAAAAGTCTGGTTCTATTAGTGTATAGGCTTTACTGAGATCCACACTGAGCTCACGACATCTCTGTCTCTGCTATATAACCTTTGTTCTGTTGTTCTATTGATGTTTTCCTCTCTTTGATTACGTCTCTCCCTCTCTTTGTAACTATATACCACTCACACTCTCTTGCCACATTTGTCGCTTCCTTTGTCGAGATTTTTGAGTTTTGTTTTCGTGCTGCGTGCTTTCTTTTTATCTTGTATCAGAGACAGCTCAGCCTTGAGTATTTAAAGACCATTTTAAACCCTCTCCCATGATGTTTTTGCTACTCTCTCCATCTCTTTCCCCACTTATGTTTCTGCCCATCACCCTTCAGGTCACAAAGAGAGCCTCTTAAAAACCTTCACGTCACTACCCGGTGTAATTTCTGCTCTTCATTTTTCTGGACTTCTTGCAGGACAAATCAAGGAGCTGCATAAGTGAGACTAAAGTCAATTTTACTCTTCTCCCTCCCTCTGAACTCACAACCTTCCCTTCCTCATCTACAATCACTTTGTCCTCTCTTTTCTTCTCCCTCAATTTCTCTTCAGACTCCACCTCTTTGACCTTCTCAAATCAACATCCCATTCAAACTGTCCTCTCTCAGAACCCTTTATCCCTATTGAGTTTTTTTCCCGCTCCACAACTCCTATACAACACTTTCCTCCAGTTCTTCAGCGCTCTTTCCGTCCATCCCTTTCTCCCTGTTTTTATCTTTTACATTGCTTGCTTTTCCAGTAGTGATCCCAGTGTTAGAGTTGGAGTTGGTGGTGTTGTAGGCGTGGATGTATCCGCGTTGGAAATCGCAGTGAGGCCCAAAGTTCCCTCCATTTTCTCCCTCGTCGCTAGTCGTTGACGAAGTCGTGCTTGTGGTCGAGGCGCACTGCACCAGCATCCCATGAAGCGACTGACTCCGCCTCGTCCAGATCACGCTTAGCCGCTTGGCGTAACTGACAGCACCATAGCGCCTGGCGACCGTCGCTGCAGTGTCAGTCGCCAGGGCGACAGAGGAGCCCATGTCCAGCGAGTGCCGCCGTTTGCTAACGGTCCCACAGGCAGGGCTCAGAGGGGATACAGGGCTCTGATAAGCCTGTGAGGAGTTCCATTTGTCCCTACCTCTGGGTGTGATTCTCCAGTCCAACAGCTCGGAGTCTCTGAGGGGCGCCGCCAGAGAGAAACTGGCACGATTGGTCAGTTCTCGCTCCAAACGGGGTTTGGGGCGCTCCCTGGAACGAGACTGACGGGGCAGGGTGGATGGAGGGGAGGGGGAGTAGTAGAGGGGAGTTCTGTCACTTTCCAGGGTGTAGGGAGGCGCCTTCTCCAGCTTCCGCTGCCTCACCACCAATGCCATCTCACTTCCTGTCCCTGTCGTTGTGGAAACCACCCCCCCAGTTGAAAGAAACTGCTCCAGGTTGACTTTAGGCTTTGGCCTGGGCTTTGGAGGCAGTTTGGGAGGCAGAGAAGAAGCAGAATCAGCCACTTCTTTCTCCTTCTCCTTGTCCTTGTCCTTCTCTCCTCCTCTCTTAGAGGGCAGACCATTGGGCAGGACCACCATCATCATGTCTCCAGAACCATTTGATTGGTAGCACCCGCTGCTGTTTCCCCCTTTGTCTCCGCCCCCTACACCTCCACCTTGACAGCAGGCCCCGCCTCCTGCCTCTGTGTTGCCGTTGTGACATATCATATGGTCTCCGTGATTGCAAACGCGGTGGCGAACCATGAGCGCTACAGTAAACACAAGCAGGGTGACCACAACAACGCCGCCAACCAGTATTGTGAGCGTCCCGCCCAAGAAGTGGGCCTGGAGAGAGCGGCATGCTGGGTAAACATCCTTGGTGGAGAAAGTGGTGCAGCCCAGGACTTTAGTTGCGGCTAATGATGTGATTGTGTCGTCGAAGATAGCCAGCACGCACAGGTTGTAGTCCACACCGGAGACCAAGTTCTTCAACAGGAAGCGGTCACTGGTCGATGGTAAGATTCTAAAGAGAGATTAAAGACAGAGAAAAATAAGTCAGTTGAATGTGCACAGATAGGTACAGTTTGATGAACCATATCTGCAGTGACTTTAAATATTCTGACTATTGTGAAATTAAGAAAAAATGGCTGAATATTGGAACAGCAGCAGAGGAAAAAGGGAATGAAAGGATGGCTAGAAACAGCACAGGGGTGGATACTGCAGTGGGGGGAGAGAGGGAAAATGAGGCTATTGATGGAGAGCGCGCCTGGGGAACATGAAAAGAGAACTCTGTCTACTCATTTGGAGAGCAGGGGTGTGTATGTGTACGTGATTGTACTTGAGTCTCTGCAAGAAGCAAACGTCAAGCCATTTTGTGGAACCTTGCATTTTAAAAAGTGGCCATCTTAGGTTTTATAATCAGAAATATAGTGAAGTTGATACAGTTTGTGGTTTTTGGTTAGAAGAATATTTGAAATTAGAATTAATCACAAGCAAAGGTGTGCTTTTATTGTGTTTTTGATTGCCAACGTGTGCCTCTGTGTGTCCGTAATGAGTGAGTGCTTGCGTGGGATAATAAGGAGAGAAGTGCTTTGAATGTGTCCTCATTTTAAGTGTTCTAACAGCTGTTAGAACTAACAAATGGGGAAGTGGTGAACAATAGAGAGAGGGAGAGGGGGGAAAACAATGAAGAAAGGTGCTGATGAGAACAGGCAGAGCAGGATTTACGTAAGCTGTATCTGCTCAGCTCAGTGTGTTTGTGGTTTTATGGTTGTAATCATGACATGCTGAAATAAATATCTGAGTATTTTGCCAGCAGTGGGTTTGTGTATGTGACATGTGAGAGTAAAGTGTGTGTGGGAGACTGTAGCACACCTCAAGTGTCTGTCGCTGATGGGTATGACTTTGCCCTGTTGTGTGGGCAAGAATGTGTTTGTACAGTTTTGTGCTGCTAAAATGAATATTTTGTCAGTGATTCCTTTTTTCCCTTTCTTTCCTGCATTTTTAGCTGTCCAATTCCCTATTTTTCTCTCTCTTTTCGCACTACATCAAAGGGCTTATTTGTATCGTACGTTACTAACCGTCCCGGCTCCCCTCAGACTTGAGCTACATCCTATAAATGCCATCTAGGATGACTCAGACATCCAGGGAGCTGCTGCAAGAAGGCCTCTAACCTTAATCGGTTTATAATGCATTCAAAATAAAGAGATCAGGGGCAGCAGCTACTCTACTTGTGTTTTTCTTCTGTTTAGAATTGGGTATAATTAGCTCCTGTTATATAACCAAGTTTCTCAAATGAACCCAACCCAATTGACAGTTCTCATGTACATTATTGTATCAGTGGTGGTGGGATGGAGTGATGGGATTAGTTTTCCTGAATACTAAAAAGTTAGCTGGGAAATAATAGATAGGCATACTTAAGGCAGGCTACAAGGCAGATGCATGGATTTGGCTTATGGTATTGCTAAGTATTAATATTGATCACAGATTTTCACCGTCTTCTCAAGGCTTAAAAGTTAAGAAAAATTAAAATTTCTTGAGCCAGTGCCCAGAATCTCAACTACTGCACAGGTACAGTGTAGATTTACGTCTATTAGTTTTACTTTTTTTTTTGTAAAGAACAGAGTGCTACAAACTCAGTTGCACCACTTCAGCAAATCGCCTGGAGAGGTTTGAATAGCAAGGACTGGCACAGAAATACCTCCAAACTGCTTATTTCCAGAGAAGGCTCAGTATGATTTTAATAAGGAATTACAATGTAGTGTCTAACTCTCCAGGTTCCAGTATAATCTGAGCAGACACTTGGGGCATTCTCATTAAAATCATCCTTATCCAGCGGTCATTAGGTCGCTATAGATTCGGTTGTAACACAGTCACAAATTTGCCAGTTATCTCCTCCTCTGCAGTGAAGCCACTTAGGGACCAGGTGTATGTTACCATGGCAAAGGCTCATTAATTGGCTCAACAGTAGAGCAATTCCAGTGAAAGCATCTCCTCTTGCAATAGCTACACATTAAACACTCATGACCAATCAACTCCCATGCTTCATTTTGCAGGATATTGGTTATTTTTTGTTCAAAGGCTGAGTGTAGACATGAAAATTGTCCTGTTGGATCACAGCAGAAGTGCAAACGATACAAAAAACAGCAAATAGGCAGTGCAGTTTAGCACTTATCTGGTCTGAAAAGAGGGTAAGCTAAAGGTGTCCCCCAGGGAATGCTAGTATCCGCTCTTGCTGTTGAGATTAATTAGTTTGCTTCACCTAATTCCTTCACACTGCTTTTATTCTTTAGAGTATCAGGCTGCAGCTGTATTGGAAGGTCCAAAGCATCTGAGCCATAACTAAGCGTGGGATCCAAAGCAACAAGGTCTTGACATCTTGAGTTAGTACTTTTTATATTCCTACAGCAAAGGCGTGTTCAGAAGTGTCGCCAAATACAACACGGAGGAAAAAGCCAAAATGAAAGACTCTTGAGCAATCAGTCACACCAGGGGATTGTGAATTACCCAGTAAATTCATGCAGTAAAGACAGTGGGTACTCAATCAAATTTCCACCATGAAATGCACGAGGAACAGCACTCACGATGCCACTGTTCCCTCTGTTACTGAGTAAGAAGCCTTGGTCATATTATAGGCTTTTAAGAGGCCCTGAGAATTATTACAGTGGTGTCGGTTCATCTAGAGCCTTCACTGTGTGTCTGAGTGTAATTGATAGACCCTGCAAGGCAGAGAGACTTGACCAGCACTGTGGGAAGTCATGTATTCCAATGAGGGGCTGATTCAGTGTAAGAAAGGGTTAGATTAAAATAATTTTTCTCTGAGTAGGACTCTTATTAACACTCTGAATCCTGTAACCTGCTGGCGGGTTTAAAAGGCATGTTATATTTAAAATTGCCCAAATTACCTCATTTATCACAGCAAGAAAAACAACCAAATCAAAGCTAGAAATTGGCATATTTCATCAAAAGTCCTCTAATCTGTTTGTCTAAATTGAAAAAAAAGCAAAACCAAACCATTTACATTAACCAGATGATGTCAAAATCAAAAAAAATTATAGACTTTTCAGTGCAACCAGGAAGTCATTACTGACTCAGTTGTGATTAACCGTTATGTAACAAAAATTCAATTTGGCTGAACTGGGCTGAACTGTAGGCAGTGTTTACACAAAGCAGATAGGAGATAACTATGGAACCAGTGGGAAAGTATGCAGTGTCAACATTTTTTTTCTGGTATTGTTAAGATCTGAGCATTTGGAAAACTGTTGAACAAACTGATTCCATTTAATTTTCCTATTTTTTTCTTTTTTATGATTTATCACTTTAACTGTGTTATACTGAACAAACAAGAGTGCGCCCTACCTCTAGTCATGGTTGTGCTGTTTCCATAGAGCTGCAGGACTTTATATTGCAGTGACAAATGAGCCCTCAGTGAGTTAAAATGCGGTAGGAGCACATAAAAAATGGCCAAAACCCGTCTCGGATTCAGAGGGTTAATTCATACTTGTTATTCATGTAATTTCTGTTCCCTCCTTTTCCCCTGTCGCTCAGTGTCGCAGATTAATGTAGCCAATATACTGCTGTATGCGTTATTGGATGCTCAAAAAGAAACTATCACTAAAGTAATATTCATGCTGATTCCCCTTCTACGCCCTGATATGTGGCTGCATTATGAATTATCCTGCACCAAGTGAGTTTATATTTATCTGGATTAACTTTAAAACAGCAGAATGCTTTTTGCAGTCGATAAATGGGACAGCAAACTATTCAGTTGGTCCTCCATTGTGTGACCATGACTCACACACATGCATGCACACCTTGAGTGAATCCTTCAGTCATTTTTTTTCTAATCCTGCCATTCAATACCCCTCCCTCTCATTCTATCTATCCTTCCCTCTATCCTTCTTTTCAGCTCTTTTCTGATCCTCCCCCCTCAGTTCATCCTCCTTATTCCTCTTCCATCCCTCCTTTATAAACAGATTTCCTTCATTTCGCTGATCAGTCGCTCCCTCTTATCTGTCCGTATCCTCTGCCCTTTTCAGAGCTTTGTAATTCTCCCTCTCCTTTTTACCTAAATCTGCAGCGGTGCACTCCTCTTTTGTTCCATGTTCAACCTCTTTCTTGGCGCCTTTTTTAACCGTATGACTTGCATTTTAAGATATGTTTGTTCACCCTGCACATCTCCTCTCTTTCTTTGTCTCCTTTTCCCTCCTCTGTATTTTTACAGACAATCAGCTCTGCTCACCGCAAATCCTTTGGCAATTCTCGCCGGGGTTCTACCTGACCTCCCAGCCTCTCTTCTTTTCACCGTCACTGTACTATATCTCTATTAGCTGCAGCGATAACCATGTACCATGATTTAGCATCCAAGGTCACTCCTCCTCTCTTCCTTCTCCTCTCCTCTTTATCATTTCCTCTTTAGGTACCTCCTCCCTCATCCTCCTCTCTTTTCCTTTTACGTGCCACCTCTCCATTTGCCCTCATCTTATATTTCTTCTCCTCCTCCTCCCCGGCTGCTCCCGTCCCTTATGAGATTGTGAATCACCTCTCCAGTTGTTTTTGCTACGCTGGCAGCGACAGAAATAGACAAGCAAATTCACTAAAATATACATGGAAGGACCCGGACACATTCAGAAACGCATTCATCTTTGATCCGCTAATTCACTGCAACTCCCTGCATTATTCATTCTTAAGCGTGCTTGGCTATGTGGCGTGGCTACACATATTAGACACATGGAATGATATTCACCCAAAACCTCTTGAGACAATGTATGTTAATGAACACAAAGTGCATAACTTGGGCTGCTGGTTTGAAATACAACTGACTGATTAAACTGGTTTTGTTAGTTGTATCATCTCCAAACATACTAAGAGTGTCTGAGCTTTTAAATAACCCTGCAAAGGCCTGAAAACGCACAAAGTGGACGAGACAAGGGAGTGCTTTGTTCAAGCTGGTGACACACAAGCGAGTAATTATTAACACCCGAGAGAGAGGAAAGAGAAGGGAGTGCAAAGGAGTGATGGAATCCTGTCTGCTCTCCCTTCATCTCTCTGTTCTTTCCCTCTTTGTCTTCTTTTCTTGTTATTTTTGCCGCCTCGTGTCTCCCTCTTCTCTATCGGCGTTACCAAGTCTGGAGGTCTGACACCAGACAAGATTGGGCACACAGAGCAAGAGCCAGAGGAGCAAGAGAGGGGCAGAAAGAAAGACAAGTAGCAACAACAAAGCAATTATCTCCTCTTCTGGCTGACATCTATACCGCTTTCGTTTCCTTTTTTCTCCCCCCCCCCCATGTCACGTCTTTTGTTCGTTTACCCTTTTCCTCCATTTTTGGTCTTGATTCGTGGGACTGTTTACTGTCTCGTTGGCTGTCTCCCTCAATTTCGTCTGCTCGCTTCTTCTGTTTTCCTTGATCTGTCTCTCTGTCAATCTCTTTTTTTCCTCCTTCCCCCCTCCCCTCCAGATTTTCGTTTCATCCCTCCTTCTGTCTTTTTGCTTCCCTTAATCTGGCCTTCAACTCTTCCTCATTTGGCCTGATTCTTTTTTCCCCCGCGCTGCCTGATTCACTTGTTTTTATCTCTCATTCTCGTTTTTTTTCTGACCTCCTTCCTTTCCCCAATCCCTCACTGTTTCTCTTTCATTTCAATGTAACTACCCAAAACATGAGAATATTAATCTCTTTTGCTCATCTTGCCTCAGCAGCATAATATAAGGTGACATGTATTGAGTACTGACCCTTTCCTCCTCCTCCGCTCTTATGCCTCTGATGTGAGCTGACACATGTATTGACATAGAAGTTTAACACTTAATTACATCTTCCCATGAGGTCGAACTCTCAACCCCCTTCGCCCTCCTTTTCCTTCTCCATCCTCTCAGCTCTGTAGTTCCTTGTTCTTTCCTTCGCCTCCATCTCTGCATGCCGCCGCCCTTCCCTACTGCTATATCTCTCCTTACATCCTTATCTATCCCTGCCTCAGCAGATGCACTTATCTTGTTTCTTGTATGGTTTCTTGTATTGGTTAGCAAGATCAGCTAAAATAGAATGCTGGTATCAGTTTCCCAAGCAGTATCATATTGTACAATACGAAGAGCCATAAGAAACATGACAGAAAGTAGTTTGTACAGCTGATAATTAGATTTTTTAATATATTGTTGGCTCACTTCAGGACACTGAGTCAAGTATTAGTCATAAATGTTGCATATTTAGCAGCATCAAATGAGCGGTAATACCATACACCTAATTTTCAGGTTCTATTTCTTCCCTAACTTCCCTCTGCTTTTGCAACTCATTAGCCGTGTTCTCAGCTGTCTTATTTCCCAGCATGCTCCTATCCTATTGCTGTCAGACTCTCGCCCTGTCCTTTTTCTCTGTGTGCCCCTTTTTCTTTAGACACCACTTTCATTATTCTCATTATTTCTTAAACTCAGCGTGATTCACTCTCTCCCCGACTTCCTCCTCCTTCCGTCCCTGTGATCGTTTCTGTTCCCATTAAATTCGGTGCCAAACAGTGAGACGGTTGATCCCATTGTGACCGGGGTGCAATCGTTAAATCCTTACACTCCTGCCTGCACACTTACAAGACTTTTTGAGCCTCATAAGAAACTTTTGACCCTGACATGTACAAGAGTCACACAGATGCCCCCACTGACATACCTTCTGTAACGGTGATTCATATCTTATTTCCCAACAGCTTGCCATCGGTTTTAAAATGAAAGAAAAAAAAGGTACATTGACTCTGAAAAAGCCACCCAAAGCACTATGGAAGGCAACAGACTTCATCTTATGTGATTCAGAGATATTGAATAATGTATTACACACACAAAGATTGGTCTCAGTGACACCTATACTGCAATACATTTCCTATAAAATAGTCCTGCATCAAACAATATTGCTGTGAAGCTCAGAGTGGTATATTATTATATATTATATTTACAACTTATATATTATATTTACTGGCTTTTGTGGCTGGTACAGAGGGATCAAGGTAGTTTAAGGCAAGATTTTGTGGCTTCTGTTGGCGCACATGTTCAAAATAACAAGAAAACCTTATATACGCATACACACGTTATAACCCAGTACCACAACTACCAAAGAATTGACTAAATTCTCAACAAAAACTTCACAAAAGATGCTTTTAGCAGCATCAAAGATGTGTGTGCTCTTCTGATTGAGGCCAGCCACTTTTGAATTGTCAGGCCCTGTATGTTCTGTGGTTTGTAAATGAAAAAAAATGTGATACAAAACTAGAAATCTTGCTTGAAAGACAGGAAATTGTCTAACAGATGGTACCCCAGGGGTTGCTATTTAATATGGAGGGACATTCTTACTCCTTTTCTTTGTCCTTCAGGTAGGACATGTCCGTTTAGCGATTGCTCACATTCAACCAGCAACCAAAAAAATCCTTTATTGCTATATCTGAACATTGTCTCCTATTATATGATCAAAGTGTGTTATTGTAGCATTGTGGCAAAGCGCCAAAAAAGGAGGCTTGGTCGATTGTTGTCAGGGGGAGCCAAGGATGATCCTAGTGGACGCCACATGGATGACAACCCACCTGGCACCACCACAGATGCCATCAGAATTAGACAAGCCGTGCTAAAATGGAGGCTGGTGTTGTGTAGCATGTGACTGACCTTTAAAGATGATTAAATCTGGCAGCCACACAATGTGCTCTGCTTTTTTTGTAATCTATATACCGCCACCTCAGTATGTACTCGCTACGCTCACCTTTCATTTTGTTCGCCTTACATTCCTAAATCCCTTCTGTTTTCCCCATTTTCTCTCTTTCGCCAGGTGGGCTGGTGTTTTCCCCTTCTGCCAAAGCAGACACAGCAGCACAAACAACACAATATGAACACAAATCCCTGATGGAAAATCCTCCACTAACTTTGGTTGACTCCTGTTTTTTCTGACTTGCCGGTAACACTGCAGCTGGCACATTTATAGCCTGTTGGAAATCTATACTGGAAATCCCTTGCAGTTTTGTGGTATGCTTCCTTTCAAACGCTGCCCCCTTCCATTTCCTCTTTATCTGTCCCCTGAGACCGATTTCACTGCTTCCTTTGTGCTTTTCCCCACAACAACCTCACATTTGTCTCCTATTTCTACATCTCTGTCCCTCTCTCTGTGAGGTGGTTATCCCCTCCCTCTGTTATGTTCCTGGCGTGATTTGTTTATAGCTTAGTCAAACTTAAGATCGCTTACTCCCTCTTTACTGAACTTTAGCATCTCCTTTGTGATGCCGGTCGCCTCAGCTCTGTCTTTCTTGCTTATCTCTCTATTTTCCTTCTGTTTTGCCTATATCAGCATTTTTCTCGCCTCAAGTGGAGCCTTAACCTTTACTGATGCTGCCGCTTCTTTAAAGTGAGTTCTTTAAAAGAAGGACGTTCTACCTGTGTTGCCATTTTATCTTGGAGAGCAAAAGGTAAACAGCTATGCAATACAGCAACCATGCAAAAATATAACCATGGTCGAGCTCCATGTTTAGTTTTTCTGATTCCGGCCCTGATTAATTTTATCTCTCTGAATTTATTTGTGCTCTAAGCTTTGGCTTCTCGAGATAACGCACCTTCGCTCGATAACATTAAGCAGCAAGCTGGTATTATTAGAGGATTTTCTGTAGAGGAATTAACACAGCTGATCAGCGAGGGAGCTGAGATCTCATTCAGTTCATTTAATTCAATCATTTAATTAGTTTTCTATGTGTAATTGCCACAACTGTCACGGGACTGTATAGGATCTGCACTCATTTGTTTTGATGTGGCATTTCATTAGGGCACCTCCATCCTTTCAACCAGCCAGCTTCTCACATTTTGCCTTTTTATTTGTTTGTTTAAAGCACTGTTTCTTTTCTTTGTCTTTCTCAGTTTCTTTCAACTTTCCCAGTTTGTTCCTGACCTCGGTGTATTTATTTCTGTTCCAGCGATGGATTTAAATACCTTCCCTCCATCTCTCCACCATCACCTCTTTCTATTTAAACCCACCTCTTCTCCTCACTGTCTGTCAGTCAGTCTCCTTCCATCCATCCTTCTTTCATCTCAATCTCTCCCAAGGTGAATTGGGTTGGGCCCATCTCCTATCTTCCCTCTTCTCCTTCAATCTCCCTCCTCAAATCTCAGAGGCCTCGTTCCCACGTTAGACTCCACCCGTTCATCGCATCCGACTCTATCCTTCACTCCAACTATTAGTTTCTCCTCCCCATCCATCTTTTTTTACATTCATCCTTGGCTGCTGTCTTCCTTACTTTCTCTTGATCCTTCTGATTACAGCCACATGTGTTTTTTTCACATTTCCAGTCATCTTTCCATCTGTTTGCCCTCCCCGCTCTCTCACTGTCATATGGTTAGCTCCCTTTCCCCCTTCTCAATATCACATACAGCTTAATGCCTTCTTTATCATATCCAAGGAAACAACATTCAGTCCCTGTATTCGTGCCAACTGAAATAAAAAAAATTTTACTCACATAATGCCAGGATGGCTGTCCTACTCAACTTACTCTCTCTTATTGCATCTTCTTCTCAGTGCTTCAGCCACTGTTTTGCTGTAGCTATAACCCCACACATAAATGTTTCATCAGTCTGTGCTTGTAAATTCAGTAGCAGTAAACTCTGAATGTGTGCAGACATAATTCATGAACAGCACAGTAGTATTCTACATGTAAGTACACCGAGCCGCTCAAACCACTTTGTAATAAACTGCATTCTGCACCAACCCATCTCACATTTAATAAATCTTCATTTTCAAACTTTTCTTTTCTCCTCATGTTTGTCTTGATGTTAATTTTTAATTGTATCACAGTATCACAGTGGGATGCATTATTTTTTATGCAAAAAGGAAAAAAGGTGTCCTCTGCAAAAACTGTGCCTCTAATTTTGTTTTTCTTTCTGATGTTTTTGGCTTTTGTTTGGCTGCTACAGTAGTAGAGCTCCACGTCCTTTGCTTTTGCCAGGCCCACAGCTACATTACATAACTTGGCTCACAGCGACACATAGAAATGGTGTGGCAAAATTTGTCAGCTTTGCAAACACTTTCTTAGGCACGCAGATTAGTTTTTCACCTTGTGTTTTTTCCAAAGCTGCACCCTGTACTCCCAAGACAGGGTTGCGGAGGTGGTTTCTTAAATAATTTGTCGTGGCACGGAGAACGTTGCAACCCTTAACCTCAAATCCAGTCTTTCTCGGTGTTGATCTGTCTCTGAGAGTGTGGCGAGTAAACATGGACTGTGAACCATGAGGGAATCTCATTTAAAATTAAAATGACATGACTTACTGAAGATTAAATGTTGCTTCAGATTAAATACATCTCCTATCAAGATTCTGTGCTACTTTATGTTGATGTAGATGTGGCCCAAAGATCATACATCACAAGAAAGTTGTATATGTAGTTGCCTGGATACAAAGTCTGCCACTTCAACTCAAGGCTAAAGCCCAATTCACACATCTCTGCATCCTGTCTTCATTCAGTTTAAATTCTGAATGTTCTGACCAGAAGTGGTGATTGATATCTCGCTTGCTGTGTTTCCAGCCAGATAAATGCTATTGACCCCAACAGAGCTTCTATCAGAGAGCACAGAGACACAAAGTGATGATCAGCTTCTTTACTAAGGAGAAAAGGGGATATTAACATGATTCTGGATGGTTCTCAGCTGCACGAATACACAGTAGTGGTAGTTTCTGAAATTAAAACGCCCAGAAGGAAACATGAAAGCAGCCTCCTGTTAAGTTGCAACATTTATAAGTCTGACAATGTGCTGCCAGACGTTAATAAATTACTGTCCTCGAATGCACAGCCTCAGCTAACCCTGCATATTGCAACAATGATAGTCTTGGCAACAACGACACTATAAAATGCACAATATTACTGCACAGAACTACATTCACAGCATGCAAAATCTCTGATAAGAATTCACAGCAACTATTCTTTCAGGATCTTTGTTCGTTTGCTGCAAATTGTTATCTTTTTGCAGAACAAGTTAAACCTCCAAGATGCAAAGACAGTGCTATCCTACTCCTCATGTAGCCAGTAATGGTTTTGGTTAGTTCAGTCATAGTAGGAAAATTTGGACAGCTGTATTACGTATTTATTTCAACATGTGATCTGTAGGAATTCTCTGAACAGCAAATTTAACAAATTAAGATCATCCACGATCTAAGATCATCAGATCATCCCCTGTGTAGACTTACATTGCATTCAGAGTCAGACACTGTTTACTAGCCTCTTGATGTTTTCATGATCGAGGACACACTGTGCCAAATTGTACAAAATCCTCTTTATTTCTACAATGTTCATCCTCTTGTCCTCCCGTTCAGCACTCATCTATATGCACTGACTATCCACCTGTTGGGTTTTAGTGTCATACAGCGATGGAGATAAATTATTAACTACCTTCGCCCCTCTATCCCTTCATCTGTCTCTGCATTCATCTTTCCCTTGAGCTACCTGCCTGTCCATGTTCAAGATGAACAGTTTGACCGCTGAGGTGTCACACTGTAATGATAAATATTTAAGAGGTTTTTGCATGAAAACAGGATTCACCTTTAGAGGGAGGATGTCACTGGCGAAAATGCCAAAAGTGGCTTGTAGCTGCATACAGAGGAGAAGCTGATAACATATTCGCAAGTACCTAAGCTCCTGTTAAAGCAACGTTTCCGAGACAGAAATTGTTTGCAGAGGAAGGAAACTGTAAATTAATTTTGACTGACCTGTAGATGAGGGTCTCGTCAGCGGTGCAGTTGTACTGTATCTGATACATCCAGACAACGTAAGCTGTAGACAAACGCCCCAAATCCCATCGGACCTGAGCCGAGGTTGACGTCACTCCTTGTACTCCAACCATCCTTCCTTCCACCTCCTCCCCCTCGTCGTCCTCCATGCTTCCTCCATCAGCCCTCTCCACCTCAGAGGCCCTCCCACTGTCACCCTCATCCTCTTCACCTCCACCTTTTCTCTCGTCCTCCGTCTCTCCTCCACGTCCCACGCCGTTGTTAATCCCTCCGTTTTTCCCCGTGCTGATATCCGAAGAGCCCGGATCGCTCCGTAAAATCCCATTGGTCACATTCCTATTGTTCTGGGTGTTAACATTGTTGCTCCCCGTGTTTCCACCTACTCCACCTCGGTGAGGCAGGGGGATGATTTTCAGGTCCACAGTGGCAGTTGCTTCGCCGGCTGCATTTATTGCGATACATGTGTACGCCCCGTCATTCCGGGCAACCGTTACCAAAATATCCAGGGTCCCGTTGCTGAAGGAGCTGGTCCGGGATGAGTTTGCGATGATGCGATCATCTGGCGACACCCAGTGAACCACCGGCTCCGGGTCACCAATGGCTCTGCATTTTAACGTGGCTCGCTGGCCCTCCAGCACCCACAGCTTGTGGGTGTGACGGGTGATGAGAGGAGGTTCACATGTAAACTCCTCCTCAGGAATCGACCAGAAATATCTGCAGAACAAAGAGAGGGAAGAAGAGTGAAGCTAAGAGGAGAGAGTGAGAGGGGGTGGAGCAGAATCACCTTTTTAGGCTAAGTACAGGAATTCATCTTGTTCTATGCCTCATATGTGAGGTTAGGAGATTAATGAAGTATATTAACCTAGAGATCTGTGCACTCTCCTCTGTCATTTTAAAGGTAAAGATCAGTTTGAACAGTTTCCCCCTGCTACTCTTTAGAAAACAGGACTAAACAAAGAGTAATTAATGATGACAGCAGTGGCAGATGACAACAGCAGATGCTCATTTTCCTCCCAATCATTCATTTCCGTCACATTATTTTTGACTAGACTAGAAATTCCGGGGAGAAAGATAGTCGGAGGAATCAGAAAAAGGACAAAATATCACACCACTGTTTCAGTACTCAGCCGTCTTGACCTCCGTGTTCTCTGACTTTTTGCTCCACTTCACAAAATGTGAGGCCCTTAATTGGATATGTACTAAAACAGGTCGGGAGTTACAACTTGTAGAACAAATTGGCTTTAAACTGGGTAATGGTGAGATAGTTGATTCGAATCAGCACGTTTTAAACCTTGGTAACATTTACCTTCCAGCCAGGTGAGCAGGAGTTGCACACGTCTCCATATCGTCTGAACGGATCAGCCGCCTCAACCAAAGCAGCTCGCAGTTGCAGTGCAGCGGGTTCCCCCCAAAATTCAAGCTGATGACGGCATTGTAGGGCGTGGGACTTATTGCACCTGTCTGAGACCTGGAAAATATAGTAAAAAATTATTCAATTCACACATTTGTATGCCTTAATGCATTGAAAGGTTCTTAAATGCCGCATTAATGATCATTTTAACTCGTATATGGAAATTAGTTCATTCTGAGCGAACTCTACAGCGTTCGTTATGTACAGTTAGAAATCTAAGCATGGTAATGAGCACTTTTAGCACCGAAGTCCACATCGCAGAACTATCTTGTTAACATTTTTATCAACATTTTTTTTACTCCGATTCAAGGTTGAGCTTTTATTATTATATTAGTAATTTGATCCCATTTTGCAAAATTGCAGCAACTCAAAGGAAGGAGTTTAATAGCATGTGTGCAGCTTTTAGTATAAAGTAAGATGTTGGCATCTGCACATTTTTAAGAACTTGCTGCTGAGAAACAAATCATTTTGAAAATTATCAAAAAGAGCAGCCAACTCAGGTCCAATTACGTGGTGCTATTCTAGGTATCATGAAGTGAGTTGGAATAATAGGGAATATCAAAGGACACACTGCTTCCATAAATCTACTTTCTGATAAAATTCCTGGAAAATAGTTCAAAATTTTGAAGCTGTAATACCAGCTAAAGAAATGCAGCAGTGGTCCAAAAGTCTGGATTATATATGAATTTTCATTTGAAGAGAGAATATCAGCTTAACAATTAAGTGAAAAGTTTAATCTTTGCAAAATATACATGAATTTCAGCAAATCCTAGTATTTAGTATCACCAAGTCAAAAACCTGGTAACTCATGTTTCCCCAGCATGATCTGACTGTCTTCCAAACAATCTTCAATTAACTTAAACTTTGTTAGTTCTTTCTTCTTTTTAAACAGAAGTGATCATTTTTATGTAGCATGCAGTGACAGCAGGAGGCTGCGGGAGAACATCGAATTATACTGAGAAAGGGAACAGGTGGCACGGCACAGAATAACAATGGAGAAAAATGAAAGTAGAAGAGACAGAGGCAGTCGAAGGCTGCTATATAGAGCACAACTCGCATGGCTACATAAAGATAAAAGCACAGGTGGGTAAATTCAAATGGCAGTGTCTTGTAAAGCTTTCTGCAGTGCATTCAGCATGAACTATAATGGAAAAATACTGAAAGAGAAGGGAAAAATAATCTAAAGAATAGCAGACTGGGGAGGCTGTTTATGGAAGCAATTAAGTTTGACTTCACATTAGAGTGCTTAGAGTCTTGTGCAGGAAATGAAGTAAAAAAAAAGTTAAGTTGAAAGTATAACCAAAGTGTTCATTTCACTTGAAATATTAATTTGCTTTGTGGCAGCTAATTCCAGCTCAGTTTGTGGTTTGTGAGATCAGTGGTAGCCTGCAACGCATTTACTTGACAACATGTTTGCCTAGTTTTCTTACGGGATATTTAAGCCAAAATTTTTGTCATTGTTTTTTTTATATCTTCGAGGCTCTTTGAATTTGCGTCCGTTGTCATCTTTGTGTATGGTTGTTATTATTACAGGTGTTATTAGAAATTGGAAAAATCTCCGTGTCCATGTCTCGTTGTGTCACAACAGTCGTTAATGTTACTTGTTCACTAAAATCCTGTTTACTGTCTGGGCTCAGCTTGACAAGAGACGCTAAATGGTTGGAAAACATTAATGCATTTATCCAACAGTTTTTCTTTTTTTCCTGTTGTTGAAGCTTTAGATGGAGAAGCCATCATTAATCCTGCAGCTGACTCACTCCATCTGACAGCGACATGAAAGCTGTCTGCCTGAAAGTAATGCTAATGTTACATCTACTGAGCTGCATTAGCGCTGTTAGATTAGCTTACCTTTCTATAAAGTTTGGTGTTGATGCTTTGATTGCGTTGATGTCTCAGCTGTTGTATTTCTTTCCCTTGTCAGTTCACAATACTGACTGATACACAACATTCCTGAACAAGAGATTTTCTGGCAGAAGAAACTTTTACTGATCATTTGCTGCAGTTTCTGACTCTGCATATGCTGCAGATCACCGACTTTGCATTAAAGCAGTAACAAGATCATTTGTCCATTTTAGGAATTATTGTGTGGTTTTTGCACATTGACAAACAATCAAGAGCATTTTTTTAACCATGAAAAATAGGTGGTCTTGCATATTTTGCATTATGATTTTGAGTGTGAAACAAGTTACTGCTTTAAAAATTGTGGAAAAAATAGCAGAAGAGATTATTTGGTTTCTTCCATTGTACCAAGTACTTCCCATATTCCAGGCAGTGGACTGCTAAGAGTGACACAGTCTATGAGGGAGCATGCATACTGCACTTATGGTTAATTAAAAAGCAAAGTAAATGGTGAATGAAGTGACTAAAAATGTTCCGCTGTCTGTGCACAACATCGCGTGCCAGTGCGCCCCCTCTTAAAAACCACATCGGTGGCTCTGTGGCAGTGTTGTCTGCTGCAGATTATTTCCACTAAGCCACTTCTTAGAGAAACATAAAAGACGAAAGCTTAAGTGCTACCTTGCAAAGAGAGGATCAGGAGGCAGCGTTCGGAGCCTGTTGGAGGTCATATCCAGCCTCGCGAGCTTATACAGCTCTCCAAAAACTCCTTCGGCTATGTGGTCGATCAGGTTGTGGTCTAGGTTCAGAGTGTGCAGGCTGGCCATGTTCTGAATCGACTCCCACGGCACCCTGCAGCAAGAAAATAGAAGAACATTTAGAGTGATTAATATGCTATTAATAGAATTAGCAAACTTTGCGCTCATTGGACCAATGAGAAATGAGGAAATTATCTGTTAAAAGCAATAGCAGCTGTGAAGACAGATTCAGCCCTCTGATGGTTCGTGTCCCCTGTGGATGCAGTGACACAGGATAAGACGTTAACCTGATTAAAGCATGAGAGTACCACTATTAGATCAGTCATAGTTCATTCCTTATGTTCCGAGCACTTTATGTCGCTCTTAGGAGAATGTGAATAAGCAAAGACTAATTAATGGTGACAGCAATGACAGACAACAACAACAGATGCTCATTTTCCTTCTCAATCCTTTGCTTTTTCTGGTTTTCACGAGTCCCATCTGTGACCCGTTGCTGTAGTCACTTAGTATTCCTTAAGTGCAGTCATTCACTGTTTTTGACCAATTAGTGAGTAAAAACTAAAAAGTAGGAACTAGCGAAATAGGAAAAAAGTCAAGTATCTGTTTCTGGAGGCACAGTGTCGATTTTACCTTTTTGTTATTTGACAGGAGTTAAATTTGCTTTGCATCACTTGTAGACACTCAATGCTGAGCACAAAAAGAACGAGGTACCACTTATCACACAATTGCATGTAAATTTCAAATGAGAGAACACATTGCTTTACATAATGAATGAAATTGAATTGCTTATTTGAAAACCAAGGTTTAAAAAATGGCTCCAGTAGACGATTACTATATTTTTCTGTGCAGTAAATTGTCTTTATACAAAAGGAATATAGATTAATTCCACTGTGTTTTTTGTTTGGATTATGAAGAGATAAATGAATGAAGCAGGATATTGTAGCATAGACTAAACCAATGAATGTATTTTAACAGTTTGTAACAGTATTTCTTTTTACAAATTACTGTTATTTTATGGATTTTCCCTGTTTTGTTAAATTGCAGATAATAAGTAGTAAAATCACAGGGAAAAAGGTATCAATTTACATATTAACCTTCTATTAAAACAGCAAAAAAATATTGCTATTTTACAGATATTTGCTGTTATTTGAAAGGCGAATTGTGTTCATTACAGACTGGGAAATAGTAAATACATTTTTTAACTGTTTTGTTAAACTGGAGATAATAATGAGAGAAAACACAATAAAAGTACAAGCATTGGGCCGCCCTGATAGCCTAATGGTTATGTCGCGTGACCCAAGTGCAGAGGCGTAGCGGCAGTCCCGGGTTCGACTCCGACCTCGGGCGTTTACCGCATGTCCTTCCCTACCCTCTCCCATTTCCGATTCTATCCACTGTCCTATCTAATAAAGGCACAAAAAGGCCAAAAATAAATCTTAAAAAAAAAAAAAACTACAAGCATTGACTGTTAATAAAACAAACAAAAAAACAGGCCAAAACTGTGCACAATATCCACATCAAAAATCTGTATTTTTACAGTGATTTGTTCTTTTACAACGTTTGACAGCAAAAATGTCATTATTTTACAGACATTTGCCATCATTGTCACAGTTTTTAGTTTTCTTAACATTCCAATGTTTTTGCTGTATTCTTTCTGGCGTCCATGCTGCCAGATTTTTGACTTTTTTCTTTGTTTGCTACAGTGTGGATTTGATATGCTCTAAAGTACTGATCACAGTCATTTTTATTTTGTTACATTAATCCTATCTTAATACCTTAATGCATAGCAGGAGTCAGATTTAGGGAGTGCAGAAGGGTTTTTCTAACAGATAGTAATGCAATTCAGCACTTCCCCTCCTTGCTGCTTTGCTCAGTGCCAGTGTCCCAAAAAAGTTAATGCATGAAGTCAGTTTAGTTTCCAGAGTTGCTTTGAAAGTGAGTATTTTAGCAAATCTGACACTGCATAACAAATGGGCCTCCCCACCTAGAATTCACATTTGACATAACTTGTATCCAGTGTTGAGCATTTTTAAAGCTTGATAAGAATCTATGATGCAGAAACTCTGTCAGTGGATACTCCTCAGTAACCAGCAAGAAAAAGGCAAACAGCAGTTGCTAATGTATGCATCATTAAAACTCTGCACTTTTCTTATGGTTTGGTGAAGGTTGGAGAAAGGCCAGAGAAGCTCCTGTAGAGGAGACAAATGAAACGTCTTAAACAGGACCGACAACCAAATGCTGCTGAATTCATCAGCGTAGTGGGACTCTATAAAGACAAGACTGATAGCGACTATCATCTTTGTTCTGACTTATTATTTAGTCCAGAGGAACAGATAGTGATGCTGTAAGAATCTCCATTGTCCCAGATGAGCAGAATTAGACACGGTGTGCTAATGTATGAACTATATAAAATAGTTATAGCAGCATACACTCATTCACAGTGGCAGGAGCTCAGGCGTGCCCTTTTTAAATTGTAACCAAATCGAAGTCAAAGAAAATTAGAACCTCATCAAAATTGATTCATTTTCCCTGAGCTTTTAGTCTTCTCTTACTAGCCTCAGCAGTTTGAGCCAGTAGCACTTCATTGTCTTTGCTGACTCTTATGTGATCAGACAAGCTGTTTCCACTGTGCCTTGAAATTTTGGGAGCTGAGTTGTGTCTGCAGCTTTTACACTCGAGACCGAAACCTGAGCGCTGGAGGATTGCGCAGCGTGTTTCTACTTAACGAAGCAGATCGTGTGAATGCACAGTGTGAGTGGGGCGATTAGAACAGAACAAAAGCTTTACCTCCTGAGGTTATTGTAGGACATGTCGAGGTCTTCCAGTGTGAGTAAGAAGTCGTCAAATGCCTGAACCGAGACTTTGACCAGCTGGTTGTTGTTGACAATCAAGTGTTGCAAATTGACCAAACCTGCGAGGTCCCTGGGTCCAACAGTCGTCAAGCGATTACCTGGACGAAATAATGAATACATGCCACTTTAAATTCAACTGATTCCAAATTTCCAAGTAGTTTAAGTCACTTAATTCAATAAGGAATAGACTGATAATTGGCCTGGCCGATTGTGGTGGCCGATATTTTGCATTTTCCGAAATTTCGGTATTGTTATTTTTAGTGGCCAATTATTGATAAACTCAGTGTGTGCTTCTTTAGGTCTAATGCAGCCTCCTCTCTCTGTCTGTCGTCACTCTGTGGTCTCAGAAAATTCTCTCAAGCAGAGACTGAAAAAACTGAACAAAAAACACAAGTTGCTGCCACAAACCAGGAACTTTCACAGTGGCTATGGCTATGCTAACAACTAGCGGCTAAGGTAGAAGGAAGCCACAAATTACCCTCAAACAGAGTGTGGAAAACAATAATTAATAATGCTTTAAGATTTGGACTTGAGTAGGTTATAAAAGTGATAGAACAGTAGATGTAACGGCAGGAGACAAACTGATCAATCTCAGTCGATCTCATAAAAAGAGGAGAACATCCTAATTTATTCACCACTATTTCTTTTTTACACATTCAGTTATAGTCACCCTTTTTAATGAAGAAGCCTAGTTCTGATGATCCCTACCATCACATGCCTTAAAACATCACATTCAATGCGTATAATATCCCAAATATTGATTACTGCCCTTTCTCGATTACTGATAATTGGCACCGACATCAACCCTGAAAAACCCAAATCGGTCGATCCCTAAATACAATGATTGCTCACCGTCCAGATGCAAAGAGCGCAAACTCTCCAGGTCAGCGAAGGCCATTGGTCGGATAAGGTGGATGGTGTTCCTCGACAGAGTCAAATCAACCAATCCAGTCATGTTGACAAAGTCATTTCCGCCCACTTCCGTTATAAAGTTGTCGGCCAGTCGCAGCTCCACCGTGCGCCGGTCAACGTGCGGTGGGACGAACAGGAGGCCTTTGTCGGCGCAGAGCGTGCTGAGCGACTCCGAGAGATTTCGACAGACGCAGTGGAAAGGACAGGCTGAGACCACGCCCCACGTCTCCCCTGCTCCAATCAGAGAAGGCAGCAGGCAGCATGTGACCAGCGTCAGCCAGTGAAATACCGGGAAAGGGACAGAGTCTGGAAGGGTCCTCTTGGTCGCCCGGGGGCAGGCGCAGTGGATGAGGTGGGATGAAGAGGGCAAAGATGAGACCAGAAGAGGGGGGAGAAGAGACAGAGAGAGGGTGGATGGAGGGAGGATGGAAGGGGAGGTGGAGCCTGCTGCTCGCTGCTCAGGGTGGAGGTGTGTGTAGGGCGGGTGTTTCTGTCTGCGGGGATGGAGGGGTGGGGGGACAGGCATGGTAGAACGCCTGGCTATCCACAGACCTGGAGAGAGAAGGGAGGGGAAACATTAGTGTTTACACTCCACCCTGGTGAGACATTGTTTTAGAGCAGGTCTCTGAAGTGTGTTTTAGTGTCTGGCTTCCTGTCTTCCACCTACTCTGACCAGACAGAAAGCTTGTTCTACACACATGCATACTTGTGTGGGCCAAGGCCTCTTAAATAAGCACCACTCTGCACGAATGCCCACTTGGTGCTTTATAAAAAAACCTGAGACATGGTTGACGCCCCTGCACTTTTTTCACTTCACCTCTTACATATACACTTGGAATCACGCACCACTACAGCTCTTCGCCTAGCAACAACATCCCAAAAGACTGAACACAGCCAGTCCCCATAGTAACAGTTACCTAGAAACCTGTAAGAGCAGATTAGACAAGTGTTCTATCACAAGACGCTTTCTTAAGACTGAGGGTCAGCGAATCATATCGGGTCGCCAGTCTTGATTTCAAACAGCAATGTAGGTCTCGGTAAGCACATACAAGGAAATCTGCCAGTAAACACGCTTTGTGGTGATGATAAGGTATAGAATGAGTCACTCCTACTGATTGGCATGCATAATAGTTGTTATAGCAACTGTAACCTAGATACAGAGAGAGTGACAGGGATTGTTGATAACAGTCGCAGAGAGAGAAGAGAGGAGAGAAAAGATAGTGAGTCAGAGACAGAAAGTAACATCGCTGGAGAAAGATGGGATATTTTTACTCAGAGCGATCTATAGAACCTGGAGCGGTGTGATTATATAGCAATACATAATATATGCAACCTAATACTTTGAGTAACAGGCGGGCACAACCATATATCACACTGACTTCACAGGTTGACACAAATTGCTGCTTAATATTTTCCATTAGATCCAAGCTTTGCTCTGTCTGCATGAAGAAGGTTTACCATCCAGCCTTCGCTCCACGTTAGAAATGATAAGAAACCTAGTGTTTTAAATGATTATACTTTATATCTCCTAAATGTTCTCACTTAATGCAAAGAGAAGAATTGACATAAGCAGTATTCCTCTTAGATGTTGGGAACAGATTATATATGGATGAATGGCATCAATTTTCCGTTAATGTCATACATTTCCTTTTTCAAACAAGATGTTTGGGGCAGAACATTAAACCGATGGCGTATTAGTTATTGAGAGAAATGCAGTAAAGCTTGATGGAATGGGCCGAAGGACAAGTTTGTGCCCATTTAAAGAAGCGTTAACAGGCTGCGACGAGCAAGGCGTTCACCAAACCTACTTTTCATTATAAATTTTTGCTTTTTTGCTGCTTAATTTTAAACAGCCTAGCGCCTCTGGGTCGTTCTCGAAAATCGTAATGACTGCCAGGTATCTTTATCCAAAACCTAAAAATATAACTCTAGTGTGCACTCTAGCATAGCAATGGTACCATAGATAGTTATTTCCTTATGTCTGGTGTCATCAGTTTCAAAAAAACATAAAAAAAAGAAGCCCTTGCAGCGGGGGAGGTTGGGGGAGTGTGTGGGGGGACAACGTCACGAATGCTTGCAGTGACAGCCAGTCCCCAGGGCAGTCGATGTTGGAAGTCGACTGCTCCTGAGCTCCTGTGGAGGCATGCATACTAAAATGCTAAAATATTCCAGCAAAGTGAAATGTTGCTTAAAAATGTGTCTAGTTGACAGAGTTGTAGCTCGATCAGCTTATCCTGCTCTGTGCTAATGCTTGTTGGTTAGACCTTTGTCTTCATTTCTCCATCTTTTGTACTCTCTGTTTTGCTTTCTTACTCATGTAATTCCTCTCCTGCTTCTATCTCTTTAATTTCCACCTTTTTCTTCACATCTTTCTCCTTTCATAATCCCTACCTCTACCTTCAGCTCTCCTCTTCTTCCTCCATCGTTTCCTCGCCTTCCATCCTTCTACCTGCGCTGCTCTCCTCCGTATTTTTATCTTCTCTCTCCATCCTTGCTCACCTTCCATCTTATAACCCTTTATGCCTCTGGCAGCTCTGTAAATTCCCACGTTTTCTTTCTTTATGTCTCATTCCCTCTCTTTCCCTCTCTCAGTCTTGTCTGCCCTTGAGGCAACCCAAGTTCGACAATGTTATCAGTCACAGCTCTTCCTCGCCACCTTCTCCACCACCTCTGCCTCTTGTCTTTCTTGTCTTGTCTCCCCATCGCTTGCTGACTCTGCTGCCCTCTACGTCCCCTCCCCTCTTCTGTTCCCACTTTTAGCCACAATCTATGCACGTGAATGCACACACTTGATTTCGTTGTGGTCTGGAACTCTTTCCCTGCTTCATTTATCTAACTTTCTCACCCATCTTTCCATCTGCCTCATCTCTCGATTTCTCCCTGCTGTCATTTTTCTCTCTTTACCTTTTCCTCGCTCTTTTCTCACTTCTGCATCTCTGCTCTCCCTCTATTAGGGAGGAGATCTCATTTGCAGCGAGGGCAGTGCAGTATTGAAGCTTTCTGACACACACACAAGTTGGACGTAACCGATCTGTTCACTTAGTGATCGATCTGACCCGGAGAGATGGATGGCGCCCTGTCCCATTCATTTACACTCATCCTTTTGCTCTGTCGTTCTCTCTAAATCTTCCACGCTCTCCTTCCACCTTATGTCTTGTCTTTTCTATTTAAGGGCGGTAATCGTACGGGTAATTGATTATTGCAGGTGTGCAAACTATTTGTTAGTGGGGTCACTTTGCATAGCAAGGCCAGTTTTGACACAGCATCTACTGGCTAGCTGTCTGGCTATTTCGTGTAGTAAATCTGATGAGAGAATTTTAGAAATTTGGGAAAAAATGCATTGTGAGTCACCTTTATCATGCAAGCAAAACAGACAGTGTCATACCAGTATTGCTAATGCATCACAGCATTTCATTTCTGCTTCCAGCCTAAGTTATTGAGAATGATGTCACTTCTTAATACTGTGTACCTTCTGGAGTGGTATAACCCTGCATGGAACAGTCAGTGACAGCGAATAAGGCACTATCAAGACTTTCATTAAGTGACTCGCTTAAAAATGAGACAAAAATCAACTATTTGCTCAAACCAGATTGTGTAAAAACAATGAAATTCTGCTCTTCTTGGCATATCTGTGAAGTCTTTAGTTGCTCAGCTGTGACCAACAGTCACAGGGACTTTCCAGGCTGGACTGCAGGCTGTGTTTACACAGAGCAGATAGGAAATAAAAAAAAATGTAAGCTGTAAAATATTTGTGGTAAGTAGAGCCACCATTTTTTCCCCAATATTTCTAGCACCTGTGGGCACTTGAAAAAATGTTACATGTCAATTCCAGGTTTTTTCCATTTTTGTAAAAGTAGTTTTTGCCTTTTTTATGATTTATGGCATTATAACTGCGTCATACTCTTCTTCTCCTTCTAGCCATGGTTCCGCTTTTCCATAGAGGTGCAGGACTTTATATTGCAGTGAAAGATGAGTTAACAGTGAGGAAAAATGTGTCAGGAGTAAAAAACACCAAAAAACTGCTTTAATTAATTCGGTTGATGTATCTCCATTATGTTTTTTTCATATGTAGATTCAAAATGTGAATGTAATGAGGTGAATAAAAAGGTATTTTGTGTTCTTAGAATGCAAAAATAATAGAATTTCAATGAAAATACCTTATATTGTGCTTTATATCCTACATTGCCATTTAAGCAGGGTTTGTTTAGGTCTGCCGAACTTGTAGATTGTGTTGATTATTACCATGAATATTTCAGTTTACAAAATGTGATTGAATACTAAAATGCTGGCAGAGCACATATTGTGTAATCAACAGTCAAAAACACAAAGATGATCATGATATACAACTGAGAAAAGCATCAAATAATTATATTTGAGAAGGTGCGACCACATATAATTCCTCGGTTAACTGACTTGTCCTTCAGGGTCTTTCAGGTTCATAAACACTTCTCAGATTACATAAAACATGCCTATAATACATTGCTGCTTTAACAAATCTTAAACTTTCTATTTCTGTGTTCAGGCATTTTTAAAATCACACTACTGCTTTTGCCTGTAACAGTATTTTTTGCACTGGTCCAGGTTACTGTGCTCACATTTTTAATCCGGATTTTTCCTTATCTTCACCTGCCTCATTGGTCTGTTTTTTTATGCTTCTGCACCACTAGGACAGCCCTCTCAGAATCAATAAATTCTTTCCTTACACATTGCACTGATGCAGCATAAAGGTGAATTACTGTATTTGTGTGTTTTCACAGTACCTGATATCAGCTAGTTGCAGTATCAACACCTAATGTATGTGTTTGTAGGCGCTGACTCCCACCACACCGCTCTAGTGAGTGCGTGCTCCTGTTTGTGAATTAACGTGACATTTTTCTGCACTTAGGAAGCCTTCACTTGCTCTTAAGACTTAGCTGCTGAATTTGCAATAAGGCGGGAACACACAGTTATGAGTCCACACACACACACACACACGCAATTCCTCACTCAAAAGAAGCAGGCATCATGGTGCTGCAAAAGGCTTTTGGTCTTTTGGTATCAAGCTTGTTTGACACTTTCTTGGGGGAAATACAATAAAGGGAGGCAGTCGATAAAAGATTGATGATTGAGAGACAAATCACAGCGGAGAAGAGAACAAAGGAAATCAGGCAAAAGAGGGAGATTAAAACCAAAGTATATTTTCATGTGAAAGTACATGTGTTTTCTGCTAGGTCTAGCAGCTCCGAGGCATGTGCACCGTATCAGCGTCCACAGCAGCTATGCTTTCTTTTCTTTTTTTTTGTTGTTTACCTTTTCTTTGTGTCCTTTTTTCCTGTTACTCCCTCTATTTTGGGAAATCTCTCGCTACGCTACCCTACGTGAACCTTTCGCCCTCCAGAGAGCAAGAAAACTGACTGGTGGAGAGAGCAGAGAGGCGAACGAGAACATGAGCTAAAAGCGTCTGTGGAAGGAACTACTCAGTACAACCAGTGTTGGAGCACGGCTCATTGCTGCAAGGCTGAACCCAACCTCACCCTAACTTCCAAAAGTTTTTGTTCCAACACCCACCACAGCCCCAGGAGGGTGCAGCTTCTTTTAGGGAGGCCAACCCCAGCTAACAATGTGGCAGCTAATAGATTTCAAATGATGGATTTCCATTAACCGGGTTTTTTGGGTGATACTTGTGAACCCCAACTCAAACTTGTGCAATTAATATAAGCTTCAGGCTCGACTTTAAAAGCTCTATGGCACTGTTTTATTCTTAGTATTTAATTCTCAGTGGGTCAGTATAAATGTCAGGGCCTCTTAAATGCCAGCCACAATTATTAATGTTAATAAACCCCATGTGTGTGTGCATTTGCATGTACATTTCCAAATCTGCATATTGGCACGTGCTTTTATGCATCCACTCTGGCAACTGCAAATGCCATTAGCTCATAATCGACTTAAATCGACTTAGGGAATGTTGCAGTGTTTATAAACAAGGGGATTTGTATTAGCTCTCAAAAGCCACTTATCACAAGCCCAGTAATCCACAGATCTGATTGGACTGTGCACCAAAAGGCTTCAGTCGCCGACAGCCAGACGTCACGAAGAGGTTAACGTTTCGACTCCGAAAGTTGACGGTAGAAATGAATGAAAATGCCAAAAACTTGCGTGCACTTGAGCTCCGCTGCATTGTTTGATCTGAAAATACACACAAGCTTCCACTGCAACAAATGCAGGGATCAAATATGGAGGCAGCCTTTTATACACACACACACACAAATTCTTTCAATCACACTGAGGCTTTCTAGCGTGCACTCTTACTCATAATCCAGGCCCTTGATATTAGGTGAGCACTTGCATAGAGAAACAACCGCGAGCATACCAAAACAGTCTTCCCACACAATCATAATTATAGGGAGGCCGACACAGACACACACTCTCTCTAGGCAAAGAACAAAAGAACGCCCACATAGCCTCTTCTTGCGGCAGTCGTGTGTACTGTAAGCCCACTCATCCTTTTGATACTATCGCTCCTCTGTCATCCCTATGTCGTTTTCTGTCCTCTTTAGTCAACCAGGATGTATAGAAAAGCTCAGGGAATGGGGTAAAAGTATTAGATATGGAAGAAGAAGCAGCAAATGCAAGATATAAGGAGAGGCTAGCGGAGAGAAAATGGAAGAGGAGTGCATAAGATGGAGGAGGGAAAGGGTACAAGATTGGAGGAAAATGAAAGCATTAGTGTGAAGAGCTGAGGGGAGCGAACAGTTTGAGGAAGACGAGAGGGGAAAAAAGAGGGACGAAGAGTCAGAATGTATGAATGTGTGTCGTTAAGCGGATGGGCAGAGAAATATGTAAAGGCGATAAACGGGTGAAGGCCGCCATTCATCACTGTCAGAGAGAGGGATGAGGGAGGGAAGACTGGATTTGATTAGGAGAAGGGAGAGCTGGGTTGAAAGTGGTGGTGGGAGAAGCAGGAAAACAGCAGAGAAAAGAGGGAACTGGTTGAGAAAATAATCTGTAACTGATTAGCTGGGAACATTCAACACAAACGTCATTGTTGCTGAAGTTTTTTTTTTTTTTGGCAGACGTTAGAAGCTGAAAAGTAATAGTTAAATGTGAGATAACGAGGAGCTGTGAAGCTTTCTGACCCGTATTGTTGCAGTATGGTGTGAAAACGTTCAATATTTGTGCCAATGTGACTCTAAAAGCTCAACGCAGATACAAAAATGGCACATATTGATTGTTGCATAAACACAAACTTTGTTGTATTTTGTCACGATTGGTGAGGTTTTAAGTTTGATAAGGAAGCAGCTGGTCAGAGAATACGGACAGGGTTTTCAATAGTAGGAACATTTTGGTTTATAGCCCAGCTGATAATGGATGTAATGGAGATACTGTTTCTAAATGGCCAATTTTAAAGCTTCTATACTGGAATTTGTTGTTAATTATTAGCCAAAGTGCTATAAATAACTGCAATAAGGTTGAGGAATGTTGCAAAAATGAACTCTATCCTACGTTTCAGTGACATGAAGTAGTAGAATCCCTGCACTGGCTATCACACATAATTGATTTTTAGGTGTTTTTATTTGTATATAAATCCATGCATAGGTTGGCACTTTGGTACATTTCACATCTTTTCTGCACATTCATGTCTCTTAGATACTCCAAACAGCTGCTGGTAATTTTTCCATGATTAGAGCTCGATTAACTGTTCTGCCTCCAATATTACTTTAGAGGAAAACATCAATATCCACATGTTTTCAATGGCTTTTGGTTGCTCTTAGTTGTCTTAATATTTTAGTATTTTATATCAAACCAATTTGTTTTACAAAGTTTCCATGTTTCCTGTCTTGCTTTTTGGCACTTATTTTTTGTTGCTGCTTGTCTTATATCATGTACAGCACTTTGATCAAGCCCATCCTCTACAGCATCCCGGCATTTTCTCTGTCTAGCTCTGTTTTGATCCGCACTAAATAAGTTTATGTGAGATACCCAGCTCTGCTGACAAGTAGCCGCAGGGAGTTTTAGCGTAGCAGAACAAGATGAAAATAACAAAAATCGCCAGTCATTGATGGACGCTGTCCCAAAATCCAGCACTGACAAAGAAATGTGATGATAAAAGGCTCCATTTTTCTTATCTGTTTTGGTTCTGTGGCTCTACGAGTCACGTTTCAGTCAATAGTGTGAAAATCAGTAGCTTTCAGACACAGAGTGTAATCCTTGTCTTTTTGTCAAGTGTGGGCTTCTCGAAAAAGAACAAAAAACTGCAAGAGTCAGTCATTAAGTGCTTTATGGGTTCTTCTTTCTCCGTCTGTACAGTCATCTGTTTTTTTCCAGCCACACAAACAGCAGCCACTGATAGAAACAGCTTACAGAACCCCTGAGGTGAATAGGAGTGAAAGAATCGAAAGGGGAAATAAGAGAATAGAACAGAAGAGCATTCTCTTTAAAATAAAAAGATGGCAGCGTCCTCACAGCGGGCCTTCAAAATAATACAGCTCTTCTGAAATACTCCACTCAACTAATTCCTCCCAAACCTCTATGTTGTGTTTGAGAGGAGGGAAAAAAAGAAACAGCATGTGTTTCTGTGTGGATGGCAACAGCATGTCGATATGATCTGTATGCAACACCCTGTCTCACTAGATCCTCTAGGAATCCATCCTGTTTGGAAGATTTCAATAATTGCTTCTATTCTGAGAACATTGCACAGTCACATTTTGTAAAAGTTTGGGTTGCTACCTATGGAGACCTTCCATATCTGTGTCGGTTTGGAATTAAAACGCTCACATGAAGACCTTGTTTTTGTGTCACTGCGTAAAAACCATGAAAATTCAGCTTTTTTTCTTCTTCAGCAGTCTGAAAAATCAAACATTTGCTCCTGAAACATGAGCGTTTCATTGGCGAGTGCTTTTGGCTACAGCACCTTATCTAAAGTGAAAAGTTCTTGAAAGTATCTATAATCTTTAAACATGGCAACAGTTAAGAGAAAAGCAAGCCACTCTGCTTGTTCTCTGTTCATACTGTCTCTTTGGAGTTAAAACATAAGAATATCGGTAGAGGCTTTGAAGTTTGGCTTTTTAAAAGGCTGCCACACTTCACATTAGCTTTGCATAGATAAGCAACCTGGTCTTTAATGAACTTAGAAAGCCTTGTTAAAAAAAAAAATCGAAGTTTAGAAAGTCATAAAAGTCGAACAACCGATGTTACCTAGGATTCTTTTGAAGTTTGCCTGTTTCAGAGCCTGTCCCCTCTTTCCCTCTCTCTAATGTGTAGAAATGCTGCAGCTGCAAGAAGTGCCAGATATTGTGAAAACCAGGAGGCACAGTTAACCCACCACTCTGATTTACCACAGGCTGTGAATTGGTGAACCATGAAGACACTGGACAAGAAAATATCAAGCAGCAAGCCGTAACATTAAGTAGGCCTTGCTCTCGTCCACCTTATGAGTTTAGCAGAATCTTGTACACATCTGTGCACCTCTAGCTTGTTTTTTTGTGCCCTTTGGTGCCCCAAACATTTGTCTAGCCGTATTTGGGGACTCGAGTGCTGCAAATGGGACAAATGTCAAGTTAGTTTTCTTGTAAGAAGCTGATTAATTACAGCTTTTAATTGGATTTCTCTTGCTGTTGCATATTCATGATTGATTTGTAATGATAAATCAGAGATGATACAGGCAGATATCAGTATAAGCATGGAAAAGATACGTGCAGCCTGTGAATAAAGCAGTATTTTGTACCTTAGAAACCCATCCCACCAATCAAACGGCCAAATATATTCACAGGTTTTCACTCCAGCTCTCCAACAGTGTTATTAGCATTGTTATAACAGTGGCAGCCAATATCTTGCTCTGTGCTAAGGTTTTGTAATCTTGTTTCCTCTCCTTGGAAAGCCCACACACTGCACAGCTTGGGGTTTCCATTTTCTGGGAGGTAAATTGAGTTGGCAAACAACAGCGGTGACACTGATTTTCTTTGGCACTTCATTGGCACAGAGGGACAGGGAGGGGTCTCGCCCTGATCTGATGGGAAACTCTGATTTGAATATTTAAGTATGTCCACTATGCAAACTTTTTCTACCTTAAGATCAGGATTTCCATGTTTATAAAAGTGTACCAGCAGGTTTTCTTTTCCTTGTAATGCCTTAGTATCACTCTGACTGCAGAGTAGGATTTCAGCAGCATCTGTTTCAAACATCCTTTTGTCAATGGCAGCAGTAGTTTGATTCTATATATCTAAAGCAGTCTTACAGTTATACAGCTGAGCAGCAAAAATCACAGGGACAGCTGAGCAAATGAGGGACCAAGTGCTGAAAATAGCTCTGTTACACTGCTGCACCAGGATTCCTTTTTTATTTGGACAGGAATCATTTTTTCATTGGTGGACAGCTGTCATATTGCTGCCAGAGAGGCAGCTCAATACTGTTCTGTTTTGATGCTGCCTTACGCCAGATGGCAATAGCATAGTTGCATCTGATTAAATTGCACAGTAACATGGTTTAAGATGGAAGCCAATAAAAGGCTGTAATTAATAGCTGGCAGTCTTTGTTTTTGCCACATGCTCCTCTTTTAAAGCAGATTCCATATTGTGCTGAATGTGAAGGAAGAATTAATCTGAGCATCTGCATGTATTGCCATCCTACATATACACGCAGGTCTTTTTCTCAAGATTTCCCCATCATTAAATAACGTGGGTGACATGATAAAGTCAGTAAGGTCAGGGAGGGAAAGGATGGATTAAAGGGCACTCAGGTGATTCATCATTGCACTTTAATAATGTTGTGTGCCTCACAAGAGACAGATTAAAAAAGAAATGTCAAAATTGAAGCAGCAGAGGCTGAGCTGTCTTGACTTTTAGTTTTCAGTGTCTTGTTTTTCAAAATTTGGAAGATCTTACTACTTCCTCTGGCAAGCAAACTAAACCTCATGTGTGAAGGTGGAGGAATGTTGTTTTATATTTAACTCTTCGTGCTATTTTCTTAATGTTTTAGTGAACATTTATCATACATTACTTTGAAATCTGCAGGTTATCAGAGTAATATTGAGGGGTTGACTGATTATCAGATCTGATAGTCAGCATTTTTCTGGTTATCAGGATCATTATTTTTATTAACAGATTACTGATAAGATACACCGATGAGGCATAACATTATGACCACCTGCATAATATTGTGTTGGTTCCCTCTTATGTGCTAAAAAATGCTCTGAACCATTGGGCATGGACAAGAGGACCTCTCAGGGTGTCCTATGGGGTCTGGAACCAGGACGTTGGCAGTGGATCCTTTGGGTACTCTGGCTTGTGCAGTGGGGCCTCTGTCAATCAAACTTGTTCCACTGCATCCTCTTGATGCTTGATCAGGATGGGGTCTAGAAGTTTGTAGGTCAAATCAACATGTTGGGCCATTGTCATGTTCCTCAACATGTTCCTGACTGTTTGATGTTGTTTCCATGTGGTGGGATACATTTTCCTGTGAGGGTAGACCAGTGACATTTGGAATTTCCATTTGCATGAGGGAGTGTGTTTGTTGTGGGACAATGTTTATTTGGGTGTCTAAGTCTCATCAACATGGATGTTAAAATCCAAGGTTTTCCATCAGAACACCACATAGTACCAATATGATCAATGTTATTCACTTCACCTGTCAGTGGTCAGAATGTTGTGGCTTGTTGGTTTAAGTTAAGTGAGGAATGCGCCACTTCGACACTTCTCTATATCTGTAGTCACCACTCTGTGATCTTGGGCAACATCCCGCTCACATCACTGTCTCACTGGTTGTGCATACATTATAAGTTATTTTTTAATCAAATATATGTAAAACATTAATCAACAAAGGCATTTCAATGAAGTATTGTGTTGGAGTTGATGTTACTCTCCTGTTTGACACTATTACTGCAAATGCGTGTTGTGTGTTGGGTTGGTCTCCAATTGGCCAATACTACTCCAATTAGATTTCAAATATTAGAAACTTGGTCAGCTGTAAGAGTGTATAGCATGTCCCACTATCAGCATCTGCCAGTTTCAAGCTGTGTTTATAAAACGTGAATGCTGTCTAAGTTTTGTAATTGTACTTCAGTTCTATTCACTTTCTGAACCACATAACCCACTGGTGGGTTTAAAAGGCATAATTTCTTTTTTTTTAAAAATAGCGAAGTGACTTTATCAGTCAGAAGCTGTACAGCAGAAATGATCACAGAATTTTCAACTCTACAACAATTCTTAAACTACTCATTTGTGGCATGTCCTTTGTTGGAAAAATGATCCAAATCTGAGATTGAAATCATGATGTTTCATTAAAATTGCTTTATTTTACATGTCTCATTTTAAAAAATTGGCAAAAATAAAACATTTGCTCTAACAAGATTTGGAAAAATTCAAAAAAAATATTGCTCCTCAGTGCAACTGAGAATCCATTAATAACTCAGCTGCAACTAACAATTATGCAATGAATATTCCGGGACTTTTCAGCTGAACTGCAGGCAGTGTTTACACAGAGCTGATAAGAAACAAGTGTGAAGGCAAATTATAAATGAAAACAGTAAAATATCTATAGTATGTTGAGTGACTGTTTTTTTTCCAGGATCTGTAACACTTCTGGGCACTTGGAAAAATGTTGTACATATTTATTCAATTTTTTTCCCCCAATTTTTGTAAAATACAACTTTATTTTTATTCCTCTCTACTTCTAGCCATGGCTGTTCAGTTTCCATGGAAGTGCAGGACTTTATATTGCAGTGAAAAATGAGGCCACAGTGAGAAAAAGTGACAGGAGCAAAAAATGCCCAGAAGCTGCTTTGGTTCAGAGAATTGAAAGTGATGGTGACATGTCTACATGCCTGTAGTTTGACCTTACTTGGAGCATGAATCATCTAATGTGTTTGAATCGTATCTCCAGACACTCTTCAGTAGTTTAGGATTTATGGGAATCCTTGTGAAGGTGTGATTGTGTGTGTTTGGGCTTCCGGTCATTGAGAGGTCACCCAGAGAAACTCTTCAACTTAAACTCCTTCTAATCCTCATTTGCTACACATTCACACTCTCAAAAACTTGCAGACATAAAAAAACACTTTAATCTATTTATGTCTACATCCACAAATTTGCCTTTGCGTGACACAATATCACTGGTGTTGGGAAATAACTGACCTGCCACTCACCCTGACTATAATGTGCTTGCCTTTTCCTTAGTTGTCTCTTTCTTCTTCCTTCTTTTATCCCTCCTTTACCTCTTCTCCTTCCTTCATCTTCCTCTTTCCATATTTTTGAAGCTCTCCCGTTTTATCCTTACATGGAAATAATTTCTTCTCTCATTATGTTGATAACGCGCCATCTCATCTGTTCGCTTTCTCAATTCCATCTTGTCCTTTTTCATTCTTTCGCATCAGCCTCGCCTGCAGCCCTGCCATATTTTCAATGGCTGATTGTGTGTGTTTGTGTGCACCTGTGCATGTTTGCATAGCTGCGACTAATCAACAAAAAAATTTGCAAATCCACCACAAATACAGGCCGAGAAGCGACACACAAAACACACCGCTTTGGAACTGTCAACACTTCCCGCCCAATCAGAAACCCCTGCGGCGCCAATTATATGGACCCTGATTGGCTGACACGACAGGATGCAGCTTGACAAAAAATGTTTGTGTGCATGTGTCTGTGTGTTTGTTTGTGTGTGTGTATATGTGCAAGTGGCTGTTTGATGATGCAGCAGGGTTCCCAGCTTTCTAAGGGGAAATCCTGAGTAAGAGAACAATTACCCAATCAGCACTCTGCATCCAGCACAGTAGGTCAATGACATGCCAACCAGGGCTCTGAATCACAGTGATGGATGTATTGATTAAAGCTACACACACAAACGTGAATACACACAACTGTAAACAAACTATCTCTAAGGTAATGTATTTCTTTCTTTTATTTCATTTCCTGTATTGCTGTTGTGGTCACTATTCTACTCAGTCTGAAACAAAGAGAAGTGCAGAAATAGGGAAGAACAGAAGGTCATGGAGAAGAGGTGGGAGTAATACAAACATCCCATGTAGCGTAGGAGTGAAAAATTCAAAGTGATTCTTTGGTTGAGGCCTGTTAGAGTCTGATCAGAGGCCACTTTCAGCCATCACGAACCACAACCTGCACTGTAACGCACCACAAACAGCTATTTTTTCCCCCCTCATGTTTGACTCTAGTACAGGCCAAAACAATGCTGCACTGCAATGTAAGCTGGTTTCCCCTTGAGTTTGTTGATTACTGTTTCTCCTATTCTAATGTTTAGCAGTGCTGATCCAGGCAGAAACACTCCACCGCCAGACTTGGACTATAAGTGTTACCGACTCAGTACAAGCCGGTTCCTTCTGACAGTCATCACCCACGCTGTATCCTGCACCATGATTCACTTGAGCATCTACAACCCACTGCATCTGTTGACAACATTTGTAATGCAGACAAACACATGTGAGCTTGCAGATGTAGTATGGTCGGGAGGCTCGTATACTGCTGTCGGGAAGGTGCTGCCAACATGCTTAGCAGAATTGCTATGAGCTGATGGTGTTGATATTTTGACATTCTGGAAATGCAATGAAACTAAGTGTGAAGAATTAATATGTCACACCTGTCTGAAAGAAACTTAATCTACTTTCAGGGCTCAGTTCTTGGTTTTTATCCCCTAAGATCAATCGATCATATGAAGGAATACCACAGAGGAGAGTTTGAAAGGCATTTGTCTTTTAAAAAAAAAACCCACCAAAATTACACCATTTGTCAGAGCCACAAACTCTGGAGACAGAAAGATTTGTTGCATTTTCAACTTTTGGAAAGTACCAATCTGTGACGTGTCAGGAAAATGAACTACATCTAACCTGAAAATCACATTTTTCTACGTGTCTCGTTTAAAAATTTAACAAAAAATAGGCAGTTTGTACTAACCAGAGTCAGCTTGGTGCAACCATCAAGCCATGACTGACTCACCTCTCACCAATGGACATGTGACTAAAATTTAGGAGGGTCCTCCTTGGTTGAACTGCAGGCTGTGTTTACACAAAGCAGTATGGAAATGCGATAACACTATAAGTACTAAAATATCTACAGTGTTTGTGCAGTAGAGGTAACACCTGCGGGCACAAACACAAATGTTGTACATGTTGATTCCATGTTTTTATGGCATTATAACTTTGTTGTAGCTCTCTCTATTTCTAGTCATGGTTGTACTGTTTCAATAAAGGTGCAAGACTTTATATTACCGTGAGCAGTGAGTAAAAATGTGACAGCAGCAAAACGAATGCTGATACACTGTTTGGGATTCAGAGGGTTAATAAACCTGACAGATTAAAGTGAACCTTTAATTTGTCTTGGTGTGGTGTAGTGCTGGAACGATCAACAGTCATTTATCAGGCGAGAATGCCAACCAGCTTGGTCTTAGGGAATTTATGGGGGCATTTTTCACCACTGTCTGACTTTTCCGAGACTGAGCAATTGATAAAGAAGTTTTAAATGGAGTCATTACATCTCCTTGTTGGAGGAAAGTTCTGATGGGATTGGACACATCAAAGTTTTTTGCGTGTGTAAATCCTTTCCTCCCTCCCTCCCTCCCTCCTCATCTCTAGAGGGGTTTTTCACAAAGCAGGATTAGCAAGTTAGCCAGATAAGTTTAAAAGCACTTTGGGAAATTTTGTTAGCGAATCTCACTTTGCCTCTAATCATATTCCCTCAACCTAATATTCAAATTTACTTTTATTGTTTCAGATCAGTGTTACGTAGAGAGTGGATAGTTGGGTACCTATCTGATCTTAAATTTGTTAGATCCCTTGCAAGGGGCTGATGGTGTTTCTAAAGCCTACAGATACCTCAACCTCCATCTTTTCCCTCATCTCTCCTCCTCCGTGTTTTTCGACCCTCATATCCCACTTGTGTCTCTCCCAGATTCACTAATCCCCCCCTTCACACTCACATTCACACTCGGCTCTCCCCCTTTTTTTCCTCCTCACCCTCGTACATCTCCTTCCCCAAATACCACCCCTCCGTCTGTCTCCAGTGGTTGCTGTGGTTACGGTTTGTTCTGCTCATCAGGCACCCGCTGTGCCTAAACAGACTGTCAACAGTTTAATTACTCATCCTTTTCATCCCCCTATCTTTCCTTACTTCTCTACTACGTGTTAGCTTGTTGCTTCCACCTCTTGCTAAGGAGCCTCTTAGTCACTATTCCTCCCGGTGACATGTTCTTTTTGCTCCTTTCACCGTCTTTCACTTCCTTCCTTCCATCTCTTTTTGCTCCTTATCCTTCCTTTTTGTCACATCATGCCTTCACCCACGCCTTTCCTTCCTACTACTGTACGTTTGACTACTAACAGTCTAATTACTCATCCTTTTAGCATTCAATCACACCGGTTTTATTGCATCCCTGCCTCCCTCCCCTATCCGTGTGCTTTATTAGTGTATTTTTTCTTTTCAGACATTGTTATTCCTCTATTCCCTTATCCCCGCTCTCCCTTATCATCCACCTCTCAAGTGTCATCACTCGCCTTTTCATTCTTCATTACTCAGTCTCTCTACATCCTCTGAGTGTTCCTCCCTATCTTAAACAGCCAGTCTTGTAATTACTCCTCTTCATCACGCTATCATTCCCTAACTCTGTCCATCATCTACCGCTCTGTTTCTCAGCTGTTGACAGTGGCCTGATGTTTCATCCTTTGATCCTCCCATTCTTTAACTCCCTCTCCCTCCTCACATTTGTCATTCACTCGTCCATCCATTCATCCATCAAGTGCCATCCTCCTGACAGAGACCACTTTTCTCTTGTTTCAGCGTTTCAAATCTTCCACTCCTCCCTCTTGATTGAAAGCTGCTTAAATCAGGAAGGTGTCGTTCTTTCATCCATCATCACCTTTGAAGTCTAATCATGTGTCCGTCTTCAACTTTTTTTATGGAATTATCCACAGGTATTGCACTTGGCCACCAGTTTTTGAACCTCTCTCATCTCTTTCCTCTTTTTTATTCTCTAATCGACTGTTCAGTAGAACTCCTCCTCCTACCAGCTATTATCCGGTCACAGTTTAACAACCATAACGAGGCTTTGGCTCTCTTTTGTATGTTAAAGGAGTGTGCAAAAACGTCTAATAATGGCGATACTCTGCAATTAGGAAGAGTTTGGGAGGTGAGTTCTTTTTTTTCTACCCTTTTCAAAAATAAAAATAGAGGAACAAGTGTAAGGAAGCAGTCTAACAGCTTTCTTTCTGCTGATATTAGCATATCAGGCTGACTATATTGCTATATGGGTAACCTAAGCCAGTGTTACTGCACAGAAAAGTGGCATTATTACATTATTTTGTGACTGATGTATGTGGGGGTCAATCCGGCATGCGACCACAAGAGTTTAGTTACAAAATCCTGCTATCATCACTGCAACTCAGGACCAGTGTTGCTCCTTTTGTTTTTATTGCTTCCACATGAGTGATCAGCTTAGCAACGCATCAGTTAACTGATCTCCAATTTTGGTTGCTCCACTTGAATAAATGATCCATTCACGTGCCTTCCAGTTTTTTTCCTCCATTCACTTGCCAGTCTGTTCATTTTGGCAAAGGCTCCTACTTTGAACAGTGAGCATCCCATCTGTTCGTCTCCCTCACCGTAGCCTGAGAATGACAGACCCCTCTTGGTAACAACCAGCCACGTAGAGCATTAACAGTATAATTGAGAAAATGTTCTTTCATTCTGCCTTTATTTCACCGTTTGAGACAGATGAACGCTTACCTGCTCTGTATTCTTGTGACAGTCTGTAGCAGGAGAGCAAAGCCAATTACAGAATTATGATTTAGTTAATGGAAATCAAAAGGCCTCTTTGTTACACTTCAAAAAGATTCAGTCATCATCTCTTCAGAATTAGCTCTGCCCCTGCACAAGAGTCAAAACTGCTGTAAACGATCAACAGAGCAAATAATGAGCCTGTCTCGCTTATTCCGAAACCTTATTGTTCATAAAAATAGTTTTGCGGTGTGTGGTATGTGGTAGATTGTTTTAAAGCCGGATTTCTTTTATTTCCAGGGTAATTAATGTTCCTCTAAGGTGGAATTCCGCTTTTCCCATAAGTTGTCCTCCTTAATTGTCTATTACATGGAGAAAGCCCCATGGTGCACCAGATTCCCGCTTGTAGTTAGATCTCTAAATAGCTCACTCCTGGTGTTAGTGATCAGACTTTTTGGGGTCATCTAAGACTAATTGTAGCCAATGGTACAACAGTAGAAAGTAACATAATGATGGCCATCTGTCATTTCTAATTATTGCTTCCTCGTCTATCTTTCTATTTTTATTTCCCCGCAGTAAATCACTGTTAATTCATCATTCTAGCCTGAATGTGCCTCTTTCTAATCCTGTTCATTACCGTCATCAGAAATCTTTTTGTTTATCTCACTTATCATTTAATCATCATCAATCCTTCTGCTTTTTTTTTCTATTTTCCGTTGTAATTTCTTGGTTCTCTAACCTTTAATGTGCTTTCTATTATATCACCCTGTGCTCATCTTGATCCCTCGATTTCTTTGTCTCCTCTCTCTATTGCCATGATCCCTTCATCATTTTTCTCCTTTTTTATCTAATCTATTTTGTTTTTCCATTCATTTCTCTCTTTCTCATATGATCTCAATCAGTGATTCCAACTCTTGTGACCTCTCTTAGCCTCCAGTGTCATCCCTCCCTCTGCTCCCATCTCCATTTCTTTCTCATCGCCCTCTTATCCTCCCGTATATCCACTCAGTCGGCCTGATCTCCTGTGTCAGTGTGCCAAATCTGTGTGTGTTTGTGTGCACACTTGGCTTACGTAAAAAAGAAAAAAAAAACGAAGAGAGGTTAGAACTGTTCTGTGCTGCCACCACACACACAAACACCATCAGTCCTGCATTCACGCACACACACACACACATACACAACACACCAGGTGAGATTACATAAAGGCGATGCGATGAAAGGCAAGCTGAGACACACCTAGTGAGTAATCTGATACAGGACAGCTGGCTGACAAACACACACACACACACACACACACACAGTGAACGAAAAGAGAGTGAGAGCTGGATTCTCAGCATGATCGGGGTATGTAGAGTCACAAAATTGTGGAGTTAGAGGTATACAAGGATTAGAGGAGGAGAGTAAACCTCATCTGTGCCAGTGGGGAGATTTGAACCTATGTGTGTGTACTGACTTGTGTGACATTCGCCTCTTGTGTTTTCGTTGTTATGGATGCACATCTGTTCATTATTTATAGCCCTGCGAGTGTGTGTTTAACACAGAGCACTGAGTTCCCAGTCCAGTGAGTGCTGGTGTTCACCGCACTGATGTACTCAATGATTCAGCACAAGAGAGCTAACCATGCAGATATGGATTTGCCTTCACTCGGACAATGTGTGTGTGTGTGTGTGTGTGTGTATGAGTGTGTGTGTTTGAAACTGCACGGGCATTACCTTTTCCGTCTGTGCGGCTCTATAATCCGAATCAGCTCCACATGTTATCCAGGTTGGTGTGTGTGTGTGTGTGTGTGTGTGTATGCGTGTGTGTGTGTTAGTGTTTAGCACAGATCTCGCCCCAGGTGTTTCTGCTTGTTTCAGGGTTGGGGGGTGTTTTGTATGTTTGTGCTGAAACCTGTCCTACTCCCCTCCACACTGCCGCACACATCAAAAGCAGGCGGATGTAGGTCAGTGTCAGACAACCAGAGAGTTGAAGAAATTCCAATCCCACAATATCCTCTTAGGCTTCTATAGATGAAGAAAACCTGGAAAATCCTGAATTACGCGCTGAATCCTGGCGTCGTATTCCGAAATGGAGACTTCAGTTTGAAAAAAATCCCAGAATCCACTTTGCTTAAAATCCTATTTATGACGTCTTGATATGATTTCCTCATGGCTGTATTCAACTTTTTTTCTGTGTTCTCGAGCAAGGAGAAACCAGGTGGCGATCTTCACCTCTCTTCCTCACCTCCTCCCTGCTTCCTCACTCAGCTCTTCTCCTGTTACTCATTCATCTGGCTTTCTCTCTCTTCTTTCTTCACTCTTTCAGTGTATTTTTCATATCTTTTCTTGCTTCCAGGAGGGATCCTCAGGAGCTCTTTTCACTCTAGTCAGTGTGATCCATGTTTGTTCTCTCACAGTGAATTAGTGGGTCATTGATGACCTTGGAGGGAAGGAAAGGAGGGAATCAGAAGAGATGGAGGGAGGGATGGTTAGAAAACCTGAAACAGGAGAGACAGAGTGTGAATGCAGTGAACTGTACATGTGCTCCATTAGAGCCTCTTTCTCTTCCAGATATCTACACCCATCCCTCTTTCCACAACTTCTCCTGTCTCTCACCCCACCCCACCCCCACCCCCACCCCCTCATTTTTTTTTACCTCCCCCTCTTCCTCACCCCCCCACCCCCTGTCTGTCAAAGAGAATCAATGGCTTGGAGACCCTCTTAGCGCCTCTCAGCAGGCTGCATTGGCTCATTCTTGCACAGACACTCTCAGGAGCACACATGCACATTCACATGCTTGCACACACACACCAACACCACCGCCGCCGCCACTGCCACCGCCACACACATCCAGTCATGCAGTGATACTCTTCTCCAAGCACACAGCCTATGCATCTCTAGCTCGCTGCCTTCCTCTCAGTCACACACACACACACACTCTCTCTCTCTCTCTCTCTCTCTCTCCCCCTCTCTCTCTCTCTCTCTGTCTCACACACACACACATACACATACACACACGCAGCCTAATGAAACAACTGGGCTATTGATCAGCACCATGAATGTCAGACAGTTCAAAAGTCCGGCCTCCCCCTCACCACCTCCTCCTCCTCCCTATTCTCTAACCTGTCAATCAAACTCCAAAAGCCCACACCTTTAAGAAAACAATCTCATTATCTTGATCTGAAGCAGTGCACTCTCTCCGTTTGAGGGTCTATCTGGACATGAACGCGGCAGCTACACATATGCAGCATCTCCTCTGAAATTAAATTGACAGGTTTTTTGCCATCCCCCACTATTTACTTAGCTACTTCACAAGCACAACAAAGGTATTTCTCTATTTTCTAAGTCTCCTTGTTGTTCTTTCATCCTTATCTGACAAGTCTTTCCCCTCTTTTTTTTGCCCTCTGCTGGATGAAAAAAGGCGGAATTACTAACCTTGTTTTCCGGATCATTCCACCACGACTCCTGGAACCGTCACATCGCTCTGTCTCCACGGCTCTCGCTCTATCTCAGCTCCGTGGAAAAACACCCATCGCTTTCTCTCTCCTCTCTATCTCTCTCTATCTCCCCCCTCGCTCTCTCTCTCTCTCTCTCTCTCTCTCTCCCCTCACTCGGTCTCGACAGCTGCAGCGCTCTGTCTGCCTTCTCTGTCGCTCTTCCGTCAGGCTGATTGAATTTTAAGTCATGTTAATCCCACAGAACAGGTACTGAATGAAGGAGGGGACAAAGAAGAGAGCGAGAGAGAGAGAGAGAGAGAGAAATGACAGAATGCAGAGAGTAAGCTGGGTTGTATTTTTAGAAATCTCCTCTCCCCTTCAGAGAGGTTTCTTTCTTTTTCCTTCTTTTACTTGTCCTGCCTCCACCGAGTCACTTTTTCCTTCATTTATCCATTTATCTGCGTCTTTATCCTCTTGATTTTTCTGGTTTTCTTTGCTGTTATCTGCTAGAGAAGAGAGTGTGAATCTCGAAGAGAAGCAGGAAAGAGTACCGAGCTCCGTCTCCGGCAGCATCAAGCATCAGACTAAAAGAGAGAGAGAGAAAAAATGCACAAGAGAGAGAGAGAGAGAGAAGCATGGAGACGAGGAGCAGGAGGGATGCGGGGCTGAGGCAACGAGGGGTGGGGGAGAGTCAGGAGGAAAAAAGAAAAGAGAAGAAGAAAGAGGGGTTGATATAGGAGGAGAAGGAAGATTGGGAGAGATGAGGAACTTGGTGGAGAGAGAAGGGAAGGATGAGAAATTAGGAGAGGGAAGAAGATAACAGTCATGGAGGACAGTGATGGAAAGTAACTAAGTTCATTTACTCAAGCATTGTATTTATAATCATATATAACACTTTTCTTTTTTGTGTAACAGTTTAAGCTGATCTCTCTCCAAAAGCTAAACACAAAGCACCTGGACTTATTAAAGATTTAAAGGTGGAGAAAGATGTCAAGCTACTTAGCATATTTAGTTTGTTAGCATGAGCCAGATTTACTGTCCCTGTCCTTTTCTTTCCCCCCCTGTCCTGTGGATGAGCTTGAATGTCCAGGGATTGGCTGGAATAGTGATGTGTGGATGTTGGGTGGACACGCAGAACTGACCATGAGAAGATATTTGTTGAAACTGACAATACGTTGATTGGAAATGACTGAACTTGGGCAACTGAGTGCCACAAACACGTTAAAGCAGTGTTGAGAGGCAATGTCAGTTTTTGTCTTTTAACCCTCTGAACCCAAAACCTGTCAGCGGGTTTGAAAGGCATGATTTTTTTTTTTTTTAAATGCCACAATTACACAATTAATTATAGTACAGAACTGTAAATCCAGAATGATCAGATTTTCACTGTTTAGATAGTAATTGAACTACTCATTTGTGACGTGTTGCTCCTTATAAAAATAACCTTATAGTTGTGATAGTTCATCAAAATCACCTTATTGTATGTGTCTCATTTGAAAGTTAGCCACAAATAAATCATGTGCACTAAGAAGATGTCAGAAATTTAAAAAAAAAAAAATCTGCTGTAGTCTGCGCAACAGTGGAGCCATTAGTGACTTTACTGTGACCAACAGTTTCATGACAAAAATTCACTAACTTGTACTGAACTGAACTTGGATGAACTGCAGGCTGTGTTTAAACAGAGCAGATAGGACACAAGTAACGAAAAAAATCAACAATGGAAGCAGTAGAATATCTACAGGATTCAGATTCAGTGTTTTTTCCAGTGTCAGTAACACTTGTGAACAGCAGTTTGCACTTGTTGATTCCCGATTTTTTTTATTTTTTTTAAATTCTGCCTCTTTTTTCTAATGATTTACAGAAATATAACTGTGTTTTACTACACAAAAGACATTTTTGATTTCTCTCTGCTTCTAAACATAGTTGTTTTGTTTCCATAGAGGTGCAAGACTTTATGTGGATGTTAAAAAAAAAAAAAGTCCACAGAAACTGTTTGGAGTTCAGAGGGTTAATAGGATCTCTCAACAATAAATACATGGACTACAGGGCTCAGCCTGCATTAGTGTTTTAATAGGAGGTGTCATCTTGTTTGAAAACGTTTAGAGCTGAAGCAGAAAAAACGGCAATGAAATGTACAAACAAGGATAATGGTGCACACTTTCTGCAAGTCCCTCTGCAAATGCATGAAAAATAGCACTCACTTTTATACCTAAAAGGCAACAGAAGTGGTTATGCAAAGGAGAAAGAGTGCGACACCAAAAATTCTGCACATGTTAATGCTTTTTCACCTGTGCACACCTGGCCAATTGGGGGTGCCACAAATACCTCAAATCATATTTAAATTAAGTGTTTGAATGCAAAAACAATTCTATCCTAGTCATTCCTATATACAAAGATGGACTCACAAAGTACTTTTTTTTTTATAAAACCTCTTGAGTCAAATTTCAAACGAAGGATTTCTGTTTTGTGAGGGCATTTTTTGCACTGTAAAGGATCTGAGTCCTTCTCAAACCACTGATCCTGGGTTGGGGGGGAGAAGAAAGAGGGAGAGATGGAGGAAGAGGAGGAGAAAAAAGTCGGCTGGTATGACAAGCGGAAGCAAAACTCTTAGTGCCTCAAGCTACTGTGGGTCAGATCAGAATGAGAGGGGGAGCAGAGGAGGATGATTAAGAGAGAGTGAGCACACGAGTGCCGACTTGTGAGGACAGGGAGGGAGAGATGAGAGAAGAGGCCAAAGATCTCTGAGGCCATAAGGGAGATAAGTGAGGAAGAGATGGGTTAGCAGGGGACAGAAAGGAGGAGTGGATGGACTGATAGGGAGGCGATAGGAACAAGTGTAGCTGATACCACTTCAAACGGTGGTCGAGCACTTGATTTCCCTGCCACGCCGGTAGCTGCTGGAAATAGCTGTTTAATGGAAACCGTCTGCAGGTGCGAGTATGTGTGTCGGTGTGTGTCCCATTACGAAGGCAGGACCTATAACATCAGAGCTATTGGATGCTGGAATTAAGTCATTTCCAATATTCACATATGTGCAGCTCCATTTTGTCAACAGAATCACAGACTGGAGATAAAACATCAATAAAATGGGAATGAAAGATTGTTTAAAAAAAGAGGTCAGGGATGGGTATTTGGTTGTGTTATGGATGAATTGGTTTTTCATGTATCTCAATTTCCACCCTGGAGTCAATTTTTGTCCTCCATCTTTCTCAATCTGCACTCCTATTTCTGTTTATCTCTCTACCATTCAAGCATTTACCTCTCATCTTACTATGATATATACATTTTTTGTTACTTGAATTTCTTTTTTGTCCCTTGCTTTCTTTTGCCTTTATTGCCTGTTGTGTATTGCTGTGGCCCAGTGTATTTTTAACCTAGTAAGCCAGACCTCCCTCTAAGCAAGGTCCAGCAAGGGGAAGTTTGATATATCATTTCACTCAGTCGTATCCTGTTTACAATGCTCGATTTGGTGGCTCGTTGATTCACAATTAATCAAAGCTGTGGTGGTGCAGCACCCGGTTCTCGTGTCAGAGAGAGTGACCTGAATGAAATAAACTAACATGACCTACTGCTGGGTGATGGATGAAGCAAGTTCACAAAATGTCATTACTGACCGAGGTACTGGTTTACTTGTAAGCCAATTATACAGTGCTAAAATTCAGGGCAATGCGCATTTAGAGCGCTTGTGATTAAAATTACATTTGTTTTTCAGATAAAATGCAAGAAACCAATCATCTCCAGAGCGGAGGTTGGAGACTTCGTGGCCTCAAAACTTTTTTCTGTGACCACAGATCAATGTGGTCAAAGTAAAACACACAGGGGAAGTTTTTTTTTTCCTTCCAGGACTGAGAACTAAGCGGTGAGATTGGCAGGATCTTTAGTTCATTCTGAGTAATGCTGCACTTAATCAGAAAGAGGGCAGACCTGTTCTGGTTTGGTCAGGCCAAATTAGCCCTCAAAGTGAAACAGTTGCAGGGGAGTCGGCCTACTGACCCAGGGCTGAACAAATCCATCGACTTTTTTTTGGCTGCAAATTGGTTCAGTGGTCAACTCACTGGTGGTGTCAACAAGCTGGAAACATCTCAGTGTCAAGTATTTATGTGGCTCACTGGGGCGCATGCTAACACTTTAGCAGATGGCAGATTTCTGTTTAATACTGTATGAGTTTACACCAAGGGCTTCATTACAGTGTAACTGAAATATTAACAAACTTGTTGACATGGTCAGGCTTTAGTATGCAGGCTTCAGCAGTGCCCTTAGTATTTGGACATCTAAACTTTTTTGGAATTGAAATGGAACAGTGACCACAAGGTTTTAGTGCCGAGTGTCAAAGGGGAAAAGCTCAGGAAAGACATGCATGTAGATGTAAACATCCTCAAAGACACTTTAATCAGTCTTTAGTACAGTTCAGTTCAGCTTAAATGTGACTTCTGAATTTTGACCTCTAGACAAAATCTACAGAGTAAATCAGATTTGTTCCAGCACATCCCTCAACAACCTGCCACTGGTCCTCTTTCGTCCCTCCTTGACCACTGTCAGTAAACTACTCACTACTGACTGACCGGAGCAAGCCTGGTTATTTCAGAGATGCTCCAGTCATCTGACCATAGTAATCTGACCCTTGTGAAAGTTGCTCAGGTCTCCACCTGCCAATTTGTCCTGCATCCTGCACACGGAGTACTAAAACTGACTACTCACTTTCCACCTGAAGAAAATAGCTGTAATAGTACTTTTATCTTCTTAATGCTTTGCATGGGTGTTTCCTGCCAAACGATGACAAGAATGGCAGAAAAGTGTGCAGCTGAAATCAAAACCTTATCAGCAGCTATAGAAAATGTCCTTGCAGCAGCAAGAATGTATATTAGCCAGTCCCTCCAGGCTCACAACAATTAACACAAATTCAACCAATCACCGCGACTTTTCTGCAATTTTGGCCAGCCTCCTGTGAGTTCCACCAATCACAGCAGTCCCCGGCGCAAACGTAATGCACGTACGTCACCGAATTCACTTCCTTGTTTATGGTTTGAAGATGCAGACATGTGCGATAGTAATGATTCTCAGTTGCCAACAAAAATTATTGCTAAAGACCTGCAAAACAATTCCCTGATGTTCTTAACGAAAGCGGAGGTAAACTGTTTTGCACCCCATGCAATATTGAGGTAGAACACAAACGAAAATCATCAATTGACAAACACTTTTCTACCGCGAGACGTATCAGGAGAATGGGTGAAATGAGCGAACCACAGACCAGACAAACCACCGTGACGGAAGCTGTTGCATCCAGATCTGTCACGAGCACTGAAAGAATGAAGGTCAGTTAGATTAATTAGTTGACGTGACAAACTGTGAAGGTGTGTGAATACGTGTGCTTGGAAGTTGCTGGAAGCAACATTAAAATCTGAGTCATGCTACTTCTAAATGTTAGAAGTGTTTGCATATTTAGTGTTAGCATGAGTCTCAGCAGCTAGCTAAACCAGATTCAATTCAATTCAAAAATCTACATTTGTCCCCTGAGGGCAATTCAAAACCATAATAACCACCAGTCACAACTCTGTGCTGCAGAGTTCATCAGCACATCTGCCACAATTCTAGCATTTAAACAGCAGGGAGGTGTGCTCATTTTATGGACCCTTATTGGCAGTCAGCAAACACACCTGTAACTCCACCTGGCAGAGCAAAACCAAATTTACAATATATTTTCTCACACACATGTTGTGTATCTTCTGCCTGATCAGCTAAGACATTTTTAGTCAGTTAAATTATTAACTGCAATTCACTGATTAATAATTCATTATTAACATCTCTAGAGATGGCCTGAATCACAGTAGAACTGTGGCTTCTCCAGGATTGCTGAAATAATCTACCTGGAATAATCAAGGGTACCTTGAAGGCCAGTTGAAGGAAATTTTTTAATGTTTATTGTACTTTGATTGAAGTTGGTAAGTAAAGACTATCCATGGATTTTTATTTAAAGCATCCTCACTTTACTGTCAGTGGCTAAAACCTCTGTTTAGCTCTGTAGCAGCCTCTTCTACACCTCTCCCCCACTTGATGTTTGTCTGTCATTTGCCTGGTTTGTCATGAAGTGAGGACAACATTTTTCTGTGTGTGTAAATGAGTCACTCTGAAGTTTGTGAGACACGGTGGCTAAATATAGGCAACACTGAAACACAAGAGCAAATGCACTCATTGCGCACCAGTGCATGTAAACATGTCACACAGACTCACCAATGTGTTAAATGCCCCTGTTCACACACACCCACACAAGCCTCACACATGGACATACATACATGGAACACACATTTAACACAGTCTATTTGCAAGCAACATACAACACACGTAAAGACATCCTGATTGAACAACCACAGTTGCTCAGAGGCTGGATGGCTGCATGATTGCACACACAAACCCACACAAATGAGGACATGACGATCACACCCTGACGCTAGCCGCACACCTTTCGCAAAGCTAAATGAACCACGCACACTCAAACTCACACTGGCACACTTGCTCAGCTGTGATGTGAGGGGTAAATGGTGTGGAGGTTTAGATCGAAGGGCAGATCCCCCCCTATTTGTCTCAATCTACGAATAATGAGAGACAAGGGCAGACACACACAGTCACACACATGCACAACAGCCACACAACACTGCCTTCTAATTTTGTTCTTGGAGCCGTTTGCATGTCATTGTGCTTTTATTTATTTCCACTGCATTAGTAATAGTGTCTCCAAATGATTTCCCAGTTACTGCTGGCAGACCATTTACCCGCCACCGGCTGCCGTAAATGAAATACAAGAAAAACATGCTGGGCTTCATTTGTCTATATTTCTTTATGTGTAAAACCTTGACAAATACACTCAGACGAACAGACACTGGGCAGAAATGCTTCAGGGATGTGTTGGTTAAAGAAAAAAAAAACGTACAAGCCAAATATTTCCAAAAGTGAGTTGCTTTATTGCTTGATGTGCTGCTGGAATTTACAAGTGGAAATAAGAAACAACGCATATGAGGCAACTATTAACTTGGCGTGTAGGAGACTACACAAATGGGCCTGTACAGAATGCAATGAGCTGTTCGAAAAAGGCTGTTAAATGTCAAAATACAAAGCTAGGAGGTGCAAATGAAAAGATTGGAAATGAGATTTTGTTTGTTGATTGTTTCCCTGAAAACAAGCTGCAGTTTCTTGGCATCAGTTCTGTGTTAGAAAAGCATGGATATATGTCTGTAATACATATAAAAACCAGTACAATGACTAATTTACATGCATACAATTATCGGCTCAGTGAGTAACCAGTGAAGGACAAGTGCAATAAAGATTCTTTTATGGCTTGCATATTGAACTGTTGCATTAATACTGCTGTTTCTTTGCTGCTGTATTATACACAGTTTATTTTCCTCTCATTTTAATACTGCGGCTTCACTCTAGGCCCATCCTGAGTTTGAACCTTGCAGTAAAAGCTCCTCTTTCAGTTGTTCTTTTTTAGCATCGTACAATAGATCATGCACAGAGATGATTTCCCCCAAAGAAATATGTGCCACTCTGTAAATTGCTTCTAAAGCACAAAAGTTTGTTTGTAACCTCGGGAATACCTTGTCAAGGCGATTGCACTGAGAGAGCAGACTCAAGCATTGCGCCAGCTGGCATTTTTGGCGTTTGATCAACCAGTTGGAATGCCATGCTTTGCAAAATGTTGGTAAAACTCTGATACAGAGTCATAGTTTAATTAAGGACTGAAATGCACTTTAACCATCTGAGTTCCAGGCTGTCACATTTTAACTCACCATTGGGTAATTTTTCACTGCAAAATAAAGTCCTGAACCTTTGTGGAAACATCACAACCATGACTAGAAGGTGAGAAAACTCAGAAATATTTCTGGTGCAGTATGACACATTTGTAATACCATAAATCATAAGAAAGAGGGAGGAAAGACTACGTAACTTTTTAATTTTCCCTTATACTTGTCTCCTCTGGATAAACACTGCCTGCAGTTCAGCCTAGTTCAGCCAAAACGTCTCTTACTTTCTGATACGTCACTGTTGGTCACAGCTGAGTCCTTTGTGGCTTCTCAATTGTGCAGAGGGGTGCAAAATTTTATGTATTTATTTATTTGTTTGTTTGATTCTGATTAGAACAAACCTGTTATTTTTGGCAAATATTTAAATGAGGCTTGTAGAATAAAATGATTCTGATGGAATATTATGACTTTTGTTAAGTTTCCCAACTGAGTAATTGTGTCTGTTTTTACAATTTCTGGCTCAGATAAACGATGTAATTTTGGCAATTTTGTAAAACAGCTTGTCCTTTCAAACCTACCAGTGTGTTTGGGTTTTAGAGGGTTAAATAATAAAACTAAAATTGCACGTAGCTTACCGCAATTAAGCTTATTCTGACTATGAGAATAATTGCATTATGAGGATCAGAGCATGTTGTTTACATGGGCTCCACCTCAGTCACATTACTCAAGTAATCACATTATGATTGGATTATTGACTGTCAGCAGCAAATAGACATTTCTCACAGCAGGACATCTTGACATGCTAAATGCAGGTGTAACTAATAACATTAATAACCGACTCAGTTCAGTTCAAGTCTGCCAGAGCCCTGGTGTTGCTCATGCTGGCTTTACTGGCACCACTAAATGGAACAGAGCCATGTTTCACCTGTGATTCCCTGCTGTTCAGGCTTCTAAAAGTCTGGAAACTTTGCGAGTTACTGCAGCCGGGCAGACATTTCAGCACCACGGTCAGCGCTCATGATCTGTATGTTAGATCGCATAAACAGAGCAGCAGGAGGAGGAGGAGCAGGAGCCCTGATCAAAGAACATTAAAAACCCAAATGTGAACAGCTATAAATACTGACGAGAAAATCACAAGCAGCCATGATAAGCTATAAAAATATGCAACTAAATAATGCATGATGTTCTGTGCTGAGAAAATCTAGACAGTTATAGTACATTCGGTAAATAACAAGCGGCTGTTAGTCATTTGGTGTTCTGGGCTCCCCTTAGTCTCTGAAAATAGAGACCATGGATGTTTTAGCATTAAGGGCATCACGCTGAGCCATAGATGGAGAGGACGGATTAAATATGGTCTTGCTGGTTGAGTCAACAATTCCATTTTGGTTTGCTTTTTAAATAGGAGTCCGGCTATCTTGGCTCAATATTTATTAGTGCAGGGACACGGATGAATCTCAATACTGACGGTAATCGTCAATACAGATAGGCCCATTAGATGAGATGGATTACTTTGACAGAACAATATTGAGACTTTATTTACTATTGCGATGCTAAATGGAGATGGTGCTGAACAGATTTTTTTTTTACACGCATCATACAGAATGCGATAAGGACGAGACACTTTGATCTCTAGAAAGCCACATGTGAATCACTGAATCCTGTTTTGCATGCTCCTTCTTTTGTAGTCCGCCTCCCAAAGTAAGGCAATTAGAACATCTTTATTTTAATGCAAGCTAATTCAGCAGCACGGTATCAGGAAGACGTTCTTACTGAAGATAAACAGTAAACTAAACTGCACACTTCATTTCTACCATGTGCATTGCAGATTGTGGTCTGCTGTGTTCTGGAGAGTATTATAAAGGCAGTAAAAGGAGAATAAAGCCTTAACTGGAGTTCTGACATTCACTTATTTGCCTTCTTGCTACAGCTTTAATTGTCTTGTAACTGCTTAACAAGTCAAATACTTTACCTGATTTAATACTTTGACTTACTTTGAACAACGCAATCTGCTGTCGTGTAGGGAAACTTTTGACACTTGGTGAATACTTTGCTTTTTTTCCATCCCAAACTGGACGTTGAAATGTGTTTGAATTGATACGGTACATCATTTTTGAGTGTTTAGCCTGAAGTCTTTAATTACACAAGCAAACAACGTTGAGCTACAGTTTCTCTTTAGGACTTCAAGAGGTTTTTAGTTCCCTGCTTTTTCTGCTCTGCTGCTGTTTTTGCACTTAAATTGATTTTCCTTTTTATTCCATTTGTTTTTTATTTGTTCTGCTTTTCAGACTATTTGAAGCACATGGCGAGAATGGCTTCAACTAGAGCTGCAATATACTGGAAAATAACATTTTGATATTTTGTTGTGCAATTTTGGAAAAAAAATACAGGAAATTTTTACCTAATGACTTGAATAACTCATAACTAATTAATCATTCTAGCAAGATTGGGGTGATTTTGTAGGTGAGTGCATCTGAATAGAAAATGAAAAACATGTTTAAAAAGGTGAAAAGTGACTTGAATGTGAATACTTTTTGAGTGTGAACTGTTTGGAACTTTTCCTGCATAATGTGACGCTGGCGAAATAATAGTTTGTGGCCTTGGATGGCATTCATCATACAGGGCGTTGTGGAGCTGATTTAAATGGTCATTCAGTTGTTTTTGGTCATTTCTGTAGTTGAAATATTTCCATACAACTGAAGCTGCGTTTCTTTTTGCATCCAGATGTTTCTTATTGGTGTTGTTCTCCTGTTCCTTGTTCATTTTTCTGTGCACATGTGGAGAATGCATGTCGACAAACCCCTTCATCAAAGTAAATTATAACATGTTTTCTTGTAGAGCAGTCGTGGGAAAGGAGAACGGTGTGAGTTTTCTTTTCTGATGTGTTTTTTGCTGATTTGCCTCACTTCACATCACGTCACACTTCCTGGCATCTGTTAACTCAAACTGATATCACAGTGTGGATGCTGAAATGAGATATCGTGCAGCTCTAAACTTACTGCATATTGCTTTTTACAAAAACACAAAAAGCAATACAAAACCTCAGGATCTAAGAAGACTTATAGGGATTGTTGAAGAAGTAACTGGGTGTCAAAGGTAAGCAGGCTGATGATAAATGGTAGTAGTATGTAGTTTATGTATAACCTAAAATGATATAAAGTAAGATTTTTGTCTATTGGATCAAGTAGTTTTGTTTATTTTCTACATGTTAATTGTAGCTAACATTAGTCCTCTGCTTAAAAAATTTAATCTGCGTAAACTTTTAATGGACAATTATTCCAAATTTTCCTTCTTTATAATCTCAGTTAAAAGAAGCAAAAGCATGTTGTGACAGGTATTCGGTAATGAGACACATTTAGATGCTTTGCAACTCTGTCTCGGCTCACTGTGGGGTCTCTCAGCAAGACTATGAATTTCATATTTTATTCTTGCGCTTTAAAAAATGACAAAAACTTTAATCTATCCCTGCACGCTGTGAGCTTGTTCATTATAAATACTCTAGTGATTCCTGATGTCGGATTAACATTCATTGCACAGCATTGAAACCTGCTTCTAAGCCCACAGTCGAGTTGATATTAAACTACACATCAGCTCTAAAACTAAAATTGTATTGCACTTTTGACAGGTCAACAAGATCCTCTGACTTGAGTGAAAGTAAAGCAACAGAACCACCATCAGAAGCTGCTTTCATCAAAACCCCACCGCCTGCAGCCGATGTGCTGACTATAATCTGAAATAGCAGACAAAAATGATTCAGCATGTATATCCAAATTAAATTCATCGGAATGCCAGTAGTTTGGAGCCTGAAAAGTGCTCCTCACCCTGTTGAAAGATAATCTGTTCTTTGGTTCCCCTTTCAAACTTTCACAACTGCAGAGGCCGAGAGCTCTGAATACAGCTGCTAACCCGCTGATTGAATTCAAAAATGATTAAAGCAAATTCTTTAAACACAATAACTCTTTGTGTTACTGCGTTAAAAGGGTTTGAAGTGTTTATTCTGCCTACTGTAGCTGCTCTCTTCAGAACAAATGGAAATACAGTCTGCATTTTAGCATCTGTAATCTTTTGACATTGTCTCTCCACGACAAAAAACCACACACATCTACCAGAGATTGTGTTTTTGTTGTAGAATATATGTTTATGCTATAGCTTCAGCCCAACAGGCTCAGATTCTACTACTGCTGGGTGCCTGTGTGATGGGGTTAGCAATGAGCGGTATTGAGCTGGGTCCCAGAGTGAAACTATGAATTCCTAATGTTTTCTGTAGGCGCTAAAAGGTTGACGATCCCCTGCTGCTTTATGCTACGTGGAAACTCTCAGATGGACCACTGGTTCAGTGGTTTGGGGTTTATGTTTCGGGAGTGAGATGTTAATTTTAATCTAATATTAACCCAATAGCTGAGGAAGCACTCCTGCATCTTAAGAATCAAACAAGATCCCAGACTTTGATCTCACAGGATCGCTCATGATTTAAAGTCCGGTTCCTCCTCTTTTTGATCCACAAGTCCACGTATAATTAACACAAAAAGAGTAAACACCTGCTAACAGAGTCTGAGACAACACGCTCTGTGGGTTTGGAGTACATCACGAGGCGTTTAATGTGTCACAGACCTACTGTTTAAGGATTCCCAAAATACCACTAAGTAGCAATCTGTTTTAATAAGCTGGTGTCTCAGAGTCTCTAAAAGAGGCTAAAAAGGCATTCTTTCAGCCAGTTCAGCACTCTCTTCTGGTGATACCTGGTGAGTCACACTGTTTGAGGAAAACATTCCAAATATTAGCTATGACTCCTGGTGAATGTAGCTTCCCTGGTGACCATGAAACTGTCATCTGGCACGATTGGTTTAAGAACATTTAAACTACATCAAGTCATTTTGTGATATGAAGTGCATTCAGTGGGTTATTTGTGTCACGGAAATTGCCTTTCACAAACCTGCCTTTATCATCGTTGTTACTTTGTCACAGAATTATTTTCCCCAGAGAAGAGTGTGAACTTTGTTGACCCCTTTAAATCGGCTGACAGAAGTTTTTTAATCTGTGGTTACAGTTCAGTCTCTTCAACTCAAAACAACACATTTTGTAGCTGCAGAGCATTTTGTTTCTAGACAACTGTAAGAGGAGAAACGTAAAGACTGGCTCAGTCTCTGTAAGATGCTGCCCTTGCTATACATTTTTAAAATCTGATGTCCTATTGAGCACTGAGATGTCCTTCCTGCACTCCTTTGTTAAACATGTCTGGCTATTTCAGCACCACGGTCAGTGGCAGCTCACACAGCGGCGACTCAAACTATCAGACTTACTTAGAAATAGTTCAGGACTGGCTGAGCCTGACGTATTTTAAAGCTTAAAATTAACTCTCCTCCCTCTTCCTTTTCTGTACATAGGTTTTTGAAGTGTTTCAGAAATCGGTAAGGGATTATAGCTGGATTTACACAAGGCTGTGCCTTGTGAAACCTCAGATACACCGATGAATACAGAAAACTGTCATCCTATGCACTTGCCTTTGCCAGTTTGTTTAATAATGTCTCTTTCAAATCCTATGAGCTTATTTACTCGTACAATATAAATATTTCTGCCCACAGCTCCTTCTATGAACCACAATTCATAGGTGAAAATTGCTCTGCCATGGAGTGCTGATAGGACTTATTACCAGAAAGATCACAATCAGATATTTTTATTTCACTTGGGGGAAAAGCCTTGTAGTAAATGTCAAACACTGATTTCAGATTTAATTTTTACACCAAACCTAGAAATAGTCATTGCACAAATGTGTTATCTTTTCAAGGGGCCTCGTGGTAAGACATGGGTGAGGAGGTGTGTGCAGACAAACATTTTCAGAGTGTATTTCATGGCTGTAAAGGCCACTGGAATTGGATCAGGATGGTTGGAGCAGTGAATAGTCATTGCCTGCATTTAGCAAGAGGACAGGGGGCAAGTATAAAGAGGAATAAATAAAAATAAAAATAAATAAAGAGGAAGATAGAGAGGAGAGAATTACGACATGACCTTTCTGTAGTTATGGAGCAGGATATGGGGTAAGAAATGTGACCACAGATTTTCAAGGCTGATACTGATTATTTGTAATCAAGGAAATATTTGGAACTATATTTGCAGTAAAAATGAAATCGTATTGTCTAAACCCAAGGTGTATCTTTTACACTGTGATAAATCACTGTTAAAAATACAGTCAAGTTCTATTAAAGTACTGCTGAGACAGGAGACACAAAATGACGCAAATGAGACACAAAACAAGAAATGAGACAAAAAAATAGAAGTGGGATACAGAAGAAAAGTGAGATACTAAAAAGACACAAAAGAAAAGCGAGACACAGTACCCAAATGAGACGCAACATTTAAAAAACAAGACATTAAATAACACAAGCGATAAATGAACGATAGACAAAACAGGGAAAGGGCACAAAATGACACAAAAATAAGACACAAAAACATACACATACAAGTAACAACATGACAAAAAAGAGGCACACATGGGAAAAAACAAGACATAAATGATCACAAACGAAACAAACTGACAAAAATGAAACTCAAAAGGAAAAAAAAATGAGACACAGGGCAGAAATTAGACACAAAAAGGCACAAAGCAGACACAAAGAGAAAAAAATCAAGACATTTAGGTAAAAAAACATGACATAAAAATGACACAAAAGAAAAACAATGCACAAAACTACAGTTAAAGTTAATTTTGATTACAGTTGCAACACGATATAAAAACACAATATATTGTTGGAAAGTGTAGTTACAGTATTGAACAGAAAACCTTATGTAGTAATCATGGTCAGTATCAGTAAAATACAACTGTAACACAAAAAATACATTTAGGTAGTGGTTACCACAACTGCCAGTACAGGAGCTTTTGTTAGTTATGATTTACGTGCATTTAATTAAATAATAATTAGTGGTGATATGTAACCAATCAGATAGTACTGTGGGTGGGACAGAGTGGTGACTATGAAGCCAAAACAGCATATTTTTAAATCACATTTATTTATCATAAATCCGTATAAAAGAAACATATTACCAAAAATGAAAACATGCAAACACACAGACTGGTGTGCTGACCTTGTAATGGACCAATCAGCAGTAAACTCATTAACAGCCAACTGAGAGCAAAACACATCAGCAGCAGCAGCGTGACACTGACTTTCTGTTAGCGTGTTCCTGCATTTATTTGTACTCTTCATCCACACGCGTGTCACAGCATGTTTGTGTATTTGTCCGTGTACGTTGCATTTTAAGCCTCAGGTTCCTGTGAGTCTCCCACTTTAAGCATTAGCTTGAAATTGTATGAATTTCTTTGTTGCTGCCTTTGGCTTGCTGTAAAAAAAACAGACTTGTGTGTGTCTGGATATGTCTTGTCTGCTTGAGTGCATTTGTAGCTGATATGTGTGTGTGTGTGTGTGTGTGTGTGAGATAGGTCCCTTACATGTCAGTGTGAGTGTGTACATTCACTCCTCAGGCGGTGTGTGTGTGTGTGTGTGCATGTTGATCTTGTTTATGTGTCCAGGCCAGTGGTTAAGGCATGACGGATGGGGATAGGGGAGACAGAGGAGGAGAGCAGAGAAAAGACGAATGACCTGACAGCTCCCCTATTCAACTCCTAATCACTGAGGGAGCGTGGAGGCTGTGTGTGACACAGGGAGGCAGTGTGCGCATCAGGGAGGACACACAAATCAGGTGTTTGTGTGTTGTGCATTAGTGTGTAACGCTGGTTAGAAATTCTTAAAAATCAAATCTTAAAATCTGCACCTGCTGCTGTTTTATGTTAAACTGATCCACAAGCAAAGTGCCTCCAGAAAAACAAGGTAAAAGCTCATGATGGCTATTAATAAAGAAAAAAGAAATCAATAGTGCTAATTAGCTATAGTTTTCAAGATACAGTATTGAGTCAAAATTTTAAATTGGATGCAAATTAATGAGAGAACGGGCATCAATCGAAAGGAAATACTTGTCTGTGAGCTACCAGTTCTACCTCAAAAATGAGACACAAATAACACAAATCAAAATATGACACAAGTGAGACACAAAACGACAAAAACAAGAAATAAAACAGCAAAAACGATACAACATGACGAACACTAGACACAAAAGAACAAAACAAGACGTAAAACAACTTAAGAACAATGCAAACAAACAATACTCAAAAGAAAAATGAGTCCGAAAATAACACAAACGAGACACAACACGACAAAAACTAGATTCAAATTGACAAAAACGAGACACAAAACAACACAAAATGGCACAAAACGAGACAATCGATACACAGAAAAAATACGAGACAGAAAATAACACAAACAAAACACAAAATAATAAAAATGACAAAACTGAGCATAAGATAAAAACTAGACAGAAAACAACATAAGTGCGACCCGACGACAAAATCAGGACATAAAATGACACAAAGAAGAAACAACATGACAAAAACGAGATAAAACAACACAAATGGGACACACAATGATGCAAACAAGACAAATTAAGGACATTTTATACATATGTTAATAAAACTTGATCATGTATTTGGCCAATCAGTGCTTTCATCATTTGTTTTCTAATCTGTCTTCTCAAAGTATGTAACATTTAGCTATTTCTTCTCTAAAGTAGGTTGTGAACCAGTGTTACTGTACTTTGTTTTACTTAAAGCACAAGAAATGAACACATTTACACTGAGAAAGAGTGTCTTTTCTCGCCTTATACGTTGTAGTGTGTGTGTGCTGTATGTGAGAGAGGAAGTAAAACATTTGGCAAGTGCTGATCACTAGAAAACACTATGTTACACTGAGAGTCTGATCTCAGTAAGGAGCAGAGCAGCCTTGTTTACAGGAGATGTGGATTCAGGTGAGCTGTGGATCAGAGCCTCAAGCACATTCTCAGCTTTAAAGGTGGGCTTTAGGATTTATTTGCCAACTCAGATGTGGTGCCAGTTAATGAAGAGGCATGTTGAGATTTCAGTCAGACAAGACTAACACCTTTCACAGACATATACTAACATACATCTCCTAATTATCACCTCTCTGTGGTTTGTCACCTCCATAGCAGGTGATTGTTGTAGTCATATCCATCATTATGTGACTCAGTACAAACAGTTATGCATCAGTGGAACGAAGATCTCCTCTTTGCTGCACTGATGGTGTTTGTCGGGGCGCTGCTCCGTCTCTTTAAATTTTAAAGCTTGTATTGATTATTTATGTTGCCTCCCTAGTTAACTTTGCTTTGTTTCTGCTCAGCTTCCTCCACCCCGAAGACAAAACTGCTCCATTTGATCACTTTGGTAAATAAGAATGTCACTGGTTCAATTTCAGCAGTCCGTCTCTGTGGCCGTTTGCTGCTCAGTATGTCTTTTTTGTGTTGCGTCTCAGCTGCACTACGACAAGGCGTAACATCTCTATTCAGCACGGCTTAATACAGCAGGCATTTGTCTTGACACTTGTTTGTGAGGTGCTGTTGAGAATTTCTAGTTTCTTTTTGCAACTTTGCTGACTTCGACCTGAGAAAGTTTACCTTTTGCTTTGCAGAGAGCTGTGGCCCCACTGATCTTTGACAAGATGTAGGGTAGAGTTTGGTTCAGGTCTTGGCTCAGACCTGAAATCAGCTCAAGTGCTTCTTAAATAAACTTGCCGGACTGATTATAAACTAAGCGAGGAATTAGGAAAGTGTGGAGAAAAGTCCAGAGTTGCAGGAGTGAAGAAGACTGTGCAACAGAAAGTGCTGTCTATCAAAATCAGTTTGAGTTAAGGGGCTCACTCAGCTTCAGTTTAAAAGTATAAAATGTGACTTTATATTAAGTCTGTCAAAGCAAAGGCAAAAATAGAGGATTTATTTTTTTTATTTAATTTAAATAACCTTTATTTAACCAAGAAATAGCTAATTGAGAATAAAGATAGGCAGCAGCATACGGACATAAAACTATTTAAATAAAGTTTACATAAAGATTAATAGTGCAGTCAACTGGCGTAAAATTGAAAAAAAAGTATGTGTACGAAAATACAAACAAGTCAGTCATAAGATGTACATTTATCTATACTAAGTCCTGAGGGCGAAGACAATAGTTTCCTTTAATGTTTTAGATGATGTAGGTCAGTGGATATGAAATAAGTAGACCAGTAATATCTTTATTAATAATAATGTGATAAAGAACAGAGTCTACAGGTGGACAACACAGACAATGCAATTAAAGTGTATGACAGGCAGGGCTGAGTAAGGGATTTAAGATTTGTAATAAATGCGTCAATATATACAGGTGTACCCAGCGGTGGCAACAAGACACATTTTGGTCATAAATGATAGGCAAGAATTAAGTATGAAATAAAAACCTTCATTTAAACTTTTTTTTTATTTTTCAATAGCAATTTTAGATATTTACAGTAGGATAGGCACATGATCACAGAGCTCAGAAAGATTGTTTTGTGGCTTTGTTTGTCTTTTTTATGCCATTTGCAGCTAACAAAGAGAAGTATATCACAGTGTCATCCGCACAGAGGTGGACATTCTATTGTTTTAAGATGTCATTTAAGATTTAGTATTTTCTGATTCCATTTTCTTTGACAATGCACACTTTAGCTATTGTAGATTAGCTGAAGTTTTAACTTAGGTCATACTGTTTAGTACTGTAGCAGCCAAAACAGGCGGGCACTTCCATGTTTGCAAGCAGAGAGCATTGGTGGAGTTTAGCCAGTAAAGGAGCACTGTGACAAAGACCTTTTAGGTTTACTGACTTTTAGACAGTGCAGGAGTATTAAATTAAGGTAGGATAAACCTGAGTTTTGAGTCACTTTTGGGGCTTTTGTTGCACATGGTAACAGAAATAAAGAATCGGGCGTAGGTTTATGCTTCTATGGATCAGTTAAAAGATCCCGTGCTTTGGCCTGATTCCAGTTGTAGGATTGATATACAAAATAAACAGTGATGTTCCCAGGACTGACCTTTGGAGCACAGCCTTGGATACACCAATGAAATTACAAGTGATCACTAGTAATCTTTGCCTCAATATTGTATGATCCACAATATCAAAAGCTATGAATAAAAAAGCGCTGCACAGTGCTATTTGTTGTCTAAAGAGTCAATAAAATCAGTTAGTACTCTTAAAAGAGCAGTGTCTGTGCCGTAAAGTAGGATAAAATAAATCTGATTTTGTATCTCAAGTAGGAAAAACAGGGAACGTGTAAATTGCACCCAAAATTTGATCTGATCTATTAAAACAACCTTAATTTCATCAACATGTAACATGAACCCTTCTGTCTCTACATTACTGAGGCAGGTGGTACAAATATGCACATCCACAGCAGCTCCTAGCATAACTTCCCCCTATTTAGAGTTGTGAAATATAAATAGCATATACATAAGGAGCAGTCTGGACAGTAACATGGTAACACCTGCTTTTTTTCCATCACCACCTCACCTATTTACCCACAAGGCAGACTGAAAAATGACATCCAGTCCCAGTGCAGGCAGATTGTTGACAACGACAATACATAAACGAGCAGGTGATCTGTTTTATTTTCTTCCCTGAGATGTCCAGACTGCATTTTACTATCGGATGTAAATTCTATTAACAACATTTGGATGTTGGATGACTACTATGGCACTCTGTATGAAGCAAAGAAATACAACTAGGTTTTCATTGCATTGCTGCGGAGGACTTATTTAAGTGTTTTTGGGTGGGTTTTTTGTGTAAAGTCCAACTTAAATTAGAAAGAATGAGGCACAAATTACCTTTAGCCTGCTAGCCAACCTAAAGTGGTGTGTTTAACTGACTTGTCTGCAGTCGAGCCAACAGCCGGGGATGTCAATACTTAGCTCATTGTTGCTTTGGCAGTCATGAGTAAAGCTGATTGCAACAAGAGATAACGAGCAGCTGTGAGCAGAATAGCAATAAAACAGAGTTTTCTGGTGATAAACTGAGTGCTGTGAAAACCAAAGTGGGGATAGACACAACCAGATGCAAGTTTTTGGTGGGTGAAAAAGTGCTTTTTTTTTTTTAGCTTGTAGCAAAATGAAGCAGTGATTTCTGACCGAGCTCATGCGTGAAAGTTCAGTTGTTCAATATCGGAGAGAGAAACAAAAGCCTTCACAAGCATCGATTCTGATTTAGTTCATTATCCCACACTGTGAAAAAAATGAAGCTTGAAGTTTTTAATTGTAATTCTGTCTACAGATTTTCCCTATTTTGTTAAAATACAGATAATAAATATTAAAATCACAGAAAAAGTGTTAATCACATGTTGACCATTGAAAAACAGGCCAAACGTTTTGATAATGTCCACAACAAAAATGAATGTTTTTATAAATGGTCATTGTTGGCATAAAATTCCACCATGTTTGCTGTTTGACTTCCCTCAAAAATCAGTATTTTTACAAATAGTAAGCTGCACTTTTACAAAGTGTGAATTACACTACTTAAATCAGCAGAATATTGTTTTACAGATATTTGCTGTTATATGAAAAATATCTGTATATATAGGATTGAAAAATGGCAAATAATACTGGTAATAAACCCTTATTTTCATTTTTTTCTTTTTCTGTTATATTTACAGATAATGCTAGTAAAATCACAGTCATCACCTAAAAACCCTTAATTTTTTTAAAAACTACCCAAGCTGAAAATAATGAATACAAAATTGGTAATTTGTCCTTTTACAGTGATTGAGCATAAAATTTCACTATTTTTGCTGTATTTCAATCAATAAAAATACTGTTATTTTACAGACATTTGACAGTATTTGAAAAAAATATATTTTACAGTCTTCACCTGTTTTGAAAAATTCTGGTTGATATCTAATTAAATCACAGAAAGAGATATTAATTTACAAGTTGACTTTAAAAAAAGACCAAAACTGTACATAATATCCACATCAAAAATAAGTATTTTAACAAACAGTGCTTTATTCTGTGACCGTAAAATTACTCTGTTCTACCTTTAAAATCAGTATTACACCGTTTTATAAAATATATTTCCTGGCACCTTTGCTGCCAGATTCTCATTGTTTTTGGGTTTTTTTTTTTGTTTTTTTTAATAGATTTTACTTAAAAGATTTTTTGTCGTGCACTAAAAACTAATAGAGTACTCAGACATCTATGCCCTTGCACTCACAGTATGAAAAGCTTTTGGGAGCGGCAATCAACACTGGAAAGAAAGTGTGTATGTGTTCTGCATGCTGTGTGCATAGCTCTGAAAGCTGTAGCCGAGTGTTTGTTTCAGGGCATCCAAATCAGGGAAGGTCCTCTGTTGAGTGTTTGTTTGTGTGTTTGTGTGTGTGTGTGTGTGTGTGTATGACATTACTGAGAATGCGATGAAGACTGATGGAAAAATAAGAAGAGATACTGTGCAGTTGGAATGGAGAGCCCAAAGTGTCTGTGTGTGGGTCTTTTTATAGCGTATGCTACAAATCATTAGAGGAAACATGGAGAAAGAGTGAAGCTACTGTGTGTGTGTGTGTGTGTGTGTGTGTGTGCGTGATCGCCACAGGCAGACAGAGCTGGCTGATAATGAACACATTGATCTGGTACAGCACAGAGGAAAGAGACAAACCTCCATGTGTTAAAGGCATATCCATCGTCCCTCTAAATTATTCCTCTGTTTTTCATTAATAACCACCGTTTGTGTTACTTGTCCATGTCTCTGTCCTGCCACATCCCTCTTTTATTTATACCTTTTGATTGCTTCCTACCCTCATGCTCACTTATTAACTTTGTTTACTGTGAGGGCCCCAGGGCCTTTTCCAGGGTTAGTGTGTGGTGTTGTGTGTGTGTGTGTGTGTGTGAGTGTGTGTTGTCTTTAATGTTGCAGGTTCCCTGGTTGGCTGGAGCTGGACTTAATCAAGAAACTAGAGGCAGCTGTCTCTGGGTTATATAAGACCAGCCTCATCCTGGTTGTCTGGAGGCTCCCTCTTCCCTGACACCACTTTTTGTTCTGTTTGAATTCTGATTTTCTATATAGTTTATTTATGGTTACCTGAGTTTGCCTGGGAGATGTTTTTATTCTTCCTGACAGTCTTATTTATTAGATTTGATTTGTTGTTACATTTGTTAAAACTCTGATCTCCAAAAACACCTCATGTTTAAAAGGCACGTTATTCTTTTTTTTCTTTTTTTAATGACCATAATTACACCATTTATCAGAATAAGCATCTGTAAAAACAGGAAAAATCATCACATTTTCAACTTCCCACTGGTCCTTGAGCTAATTATGTGTGACTTTCAGTTTTGGAAGGGGAAAAAAACAATCTTCTGTTTTTTCGGTTGAGCTGCAGGCTGAGTTTACACAAAGCACAAAAGAAATAAGGATGAAATTTTAATAAATGTAAAAGTATGTCATAAAATACCTTTAGTATGTAGTACTACTATTTTGTCCAGTATTGGTAACACCTATGGGCACTTTGAAAATGTCGTACATGTTGATTTCGGGCTTTTTCAATTTTTTTTTCAGCCCAAAATACACCAAGAAGCTGCTTGGTGTTTTTAGGGTTAAACAAAAATAGTTTCTTGTTGAATAAAATTCAAGATGAAAAAAACAACGTCAAAAAGAGAAAAGTTATGAAGAAATTACAAACTTGTGCAGGTGAAATATCAAAATGTCCCAAGCCAAATAAATTTCTTTTCAACCTTTGTCCTTGTCAAATCATCTGCTGTCAACAAAAAACATCTTGGATATAAATGAATTAAATTATTTTCAGTCACTTGTCATAATCTCAGATGGCTGCTCCAAAACCTATAGTAATCTGTCAATTGTACACAGTTACCAGGTAAAAGGAATAGTTTTGAAAAGATGTCTATTTGCTTTCTTGCTGAGCATCATCCTTACCTGTAATGGAAATATGTAGCCACAGCTAATCGCAAGTTAGCTTAGCATAAAGACTTGAAACTGGGAAACAGCTAGCCTGCTCTGTCAAAAGAAAACAAGATTAAACAAGCATGATTTAATATTTTATTTACTAATCTTTGAGGTGCTGGTAGGTAGATTTTGTAACCTTTTAGAAATCAGATGAGGCCAAACTGTTTCTACTCTTTCTGCTAAGCAACTCCGCTAGCAGCAATAGTAGTAGCCTATATAATAAAATGAAACCAATTCTTTAGCCAATATGCTATATGCTACTTCTTTACCAAATGTAGTCAGACCCAACCAGCTTGCTTTTCCACTCAAAACTTTGATTCCTTATCTAGTAAAAATGCATTATTTAACAATTTCCATATTTCACATAGAAGTTTGGAGATGCATAAAGGGCAGCAGCATATATTTTATTGCAGTTATTGTTGGCTGATGCTGCTAATGGAAGGGAAGAACACGTTGGCAGGTTTTTGAAGTCTTTGGGCAGAAATCCCTTTTTGTTTTTAGTCCACCGCTTGCAGCCCAAGGCTTGGCGGAGCAGCACAAGCCGTGTGAATCCCTCAGCTCCGTTCTCTTTCTGCTCTCCAGCTCTGCTCCCTGTGGCAGAGGGCTCAGAGTACAGTGTCATTTTGTGTTTGAGCCTGCTGTATACCTCAGAACATGAAAACCTTTCCTCCCTTGCTGGAAATGTGATTATCTGGCAAGACATGGACTACTTTCCTTTAATTTTATTTCGATATTAATAATGCTTATATATGTGTGTGTGTGTGTGTGTATGGAGAGAGAGAGTTTTGTATTATTCCCTATTTCCATCCGTTTCCATTCTAACTGTATACATCTTATTGTGGCTCTATTGGCATGACTGACATGTGCTTTATTGCCCAAGCACGTTGATCTCCTCACTACATCACCCCCTCTCTCAATGCTGGTAATGAGATATCTGTCTGTGGAGTTTGTTTACTGCCCGATTCCCCTCTCCCAATTATGGAATTCCTGAGTGATTATGCTGTAGCAATTACTTCAAGTCGGTCCGGGTTTGAATGTCAGCTTAACACTGAAATTGTAAATTCTGTCCGTCTGCATGTTATGTTTGCGCGATACAGATTTCCATCTACAGAGATGATGAGGTGGATGTTACGTTTCCTGGCTTCAGGAGCTGCTTCATATCTGAAACCCAGTGGGTCGTCTGGGACTCTCTTGGTTCTGAGGTCTCTATGTGTGTGGAGGGGGTTTTCTTTTTCAATGTCACTTATGAATACAACATATCGGACGTTTTTGGAAAATTTAAAGAAATAATCTGTCGCACAGTTTACATTCCTTCACTTTACCTCCATTGCTCGGGGAATTTTAAACGCTGATAAATACATTTAAAGCCGCTCCAAAAATATATTAACATATCCTTTTACTCTCTCCTCTTTTGTGGTTTTCTTCCAACTAATCTCTCTCTCCTCTTCCTTTTCTCTGTTACTCTCCTTCCTTTTAGAACAGTTCAAAGCCGTCTATCCACATTGCTAAGACAGGCTTACAAGTTTAAAAAAAAATCAGCTACAAATCAAGTAATGAAATTAACTCTAACAATTACACATCTTTCCTCTCTCCTCTCTCTCACTCACTCTCCCTCTCTTTGTTAATTTGGAGAGCTTAATTGGCGTGATAATACTTTTGAGGCAAACAAACAACAACAAAATAGAAATGGAATGTAATTACTTTCAGCAGTTGACTTCCTCCCAGTTCCCTGCGTGTGTTTGTCTATTCAAGCTGAGATTGTGCAGCGTTTGAGGTTTTCAGTTATTGAATGACGTTTGCGTGAAGCTCCTACTTTATTACCATCATGGAGGTACAGTGCTTTGTATTTACAAATGTCAGACACAGACCTCTTGAGCAAATGTTTTTATTAAGAGGAGTATTTTCTTTCAATTTCAAAGTAGCCCCGGCTTCTCTCTATGTGTTTTGTATTTATATGTGTTTAGATTTACATTAAATGGTGCGAGAGGTGTTTTAAAAAAATGTAAATTGCTCAGTAAGAAGTCAACATTCACCTCCTTTGTTTGTTTGTCTTTTCTTTCTCTAGACCAACATCCCTTTCCTGCAGAATGTTTTTGCCAACCACCAGTTCCTGCACTCCACCGTGGACACCCAGTTCATCGACGAAAACCAGGAACTCTTCAACCTCAAACCCACTCAAAACCGAGCCCAGAAGCTGCTGCACTACCTGGGTTAGTAAATACACAAACACCCTAACAGAAGTGGAAAATCAATTTAGTCACTTCAGTAATTTAATATTTTCTTTGTTAATTGACCACACCAGCGTTCAAACAATATGACATTACAGCTGTGTTTCTGACTGGCTGTTACATTTTAGCATGAAGCATGCCCTTTATAAGCAGAAATTAAAAGGTTAATAGCTTGGCGACCACCTATATGATGGTTTCTGTGGTTTGTAGTCAAAAAATGCATTATCTTTCAAAAGCTAAAAGTGAAATATGGTGTGGAAAATCAAGATTCCTTCAGAGACTTTTGACTGAAAGAGGTTAGGACCAACCTACCAATGGATATGAATCAAATAATTCAATGTACAATATAACCATGGTAGACTCTTCCCAGCCTCCAGCCAGGCTTAGATACAAAGAGTGAAATCTTAAGTTCCTTCTCTTAAAATTCATCTCTGTTTATCAGTTTCACATATTCTATATTATTTACCATGAAAATAATCCCTTTGTGCCTTAAAATGGCTTTAATGTGGCTTTAAGCTTCCTTCAGTATGCACACATCCATATATTTTCCCTGCCTCTTTGTCCAGTCCCCTATCTGGCATTCACTGCAGCTGGAGCACACCAGCTCCCCTGCAACTTTAATACTCTGTAAAACTACTCTCCTACTGAACTGAAAACTAATTCTGAATTCAGGATTGGTTCCTATGGTTTGATGCATATGAAACCCCAGAAGACCAAATCTGTGTTTTGAGACTGTCATCTGTGAGCTACAGCTGCAAAGTGGAATGCTCAGCCCTAATCTAACATAACAAAAAGCCCCAGTCCTCCTAGCAAAGACATGAAAATGTTTAAATTCTGACAAAATGGGAGCATTTGGTACACAAACATGTATGTATGCAGTGCAGCACTCTCAAACACACACAGAGGAGTGGGTTTTCAGAGATTTAACTGCCTGGGGCATGCTGCACAGTAGAGATGTCTGGTTCCTTATAGCTGTATAGAAAATACATGGAGGGGAATGGAAGGCAAAATGAGAAACGGCACTAGTCTATGCCATAATCATCAATTTGATGTGCAATAATGGTTTATCATGCGTAATGTTGCTTTACTGCCTCAAAATCATTGCAAGTATTATTTTCTACCTTATTTTTTATCTGTTGTAAAGTTATATCTTATTGCTTGACTATTATGCACTGCATCAGTTTGCATGTTAGGTTTTTTTTTCTGACCAATATCTGGCACAAGAATATATTATCTTGTCAACATGTTTCTGTTGAAACTACCTGTTGTGTTTGATTAAACCCTTAAAAAACATATTACACATTTAGAAGTTTTGTTTTTTTCCATGAAAATAATCCCCTCCTGCCATAAAGTGTGTAGAGCTATCAAGTCCCTGCTTCTTTCTCCAGTCAGCCCTCCTAACTCACTGCCAACACTCCCAGCTCTGCTCAGTCACTGTAAAAGTACTTGGTGCGACACAATGGCAAAGAAAGCCCACCCTACAAACTGATGGGATTGGTTCCTTGTGTTTGTTACATATGAAACTCTGGCTGTCTGAACCTGTGCTTTTTTATACTACAGTAGTACAGTGATGTTTCAAGGTGGAAATACTGAACCGTGGTCCTGGCTGCTTATTGTTCTCGTAATCTGTCCTCTAGTGCATACATAAAAACACCACATGGGCATGCTGGCATTATAAAAATTCAACTAGAAGGAGTTTTAAAGAAATAAGGGAAAAGAAAAAGAAGAACTTGGATATCTGATGTACTAAATACTTCTAACTCGCAAATGTAGGAGGACGAAAAGTGAGAGTAGCTTGGAAGATGTTTTTTTATAACCTTTGTTGATTTTTTTTCTTGTCTGTATTGTCTTTACGGTATGTTGGTTATGTTGTCAGACTGTATTTGACTTTTATTTTTATTCTCCTTTCCAGGTCACGTGATGGTGAATGGACCAACAACACCCATCCCAGTCAAGGCTAAACCTTCCTCTACGGACCCTGTCATTCCTCCAGTCACCATGGGTACGTGAGCCAAAAGTAGTTCACCCTCTGTCACTTTTTACTCCGCTTACTCAGTTACAACCCACCACTTTTTTCGTTCAGCAATCAATGAGGCAAGTGTAAAACCAAAGTGTAAAAGCAGGTTGTTCGATGCAGTTTGAGCAATGAAATCATTACAACAGTGTTTAACCTGTGTGGTTCTATTTGTAGGGCAAGATTTGATAATGGAATATGAAGTTAAAGCTGAAAAGGGGAAAAAATGAACTATTACTACAGTAATGCCACAATGCATCATCACTTTTGAATTTATTACATTAGGACTAATTTAGCAACGCACTGCCACGGCAAGGGTTAGGGGGCTTCATCTCCCCGGAGGCAGCGTATCTAAAAATGTAAACACTTGTGGATCCACAGGGCACTTTGGATAAAAGCGCCCACCGAATGACAAATGGGCTGTCGAACAGTCTGATAGCTGTAGGCAGAAAGGCCTTCCTAAATGGCTCAGTTTAGCACTCGGGGAGGAAAAGGGTTTTAGCCCAGAGTGCTCTGCTGAGCTGTGAGTACAGCAGCGAGAGGGGTGCAGCTCATTGTTTGTGAAGCCAGAAGTTCTCCACTCCTCACCCTGATCTGCACCAGCGCTGCTGTAGTCTCGCAGGAAAGGCCAGCGGCCAAGCTGGGCGCTTTGATGAGCTCGTTGAGCTGCTTTGGGTCTCTGGAGTGGAGCTCTGTGAGGTTTTTTTTTCTTCCCCTTTCTAAGTACAGTGCAGTAGTGAATTTCGTAAGGTAAAACTAAAGGAAGATCATTTTTTTTCAGTCATTTTCATATCTTCTAGGAATGTCGTGGTATTATTGAGAATGGGTCCATGAACATATAAATAATGTATAAGGGGTAGACATTTCTTTAAAATGTGAAATTATGTAATATGTAGGTTTACATTATAAAACAGTTGACATTTTCCCTTTGAGCGCAAAAAGTTTAAATTTTATCAGATCTGGACTAAATGGACTGAGTACGTAAAACCCATAAGGTTTAATATCCCTTGAACCTACCTGGATTTAGATACAACCGGCTGTCTTCATTTATTTTTCTTTTCTAATTTTTTTTGTTTGTTTGCGTGACGTGAAGATAACCACACAGACTAAGTTTCCCGGTTGTACTGTTCTTATGCAGAAAACAAAAGAGTAATTTAAAAAAATGATTTGGAAAAAATTTTGGAATACCAACAGTAACAAGGACAGTCTTAAATAATATATTTTTTAAGTTATATTTTTTCATTGTGACAATGTAGCCCTAGTTACATTACAACTATAATTATATTAAAGGTAGACCAGTATCAGAAGGCTAGGACGTTCAGAGCCTGAGGTCTGAACATCAATAAAGAGACACAACACAAGGATAATTTTGCCAAAAGGTGTATAATAAACACGCTTAGTGCAAGTTGACTGCACAACAACAAATATGACAGTACATTTATTAATAAAGTAATAAAGCGCGCACAATAAAATAAACAAAACCCCTTTAAAGTGTCTGAGTCCAGTCTCCAAGTGTTAAGTCTTTGGATCGATCGTTGAGGCACAATCCAAATGTGTTTGTGTCTTTTATCTGTCATATCGCACCGTGAAGTAGTGAAGGTAGTGAGTCCTGAGTAGAAACAATCTCTCTGTTTTCCCTCGAGTTCTCGTAGGTTGGCTCACCATCCATTTAACTGGAATCTTGATTCTCTGATGCATGTTTCCTTTAATGGATGCTCTGCTGGTTGCTGGATGGGTCCAGAAATCCACCTCTTACCAAAAACCTGACCTATAGACAGGTCATACATCCATATAAAGTGTTATCCACATATTACCAATTTAGGCTACACTTTACTTCTGCGCTTACGATGAAACACTACCAAGCATCAGTATAACCTTTGCTTAAATCCACAAGTTTCAGTTAGCTCTGTTGTACAACAAAATCTATTTCTCTAAGTCATTACATCATAAATCATTGCTCTAAACACTCACAACATAACAGTTTTAACAATATTAACAGCATGAATTACCCTGGTTTAAGGTTAGAGAGAATTCTCATCAATTCAGTGTTAACCATTTCCTTCTTTAAGACACATTATGGCATTTTGTTGCACTAACTACACTGTATACCGCTGAAGCTCAGTGCAAAAAAGCTAAACTCTACAGCAAAAGAGTACAACTGACAAAATACAGTTAACATCCATCAAATTTAAACTTAACTCATTTACAGTAACTTACAAATTGTGACCTTAACAGAACCACTTTTAACTTCATAGTGCTGATATTCACACTCTCACATGCTAAAATCATGGATTGCTAAGCACATTTTCTGCAGTCTGAATGCTAATGCTATTAGCGCAGGCCTATAGGATTTCCCATTATGCTCGCACAAGACAACACAACTTTTTACTCCTAAATTTCCTAAACAGTGTCAGCAGATAGCGGACTTTTCTTTTCTCACCAGTGAATCCAGCAACTGTACCCCCAGTCGGGACAGTAAGGTTGAAGTTGAACCACCATAAATACTCGGGTTGAACCAAGTCTGGGCATAGCAGGAGAATGTCCGAAGCACATGCAGCAAAATGGGTGATAGCCAAATAAAACAAAGGACAGATCTCGGACCAGACAACAAAGGATGCTGGGAGCATCACCTGGCTAGTTAATGCCATGCAGTCCAGCCAACTAGCCCCTCCTAGTGTCAGTTGCCAGCAATACCGGTGTAAACACATTATTAATATAGTTTGACAGTTCCAATTAGTTACTCTTTTTTTTCCTCTTTGGCCTGAGCTACACCAAGCATTAGTAAAAGGCCTGTTTCAGCTGATGTCACAACTTGACTCAGGTCATTTTGCAGTGATGCTTTTTGGCCTTTCCTGCTGCTTTTTCGTCCTTATTTTTGTTTGGGGTGCAAACCAGCATAAATTTATGCAGATGCTCCTTTTGACAGCAACAAAATAGTCAACTGTTCCAATCTGACATGTTTATCAGCACCCTGTTCTGCCTCAGCGCCTACCCCGGCATGCCTGGTAAACACGAATTTATAGCAAAATAATGTGAATAATATGAATCATAATCAGGCATAACTAATCAAATCTGACATCTAAAAAGCATGCACGGTGGAACGGAATGGAGCAGAATAGGACAGAATAATGTGCGGTGTTTGTGTGTTTTCTCCGTGCTTACCCACCACTTGTCTTACTTATGCAAATCTCGTGTTGAAAGCTATCATTGCCTGTCGCAGGGGAGCAAACACACATACGCATGTGTGCACTAAATCACCCAAACTGGCACAGACGTATACTGTAGTGAGCAGGCACTCTTTAGACAGACACCCTTTGTGTACATGCCCCCCACTTACCTACTGTAAGCAGCTGATGAGGTAGTTGTATGCAGCACAGGCACGCACAGAAGCATACCTAAGGCCTAGTAATGAGATTTGTAATGTGCTTATATCCTTTCTTTCATTCGACAGAGGGATTGAGAGAAGAGGGGGATTAAGCCTGTATTATCACACTCTGTGGAGGGAGGGACAGGGGCATGGAAGGAGAAAAGGGTTATGAAGAGAGAACAGAGAGGGCTCGGCCAGCATATAATCCCAATATAGTGAGAAAACGGTCAGGTGGATACAGTGGCAGGTGTGGAGATATGAATGGATGAATTGACTGAGATTGATGTGCGGGGATAGAGTTGGACGGACGATGTAGCACACAAAGATCAGCATGGTATTGTCCTATCTCAACTAAAGATAAGGCAAAGGGGAAAAAACTACAAGAAAAGTGACTTTTGAGGCATTCCCAAAACACAAGAGAGAAGGGAAGACAACTCTTCCTGAAAGACGGGACGAGGGTGTCTTGACAAAATCTGTTAAGCACTGAAAGGCCATTATTTTCTAATTAGGATTTGTAGTCTGAAACGTTCCCACTGAAGGCTGATTGCTGGTGGTTCATCGATGGTGTAGAAGTACACCTTGTTCCAATTATTGTCTGGATTTATTTAATGGAGGACATCTAGAGGTTAATCACCAGATGCCTCTGAGCTAGCTCTGGGAAGAATGACTAATAAAAATGACAGACTACTTTCCAACCTACCCATTGTGCAGTGTATTTCCATTCTTAGGATTAAAGCAGAATAGTAGTTTGCAGCACAATAGTATTTTATAGTATGCACAATGCAACAGCACACAGACTTAATGCCCCAACATTCCCTTTTTGTCATCTCTGCCTGTTTCTAGTTTTGGATCCTTTCATTTCATCTTCAAAGACAACAAATTGTTTTTGCCGCTTTCTGTTTCCTACTATTGTTTAGGTCCAAACATCACTTTTAGGTAGCCTTAAAAGGAGCCATACAGAGTCTTAAATTTGACTTTCTGAAACCTGAAGATACTTGGGATGTTTTCAGATTTGTTTACAGCAGAGTTTTCTTCTTTGTTTTGCCTCTTTCTCCCCTCTATTCGCATACAGCCATGTAGAGGTAAACTAATGCTGCTCTTCTTAAACAATACTGCTATTTCAAAGTTTTTTTATCCACCTGTATTTTAGTTCAGGTAAATTACCTGCTGTTAGCATGTGCAGGCTTAACCGGCTTTTCCAGCACACCTGATCTGCAAATTAAAATGTTTCTCAGCACAAAGATGCGGCACATTACGGCTCAGAGTAGAGGCAAGACAAGTTGTTTCACTCAGAAATTAAAAAAGAAGCACCTCTAAGCACTATAGTTTGCGCTATCGAGTCATATAATATTAGCCGGGATTGTGTAGCTGCAGGAGAAGAGCTGCAGTGTGAATAGAGGAGCAGGTAGGTGAAGAATGACAAGGTAAAGAGGTATAAAATGCCATCAGCCTGCAAGACAAAGGAGTGAAGCAAGGGCAAAGAAGCCAGGCAGTGGGAGGGAGGCGTTTGTGTGTAAGTGGGTTAGTTTTCAAGCACGACGACCACTTGGGACTTCATCTCTTTACTGCTTTGTGTTTTTGCTCGATACGACATACACAAATCCACTCATACTCTGTTTTCTAGGAAACTGTCACAAGAATCGGCTATTGTATGTATAGAAACTGTAATCCCAGTGCACACGCCCTCGTTTCCTTCCTATTGTGCTGTGTCAAAGACGGCACTAGTGGCAAAACATAGAAGGCAAGTTTATGAGACTGCAAAGATGTGACAGAGGGAGGGCAAGCTTTGAGAATTAATTATTATCTCCAGTATGGTTCCCTAGCTCTCTTTATTATTCACATATCTTGAAAAGTTCAAATGTCTGTATCTGTTTGCTTCAGCAGCAGAACTTCACAGAGCTCATCTCGTTTGTCTGAGTTCTGCTGTTGACATGCATGAACAAATGCATCGATACCTGAGCGTGTTGGTTCATTTTGCTCATGCCGGCCTTAGAGACAATTACAGCACAGATCATTTGTTTTCACGAATGAGGTGCAACAATAAAAGGTCAAGAGCGAATATTCAACTACACAGAGAGGGACGGGGAGGCGTTGTTGGAGGACATCTAAGCAGGCAGATAGTACCTCATTAACTAGTCTAATTGATTGATGATTGTACACACCACAGCAAAAATAGATCCCAATTCTGCTTCCAATGTTTTAATGCCTCAGGTGGTGCTTATGTTTAATTGCGAGGCAAAGAGGAGTGAGAGAAAGACTGTGATAGAAGGTTGCTTATAGCTGTGCCCATAGAGAAGGTCTTTGCAATGTTTAACGTGTTTGTTTTGAGGAACACTGCTGTAATAAACTGGAAAAGCCAGTATTTGTCTTGGGGATTCCACAGCAGTTCTTATTCATCCTCATGGATGCTTTTAGTGGTTATATTGTGTTTCAATATTGTATGTTGACATTATAGTCTTGTAAGGTAACCAGAAACACTCATCCAGTTCCAGCATGTCTAACAATCTTCATCTGGGGTTCCTCGGGGAGTGCAGCCTGCAGGTCTTCAGAAGCACTCTCGCTGGATGTGGTGTGGTTTATCTGTTTCTAATTCTTCTGTTTGCTTACATTGCTCTTGGCTTTTTAAACCTATGCTGGCTACCTGATATGAATGCTAATGTTGATCCACCACTGTGGTCCAGATTGAAATATCTCATCAATTATTGGATAGATTGGTATGAAATTTTTTACAGATAATTGTGGTAGCCAGAGGATAAACCATTCTGACATTTGTCATTGCAGGACCTTGAGGAGTAGTTTTTGAGACATCTCTGCCCTACACAAAATTAACTATAATATTATTAGCATATTTAACAATATTATTATATAGCACCCAAGTGGCAGCCTCCACTACTGCAAATGCAAAAGTGTCAGAATCTGCAGTTGCTCAAATGACCACTTGAGGCTGATTACGAAAACAAATCAGTCCACACAAACGTCAATGTTAAAATACCCAACTACACAGAGGAAATAAATATGTTTTACAGTCTGGTACAAACATGGATTTAGTCTCTTTAGCTAGTAACACCGTAGATGCCAACTGTACAAATGAACCTTTATATAACTGTCTTGTTTAGACTGCACTAAGGCTAAGAGTTACACATAATTAAAGATGTCACCAGCTTAAACATGCAATAAAAAATATCATTTATACAAAGCTGTAGTTTTTGAGTCAAATGCTATACTGTATGCTTCGCACTAATTAGTAGCATTTAGCATACTAACAAGATTGTGCTTTTCTAAGCATCGGTATTTGGTTTAAACTACCACTGAATCTACGCACCATGTGTATCTCTATGGCTGTCGTTATTATCCCTGTGGATTCTTATGCCTGTTTTGTATTCCTTGAAATCGTGACTTCTTGTCTGCTAGGTTATGCAGTCATGGTTTTTAGAGAGTTCCAACACTAATATTTTTAATATCATTGAATATATTAGTCATTTATTAAAAGGCTTCAAATATATCGTTTTAAGATATTCCATCTGGTGCTGCCTCCACACTTTTGACAATCAAATATACTGTATATGCCATACTCAAATTTGCAACATTACACCTCTCTGACTACTGATGAAAAGTTTGGGACCTAAAAACAAGGTCACCAGCCAAGCAACTCAGTATTTAGAAATGCATACAAACTGCAAATAGCAGCCATCCTGGAACCGGTTCACCTTCAGCTGGCAGCCATACAGCACCAAGCTCAGTTACTTGGATCTCTTATTTCACTAAATGGTAGCTACTGACTTTATATAGAATACTGGAGCCATATGAGTCACTGTTAGCAGGAGCAATCCGTTTTCACTAATCAGTGGGTGGTGTGTCTAATAAGCTGGCAGCTGAGCTTCTCCGCCTGTCTTCTTTTATAGCTGATCCTCTGAGCTGAGGGTGATAGGAAGAGCATTGAGAGGAGATAGCATCCACCTCATTAGTACAAGTTATGAAAAGCACCTGACTTGTTCACTTAAGAGAGAACGCTGTGTAAATACCATCAGTTTACCTGCCGTCTTGTTAAGTTGATGTGAATCATTTATCAGGCTACACACTTAAGCAGTGTACACAGTCAATACACTCCTTAAGATTGTATGGAAAAAGGCATATTTACACATCTTTTGTGCTTCTTCTTTTCAATAAAACAGTGGAAATTCCTTGTAGCTGTAATTGCACTCCTGTGTTTATAAAAGTTCCCTTAAAATATTTTTTTCTATTGATATATTAGTCAATTATCTGTGAATAAACAGACATCTGCACAATCTGGTGGAACATAAAAGTAGTTTTCCAACATCGGATATTGATTCCTCACAAACTGCTGTATCACATAACCACAAACCTTTTCATTCGTCCTCTGCATCGTTTCCCACACTAACTTTGGTCTTTCCTCTGTTTTGTCTCTCATTATTAGGCGACCCTCCAGTAGGTTTCCGTGATGTGTTGCTGCGTGATGGTCCCGAGGGATTCGCCAAGGCTGTTCGTGCCCACCAGGGTCTGTTGCTAATGGATACCACATTCAGGGATGCTCACCAGTCACTCCTGGCAACCAGAGTTCGGACCCATGACCTGAAGAAGATCTCGCCATTTGTCAGCCACAACTTTAGCAACCTTTTCAGCCTGGAGAACTGGGGAGGTGAGTTTGCCTCTTGGTTTTTGTTCCTGAAATATCTATCTTTCCCCAAACTGTTTCTTTAAATGATGCAAAGCCCACTTGAGTAACAATAATTAGTGCTTTAAAAACTTAAGATAATGCAGCTGGAAATGATAATATTTGATCTCCGACAGGCAGCCGTGTAAGTCATGAATTTTCCTACTTTGATGGCTATCATGTTAATTAAATCCCTTTGTATGTGCATATGCATTTTAATGTCTCCCCCCGACTCATGCTGTAGATCTGTTCCATGTTTCAGTGATGAACCTCTTTGTTTTTTTGTGTTTGAGCTGTGAAAATCATATCTCATTCTGCCATCTCCTCTCCCACAAGTCAGTAAGCTCTCTCAACAGATGATGATTGTACCTCTTCCCTGCTCTTCAGTGAATAGAGAAAATCACACGTTGTTGAAACTTCTTGTGGCAAGAGCAGTCCAATATTGTCCCCGTATAATATGCAATTACTCCAACATTGGGATAGAGGAAGAAAATGTGATGTCTGAACAGCTGGTAACAAGCCCAATTATCAACACTTCTCCGTAATGATCCGATGTAAAGTGCAATTGTTATGAACTATGAACCCCCATTTCAACATTTGCACATTGAGAACACACAATTGTGAAAGAGAGATGCCCAGCAAACCTCTTGAGGTTGAAACATTTAATTTAATGCTCAATTATAGTGATTGTACTTATATTACTTGGAGTGCTTGGAGAAGATGACAAGAACAAACATAAAACTAACGAACAAAAGCCTTGTTCCATGTCAGCTTCTATTTCAGTGGCTCGGCTCATCGTTAGATGCTGCTTGAACAAAGTGAGAAAAAAATAGACACATGAGAGAGAGCGTGAGTCTTCAGTGAAACCTCTTTGGTGCTATAAACCCTTTCTAAGATTAAATTCCTCTTGGTAGCAGATCATGGTGCACCAGTTAGGGGGAAAAGCAATATATTTCATTACTGTGGGAGAGCACTTTGAGCAGAACTCACATTAAGCAACTGTCTACTTATTTCATGTTTGAACAGATAAAAAGGCTACAGCAAAAGTAAATTATTGAGTAGTTTTTTTCGATAAAAAGGGCTTAAACGCTTCCAGTCTTCCATCTCCCAGAATATTGTGATTTTATTATGAGACTGACCCAGGAAAGATGATATGAATTCATTTTAGCTGTGTTTGAGGAGCTACATTAAAAGCAAATCTTTGAAGAGAGACTGTGAAAACTTGTGCTGAACTCAGTCTTTCACACTGAGGAAAGTGTTGAATAGGTGCCAGGGAAGCCCCTTGTCTGTGTTTGTCTCATTATACTGTGTGAACCAGCTCTGAAAGGGGAAAGTGCTTTGATTAAGGCACATAAATGCCTTTTTAGGATTTCATTTTCAGACATTTGACAACTTTAAAAAGTGCTTCCGAGTTTCCAGCCAGGACCGCATTAAAATCTTGTTTACCATCATTTGCAATCACGCACAACACGACCTCGCTGATGGCTTTACTTCTGAGGATCACCCCACTAGAGAGCAGAATATACAGTAACAAAGTCCAATGCTGAGGCTTTCAAACCAGTGTTTTTCTGACAGTTGCTCTAGGCTTCATGTGCTCCAGAAACAGTCAATTAAGCCTGAGAGAAAGCGTGTTTTCAGACCATTTTATGCTTGCACATCAGGGCTAATTTACTTAATGTCTTGTTTTTGAAAGCTTAAACTTTTGCTGCTTCAAACTGTTTCAAAGCCAGAAGAAGTGTGGTAAGATTTCTAACAAATCTATTGATTGCATGATGATAAATCTACATGTAAATACAGTCTGAGCAAGAACATGTAATTTATTGTGAGACTGCATAATGCAATCATTTATTTTTTAAGACTTCAGCAGTATTTTCAGCAAAACATATAATTATTCTTAAACGAGCCAACAGTGTGGCTAGCCATCTTAATTTGAACATTTGCTGCAGTAAAAGCTCTGAGTAAACACTGCAGATTAATCTGGTGTCTGAACTGAATCCAGTTATGATCAAACGTGAAGAGAATAGTGAGTACGTCTTACTTTGTGCCTCCCTCCTGAACTCTTCCATAAAGTGCTAATGTTTGAATTGCAGTGGGAGTCGACTTTTTAAAATCTTCTGTCAATGAAAGCTCTTGAAGTTTAAACAGTCTTTCGTCTTCATAACGAAGTTAGAGAAAGTGAATATATGCTTGACTCTCCCCCATTTATACAGCAACAGCAAGACTAGATCATTGAAATCAGATGTAAAACATGAGTTGGAGAAATTTAAACAAGTCCTGACATAATGATTCTGTAATGGGCTGATATTATGAGCTGAGGAGCATAGGATTCATTTGTCTTTCTCAGTTAAGAAAAGTAGTGGTGATCGTGTGAATCACAGAAGAGAAAGGTAATATGCTGGTGGATCCTCTTGAGGCATCAGTGTTTCCTGCATGATGTGATTATGAGTTCCAGAAAACAGAGGGGGACTTTCTCATAATTATTTAAACACTTAAAGGCAGAATAAATTCTAAAAAGAGACATCCCCCTGAAACCTTCCTGTCACTTTTATTTAGCCGTGTAATAATGTGCTTGCCTCAGTGTCTTCCTGTGCATATTAATAATTTGATGTTAATTGAGCTAGTTAACAGGGAATAACAAAGCATTTAGAAAACAGAATGATGAATCTGACACCAAGCCTGTTGACACTTGTTTTGGCAATTATTTCAGTCTGCTGTTTTTGCTTACATTCTTAGCAGGGCATTGAAATTGGATGTTTTATTTTTTCTTTTCAATTTTAAATTATTTAATTTAATTTTAAGGATGGGAATTTGCGAAACAAAGTCAAAAAGAAACCAAGAGCACATTTTTACAGTGTTCATCTTGTTTGACTTTTTCTTGTTTTTATAACTTTTGTATTTGACTTGCACCTATTTCTTGTGGCTTTACATACCATCTTCCATGTGTTTTTCTAGGAATACACATTTAAACAATTTCATAAACTGACCATCATCCATGTTTACAGTTATTAATCTATTTTTTTTTTTAAATTAATGCGATAGAGTGGCAACTACTGACATTTAATGTTCACAACAAAATCAACTCAGTTACATCAAGAATTTAAAGAACAGATAATGTGAACACCTACTGAACCTTGTTTTGTATTTTAAATTAAATAGCAAAAAAATGCTTTAAAACTGGTAGCTAGCTAAATCAGACAGCATGGTGACATCTAGAATTTAGAAAGTTTTCTCCAGAGACTTTATACAGCTGTTGTCAGGCTGAGTAGTCCTCCCCATGATGAACGAACTTGTCCTTAGGTAAAACAATTGAGGCTGCCTTCTTAGTACAAGAATGTTGTGGCCTTTTATAGTTTATCTGTATCTGGTAAGATAATGAGCTGTATCTCCACTCTCCACTTACCCTGTGTTTAAAACCCAAAGTTCCCAGATTCAGCATTTGCCATTCTCTCACCTCACATTGATTTAGGTTGTGAAACACAAATTAGACTACAGCGCTGTTAAAAGTTCAAATCGGCACACACTGTCCCTCAGTGACGGCTTGTTACAGTGCTTTTAAAGAGTTCCTCATAAATCACTTAATGACCGCAGGAGGAATGACTGCTGTGCGACTATTTAGTAGGAGGTCCCTGAACAATGCACTTTTATTACAGAGTGATCGGAGATACAGTATCACACTCCTATGTGCTTCAGTCACTTAGAGCCAAAATAAATCACTAAAGGGAGATGACCTCGTGAATAGTGAACGCTGTTACCCTGACACATTGTCCCTATGCAAGAAGGTTTTTTTTTGTTTAACACAGTGGTCTTAGATAGGGAATATTGCTTTCACATGTTTCAGCTGCTTAGAGGCAGAATGAATCATTGAGGAGATTAAGCCTGTGAAAGCCCTTTGAGGATTAAGTCCCTTCCTGATATAGCATTTCTCCCTACACCATGCAAGATACAGTAAAATGAACTGGGTCACATAATGTATCTATACGGTTCCTCATATCTATTTCACACTTGGCAAATTTATCAGATGGAAAAGCGGTAGATTCTTAATTACTGTGCTTTAATATGTCAGTGTGTGCCTCCTTTTTATCCGAGCAGTTGTGTAATCAGCATCTTAAAGTACTTTTGCTTGTTTTAAGGGATGTGAGCTGTGAGCAAGAAAGTGTGGACAGCACAGAGGTTGAATGTCAGATGACACAAAAATTGATCCGGTGGAAAAAACTGTTTGATGCATGGGGGGCATAATTACACACTTAAGCAAAAAATGTTGAGATATGTGTGTTTATGTAACCCAACTACACAAATTGAGGTATTAATCATTTTTATGCATCACGGACCTTCCTTTGTTTGCTTAAGAGCATAAGATGGAAGTTTAGTTCATATAACTTTGGATGGAGTTTGCCAGCATGCGCCTGAACCGACTGTTTGAATTATGTATAAAATATAACATTACAGAAGATGTTACAAGCCCTTATATCTCTGCAACACCTATTCCAGGAGACAGTTTGTCCCCAAATAAGTTTTTCTTGACTTTGCTGGCTATCATGGGGACTGCACAAAGACCTTATTTCCCTCCTTCCATCTGATTTATTTCAACTCACATTCACAGCAGATTGGAGGCTGCCTGTCCTTCCAAAAAGAGGCAGACTGCAGCAGTGCAAATGCCTAATGTCCAGCACGTGGGACCAGCTGTCAGTCTTCATTCACGTTATGAAATTATTAGAGTAGATTCCGCTGTCCAAGATGAATTCCTCACTCAGCATCATGTTTTGATATCTCAAATGCTATGAAACATTAATACTAATATGTTTAACATCTGATAAGATTGCTTGGAGTCATTTCCGCTTCAGACCGGTGGTTTAAGAGATGCTGACGTAGGCTAAAATCCAAATTGGAGGAAAAGAATTTTGGAAAGAATTGATGAAGAGGAGGGTTTTTCCAGGGCATCCCTCCTGCTTATAGAGTAAGGAACAAGCAGTTGTGCTTAGTATTCTCCCCGTGTCCAAATGTATGAGTGCTCAGAAAATGAAATTTAATGATGACAGTGTTGGATCAGCAGAATACCACTGGAGGCTTCAATATTTCTGGCTGATATGATAAACGGGTATGAGAATCGCTAATCTACTCCCCCAGAAAGGGAAATGAGAGATTGCTATCTTTTTTTTGCCTCTTCCCCAGAACATTTCTTAGATTTTAAAGTGACTTTAAAAAGAAATGATGAAAGTGTTAGTATGAACAATGAATGTGCAGCTATCATCAGATATTTTACTTGAGCATCAATTATTGTGTCTTATATTAGTGTTCTCAGTGAGTGAGTGTGTGTGTGTGTTTGTGTGTAATGGGAGAGGCATGAAATATTATTTTTTTGATTTTTCGAATGGAGATCAAAGTCAGGATGACGAATGAGACTGGAGATGAAAGCTGAAATAAACTGCAACCTGTTTGTGTGTCTGTGTAGGTGCTACCTTCGACGTGGCCATGCGATTCCTATCAGAGTGTCCATGGAAGAGACTCCAGGAGCTGAGAGCTTTGATCCCAAATGTCCCTTTCCAGATGCTGCTGAGAGGAGCCAATGCTGTGGGCTACACTAACTACCCTGACAATGCTGTCTTTAAGTGAGCCACTCATACACACGTTTCATCAAGCTGTTCTTCATCTTAATTCAGTTCTTACATAACCAAATGATTAAGAGTCTCACTGTGGATATTTTAACAGTTAACAGAATAAAAAAATACCTTACACACATAAACCAGAGCTGTAAATGTAGATCTGTATGCACGTTAACATTAACTGTATTGTCCAGTGTATGCCACACACTATATATTTGTTCCATATGTAGAATAATCAGTATTGAGTCACCATATACATCTAAGCTACCCTTCATAATGCCGAAGCAGCTGTGTCATTTTCTTATCTAACTTTTTTCTCCAACTGTGTTGAAAACAGTTTTTATCAAATTCTTGTACAATATCAATTTGAATAAGATTTTCTTGAAGCCAGCTGCCGCTCCTTCTGCTTCATTGTCTCTTTGTCATGTTATTTAGAAAATGTCCTCTGACTGGGTCGTTTCCATGGTAACAACATGGGTGACCGTCAGCTTCATACATGATGCGTTTTCTTTTTTTGTCCATGTATTAGTGGCAGGCCTTTTAAATCATTGAAAGTGAAATTGAAATGTATTGCTATCTGTGAATAATTACACAATCAATTTAGTGAAACAATAGAAATGCTATTACTCCTGACAAAACACTACAGCAAAAACCAATAAAACACAAAATATACAATTTTCTACAGACTACAAAAGGTGTAGGCTGAAGCTACAGTTTGTAACCCCTACTTTACATATATAGTGTTGTATATAATAAAAGCATTGCTAGTATTATCCTTACCACACTATTACCAAAATGATACTCTAATAATATATTTTCTTGAATCTTTCTTAGTTGAATTAATCGTAAATGAATGAATACTACACATTTTTTAGGTCTTCACTACAACTGTTGGTCTAACCCCTGATGGACCCACTTTGCATTCGAAAACACATCTGAAAATGCCTTTACATTAAATTTACTCATAGTTACAACTTGCATACCATCTCCACACTGATTATTCTTGTTTGAATTACTCAGGAACTCACCATTGCATCAACATGTTAGTATCTATGCAATCATAGGTTGATGCCATATCAATTATAGGTATTTATACATATCAAAGTAATAATACTGTAAAGACAGATCAAACTTCTGTCATTTCATAATATAGGCCTACCGCATATCAAAATAAACAGAAGAACTTGCACTTTCCAATGATACTAGCTATTTTTTCTGCTCCAAAGAGTAATCTGATATTGACATTGCATCAAATTTCTGCATTGTTGCTAACATAGGTATGAGATTACATCCCACTTTGTATGACAAATGACCGCAAAATAAAAGAGGGAAAGATCAGTTCAATGATTGAAGAGATGTATTTAAAACATGAGCACTGGTCACCTTTAAACAAAATGGCAGTGTCGATCCTAGGTTCTGGTGGATCAGAAGCAAAGCGGGTTGAGGGGCAAACATTTGGATGGTTTGCTCCTTTACAAGTAAGCTACTGTATATGAAAACTTCCATAAATAAAATAATGGCAAAATCATGGTTCTGACAGTCTCCAATTTCCAGACAGTGCTTTGAGGTCATCTGTGGCTGCCTCCTAACTTAGCCACTAGTCATTAGCAATGCCTTAAACACTGTGAAAATAGCTAATGTCCTGATTTGTGATGATGGCTGTGCTTCTTGTTCAGTTTGTGCAGATTGCTAAAAAATTATCTTGCTTTAGAAATCTTCTAAACCTCTATCTTGCTTTTCTATGTTAGGGTAATCCTAGCCTTACCAACAGGCTAAACAAGACCTCTTAGTGCTAGCCTTAGCCTAGCACTGTCAGCAAAATAAGTTCAGGTTGCACTGACCCCACAAGTGAATTATTCTGTTGTTGTCGGTGTAATCTGGAAAATTGGCTTGCTTATGGAAGATTACTGTGATTATTACAACTTCAGCAACATCTGCAGCTTCACTTTCGAAACACAGCTCTGCTAATTCACCTGAGCTACTTTGCTCTGCAAATGTGCTCGTCTGTCCCTCTGTATAAACAGTATATTTCGGCAATATACTGTCCAATGAACAGAGAGAGGTGGCTGCATCAGAGCCAAAGTAACGCATTTATTTTATCAAAATTGGCCAATAGAAATAGCAATACAGATAAACCTCAAATATTCGTCAATCCCTAAAACCTATCAGTACCTTCTGACACAGTTGCTTTCTTTCTAAATATATCTAAATGGATGTAATGTACGGGAGCTGTCCACAAACCACACAACTCACACACATTTAATCAGGTCAGTTTGGTTGATATTTTCCTGTTGCCTCTCACCACGCTGTGAGTTACACATCATTGATACAGATGTATGCTAGTAATGCACTTACGGGCCATAAATACTCCTGCGCCTACACTCAAGCATACACACGCCTCTGTTCCAAATGGATTCACCAGCTTCGTCGGCGATGTGGATGACTCATATAAACACAAGTAGTACACACCTGCTGTTGGCCACACACACAAACACCCACAGGGACGTACACACTGCCTCCCTCACACAGGCACAGTGTGTTTCCCTCACCTCAAGTAAATTAGTAGTGGCTAGTTTATGACTAATGCAGCTGTCCCCTCCTTCCTCCTTCACATTGAATCACACACGGGCAGACTTCCCTATCCTACCTGTTTTTTGCCCCCGCCCGACCCCTCCTATCGTAGTCATTATTTACCCCTACTCATGCCTCCCTTTTCCATGCTTCCATTTATCTCCCTGCGTTACACACTCCTTTCCTTCTTTTTAGCACCCTTCCTTCGATACCTATTGCTCTTCATCTCCCACTTCACTCTCGGCGTCCCATAGGGGGAGTGCCATCGAAAATTTGCACATCATTGTGATTAATGGCTTTGATCTGTTTGCCCGGCTCTCTCTCTCCGTCCTCCCTGCACTCTGTCACTAACTCGCCCGCAAACGTTTTCAGCGCGGCAGCTCGCAGCCAAGTGACCTAAGCGTCTTCATTAACTAAATCAAATCAAAGTGTAATTCCATTTCATTTAGTTGATTTAAAGTGCATTTTACAGGGTCACAGCAGAGTACATTTTGCAGAGAGAGGGATGTGGCATTTTTAAAATGTCTAAACCGCCTGGAGGATTGAACGGGTCATATGATTGTTAACGAGATTTTCTTGTCACATTCAGAAAAAAATAAAAATTAATTTCACAAATAATGATAACTTAGGCTCTGAGTTAGATATGCAGGGCAGTACAGTGTATTTCATTTGGTGCCAATGGGCAAACAGCACTTGTATACATTGTAGTGTATTACTAAATAAATACTGGACACACACACACACACACACACGACTGACAATCCTCTTGTGGCACAAATAAACAGACATAACAATGTGTGTCTGACATACAATGTTCATCTGTTTATTTGCCAAAACAAAAGCTCTCGATGTGAGTAAATAATGCATTCACAATCACACCGCTACAGTAAGTTCTCACTCCAGTTATGAAAAACCTGATTAAGATACCAGGGCCATGGCAATAATAGGAAGGATTTACCACTAGCAGCTTGGATAATGAGGCGGGTATACATTTCTCCACAGTTATTGTGAGCTCTTGCAGGCTGTAAGCTCACTTTTCATGAAAATAGTGAGAATACAGTATTTACTCGGGTACAGCGATATTTATGAGCAGTGATATGAAGACGGATATAAACAGCTTATCCTGACCCGGATGTCCACTATTATCTGGAGTACACTGTGCATGAAGGTAAACTCATCATACATGTGTGGGTGAGACTGTGTAGTAATCCTGCAATGCACAGTAGGTCTTGACAGCCTTCCTCACCTGATTAGAATGTGGATGTCAAAAGTAATGTTTGACTAACATCATTTCCACCTCCTCAGGTTCTGTGAGGTGGCCAAGGAGAATGGCATGGACATCTTTCGCGTTTTTGATTCCCTGAACTACCTGCCTAACATGCTGCTGGGTATGGAGGCTGCAGGAGCGGCAGGTGGCGTAGTTGAGGCTGCCATCTCCTACACGGGTGACGTCTCCGACCCGATGAGACAGAAGTACTCTCTTGAATACTATGTGAAACTGGCAGATGAGCTTGTGAAAGCTGGAACCCACATCCTGTGTATCAAGGTGAGGAAATAAAATAGGATCCAAGAGCTGCTGTAGAAGTTGTTTAGGCTTCTGCAGCAAGAGAAGTTTTTTTTAGATTTGAAAATCTAAAGATTCTGGCATTCCTTTGTTTGCTTCTGCGTGGAAATCCAATCCAGTCTGCTACCAGATTAACAGAAAAGCAGCTATAAATGACGTATACACCGATCAGGCATAACATTATGACCACCTGCCTAATATGGTGTTGGTCCCCTTATGTGCTCAAAAAAGCTCTGAACCATTGGACATGGACAAGAGGACCTCTCAGGGTGTCCTATGGGGTCTGGAACCAGGACGTTGGCAGTGGATCCTTTGGGTTCTCTGGCTTGTGCTGTGGGGCCTCTGTCAATCAAACTTGTTCCACTGCATCCTGTTGATGCTTGATCACAATGGGGTGTAGGAAGTTTGGAGGTCAAATCAACATGTTGGGTCATTGTCATGTTCCTCCACATGACAATGTGGAGGAACATGTCATGTTCCTGATTGTTTGATGTTGTTTCCATGTGGTGAGGAGCATTTTCTTGTGGGGGTAGGCCAGTGACATTTGGGATTTCCATTTGCATGAGGGAGTGTGCTTGTTGTGGGACAATGTTTATTTGAGTGTCTGAGTCTCATCAAAATGGATGACAAAGTCCAAGGTTTTCCAGCAGAACAGCACATAGTACCAATATGATCAGTGTTATTCATTTTACCTGTCAGTGGTCATAATGTTGTGACTGATCGGTGCATACACACACTTCTTTACACAAGCAGACGTGCAGTGAATTTTTTGTCATAATCAGGTCCTAAACCACCCACTTAACCTTCACTAGCTGGAAGGTTAAGATGCACTCTAAGCAGCATCTTTAATTCTGTTCACTTTGTGTAATCTATGGTGCAACTCCTTTGGCTGGACTAATTCCTGATAAAATTACCATCTTTTAATCATTTGAGCAAAGTGTTGTGTATGAGTTTACTTCTCTTAGCCTACAACCTCCCCTTCTTTTTCTGTTGCTAGTGTGTCATTTGCTGCTATTATTACCGAAATGCCAGAATGTTAATTGATGTTCAGCTAAAAATAAAAATAGATGAAGAAAAAAATTACTTTTCCAATAACCAATTTCACTAATGTGTTGTGCTGAATTCAAACCCCTTTAAACCCATGCATGGCTTTTGATTAGCATTTTGTGTAATAAGAAAATTTTCTCGAGTTAATCGTTGAACACAGCTGATGGTATTCAACTTACTCCAATTAAAATAACTTGTATACTCGCTTGCCTTATCTAAATGAATGGGCTGATAATGCTCACGAAGAATTAATTTCTTTATTCAGGCATGACACAATATTTGCAAACGTGAAATGATAAACTACCACAGTGTGAACCATCGCACACAGCAGTGGCAGTGTCATAAAACGCTGCCACAGTTAATGAGGTTAACTTTTGTAAGAGGAAATGGGCATGTAATGTAACTTCATGGAGTGCAATGATCATCAAAGAGAGCGAAACTAAATATCTAAGCTCCATCTGCAATTTCTGTTAATATCAGTTATGATTTATTTTTTATAATAATCCTCATGAGTATCTTTATTTTGTTGTGCTGTTCAATAATTTTCAAATTCATATTTAATCATTTTTCGTGTCTCAGATCTGTCAAAAGTGTGATTTTCCTAAATGGCAATTTCAAAGAAGCTTCCTCAACAGGAGAAGTAAATTCCTGATAGAAGAAAACTGGCTTAAATTACACATCCATTTTAATTTTAGATTAATTCAGCAGGTAATGCAGTGATTATTTGGAAAGTGTCAGTAGTCATTACCCCTTCTTTCCAAGATCAAGTCATTCTAAAGATTCTAGTTTTGTAAAATAAGAGTAACATCTAGATTACACCAATCAACTACAACCACTGACAGGTGAATGAATAACATTGATTATCTCAACACAATAGGACTTGTCAGGGTGGGGGATTTATAAGGCAGAAAGGGAACCATCAGTTCTTGAAAATTGGTGTGTTGGAAGCAGGAAAAATAGGCAGCTGCAGATCTTGTCAGGTCTTCTTGGTCTGCTTGGCCACCAACTTGTGAAACAGCTACATGGTCATGAGCAAAAGCTGACTTGTGGAGCCCAGTCCCACAGAATAGTCACTGCAGCATAATCTGTTTAAAAAAAAACGTACGGCTGACTATGACAGAAAGATATCAGACCTCCCAGTGTCTGCTTCCTGTGTAGCTGCAGACATCTCAGTGTCTCCATGCTGATTCCTGTACATTGCTGTAAGTACAACTGTCAGAACTGGATAATGGAGCAATGGAAAAAGGTTGGATAAATGAGATTTCTCCTGGGTGTGTGTAAATCATTCACCTGGATAAGAGATGGCAGCAGGATGTACTATTGGAAGAGCTAGCTGTTGGAGGCAGTGTTGCTCTGGGAAACACTGGGTCCTGGCATTCATGCGAATATCACGTTGCAGATCACGTAACTCACATGGCAACAGCATTCTCTGATGGCCTCTTTTAGCAGCATAATGCTCCCTGCTGCCTTGCATAAACTGCTCAGCAGTGGTCTGAAGAACATGACAAAGAGTTCAAGTTGCTGGCTCGGCCTCCATATTCCCCAGATCTTAATCCAGTTGAGTACTTGTGAAATCTTCTGGTAAAACACAGTCTGATCCATGGAGGCCCAACTTCAAACCTTACAGGCTTAAAAAAAATTGGTACTCTCATTTTGGTGCCTGATACCACAGGAAACCTCTAGATCTTGTGAAATCCATGCATTGCTGGGTAAGAGCTGTTTGGGCAACATAAGGGGGACCTGTTCAGTTTTAGGCTTTTAATGTTGCATATAGGTTTATTTGTGGTTTAATCTATATTATGTCCAGAAACCCAGCCCCGACAGTTTAAGAAATGTCCATGTGTATGTAAAATGATGTAAAGGCAACAACACAAGGTTATGTATTTGTGACGTTTGTAGATATTAAGTGTGATGGAAACATTAGCACATTTTATTCACTTTATTTTGTCAGATGTTGCTCTAACTCTGCATTTTATTTCACCCCTCTTTCCTTGCGTCTCTCTCTTGCCAGGATATGGCTGGTCTGCTGAAGCCAGAGTCCAGCAAGCTTCTGATCAGCGCTCTAAGAGACCGTTTCCCAGATGTGCCCATCCACGTGCACACCCACGACACAGCTGGAGCCGGTGTAGCCGCCATGCTAGCTTGTGCTGAAGCTGGAGCTGATGTAGTTGATGTGGCAGTGAGTATTTATCACGATCATTCAACTGATTCCTCACATTACTAATTTACCACAACTTCTATTCAAAATTGATATCAAGTTTATTATAAGAAGCCTGACATGTGACCACCACCAATATTTTGAAGCTTGCGTCCACCCACCAGTTATTCTAACATGAACACACACTCACTTCCTACCAGTTGCTGCAGTTTGCATAATGAAATGTTGCTAAAACTAAATAGAAAGAATTCTTGAAGCCAGAAACATTCCCCTCACTGTGCTCACTGACGCATGCTGCCAGCACAGGCAGTTTCATTAAAACAATTGGCTACTATTTGCAGTTTTGGGTTGTTGTGCTGTTCAGTTCCTTGTAACACTGAATGAAACAAACAACCTACTGTCCACCATGAATCAGACTCACTCCCTAAAAACATTTGTATTGGCTTCATTAGTTTAGATAGTTAAATAATGAATAACAATAATAATAAAACATTCATGCACAGTAACACAAAACAAAGCAAGCTGAAATAAACTGAACAGGGAAGGGGAGTATTTTGTGGGGGAAAATCCTGTTCAAAGAGAAACTGGTGTTTTGTGCTTTCTTACCACTACTCATTATGCTTGCATGACTTAGTTGCAGATTTGCAGAGCACCTGGTACTTCGTGTATATACAATGGATCCACTAAGTTGTGGACCAATATTATGTGCTTTGGCAATGATTAAAAATTAAACAGTATTCATATTGATTGTCTCGCTTTAGGTTGACTCTATGGCAGGAATGACCTCTCAGCCCAGCATGGGAGCCATGGTCGCCTGCGCCAAAGGGACCAAGCTTGACACTGGTAAGTAGCGATTCTTTATTTAAAAAGTAAGCAAAAGGAAGTTCTTTGTAATGGATCAGTTTTAGTAGACACTGGCCAGTTGCTATTTTATCATTCTCATTACCTTTAATTGAGTAAACTCAACCATAAAGAACAGGTTACAGCGAATGTTTGAAGAAACAACTTCAGATTTCCACATTAAGCTTTTATTGCAGTATGTGGTTGTTAATGAGACAGAAAATCTCTCCGTCTTGCTCAGAAATTATTTTTGGGTGTCTTTCTTAGAGTCTGCTACGTTACATGAGGGAAGAAAATCAGTCAACAAATCAATAAATGACAGAGCGCATCAGTAATTATGGCCCTGAGTCGGAGAAACCTACATATTCTGCTCAGGGATAATGTACACAGCCAATTATGAGAAGAAGATGGCAATGAGAAGGAGGCAGACCAAAAGAAAGGAACCATTGTCGTGAATAAAAACGGTTGCTCTGATAAGCAGAACATTCTCGAATCTTAAAATAAATAGCTCAGCAAGATTTAAGCACAAGATAGTACATACGAGCAGATTTATTTGGTACTTAAAGACCCATCTGCTTGTGTATGAATAAGGTGATCTTATTTTCATTCCTGTGTGTTTAAAAAAAAGAACAGCTCAGAGACTGCTATACTTTGTAGTGGCTATTCCCTGGAGGATTTAGAGGTTAAAGGTTCTCCAAGGCAACTGACATGATTGTTGGTTACTCATTTGCTTTCCTAAACGATATTCTGCCACGTTCTATCAGAGATGTTTCATGTAAAAGGCCCTCTGGGCCAGTGTGTAGCACCACGGCTTTATTCTATTTTCTCAGGAGGTTATATGATAAGTGGAGAAATGGATTTATAATGTGTTCATTCCCCTCAGGGTTTGTTGTTCTGCACAATGTCATTTTCATGCACTCACCTCTGATAACTGACCAGGCTTGGTGACCTCCCACATCAAATATATTCAAACGGACGGTTGTAAAAACGCTGCTTAAAAAACTGAAGGAACATGAAACAGGCTAAATGAATTAAAAGTGATGTGGAGTTTGCTGCTTAGTTATGTAGAGTAATGCTATTGGGAAAACTGACTCAGCTCTGCTAACTAGATCTGATAGCTCATTTCCATTACTCAGAACCATGGAAAGCCCCGCTAATTTTGTTTACAGTACATTCACACGGCACAGCTAATGTACGGTCCGCTGCTGTAGTACAGGAAATTGTTAACATTAAAAGCTGTTTGTGGCTGTATGGTAGCTAAATGCAGATAATGTTTTTTTAAATGGACATCTTGGCGTACCCCAAGTTCTCCTTGTGTGCTCTAGCAATAGATTTTCTTGTTTCTATGCATAAAGAGTGACATTTTTTCCCCCACCTTATTTTCTGATGGTCATGTGGTCTTTAGAGAAAACCGTAGTCAAATAACAAACCTTGATGCTAATGTAATAAAGCACAGATAAAACGGTCTGCAGTGAAACACATGACTGCTTTCCTGTCACACGCTTTTGCATGTTTATTAATACATTCTCATAGATGCTATGCCACAAGGTTTGGAATGGTTTCTATGGGTCCTGTCATGAATACAGTAATCACTGACTGTCACTGTCAGACTGCTGTATAATTTAACAAGCTTTTGTTAAGTTCTGTTAGCAAATTTGCAAGTGGTGCTGTTTGAAAAATCACAGGAGGCACCTACATGTGACATTATTGTACATTAAGTGTAGTCAGAAAATATTCAGACCAATCACTGTATTTACATTTTGTTGTGTTGCAGCATTGCACAAAATAGTACAATGTGTTTTTCAGTCTTTAAGTATCAGTGTAAACTAAAAAACAATATTTTGCTTTGTTGGAAGGTGAACCTTTAACACAGTGGGAGGTCCTGAGTGCTTTGGAACTTGTTTTCATTACATTTTTCCTCAACACTGTCCCAGCTGGTAAAACACAACCCACACTATGATACTGCCACCACTGTGCTTCACTGTTGTAATAGTTTTGGGGAGGTGATGAGTATTGCCTGGCTTCCTTAAAAACATAACGCTTAGAACTTACACCAAACTGTTCAATCTTGGTTACATCATACTGGAGAATCTTATTTCTTACAGTATGAGAGTTAGGTGCTTTTTTTGCAAACTCCAAGTGAGCTTTTATGTATCTTCCACTGAGGAAAGGCTTCCATCTAGTCACTCTGCCATGGAGTTCAGATTAATGAAGCTCTGCAGTGACAGTTGCCCTTCTGGAAGTTTCTCCCATCTCCACACAGGATCTCTGGAGCTCAGCCAGAGTGACCACCAGGTTCTTGATCACCTCTTTTATCAACGCTTTTATCTGATTGCTCAGTTAGGCTAGAAAACCAGCTCGACTGATCCAAACTTTCTCCATTTATAAATTTTGGAGGCCATTGTGTTCTTGGGAACTTCAACTTCAGGCACAATATTTAATAACTCTCCCCAGATCTGTGCCTCGACACAATCCTGCGCTCTGCAGTCAGTTCCTTCAACATTGGCATACTTTTGCTCTGATATGAACTGTCACCTGTGAGAGATTATATAGACAGCCGTGTGCCTTTACAAACCATCCCCAATGAAATGAATTTACCACAGTTGGACTTCAGTCAAGGCGTAGAAACATCTCAGAAATAATCAAGAGAAATGGGAGGCACATGAGCTAAATTTCAAATGCCGTAGTAGATGCTGAGTTGTGTGTTGGTCTAAATAGCTATGTAAATGTGATAGTTCTGTTTTTCCTCTTGAGTAAGTTAAAGTTCTGTTTTTGAATATTCATTATTAGGGAATGAGTATAGATTAATGAAGGAAATGTAATGATTTTAGCATAAGTCTGTAACATAAAAAAATGGGTCTGAATACTTTTTGAATGCAACCTGAATCCTGATTTTACATTACATGCTTTCTTCCTAAATTATTGGTATATCTTGAAGGAAAAAAAGTCCATTTTAAAACATCCAAACTGTTAAGCACTCAATTCTCTGCTAAAAGCAGTGTTTCACCGCATCTCTGTTAGACAGTTTCAGGTGTGTTGAGTTCTGCTGGGTGTGGTCAGAAGTATTTTCTGTTAAACCTGTAACATTGCTCAGTGCATTTCTGCGTCACTGCAGCAGGGTGAGAAGTTAAACCACTGGTCAGAGAATAAGAATTTCAGAGAATAAAAAGGCACATAGTCCTTGCATTTTGGTGCCACATTACTTTCTTTTTGCCATCTGTAATTTCCATAGAAAAATCGCCAAATGGAAAATGAGATGTCCTGTTAACATTTCCAGAGCAGCTACAGTGTTTTTTTTGTCAAGCAGAAGATAACCGTAAACATCAGGTCTTGGTGTTATTAGTTCCTGATGGTGTCCTTCAAAGTGAATGGGCTTCTTTCCTCGGCTCATTGTTTCAACAGAAATATTTAACAATCATACACTGAAAAATCTGTCATAAAAGAGGAAGCAATTTCTGTAACAGTCCATAAAGCAATGTAGGAACAGATCCATTAAGACATGCTGTGTTCTGAGGATGATGTGTGACCTGTGCTTTGAGAGGAAAACCTTTTTCTTTACTGCTGCTGCCTACTTTAAACCTGCAGCTGAATGAAGCAGGTTCACATCTGGAGCTTACAGAAATTGCTCTGGACAATGTGAGAGAAGCTCTGCCATCATTTAGGCACAGCCCAGTTTAGTGACAGAATATCAATTTGTGCGCATACAGTACCAGAAACACAGGAGAGAGAGAAAGACAAGGTCGTTACTAAAGAGCGACAGGTTCTCAAGTCTGTCAGTTTATTCATGGAATTTCAATTTGCCTCACTTGAGACTGAGATTGGGATGCAGGATGTCTCTCTCTCACACACATGTTTGAATACTTATTCTGTATCCTGGTGTGACCCTGGTATATGCATTATGCATATACATGCCGACAAACTCCATCGCACATCCACATTTTTTTTATATCTGTCACCTTGTGCTCGTTTCTTCTTTTCGTCCCTGCTTCACTTAATTCCTCTCCCCCTTTCTGTCTCAGTTTGGCTACCTCACTACTTTTGTAATCAAGCGGAGCAGTGCCTTGGATACTTCCATACCTTCCTGACCTTAGTCTGTTTACTGCTTTCCTTCACTCCCTCCCGTCTTTCTCCCATCTCTGTTTCAAAGCAGTAATCAGTGCTGTGCAGTGTGCTCTGCCTCCTCTATCTCGCTCCCTCTCTATGCTCTCATGCCTTTTCCTATCACCCCCGCTTCTTTCACATTGTCTCTCCATCCTCCTCCTCCTCCTCCCTCCTCCTCACTCGGTGACAAAGCAATTAACAGCACTTTCCATGCCTAGTTCACTCCCTCAGACTCCCCCTCTTGTTGCTCTCTCCCTTCTACTCCCTTAGCATCTCTCACAGTATCTCTTTGTCCCAAAGTAATGTCAAAAGCAGTGTTTCTCTACTTGATTCCTTTGTCTTTAAGCTGTCAGTTTATTTATTCAGTGTGCCGCAACATGTGCACAAAGTCATGTTAAAAGTCATATATAGTCAAACGCGCTGCATTTACTGCTTTGACTCATGCATCATGCATGGATTTAATTGAAAAATTTTCACCTGCAACAACAGTGCAGCCATTCAGGATGCAGCAGTCACAAACAAACTCACAGCAGCTAAACCTAGACAAAGAGGAGGTGAACAGGGACGTTTAGCATCACCTCCATCTCTCTCTCACCCCTTCTGTCTTTGTCTTTCTTTTCTCCCTCTATCCTGTTGTGTCTTATCTGTCTTCATCTGTGCATCTTGGTTTGCTCTCATTGTCACATCAACCACAAACTGTGTGTGTGACTGTTGTTTTCCAACTGAGTTGGTGCAGAAAATGGTGGATACATTTGCAAATTCAAAAATATGTGTATCTCTTTCTGTTTGTAACTGTTTTGTAACCTGCCTTAGTCAGTTTGTGCTGCTAATGAGTTGAATATTAATGGCATATTGTCAATGCCCTGCTGTCATCCTAATTAGTGATGTATGGACGTCTGTCTGTAGAAAACATACACATGCTATATAGGGAATGATTTTGGGATTGCAACCAGCAGTGCAGAAAAAAACTATGCTGTATCACCTTCAGCATGATTTAGCCTGTAGTTTATCACAATACCAGGAAATGATGCAGACAAATCAGAGAACTGGTGTGCTTGCTTTTTACAGCCAACTTTCCTTTTTGGATAGAAAACATGCTCCTGTTATCCTTCCTAGCAAAAGCACTCCTCTGGTAAATGAAGATTATTAATCATTTTTAACAATTTAGGACTCTCCAGCTCACACAGGTGTAGCATTTGGCAGATTAGACAGAGAGAGGAAGATTACAAACTGTAGGCTTATGGAAAACCGTGTTTCTTGGACACGCTGCAGCTCAGGTGTTGGACCAGGTGCCTCTCCAACACACAGTCTGGAGCTTGTGGCTCTGAAATGCTTTTTTCAGTTTGTTAAAGTGATAAAGCTAAAACTTCTACCTTTCACCAAGTCCCAGACCTTACCATCACAACAGGCTGATTGGGGTTTTGAAGCTACACTAGTGATGTAGTTCTACAAAGGTTCAGTCGGTTAGCTGGCCCACCAGCCAAACATGTGGGTGGATCCTTTTCATGACCTCTTCATGATGAATCATAATAATTTTGTGATAAGGATTAAGGGTAATTCTGTTCTAGTGGAATTCTGTTCAATTCACATAAATATGACTACTGTGATTTGTGCAAACTTAACAGTTGCAGCCTCCACTAAGATTCAGGAGGAAAAGGACAAGCAAAAGAATGTCAAACACTGCACTGAGATGTTACATGTTTTTATTTTTGGATTTTTGTTTATACCTGGGGATAATCTTCCAACACAGTCGTAAAGTGTTCTCTCAGCTACCACTGTTTTTTAAGCTCGTCGTACATAAATGAATATAACGAGATGCAGATTTATGAGTTTATCTGCTTTCTCTTTGGGTTGTCATTCTGAGTGTATGTCAACTTTAAAATCCAGAACAGTGTATTAACTTATTAGCTACTGCAAGGAAAATCTTATCTCCTACCTTCTCATGTAATCTTAATTCTTCCAAATGAGGCTTATTTCTTTTTTATCCTCTGTGATATGCATTAAGTACTGGAATAATTTAAGCACACTTACATTTCCAAATTTTGCATTCTTAGAGTAAATGAACATAACATCAGTGGATTCAGATGAAAATTTGCATGCAAATGTGGCCAAATGTGGATTGTCATAGGCTGAAACATTTCCAGCACAGCTGCAACAGAATAAACTCCAGAAACAACATTTTATTCCAGCGTTCAACAGTCCATCATGAAAGAATCAGATGACAGCAGGTTTTACAGTCACAGTAGCCTCAGTACAGCAGGGCAGAATGCAATGCATCCACAGTCTGTTTTCAGATGGGGGATCTCAGTTACTACTAATTATGTACAAACTTGAAAATATCTTTTGTCCACCAACTGCAAGCCACAAGTACATAAAGTGGAGTCTGAGGTGTTCAGCTGGTGCTGCTGATTGGTAAAATTGACCAAAGCTTATATTTGAATCAACAAAGGCTGCTTTCTGCTGTCACAGTGAACATGGCGTTCCTTCCCCCTTGTAAGCTGAGACTATAATTTCACAACGGAAGCATAAATGAAAGCAACAAAAATGGGGTGTGCAAACAGAGAAGGAAATGGACCCAATTACAGCCTGGCTTGGCAGGCGGCTGAATTCGAGGAGCAACAACATGCAGATTAATTTCACATTAATTTCACAGTAGCTTCATTCTCCCACCAAGATCACAGTGGAGACACACAAACATTTTGGTGTGTGCGCTCTCCTTGAATCATAATAACACAAGCTCGTCACTCAGTTGTTGTGGAAGTAACAAGCTAAGTTTGACACATTCGTATGGATGATTTTGTCATCATTAGCCAAAAACTCTGTTTGCTGCCATTTCTGTCATGGCATTAAAGCAGATTTTTCCTTTCAAGGTAATCAGCTTTAGTGCACCTTAACCAGCAGCAGCAGAATGTCATGAATTTGAGCAACAGATGTTTTATTTAAAGATCACAAAATCTCATAAAGATTTAACGAGCAGTTCAGATGAGGAAAGGCAAGCTGAAAATGCAGCTTTCAAGAACACTCACAGGCTAATAATACAGTTTACCTACACTTATTTAAAGTAGATGACGTAAACTACTCTCTAATCCACTTGTCAAAAAGTGAACTCCTGGCAGACTACAACATTTTGGCTTCTCCTGCTGAAGAGTTTAAGAATGAGGATAGTAAAATAAAAAACCAGCAGAGGCACCCAGCACACTGTCAAAAACTGTAACAAGTTTCACATCATGTTTATATTTTCATACATTAAAATCAACTGCATAAGCCCACAATTGACTAGCTGGCAATACTTGATGATATGACTAATGCAGATAAATGGCAGGCTGCCACGTAAGTGTCCAGAACAATTCAACTGTATTTGTGGTGAATATCACATCATTCCCCTCTTTCCAGTTGTAGGGGCCAAAATAATTATGCTTTCAAGCAGAATTAGCGATTGGGTCGTATCTCTGTCCACATCTTCATGTCTGTCAGTCCAGCATTTATACTAAACCCAAATCTACCCCATATTCCAGCCTGTTCTGAAAAACTTTGCATTTCTTATTGCCTTTTGTTGTCTTAAGACAAGCAGCAAAATCAGTTGAAACTACTGTACATCAATATTATCGAGTCTTACAAACAACGGTGCATGGTTTCTATTGATTTGATGTGGTTTTACTGTGTTGTCTTGCAGGCATTGCTCTGGAGAAGGTGTTTGACTACAGTGAATATTGGGAAGTAGCCAGAGGCCTGTACGCTCCATTTGACTGCACTGCCACCATGAAATCTGGCAACGCTGATGTCTATGAGAACGAGATACCTGGAGGACAGTACACCAACCTTCACTTCCAGGTGCAGTCAGCTATTCTTGTATTTTTTTTTTTATTGAGTTTTCTCATTTTTAGCTGCCGAGGATGAGAATAGGAGCTGGATTGTGCGTCTGTTATAAGCATGCCTGTGCACTTGTTTTACTTAAATTGACAGTTTAACGTAGGGACTGTTTTTAGAATAGAACATTCTGGATCTGAATCTTTTTTTTTTCCTTTAAAAATACCTTCCTAAATTTTTATGTGTATTCCTTCAAAGTTATTGAAGATGCAAGAAATGTAACTAGAGAAAATGGTCACTGTTGTTGAAACAGTAAATGAAAATGCTGCTTGAATAGCTTATTTGTTGTTTATTAATGCTGTATGGAAGGGTCTACAGTGTACAATCATGTTCTGAAAAGTGTCAGATCATTAAAAAGTGACTGAATCCACAGCGTTTTGCACTCACTTCAAAAACCCTGCAGCTGCCCATATCTGAGACCAGTAGTGACCCGTTTATATCAAGTGTTAAACAAATACACTGTGCAGAAAATTACAGGTTACAGTGGGGTACCAGAATGGCCCATCTGGCCTTTGCTAAGTTTAAAAGCTTTGGTCACAAGTTATGCTTTAAATCACAGAATGATGCTGGCTCACCCAGCACTCCCTGACTTTTCCCTTAAATGGGGAAATAATAAAGAGATTATTTTTACTCTGCTTATTTATTCTGGCATTTGTTTCACTGTGGTTCATTGCAGGCTCACAGTATGGGACTGGGAAATAAGTTCAAGGAGGTGAAGAAGGCATACGCTGAAGCCAATAAACTACTAGGAGACCTCATTAAGGTGAGACATGAAGATAAAACATGACAAATCCCTCTTGGTTTTCATGGCCGAGCACTGCAGTTCCAGCCTTAATTTAGCTTCAACGGTAACACAGGAGTACAGAGCAGTACAGTAGATACACAGGACAATAGATGTGTGCAGAGTCAGTGAGGACTCATCATTTTTATAATTACTGATGCCAGCAAATCCTAATTTAACTTGACAGATAGCAATACATTAAAAACTGCTTGATTTAAAGGTAAAGTCAGTTATTATAATCTTTGTTTAGAAGATTATAATTACAGCATTTACTGCTAAAATGTGGATGGAAAAATAATTAGCTCTGCATCTTAAACAACTTCAAGCATATAGTGTATTTGGAGCGGTAAGGACGCCTCACTTTGCTTAATTACTTAATACACAACATCTAACGCAGTTCAAGAGGGATGTTCAACCACAAAAACAAACAGTTATGTTTTTGATATTCCTTCATTGGCATTGCTCACAGTGGCTGCTTCTACTGGGCTGCCCTTCTTTCCTGGCTTGGCTGAACCAAACAATCCCAGATTAAGTTAGGAGGATCCACTGTTCTGTACCGTCTGAATTCCCTTTCAGCCACACCATATATTTTTCACCCTCCCCGACTTCCTTCAGCTCTGTGCACCTACCTTACAGAGTCTTTGCCCTTTTCTTAACCAGACTTGTTTATCCGAACTTGACAAACCGTACCTTTTCTGTATTCTAGCTCATTTATCCTCTCGAAGTAGTTTTAACTTAAGCTGGATAGATTTATTCAGCATTGATACAGAGTTGTTTTTGCTCATGTTAATTTGGGGAGAAACTCCAGTGAACTGTTGGTAAGTTAATTTTCTGAAGGGCACATTAACCGTATTCATTGAGAGAGGCCTCTATTGCCAATTCTGCAGTCAACAATATCGTTCTTTGCCTAAATTCACCTCCTCTCTGCCTTTTTGTTTTTTATCATCTTTCATTCATTCCTTTTGTTTTTCTCCCTCCTCTATTTGCCATCACACCTTAGTAATAGATTCATCCTTCTTGTGCTGTGTTCACTCTCATTCTGTAATTATTTTTGCTCTATTGTTTGCATTCTTTCTTTCCCAAACCCAACTCTCACTTTTCTTTTTCATCTTTCTGTTCTCCATTCTATAGCTGCTTTACACGCATTTTTTTTCCCTCAGCCATCTTTCTTATTTTGCTCCCTCTCGGAGTAGACATGCTCCCATGGATTCCCCATTACTCTACCACCTCCTTCTCCCTTTTTTTATTCTCTTTATGTCCCTCTCTCAATTTTCCTTCTCTGGTCCCCTCTCTCCTTAATTTTCTTTCCCCCTCTCTGTTTTCCTCATCAATTCTCTCCCCCGACCTCCCCTACCCTCTCCCCATGCTCTCTATCAATTCAATTAAGACTCGGCGGGCTTCACTGCACAAGCCAATGTTGGCTTAATGTGCCTACGGGTCCTGCTATGCTCTCAGTTGTATCCTGTTAGTTTGACAATGGCAATGCCTCTCACACTGTCGAGTTGTCGATAAGGGAGAAGGAGGCTGCTTGTCAGATTTAGACATAAAGTAGACGCACTGGCAGAAGGCAGAGCATCCGTCCACTGTATGTGCCTTTACCACGATCCCCCACAAATCACTGCAGACGTTGTAACTATGAAGCTGTCAGTGAAGAATCGTGAAGTTAGTGTCCAGGCAACTTTTACATCAATAATTAAGCATTTTCTCCTTTTTTAGCAAAAACACCAAAAGGAAAAGACAAACAACGCTAATTATTTTGGATTTCTGAAAAAAATAAACCTTTTATCACCATTAGAGCATTTGCATAAAAGTGATTTGCATTAAAGCGATTGTTTACTTTGCCAAGTTTATTAATTCATGTTTTTGTAGCAGTTGGTGCCACGTCCTGAATTAGGAAATCAAGATATTTGTACAGGATGCGTCCGAACTGGCAGCCTGGTTAAAAATTCAAAGACAAGCCTGGACTTTGGCTCATTGGCTCCCGCTTAATACCAAATGACATCAAACGCCACTCAGGAAACTGAGAGACTTTCACAAAATGCTGTTAAGCCTGACTGTTTTTACAGCTTAATATTAATTCCAGATGTGGAGCTGAGTGTAGTCATCACATCGCTTGCTGATCACCCAACGCGATTCACCAAATCTACTTGAATCCATGTACTTGATTTACAATTATAAAGGGTCTAAAAACATCCTCAGTCACTTGACTTTTCCTCAGCATTAATGAGACGAGTCTGTTGAGGATGTTCAAGGCCAGATCAAATCTCTCTATTGATCATGCAGCAGTCATGCAGGTTGCTTGTGTAGCAGGTAAGATGAAAAGAATGTTTGCCACACTGGTTGCTACAGTAAAAATAAAAAAAAGTTCAGAGAGATAGGGGCAATGTGGGAGCACACATCATTGTGTTCCCACATCCAGCACAATGATGGATGTGGGAGAAGGAACTGTGAAAGGCGATCTGTTTTTACCCCATTATTTAAAACTACGTTGAAAGAGGGAAGTTATTGATCTGAACGAGGGTAGTTTCGCCATTCTGTCAAACACCGGTCGGGGTCTACTGTATGTGTGCACAGGCCTGTTAAATGTACATTAGTCACAAAAGGAATTTAAATCAGGAGGTGCAAGAGTAAAGTAGTATTGTCAGTATATCTTACTGTGTTTGCACTGGGAACGTTGTGTTAATTGTGTGTCTATAATATAGAGAGCCTGACTTAATTTTGCTGAATCCTTTTAGGGATAAGATTGATTGCAGTTTTATAAAGCATCCTCATTTTTCTAATTTTGTGGTATTTTAGCGCTTAAATTAATGCTATTTTTCTAAGTAATTCTCATCTGCCCCTGGCCATATTGAAATACACTTTATTTCTGTGTTTTATATATTTAAATTTTGTCCAACTTATTTTTATCTTAAATATTTAACTGTGTTATTAAAATTCTGTTGTATTTTATATTATACATCAGTAAAGCTTTGAAATTGGTTTAGTTGGTAAAATGTAGTGCTGTTGTGAAACTGAAAAAGGAATCTCACCGAAGAAACCGTGAAAATAGTGAACAAGTTGAAAATAGACACAGACCAGATATTTTTTCTTCTTCATGCGAAGGTCCTGTAGCATGTCATCATGTATGCTGCAACCTTTGGTCGATGCCAATCTCTTCCCCCTTTCCCCTTATCCTCCTGGTCACGTAGTGCTACCCTTGCACAGACCCAAGTGTTGTATTATCATCCAAACACCAGAGCTGACAAACGCTCTTTGGCAGAAGATTATACTAACAAGTCATCTCTTCGAGCTCTACAGCTACTTATTATGTTTGCTGGAGGGTGTATTTGCTGGTGGATAGAGAAATCAGGCAAAACATACATGAAGAGATACCTGCAGGTAGTGTTTTAATGATGTAATCTCTGACTGTTCTCGCATACAGTAAACCTTTATGTTGTATGTGTAAGTACACAGGTACGTGCATATTTGGTCGACACTTTGCATTTTTCTGATTATCGGTAGGCCCATTTTTTGGCCAATTATTGATGAATTAAATGTGCTACTTCAGGTTTGATGCAGCCTCTTGTCTTTGTCTGTCGTCTTTCAAGCAGAGCCGTTGCCGTTGCCACAAGCCAGGAAATGAACTACTCTCACAGTGGCTAAGGCTATACTAACGATTAGCAGCTAAGTTAGAAGGCAGCCACAGATTGACGCTAAACTGAGTCAGGAAAACAATCATTAGTAATGCTTTAAGAATCTGGACCTTAGTGGGCAATAAAAGGGATAGAACTGTGAAAGATTTTAAAAAAAAAAGAGAAGAACAGCAGACGTAACTGCAGGAGACAAACTGATCAGTCTCAGTCGACATAAACAGGAGAGCATCCTAATTTAGTCACTCCTGTTTCTATTTGACATATTCACATATAGTCATTAACATTAATGAAGAAGTCTTGTTGTAAATGAGGTTCTCTGCAATCACATGCTGTTGTCGGTTAGCAGCCTTTCTTGAGCACTAATAATCAACATTGGCCCTGAAAACCCCGTATCAGTTGATCCTTAGTTTGTGGTTGCCCTCAACTTGCTGGAACTGAAGTTAACCTCTTTTCCTCTATTTCTTTGCTTTTAACTTCCACACAATTTGTCATTTTTCTCCCCTTTTCCGTCTCTCTCCGCCACATCTGTCGCAACGTGAACTTGTCCATATAAGAAGGACAAGTTGTATATGTATTTGTGAGGGTGTTCTGTCTTCCGCCCTTACCTCACTTAGTCTGTCACTTTCCTTTTGCAATTACAGGCACGTATTCACTCACCTCCGCACTGTGAAAACACTCACACAGTCTCTTATAGTTGGAGGTGGAGCACCTCCTTGTATTGCCTGTGGGGCTGCAGATGTCTGCTGCTCTTGTCTGTTTGCCTCCGTCTCTCCTCCCCTCAGTTAATCTGTCCATCCCTTTATTTCTCCCCCTTACTCTTCCTGTCACTCTCTTCATCACTCTGTCTGCCGTCTCTCCCTCTCCAGTTTCATTTTGCCTCATCCTCTCCTTCATCACTGCCTCCCACCTTCCCTCATTTCGATTAGACTTCCTTCATGTATCCTTAATCTTTCTATCATTTCTCTCCTCCTCCTCCTTCTCTGAGCCTCTCGTTATCGCTCCTCTCTCCTGTCTCCTCCTCTCCTGACAGGTACCATTCTTCACTCTGCTGCTGGCTTGCTGGCTTGGCTGCCTCGCATTATAGCGTGTGTGTGCTTGTTGTATTTGCCTTTTCTGTCTTTAACACACACTCACACAGATGCACACTTGCTGTTCTGGATGATATAATCCTTTGCCCATTAGGGGAGTTCAGGTTTGGATAGAGACACATTTCAAAACAAATTTGAGCAAAGTACACAGACACATGACACACAGGCATACAAGCACACGGAAAATCACTGCCATGCCCTCATTCATACACTCTCTAATACTGTACCAGATCTCTGCTGCCAGGAGTGAGGAGTCATGCAGGACCACTTAGTGGGAGCTGTACATTAGTAAAAGTGAGAAAGATGGACAGAAGGTGGGAGAACAGAAGTGTGAGAGAAAAGAAACATGGAGGTGGTGAGAAAAGAAAGAGATGCAGGAGGTGGACGAGGGTGGAACGGGTCAGGTGTGATAATAAGAGCCTCAATTTGGAATAATTTGTATTAATTTCTGATAAAAATGCATTTGCAAAACATTCATGACAGTAGGTCGTTTAATCTCTTTAATCAAACAACCGTTTACTGTCTATGTTTTCATTTGTAGCCATACGACGCTGGTCGTGTTCCCATATTTGAAACTGACTTGTGAAATGACGAAAACGTGAATAAACTAGACTGTTTGTGGCGTCAGGCTACGTAACGCATAACTACAAAAAGCTGATTGTGAGAAACTGGAAACAAACTCAGACCACAAAAATGTTTTTTTCAAACATTTTTCAGGAACTGTTCTCAATTGGGAAAGTTAAAATTGTTTTTTCTTGTGAGTTGGTGTCAGCTATGTTTCATGCTGTCAAGACAAAGAAAGAAGCAGAAACAGCTGATCGGCGGTGACTTAAATGTTCATCAGCGGTGAGTTAAATGTTCGCTATGTCAGAACGTATATAAAAAAGGTGTTTTCATGTCCCATTACGTGAACTGACTCTTTGTTGAAAAAGTCAAAAACCACCTCCAGCAAGCATTAAAACTTAAAGCCATTTTAAATATTTTTTGGAATGTTGCAGATTCCTTTAACTTTTTCTATCTAATGCGATACTTCAAAACTTGCACAACATTTTGTTATGGATTGTACTATGACTCTAGGAAAGGCAATGTTAGTAAGTTGGTTTCAAGGCTGATCCTCCGCTACTGAATGGATTGGTGTGAAAACATGCAGACAATCATGACCTCCGCAATATGGAGCCTACTGACTTCAGTACCTAGCACCACTATGAAGTCAGCTGTTTTGAATGAAACACCTATTTATGGCCCTGGAGTTAAGCCATTCATTTGAAACCAGTAGTGGGTTGCATTCTCAATAAATGATGAATTCCTAAGAAGAATGAAGCACAGTGGATAATAATCCTTAAATAGAGACAATAAAAGCTCGCCTCCTCAGCAATAGGACCATTTTCTGGCAGACTTGACCTTGTCTTCAGAGCTTTAGCTGGAATCCATTAACCGCCATAGAACTCTATTTCATAGTGGCACAAGGCTAGCTAAACCCCCATAATGCCCTCTGTTTTGCAATGCAGAACTGCCCCTGGTCCAAACAACCACCTCCTTCAGTTGCTATAGTATTAAACAAAATGAGATGTAGTCTTCTGTTGTTAAACACTACAACCAGGTACTACAGCTAATCTACAATCCATTTACTGACATGCATGTATCTCTAATGTGCAGAGAAGTTACCCACATACTGTTCATACAACTTTATATCTCAAGAAATCTCTTGAGACTTAAGTTGATATTTCTGTTTGACCCTTTTGAGATAGTTGGTAAAAGACCTTCATTCTTACACCACACTGGGTTCAGTTATTATTTTTAGTGCACCACACAAATCTAATGGTTAGGCTTTTCTGTTAATGACCTGTGTGTGGCTGCAGACCCTCACTGTTGTTTTTCAGCAAAGTTATTTGAGATACCAGCCCACTTTTTCTACTAGATTGCATTTCGTTCAGAGACTCAAGAAGAAATTCACTTAAATCAGTCCAGTTAAACTTTCCCTAATAATGTAAATTAATCCTTAAATTTGTTTTCTGTGTATAATAGACAGAAATGTGAGTTACTCACACAACAACACTATTTTATCTGTTAGACTGAGAGAGATTCGAAGTTAACAGTGAAGAATCTGTGCTCAGCTTCACACACAAACAGAGGAAATCAGATTCTTCTTACCCTGCCAGGATGTGATTTACCTCAGTGCTCGTCTAAAAATATAGAAAAGCTCACACATCATATATAGCTCATACCAAGCTGAAAATATAATTTCCTTTTCCTGTGTGTGAGGCATCCAGAGAGAGTTGGAGGTGGATGATTCATCAACAGAGATTGATAATGAGAGTAACACTCTTGGATCAAGAAGAAGAAACATTTGGCAGGCTGACTGGAGATAAGAAGGATGGGAACGGGACTAAGTTGATTCATGAAGCAAAGAGTCAACATCTTGGCTTTTAGTGTGAAGACAGAAGATAGTGGTTAGGATAGTGAAAGGCCTCGAGTAAGAAGAATGGTTCTGGAAGATGGATAATAAAGAGAAGAGTAACAATTATTTACTTTGCAGTGAAGTGATGAGAAAAATGGACTCTGGAGACAGAAAGACAGAGGAAACAATGGAAAATGAAGGCCTGGGGAAGGTAGACTAGGAATGCACAGTCATGCTCCTTTCTTATGTTTTAGATAGATTTCGAGTAACTCAGCAGTGAGCTTTTGTTCCTCAGCTATACCAAGTTAATGGCCTCTCCAGGGATTTTAACAACCCATTCAAATCTCTTAAGCTTTTCTGTAAACAGTCATTCAGTAAAAGCAATGTATCATTATCTCCTCTATTCACAAACCCAATCAAACTGAGCTTTAAGTGTTGTGGCAGGGAAGTGCTGTAGGGAAGTGCAGACTTGTTCCAATCAGCAGGAAGCACTTATATCTTGTCGCTTGCTGAGAAAGCACTGATTTGCTTGCAAGGCTCCTTTAACACTGTTCAAGTGGCCGTGGACCTCAACAGGCATCAGGGGCTTGTTTTAAAGATAAAGTTTCTTATCAGGAAATTAGCTGCACTAACATTTTTTCTAAATTGTTTCATAGCTGCACAGTGGGAGGAGCTTTTTCAGACACCTTTTGTTTTCAAATCTGGGTATCAATGCGCTAAAGTATCCTTTAAAGACTATAGCAGGACTTTAACCAAAGACACCTATATACAGAAAACACTTGGTGCACATTTGGTCTTAACTGTACCATTCCATCGTAAATATTATGTTGCCATTTGCAGGTTAGGTTGAGGTTGTGGTTGTCTTGTCATCTTCAAAGACCAAAGACACTTAGACAAAACACACACAAGTTAGACTGCAGTTGTTGAAAGACTACAGTGATCCCAGGAGCTCGGCTAGCCTAACAAGCACCCAAACCCCAGGGGGTTGCACTAATCCCAGAGGGACGTGTGCAACTGATGTCTCACTCTCGATAATTTGGCATCACATCTCCCAGAAATAGGTGTCAAGTTCTTTGTTGGGGAATTCTTCGGGGAATGTCAACTTGATCTATATTTGTTCATCTATTCTCTTTCTCCCTTTCTTCTGTCTTCTTCACAGTGCACTAATTGCCACAAAAACAGGCATCTTGTAGAGTGTAGGCCCACTCTTTGTTCTCTCTAGTCCTTCAGCTGTCACTGCTTAACTTTACAACTTGTCAAACTACGGGTGGAGGTTTTAAACAGGACACTGTCGCTCTGCTGGCGAGTATTAAAATGTGAGAATAGTTTAAAATCCCTAAAAACTGATCTCTGCATTTCAGTTACATATTTAGAAGTTCTTTCCCATTAAATTAATCCCAACAGCTCTAGCACACCAGCTCATTTATGGCTCTGCACTAACACTTTAAAACAACTTTACACTATATAGTGGTGAATCATAGTATTATAGTATGTCTGCCATACATGTCCAATCCAGAAACAGAACAGTAAATGGACAGAAACAGAAAGCTCCACACTGAAAGTCGATGGGTTTGGCTCCTAAAGTTTGCTACATATGAAACTCTTGACTGTCTGAATCCATGTTTTTGAGACCGTCATCTGCACACTGCAGCTTCAAAGTGAATCATGATGTGCCTTCCAGCATATAAAAAACACCATATGGACATGTTACCAAGGTATGAACTTGATTTTCACCACAGGGGGTCTTTAAAATTTTGAAGAAGCCGGGTCTCCATGTGGGAGACTGTCATATTTTTCTCTCTCTTGTATTCAACTTTGATCTGTTTGCCTACAATATAATAAAAAATGCAGCACTGAGCATGAGTACAAACCAAAACATTTGTTTTTGAGGCAGAAATGTTGATGAATTGCACAACTGACCCCTTTCTCCCTTTAATGCCCTAAGTATCAGATTCAAGTCAACAGCAAACTTTAAACCTGTGTCTGTAATCATCCCAACAGAAGAGTAATGTGTACAATTGATATTTGCATCAGTGTCCTTTTCGCAGTCAAAAAAGACTCCACTTATCACCATTATGCTAATAGGAATCGCTATTACCATAATGATATACCATTATAAATAATGAAAGAGTGAATACATGTGATTTTAATGAATGTTTTCTGTGATCTTTCTTCTTCTATCTTCATTTTCAGGTTCGTTCTGTTTTCACAGGGACAGTCTGTGTAGTTTATTTCATAGCTGCCACATTAAATGATTAAAGAGATTGTATAGATACAAACATCTTTTCATTTCTCTTTCTCTGGGTCACTCAGTGTTTAATCTTTGCAGTCAGCATCTTCATTAAAACAAAGACTCTGTCACCACTTGTTTTTTGGTGAAATCACTGTGTATGTGCAGTCCTACCTGTGTAGTGCTGAATGGAAACAGCACAGCAGGACTTTACAGAGAAAAATGGCCTGACAGACGGCTACAACTACTTCTACTTTTTGCAGAAAGGAAGATTAAGCCATTACACTGTGGAAAACTGCAGTATTACCCTGAGAATATATTCTGTGTGAGAATGTTTTTCTGTACAGAGCTGATATTTGTCAGATTAAAAGGCCAGTGGTCACAGACTGGCGAGAAATAATAGCACCTCTCCTGTCTGAACTAAATTGAGATATCTGTGTGGAGAGGCTGTATTCTAATATCTTGTGCTCAGCCTGTAGTGGAATAGAAATACCATACTGTGGGCTAAAGCAAGAAAGTATGAGCTGTTCTCTTCATCCTAGAAGGAATTTAACACCACCAATAACAAATACTAATACTACTCACGCTTCTTCTTTTTCTTTCTCAGGTGACTCCATCTTCAAAGATTGTGGGTGATCTGGCCCAGTTCATGGTGCAGAACAACCTGACCAGAGCAGAGGTGGAGGAGAGGGCAGACGAGCTGTCCTTCCCCCTGTCCGTGGTCGAGTTCCTGCAGGGATACATCGGGATACCACATGGAGGATTCCCTGAGCCGCTCAGATCCAAGGTACTGTAGTTTCTTCTGAATTCACACATTTTTATTTCATCAGTTACCTAAATTTCTTAAATAGATTTCTAATAATAACATCAATTTACATCTAAAAAACACTTCAAGCCAACTCGCAATCTAGTTAGATAGTTAAACTACAACAGTAATTTAAATAACAAAATAAAACTAGGGATCGACTGATTATCTGCCATTGTTTGTCACTAACTGATTACTGCTAAAGTGAATCAAATGTGATACTGACTCTCTCTCTCTCTCTCTCTGTGGTCTTCGGGCTGTCCCACCCACAGCTCTATTCGACTGGTTGCATGTCACCAGTAACAGTCAATAAACACTAAAAGCTACTGTTTACAGACAGGGACAAACGAGTAGCACATGTTGCAAAGGTTGTAATAAACACTGCAGCCTTACAAAACCATGCCCAGTTTCCCCATTACAATGAAAATGCCAAAGTAATTTGCTTGTTAATTTTAGTTGTTTGTTTGCAGCTCTCTAGCACAGATGCAACTTGCAAAAACTGAACAAAAAGCACAGCCATCTCTACAAATCAGGACATTAGCTACTGTCACTGTGGCTAAGGCTATGCTAACAGCCAGGAGGCAGCCACAGATTACCCAAAAACAGTGTCTGGAAAACTATAACTAATAAATTTGTAAGATCTAAGTGACGGATTAATGAAAAATGTACAAAACAGAAGAACAGTAGACGGAACTGCAGGAAACAAACTGATCGATGTCAATCAATCAATCTCACAGTGAAGAGAGAGCATTCTAGCATCACATGACGCTGTGACATTCCTACATTTATTTTATAAATTCAGTTATAGTAATCAATATTAATGAAGAAGCATTGTTAGGTAAATGGCAGGTTCCCTGCTATCACATGTTTTTAATATATACATTTAATATATATACACCGATCAGCCACAACATGATGTCATTGATCATATTGGTACTATGTGCTGTTCTGCTGGAAAACCTTGGATTTTGTCATCAGTGCTGATGAGACTTAGACACCCAAAAAAACATTGTCCCACAACAAGCACACTCCCTCATACAAATGGAAATCCCAAATGTCACTGGCCTATCTCCACAGGAAAATGCACCCCACCACATGGAAAAAAACATCAGGAACATGTTGAGGAACATGACAATGGCCCAACATGTTGATTTGACCTCCAAACTTCCTACACCCCATTGTGATCAAGCATCAACAGGATGCAGTGGAACAAGTTTGATTGACAGAGGCCCCACTGCACAAGCCAGAGTACCCAAAGGATCCAGTGCCAACGTCCTGGTTCCAGACCTCATAGGACATCCTGAGAGGTCCTCTTGTCCATGTCCAATGGTTCAGAGCATTTTAGAGCACATAAAGTCGACCAACACAATATTAGGCAGGTGGTCACAATGTTATGGCTGATCGGTGTATACACTCCAAATATGATTTATCAGCCTTTATTGATCATCAGTGTCAGCCTGGGAAAAAATAAAACAAAAACATATCAGTCGATCCCTCGTAAAAATAAAAAATCTTACAAGCCTTTCAATGTTTCTCCTTCACTTCTTCCCTCATGTGTACCTCATGTTTGTGCTGCAGACATGTAGCACAAACACATGCTGAAAAGCTCAGCACACGCACACAAACTCTGTCACATGCTTGGTTACATCTGACAGTCGTGAGTCCCCTGGAGGATGCTAAAAAACAGTGAAGGAAACCGTGATATTGCTCTGTCCTCTCATCTCTTCGTTTCTTCACTTCCACCTACTTTCTCGTGCTTCCTCTCTTCACAAACAGCGACGTAGAGACTCTTATGCACATCAGGGGCCAACAGCTTGAAGTCTCCTCAGGAGGATTGCATGAATAAAGGCAAATGTGTCACATTCTCCTAAAAAAAACGTGCTGACACACTGGCATACTTGACAGGGGGGAAAAAACGTTGACTGCATTTTTTTTAAGGAAGAGAATTAGGTGAATGTGTTTTTTCCCTCCACACTAACATTCACAGATGTTGCACCTTTCATAATGCATTATCAGTGAGCTGACTGGTGCACAAAACGTGAAATATTTGTCGAGACCGTACCTCCACTTTTTCAAAGGTGTAACGGCTGCGAATTTAACAGCTTGAGTGTGATATAAAAAGCTACAGTGCATTTGTTACAACATTTCTGCAGAGATGAAAATACTTGAATCATCTATTCTCTGTCCTGTCAAGTTCATCTGAATTTTTCACTCAAGTAATTGCATACTTACAGCTTTATTTGTGCACTCATCTGGCTCTCCACTTACTGTTCTCCCATCCCATCCTTCCTTTCCTCTGTGAAACTAACTCCTGTAATCATTCCACCTTTGACCTTTCTTTCCTTGTCTCTGTATTTCAGGAAATAAAATAGTAACATGTTTGGGATTTTTCCTCACAAACAATCCTAGCTTCTGTCTGCTACCTGTCCAGTTTGTGTTACTGTCTCTCAATCTGTCTCATGTTTCTAAAATAAAAAAATCAGCACATGTAAGTAATTCCTATTAAATAACCAAGATGGTAGACAGCTTCTATATTATTTCAAATCCTCAGCTGTCCTTTTTCATTTTATCTCCACTCAGCATTGAAATACTCCATGCTGAGAGATGATGCTTACCTGAATGCCAAAGTTCACATTTTTTCCCACTTAACTTTTCCCTCTGCTTTTTGTTGTGTACTGTACTGGGGCGCATTTGTATTCCAGCTTCCTGGTGTTGTACAATGTATTTTCTATGATACACCATTCATTTTTAAACAATATGTCAACGCTGTAGCCTGCATCATACTGTGTACTCTGAGCAAATCCTCAGTACATGATGAACTGCAGCCAGTTTCTCATCTGAGCCAGAAAAAGCCTGACTATTCCTCTAAATCTATTCTACAGATATTCATACCCTGACTATCCACCCTCAATATTAAATGCACAAACACCAAGGGGCTGTCTGGCACACAGCTTACTGAGGAACTCATTCTCTCCATCTTCCTGAGTCAGTTAAACAATAACCTTTTAATCAGTGAAATTCAGAGTTCAAATTCAGTGCGAATCCTGTTTGATTTCCTTAAGCAGTGTTTCTGATAAATCTAACTACTGTGCAGACATATCTGGGGGTGTGAATCCAAGTAACTGATTTACATAACTTAGATAAATTACACATTTTTTTAAAGTGAAGAAAGTAAAACACTATTTATTTAAAACTGTGTTTTATCTGAAAAGGTAGTTATGACCTGTAGTTCATCATAGTCTTGTCAAGTATATATGTTGGTCTGTTAGTTATAAAGTGCAAATTTCTTGTATGTATGTCCACACAGTTTCATGCATGCATGGTAGCATGAAACAGTGCTTCAGCTGAAATTGACATTTGCATACTAGCAGCATAGAAGATGCTTCTTTAGTAGAGCTTTGGAGGTATTTATTAGTTAGTGCGCAGTCAGAATTATTTCACATGCTGTCACATGCATTAATTTCACTCTCACTGGCTGTCACAAAGTTGTCTGCATGTATCAAGTAAACTTTTTAAAAGTACAAAGCGGTAATTGAGTTGTTTCCCATCCTAGTTCTGTCACACATAGTTCATTTGTGGTGTGGGTGGACAGACACAACAGACAGGGGAGACAAAAACAAGAAAGACAGGGTCAAGGGAGGGAGAGTGAAATGGTGGGAGGATGGTTGTTGAGAAGAGGGAAGGAGGGAGATGGTGATGCCATCAGAAAGAAAGATTATGGTTAAAAATGCAGCACGTCGCTCAGAGCAGCACATTCAGGGGAAAAAGGGATGAGAAAAATCAGTAAAAATAAAAAAGCAAAAAGAGTAGGATTGTGTTCTTGAGCAGCTTCAACAGAAATGAGGAGAAAGAGCAAATAACCTTGAGGAAGACTTTCCTTCCTTTGTTAATGCAGACACATACACACTCTCAGCCACTATCTGTGTCTCACAGTTAAACAATCAAGCAGTTTAGGTGTAAGACATCCTCAGAGGAGACAATGTTAATGAGCAGGGACTCCAGTGAGCCTGCCATCTTTGAAGTGTCTCCCTCTCACATACACAAATGAGTCAGCTATCTTTGAACTGTTTGCTCTGTGACTAACAGTATTGCACTGGGTCCTTTGTCTGGAGGTTTCTGCAAGGCACACACACATGCACTCATCTATATATGCTGATATTGTGAAAATATAAAACACACTGGCTAGTAAAGACTAGTGCAAACAACCTTTAACATGCATGACACATATGCATAAACATTCCCAGTGTGTTCACACAGGAGACGTGATCAGCTAAAGATTTAATTTGAGTGTCAATGAGTAAAAAACACAGAGAAAACCAATAGCATGTTAGCTTGGGCCATGATTCTCTTACAGTAAGACACACACATAGAGCTAGGTAGGTACCTCAAAAAGCTTATTCTGTTTATGCTTATTTCCTCGAAACATTTGCTGAAGCACCGACTAAATAGGCTAACTGTATGGAGATTCCTTCCTTTCCGTCTCTCTTCTGAGATTTGTGGGGGGAAAAAAAACTTAACCCTTTTTCATGGACTGCCTGCGACTCAACATAATTTCTTCTCCAGACATTAATATTAGCCTCAAATTGATTGTCTCTATAAGTTGTGTCAGACACCAATAACTGTGGGGGAAGACAAAATGACATATTAGTAGTCTTATAGCAGCCTCCACTTTCTGCTCTGTTCTTTTTCTTTTTGCCTTTCCTTCTCCTTCACTTTTTCTAACGCTGTATTGTGATGGGCTGACGGTAGTTTACTGGAGGGAAAAGATGAACTGAGGGAGAGACGGAGGGGACTAAAGTGGAAATGACTGCAGAGCTTAACACAACAGTGGCACTGTTTTTATGCAAATTTCAAAATAACATGCATTAATAAGTTTTGCATTACCCTCGATTTCAAGTGTTTCTCTCCTTCTCTCTGCCTCAAAACATCTCCTCGTGTTATCCTCTGTCTTCCTCTTCCTCTCACTCAAAATCTCTACCAATTTAGTGCTTTGACAGGTTGAAGCTTTTATTCACATATATAGCTCTGAAGTACAATGTGAAGGTTTTACCATCAGTTTAGACTTCCCACATGCTTCAGCGTCCCACGGGGGTGTCATGAGTGGGAAAAGATTCACAAAGACTCTCTGACTTTGAATGAGAACTTTTAGCAAATTGTTTGTTTCCCCTCCTCTCTGGTGTTGTGCCTTTCATCTTTCTTTCTCCTGTCTCTTCTCATTTTGTATTCTTCTCTCTTTTAACCTCCTGTTGCAGGTGTTGAAGGCCCTTCCCCGTATCGAAGGTCGTCCAGGTGCCTCTCTGCCACCTATGGACTTCAAGGCTCTGGAGGAGGGGCTCCGAGCCGCACATGGGGATGAAATCACCCCTGAGGATGTGATGTCAGCAGCCATGTACCCCAAGGTGTTCCAGGAGTTCAAGGACTTCACATGTGAGTGGGCCTGATGATTCATTTGATCAATTAATCAAATAATTGCAGTTAATAATTTAACTGATAAGACAGAAGGAGTTTCTTACTGTTTAATGAGTTGTAAGATTGCAGCTTATTTGTGTTTTAATACTTTAGCAACCCAAGGAGATGCTTGGCAAGCACCTCCTTGGGTTGGGATAGCATTGTTAAATTTAGGTAGCAAAAGGCCACCATGACATAGTCTTCTGTGGCAGTTAATGGCTTCCAACTGGAGTTTACATTTTAAACACATTTTTTGACAGCTGTAGTTTGTGATCCAGTTGAAATGTACCATCTTCTCAGAAACTGATTACTGAAAAAATAGTGAACCTTACCAAGGAGAACATGTAATGCAGGACTGTTTTAAAAGACCACAAGGTTTATCTGAATACACCTCATAAACAGGGATGGATGGGCTTTACACTTTTAATAGTAACATTACTATAATAGATTAGCCTCCATTCTACATACATACCTGGCGTTTGTCCTCCAACATCCAGAGGTTTATAGTCTGACAGGTGCACACACGCGATTATACATTTATGTCTTTACCTGGACCTCGTCTGTACACACTGAACATCATCAGTAATTAATGATAGAATATTTCATGTCAACTGTTTTACTCAGAACCTAAGTATAGGTGAGCTTTTACACTGTCAGTCACGTAAATGAACAGAAACCTTTTCAAGCATAAGCAGTTTCTGATCAAACAGGTCAGACTAAAGCAAACTTTTATTCTGGCTTCAGCAATTCATATCATGCAATTCATATTTAGAATACAGTTGAAAAGATATTTCATTATTTGTTTAAGAGATTTCATTTTATAACAAGACTAAAGCCTCTTGCAAAACACATGCACAGATAAAAAAAAAAAACTTCCTCCTGATGTTCCTTAGTGGAGCTGATCAGCCCTCAGTTTCCATTAATGGCACCGACGTGATGCTGATTGAAACTAAGGAGCTGCTGATGTTCTCTCTATGAAGTCTCCCAGCAGTCAGTACTGACCTGGGTTTCTTCAGCTGTCCCTCGAATAAAAACTATAGCTTAAATGTTATTTTTAATGCAAAATAACAGCCATAAGAATAGACCAAAGCTGTACTACAGGTAATGAACACAAGACAATAATTCAGGAGTACAAAGGCAGTGATCAAGTAAAACATTAAATAACAATATAAAGTTATGACTTCATTCAAACTCATTTGACAATGAACCATAAAAAATGAACTGTGAGGCCAAACTGTGACCATTAGATACATGCAAAACTACTTATATCCCTGTTTAACCACTACAGAACGGTCAGAGCCAGCAGCAGATTTCAAAAAGTCGAGCCAAAATAAGGCTGCTCTCGCTGTTTTGTGTTACATTAACAGTAGTATTTCCAAAATGTTATTAATTTTGTGCTATTTATTAATCAGTTATTGATGGACAAGGCTGCAGACTATCGGTTAAGAACATTTTTGCATCCCTATTGATAACGCTGGTGATTATCAGTTAAGGAAATTGCCTCTAGTTTGCATCCCTAATCCAAATTTTTAATTAGTGAAATGTGCTCAAATTAGAGCTGTTATTAAACAAGTCTGGGTTTGTGATACTTGATCTCATTCTCTTACACGCCATCATTCTCATTTGTGTCATTACTGGGCCTTGAAATTAGCACCAGCCAAGCTCATGTCAAGAACACTGATTATAAAGTTCAGCCATTTGGTAGAAATGTTTTAATTGTTGTATTTGGCAGTTCAGGAGCACTAAAGGGAGAAATAAGCACAACCAGTGTCTGCCATTTGAAGAAGGTAGCAGGAGGTTTGCAGCAAGAAAACAATGATGTTGGAGATTTGATACTAAAGGTTCAAATTTGACTGGAAGTTGTTTAAAGCAGCTGCAGAAACATTCTGCTCCGTGGATTACCCAGAGCTTAATTGTTGTTTTGAAGAGCAAAGCACTGATAGCTTTAAACTGGTAGTGCCCCTTTGTAAGCATTTCTAATTACTGTACAGTCATTCCTTCACTACTACAGGTTAAGACTGGACACAACTCTGAACCTGATCTCGGCATTCAGTCTTTTCTAATTACATTTCTGATTTAAAATATTGGAAGTTCTCCAGAATCTCTTTTGCGTTTCCAAATCTCTGTGTGAAGATGTGTGGTACTTGTGAACACTATCTTATACCATTGGATGTAAAAGTTAATGGAGTTTAAGAAATAATAATCTTATTGATGGAGCACTTTTCAAATCCATGTTACAAAGTGCTTCACCGGGGCTGCAAAAATTATCTGTCAAGAAGGAAGATAAAAACAATTAGTCTAGTCTATAAAACAATACATTGCTGGGAAATGTAAAAAAAAAAATTAAAGGAAATAAAAGAGAGCTCAAAGGAAATTAAAATTCTCGTCAAATCAGAAAAGGCTCTCGAATTAACGTTTTAAAAAGATACCTAAAGGAGATCAGTGACTCAGTCAACCTGATTTTATTGGGCGGAGGCTGACTGCAGATACTTTAGTTTTCATCTGGACTCTGGAACAGACCAAAGATGTCAAAGTGACTACCAGCATGTACCATACCTAAATTTCAGATATAGCTGGGAAAGAGGCCATGAAGGGCAGTAAAGGCAGCTGGTAAAATTCTAAAATCTATTCTAAAACATAGTGGGATTAATGTGATCGTGTTCTCTGGTTCTGGGTAAAAACTTGACAGGTGAGTTTTGTACAGTTTGGAGCCGATCAATACAGTGTTGGTTTGGGCTGGGTAAAGGGCTGCTGCAGTAATACAGGCCTGATTAAATAAAAGCATGAAAAAGGGTCTCTGTGTTGTAAATGATAAATTGTATTTATAAAATATTTGCAAGAGGATGAAACATGATTGCAGTCACCAAGATTCCTTGCATCAGGCATGATATGATCCAAAAGCTGATGGCAGAATCTGTTAATCATGTGCGGGGGCCCAATGACAAGGATCACTGTTTAGTCTGAGTCCAGCTGAGGAAAGTTCAGAAAAAACACACACTTAGAAATCTGGGCCTGTATTCACAAAGCATCCTAAGGCTAAAAGTAGCTCTTAGTGACGTCATTCTTAGAAAAATCTTAGAAAAATTTCTCGAATTCTAAGATTTTTCTTAGAATTTTCCCTTGGTAAGATAAAAGTTATTCACAAAGCGTCTTAGGCCTTAAGAGAGCTCCCAAGGTGAGAAACTGTTAGGAGTAGGGAGGAGGACTTTTAAGAAGCCTAAGAGTGTCTTAAACAGACAAGATGGCAGAAAAACCGATAGGGAGGAGAGATATTCTCCGTACGTTAAAAGACGTTAAATGACAGCGATTTAATAAAACGCTATCGGCTCGATCGTGCAGAAATAATGTTTGTGGTTGACCTCATCAGGGATGAGTTTACTGTCCCACCCAGCGCAGTAACGCAATAACTCCTGAGATGAAAGTCATCGCAACATTGTGATACCTGGCCACAGGTAAAATGCAGCAGTGTAGCAGTGATGACTAGGGTCTGTCACAACCATCTGTCAGCAGAGTGACCAGTCAGACCAGTACAGCACTTTCACAGCCTCGTATTGTTGCGCGATTTGTTCATTTCAATCTCTGCTCTTGCTTGGGATTGCAGCACGTACCAGCGCTTCTCACAGCAACCACAGGACCTGCTGACAGCTGAGTCTGTGTCCACCATTAATATCAAACACATGAAGTAGTAAAATGACCAGCATGGACAGTAAACATAACAATAAGCAAATCAACATAATCGGCATGTGAGTGAGGTACGTTCAAATATTTTGAAGCTGTGTCACAATTAATTTAATTTTGCCGAGTTTCATCACCATGACATAAAATAAAAAAATATTCTTAATACCGTCCAAGTTATATGATCCGTTGATTTTACTGTCCATTCATTAGGAGGAGCACGGAGCGGTTTTTTCTTTTGTCTTTCCCCCTTTTTGTAACAATCAATCACAGCTTTTAGAAGACCGAGTCACACCTAGCAACAGGGTCAACCACACCTCCTCAACAAGATAAAAGTTTGTGTACCTCCTTGCTCAGAGTTGCTCTCAGAAACTTCCTGAATCACTCTTAAACTAAGATTCCTTGCCAGGAATTTTAAGGCTAAGTTAGGAGCTCTCTTAGAGGACCCTAAGACGCTTTGTGAATACGAGCCCAGGACTCTATATTGGTATTAACACGAATTGAAATTCTGTTCTTCTGTATTTCCAGCTAACTTTGGCCCAGTGGACTGTCTCAACACCAGACTGTTCTTGGATGGACCCAAGATTGCAGAGGAGTTTGAGGTACGCAACTAACACAGACCATCTTTTACAGAAACTAGAAGTACTGCATTTCCCTTACATTAATCCTCTGAACCCCCAAACCCACCAGCATGTTAAAAAGGCATGTTATTTAAATTTTTAAAAACCAGAATTACACAATTTTTCAGTTTTTCCCAGAAAAACAACCAAATCTAAGCTTAAAAAATCAGGATATTTAATCAAAATCACTTCAGACTTCATGTCTCTCCTCAAAATTTGCCAAAATACCTCTTTTAAAATCACCTGATTCTGCCAAAAAAAAAAAAAAAAAAACAAACAAATCTGCACAACTGTGAAACCATTAGTGACCCAGCTGTTACCAGCAGTGATGCAAAAAAATTAAAAGCATTTCGACTGAACTGCGTGAACTGGGGGCTGTGTTTTCTCAGAGCAGATAGGAAACAAAATAAGACGTAAGCAGTAAAATATCTATAATCTGTAGAGCCACCTATTTTTTTTTTTACAGTACTGGTACCGAATCTTGTACTTATTCTAGTTTTTTTTTTATAGTTTTATGTTTTTATAAAATGAATTTTCAGAGAAATCCACTTTTGTTTTTCTTTTTGTCATGATTTATGGTATTATAACTGTCATACTGCACAAAAGACATTCATGAGTTCTCTCTATGTCTAGCCATGATTATTCCTTTTTCTATAGAGGTGTAGCACTGCATATATTTATACTAGATATAGTATATATATTATACTATATATAGCAGTGAAAAATGCTTAGATAAATCTTGTGCAAAAGCTGGTATTTTAAATTTTTTAAGTAAATTAAATGCTTCCATAGTATATTGCACGTAAAGATAGAGTAGTCTTTGTGTTTGTGTGGTGGCTTTTGCTTGTTCTTGGAATGAAAGGCAGATAAATGGATCTGTTGCTGTCACTGCTGAGTGTATTTATGATTATTTTAGTCACTGTCACTAATTCTGTGATAATGCATTTAATCTTAATAATAATTCATTTAATGATCTAATTTGTTCTTTAATTAATTTCTGGTGTAATAACAGTTCCATAAAGAAAGGACATTATCAGCAGGAAATGATTGTTCCATGACTGCAGATGGCGGAGGTTTGATATAGAGTCACAGTGAAGTGCTGATAACACAGTGGGAAGGACAAAAATGTTAACACTTCATCAAGGGAACAATGAACAGCATCTCTGATCCATCCAGCCATCAGATTGGTCTTCCTGCACAGAAACAACAGATTCATTTTGTCTTAAGATGTTTGAGAGGCAGCTCGTGAAATGCACTGAGGGCCAATATCTCAGGCCAAAATAAAACCGTTACTGACTTCTGAAGATTATGCCGCTTGTTTATTCTGCAGCAGGGAGGCAGCTGGACATGCAGTCCAAAGGGGGAACAAAGTAAATGGGCTGAATTGCTTTGCATGCAGAAGAATTAGTGGGGCACAGAAACGGAACAATCTCTGGGAGAGAGGATGTAATAACTGGCTGTCACTTAACTGCAAAGCCACAGAATCTCAAACCAAAAACGTTTCTCTGGAATATTGATGCCTGTGTTGCAAACACCCCTTTCTGTCAATTCGAAAATGTTACGTGAGCAGAATCTGCAGGCTGGAAATCAGTTTTTACTTGCATGAATATACTGTCAGCAGAAATAACTCAAGATGTCTGCTGCACTGATTGAAAGTTTCTCTCAGAATCGAAGACAGACGCTGTTTTTATCCAGAAAGTGCAGACTAAAGTAATCGTTAAATCCAGATTGAGGAGAGATTTCCAAAGAGATTGTTGAACCTACTGATGGTAACTTTCCTGACAGATGTCAGAATCAGATATTTGATCAAAGAGAAACTTGGGTTTTCGAATGAAGAAGATGTTAGAGGAGTCTGTCCTCTCAGTGTGTCATCATGTAATGAAATGTTTTGTGGTACAATATTTAGAACTCAAAGGTACTTTTTTGAAAAGTTTTAGCTAAATCTACCATATTCTAACTTCTACATTAGGTAATAAATAAATAAACATCCATGACACAGTAAAAGTTCAGATCTTTGGAACTAGATGTGAACTTTATTTGACTCCATGGATTGAAAGTTAAAAAGCCATATGCTTGACAGAGAGAACACAGACACAGTAAGATGCATTTTTTTCACATTGTTGCTGTTGTTTTTTTTAGAAAAATAGTGCAGTTATTATGAGAGTGTTGAAGCGATGTGGTACTACTTTTTTCAACTTGACACATTACTTAGACGGACAGTGTAGCTGTGACCAGGTGGCAGCAGTGCAATCCAGTAAACAGGAGGTGGGACAGGTCAGAGATGATGGCTGTGGCATTTTTCAACTAGAGCTTCATTGGGACTTTGTGTAGTGAAATTAGGCATTTGTTTGTTATATAAGGACAAGAGGCCTCCTGTTGAATGACATGAAGCTTAATGAGTAGTTGAGATGACCCTGATCTCATAGAAGTATGCTGAAGATGATTTTGTTGTAAAGTGTGGGTAAAATATCAAACAAAAATGTAAATCTCTTGCAGGTTAAATGTAAGTTAATGCACCTGACACCCTGCATTGTGATGAATCCAGGCACTGAATTGCATTTAAGTGACCTTGATGAATTAAAGTTCCTGGACTGTTGCCTTTGGCATTAGCTGAGGATAAGATGAATTGATTCTTAAAGAATATTTTTGAAGCTCTGCCTTCACTGTAACACTAAAGCTCCTTAAGCTTGACTATGAACTTGAATTTTACATGAATGGCTTCAAAATCTCCTCTCAGTACAAATGAAAGTAAAAACAAAAAGTCTGCTGGGTTAGAAATAGTTGAATACGAATCTACTTTCAGGGCAAAAGGCCAGCAATCTAAACTAGCTGTTAGGTTAGCAAACTATCCTAACTGGAAATGATCTGCTGTGGATATCAGAATTTCTCTGTGAATTTTAGTATTTAAATGAAGCAGCAAGGAAGCCTTAATAATTAGACTCTAAATCATTCTATTCAGTTTTGCTGACAGTTGATAGTTTCCTAAACTCTTGTCTCTTTCTGTGTGGGACACCTCTTTAATTTCAGAGGCAACACATCGCTCTGAAATGAATTCTTACTGCTGAAAGCCTTTTGTACTTTCAACTTGTTGTACATCAACTATGTTCAGTTTTTTTTCTTTCTAAAGAGGATAAAACCCTTCAGTGTTCATGTTAAAGTGACACATGCCAACAATCTACAGCTAGTCTTTTAGATGTTGGAGTTCTTGTCTTCTGAATATGTGACAGTTTTTTATAAAACATTTTTGTCCTAAACAAGAACTTCATAATTTTTCAAGGTGTTTTTAGAATACTTGTTTTGAAAGACATTAATATGTTTGAAGTTCTGCACTGCACAAGTGTGTGTTAGTCTGACACAGGGTCAGCTGAGTCATCACTGTACTATCACCTCAGCTTTTATATAGCTTCAATATGTTTCTTTTTCCTAGTTTAAGTGAAATGTGTTTTGTAAAGAGCACTTTAGTGCACTGATGAAACAAAAACTTGCATGACTAAATGGAAAGACGTCTCTACTCCCTTCTGTCACCTGCTACCTTTCACCATTTTCATGAGGCATCTTGTCTAGACTCTGCGTCAGACTCTGCTTTTACCAGCATTAGTTATAACTCAAGTGTAACCCTAAAGAACATATTTCATTGTACATCATCTGTTCCTCCTACATTCTTCTACTTATGTTTCCTTCAGAGATTTCTCAATTTTTTCCATTATGAGGAGCACACACGTATTTACTGAGTGATTCATGTTCAGTTAATGCTTCACTGCAACAAAGAAAGTCACATTTGAATCGCTGACCACTAAAGGGGATTAAATATGTGCATTAAGCGTTTTTGAGTATGTTTGTTTGGTTTGAAACTAGGGGTGCACAATTATAGTCAAAATGCTGATCTTGATTACTGATTTTAGGCATTAAATATTGTAATTGCATTTTCACATTTAATAGAGCATGTTGTGCTACATGTCCTGCTAATGTACAAATCTTTGTGCCAAAATGAGACTTAAAATAATTTTCCTCTACTTCAGTGCAGCTTGTAGAGGTAAAATCTAAATTAACTCTACTCAAAACACTTCACTTGCTTATCAATAGACACTAAAATTAACAGATGTTCCGTAAACGCCTCATATGCAGGGTGCACAGAGAAGCCTCGTCTCCACTTAGTTAACACAGCACAGTAACTGAGACTGATGTGACTAAAAACTAATTTAAAGAGTGAAATAAGGAGATTTTATATCAGATTTATCCAAAATAAAAAGTGATTATTTTTTTAATCTACAATAGCTGTTTTCTGTGAGCAGTGCACAAATTTTAAACATCAATATTACAGTCAATAATGATCATTTAATGCCTACTGATCAATATTTGATTAATTGTGCAGCCCCTTTTTAAGCTACAGTTGGGTTCACGCTTTGCTGCTCCTTTAAAATTCCACAACATTCCTAATGATTGACTTAACAACAATAACAGTATTCTTCATCAAAAACAACTAAATAACCACCAACCAAAGCTGCACGTCTGCAGCACGAAATGTATAAATATCCATTTTCAATCTTGCCTATAGCAACATTGGCTTTTCTGACACTGAAATTGATTTTCTAGCTGTCCCGTCTTTTAAGTGAGAAAACTTCATATTTAATCTGTCTTGGCTTTCAGTGATTCAATTTGCTTTTCCCCTGTCTAAGTGAAAAACTTCATTCGCACGTTTCTCAAACACAAAGTCTTTTTTCCCATAACCTCAATATTCACCCCTCTGTGTGTCTGATCTCCAGTCCGTCAGAGCAGGTGTCATTTTTAGAACTTTTCAGACACCAGGTTTTGTGCTCAACATCAGTCATCGCTGCAGAAACAAACCTACCCCTGTTGTCATGACAATGGGCACTCCCATCAGATCAGGTCCGATTAGGAGAACAAGGCGAGACATGAAATGAAAACATGTCAATAAAATGACCTGTCACAAGCAGCATGAGATGCTATTAGTTGTTTTCTTTCTTTCCCTCTTTTTTATACTGTAAAGAACTCCTCAAGGGATAAAAGAGTAGACATGACAGATCTCACTTTTGTCATTTGTAATCCATTTTATATACTTGTGATGTTGAGAGAGGTAGGTTGTGCCATTCCATTATGTGACATACATTTATTTTATTAAGTTTCATGTCATTCAGGAGTATTGCACTGTACAAATAGCAATAATTTTTAAACAAATTATATTATTTTATTTGCCTGGTCAAGGTCTTAGAATTATATTGTAAACTGCAGGGTGCAGATATATTACTGTCTGCCAAAATATTTTTTTCTTTCAACAATAAGAACATAACATTTGATAAATGATGCATCGGTGTCCTCAGGTCCCACATTTCCTTTGTATTTGATAGGCTGGTTTATCTCGCATGAAATATTAATGACCTGGAAATCAAGAAGCTATCAAAAAGGCATTGAAATGTTACATAAATAGCCCTTGCAGGGGGGATTGAGTAGCCTTGGTTGCAGACAAATGTACTGATATACAGATTAGGTGGTGCCATGTGTCGTCTTTAATTATTAGATTCTCGTAAAATATGTGCTTGACCGTAGCAGCTCTTCCAGTGCTGACTGATTTATAGAATTACAGTGGATCCTGTTAAAGCAAAATAGCACTTTGCTACCCTGTCAGTTTGGCTCTGTTGGTGTTTTTGGTAAATCCAAAGTGACACTAGTAAAAGACGTCAACTTTGCACAACAGAGGAATCTTTGCAGTACTAAAATTTGGAACAAAAGCTGTCTGAGTGTTGCCAGCTAGTGTGTGACGCACAGAGCGGAAGTCTCGATCAAAACAGATTTAAACACCAAATCTTTTCGAGCGCCGCACTAGACCTAAAGCCCGGAGTTGTTGATGTTGTGGGAAGTAGATATAAAGGCTTTCGCTGTAATCATCTGGTATTGTTTAGCACATCACTCCAAGGCTGTTGCAAATCCAATACAACAAGAGCCAAGAATGAACAGTAAGCCTGAAGGATTCCCTTTTGTGCAGTGAATATGGATTGAGATCACAACCACTACAATTTTGTGACCATTTTCTGTAGTGCAATAGAATTTCTTCATGCTCTGCAGAGACTAAGTAATATTATAGATGTTTTTTTTTTCAGCCAATTGCTGACTATGGACAATGCCCATTTAGACACATGTCCCTGAAACATTTTTTAAAGAACAAATTACCTCTGTGAAGAAGCATCTGATGGCTTTTAAAAGTCCACTTATCTCTGTGATGTCTCTGTCCAAAGCAGACATTCACCCAGACATGAACTCAAACAGAAACAAGACATTGACGTACATATATCTAACATGTGATAATGACTGTAAGGTATTAATCATGTCTGACAGAAGTATAAACATAGATTTTCACAAACATGGACCCACTTATGCACATACCACAGCTAATGTTCACAGACACCAACACATGGTGTCCTGTTCACTGAAGCAATCTCATTACTCTGTCACAGGCAACACAGATCAAAAAAAAGTCACTTCAAAGACTAAAAAGTGATTCAGTCAGTGATCTTATAGATCTGAGTGGATAAGCAGCTGAATCCGACAGGAGGAGTTTGGTGCTTGTGAGTCCCCAAATAAATGCAGGCAGCTTGTGAGGGCTCTATAGATGAAAACACCACAGATGCATCACTGAGATATAGAACATACATAATGCACAAGGGATGCTATCACAAGTATGGTAATAAGAAACTGAAACAGAAGGAGGCTGGGTGGCAAGAGTTGGATTTGATAGAATTTTATTGACTTTGAATCCGGTTATGTAGTTTATTTAATGACATTATGGGACAAATTGTTAGATAAGAATATGTATGTCTTTATAATGCCTTGTCTATTGATGAGTTGGCTGCACTGGTCTTTATCTTGTGACATAAATGTCTACACAAGACTTGTCATAAGTAAAATATGCGCACACTTTGGAATATTTCAAACACTGTCACATTCGTTAATATCAAGTATACAGCTAGTTGCAAAAGAAAGAATACAGGTTTAAGACACCTCTGCGTTGGCTTCATTTGATCAAACTCAGTTGATATGCTTGTTTGTTATTTACAGTTTATGATAGCCGGGAAAAGCCCTCATTGTGTGTTCACTCTGACAAAGTATGATAACACAGTAAACTCATATGCCAATAAGTCTACTAAAAAGAAACAACCTATTGTCTCATCTTCCACACTTTGTGCTCCCTTTATATTGCAATACAAAAAAAAAAAACGTGAAGAGGTTACATTTAAATAACTGCAGATGATGGTGAAAATCTTTGAAAACAAAAAAAATGTCTAAAAGCCTCTTATTATGTTGTTTGACATAGGTAGCTTAACTCATTCTTGTTTCAATTCAAATCATTAACATTATTTATACACACTACTGTGACAATATACAGTGAGTATGTAGGCCTGTCACTATTAGTATGTAATCACCTGATTTGAGCTGACTGTGATCATTTATCATAATCGTGATTATCATTTCAGTTCATCTGTATAAAAGCTGCTGGATGAAGCTAACAGAAATGTCATATTAAAATCATTTTTTCCACATCATTTTGTGCCCCCCTATTCTGCCGCAGTTTAATGGCACCAACTATTTATCTCGATAAGCATCTATTGACAACAACATCATGGATTTAGTTGGAAAACCAAACACCACTGCATTGCTGTGGGCACATTTTGGGTTTCAGCCAAATGAAACAGCAGAGTGCAGTATGTGAAAGAGGCGATTTGTTAAATTTGCAGCAAAAAGGTGGCAACCAGGGCATAAAATGATGAGAAGGACAATTAATTGCAATTATTTCTATGATAATTGTCAGCTGAAATTTCAGGATTGTGACTAGGTAGAATATACTGTATAAAATAAAGAGTGATCATTTCAATTTAGGATACATCTTAGGTTACTTATTTTGCTGTTTAGCTAAACGACTCCCGGAATGTTTAGTATGCTTTTCTGTGCTTGGAAAAACAAGAAATTAAATATTTGATGAGATTCCTCTGGACACAAAGCTTCACGAGGCCTCGTATTTCACCTCGACACTGATCAAAAATGAAAGCAGCTTAATAGTTGTCAACTGTAGGGGAGATGGACTGTGGGAAAGTTTAAGTGCCAGTATCACTGTATGGTTTAACTTATTCACTTCAAGTGAAGATATGGACAGTGCACTGTAGTTGTATTTTTTTAGTTCTTCATGTATATGCACACAGTTACATCTTAGACAAAATCATCTTCAAAAGATTCCTAAAATCCTGTGCAAAGAAGCAGATACTGTATTTTTCATGGGAACAGTTGAGGGGAGATGTAGAGCAGAAGCCACACAGTTGGAAAAGGAAAGGAGTTTTGTTTTTTGCAAAGCACTGCCAAGGGCCTAACAAAACTGCACAAGCTGGAGAGAAGTTCAGTGTAAAGGAAGGTGCAGAGAAAAATGGGAAAAGATGAAGACTGAGTGCCAGAGAGAGAGCAAACGCATGCAAAGACAGGGTTTGTTACCAGATAAGGAGTGGGGGAAATAGATGAAGAGTCAGAGCACCCAGAGAAAGAAAGAGGCTGAATAAAATTGAGATCAATACATATCTGCAGCAGCGTGTATTTTTGTCTTTGCACTGAGACTTAGTTTGGAATATCAATGGAGAGTGAGTAGCTGAGATAGCAATGTGGGAAATACAATGGAGGAGTGGGGAAGGGTTGAGGAAAAAGGCTGGGTAAACACAGCAGAGGAGAAGCCAAGAGCTAGACGACAGATAAAAGAAGTCGAAAGAGGCAGATGAGGGAAATTAATAATGGCATGAGAGTCAGAGTGGCCCCAGAAATAGGTAGCAAAATAACAATACAAAATGGAAAGCTGTGACACTTGGGAGGACTGACAAAGAGAGAGACTGAAAGGCAGAGAGAGAAACTTGGAGAAATGGAAAGATGGAAAAAATGAGTTTCCGAGCGGTGAGACGAGAGATTTGAGGGGAGGCGTGAGATAAATGAAGAAGTACAGTGGCCAGTGTCGAGGGAAAGACCAGCAAGACAGAAGACGGCAGTGACCAGAATTGATATGAGAAGCAGCAGCCTGTCTGCTGTTGGTACAGAGAGAAGAGTAATGTCTTTATCTTAAAAGGCACTTTTACAGGTGGCAAGCAACAGAGTTTACAGTTGTACCAAAGACTGGGAAAATGTTTTCATATCCCTCAGTCTGCCTTCCTGTCTCTCTTTCACCCTCGCTGTCTGCCTCTTTATCTCTCTCATTGTCACTCTGTCTATAGCACTTCTCTGTTTGATGTCACAATTGATACGTCTGGTGAAAGCCTGTCTGGAAAAACACACACACAGATAAACCATAGACCTGTTCATGTGCTGCATTAATGGATGAAAAAAAATCTACCCTGTAATTCTGGTTTGAAATCTGAATCCACACATGCCGGAAATTGATGTTTCTAATTATTTTTAGGTGATCGCATTGTGTGTGGTGCGTAGTTCATCTGGGAGCATTTTGGGTTTAATAACTTCATAATTAGCTTTGCAAGATGAAGGTAAATGGTTTTGTGAATATTTTAACACCCATCAGACCAGCATCAGCAGAGCAACAAACTCCTAACTAGCTGCCACTGCAGCACAAGCCTTCAACCAATGTAAGAAATTTAAAAATATTTAAGGGTAAAGATTTGCCTCACTGTCTAAAATATCAGGAAGATTCCAAAAGTTTGGGTGCCCTGGTACGAATAATAAATAGTGCATGTTTTTAATATTGCATACCTCATTATCATTCTGCTACAGGGGAGAAAAAAAAAGACTGGCTTGTTTGTATGTCTTTAAACCAATCAAAATCATACCGGGCAGAGTGAGGCTGAGGATGGTATCTCCTCAGAACAGTGACAAGGGAATTGTCTTAAGTGGAACATTTGCACACAAGTACGCTGGCACGGTCATTCGAATGGCTAATTCACCATTAAAAACTAGCAGGGCTGCTTTTCATGATCCAGCTCCTCAGCAAAACTTGAAAGGTTCAGTGTGGTAGGTTGTTAGCTCAGAAATGGTGGTGGTGGTTGTTTCCTGTGTTGAAGGGGATTTTAAAAATGGTAACAGTAGCAGAAAGGCTGAAGAAAGCTGTGTGAAATGCATAGACAATGAATGGCAGGCTTATACCCACAATCTAAGTCCAGTGAGTCAGACTAATAAAAAACATGCTAAGGTTGTATCATGTGACAGAAATGAATGGACTTGATCTAATTAGTCACCAAAAGTTTTGCATTTTTTAGCATTCTTAATTTCATTCCCAAATCTTTGAGCATGGATTACATGGAATTGCACATTCAACTCTGCAACCCCACTCTTAGGGTGTAACATTAACCTTTCTGCATTGCTGCCACAATGTTAAGACAAAGTATATAAAGAGATCTGGCAATGTGAGAATAAATGTTAGCAAACACTTACAGCCAGCTTGCTAAGGCTCACCAAACACATTTAATGTCTCAAGCATCAGCTATATTGATACCATGAGCAGCAAGTAGCTCATAGTTGTGCCTTTAGTGGCTTTTTGTTGTTCAAGAGTTTGAGTGGGTGAGTCCTATGTGCTTGACAGAAGATGAGAGTTGTCTTGTTGTCTCCTTTAATACCAAGCAAGTGTATTTTTCATTTTTCAATTGTTAAAGCAGCTACTTTCTCTATCTTATTTGATTTGTCCTAGTGTTGGTGACAGCCCAGGGTTTTGGTTGCTTTCTCCAGTAACAGTTTGAGCTTTTTTTTAATGAGGTACCAATCTACAGTTACATTTACATACACAAGTAGCGTGAACAACAGTGCTGCTTGTTAGAGATGAAAATTAAGATGAACTTAAAGGAAATTGTTTTGCCAGATGTTGCTAAGAAACACGAAGCAAAATTGCATAACATAAAAAATGTATGCCTAATAGAAAAGCAAAAAGTAATGCTGGCAATAATACTGAGATAGCATCACATTAAAATGAAACATTACACATAAAACTGAAATAGTGCACATCACATTAGATTGAAAGATAATAAAATGGCTTAATGTACAATTATATTTCCTTTAAATGGTGACTGTATGTGAAATACATAGTTAGTTTTTTCAGAGTCTTGAGGGCAGTTTTTGCCCTTCAATCCCACTTTTTGGTGACATTTAAAGATGTCTTGGGGCATTCTTGCACTTTGCCCAGACTAGTTTCTAATAATGCTACCTTAAATCAACTGTAGTGGAGTAAAGAAAATAACTCTGTGCACTATGTTTTGTTTCATACAACATTTTGGATTCCAGTATTGGCATTGCAACAGACATAACTCTAATAACAACATAGCTGAGCCTTCTGACTGCCTTATTCCTGTACTCACACAGAAAAACTGGTGTTTTTACAGAAAACTATTTAACCGTGGTCAGTAAATTGCACTTTCATTTCATTATTTTCATACAGGAAAAAGAAACTGTAAGATGATTCCAAGTTATTGCAGTTGACTTTCTTGGCTTTTTTCTGACTCAGACATGGTAACAAGACCCTCAGCATTGTAACAGTTATGTTTTATTTGCAGCACAGTGGGTAAAGAAGAGGAATCTAAAAAGAGCTAGAATATAGTGTTTATTTTTCTATTTACCAAATCCAGAGTTGTTTTGAACTGTGAATTGATTCTGAGTCAAATTATAAAACTGCCAAAAAATATCCCATCATGTCTTGTTTTTTCCATTTATTTATTTATTTTAACACTCTTGGTTAGTAATTGAAGCTCCAAAGTGCTTCCACATACAACACGGTCATCTCTATGTTTGTATCTCTTCACTCAACAGGTGCTTATATATGCCACAGCTGCAGCTAACAAGTTTAAAAATCTATTTTTTCCATCAATAATTCGTCAGCTGAATTTTTCAGACCTTCAGTATGATGTGTTACAGCATCTTGAGCTTTGGTTATTTTTTCCCTGATAAATGGATAAGACGGTTGAGGTGCTTTAAGGTTGCCTTCACACTAACGTTTCTGTTACGGTTTAAACAAACTGGTGTGTTTGCACATGTGGTTCAGTTCATTTGAGGGGATGTGGATTCTGGTAGGAACTAAAAGAAATAAAATAAACAGACTGCCTGAGAAGGAGACTGTGGTGCAGTGTGTTTGTGGTATGAAAGCAAAATGGACTGCAGGACTCTGGTGGAAGATATCGATTCCAGCATAAATCAGAATCTAAACTCGCAATAAATCCACCTGTAGATTTAAGGGCACCAAAACAAGAAGCAATCTGATCAAGCAATTTGCATGCTTTCTTTTTTATTTCACCAGGCGCTGCAGTCCAGTTTTGTTGCCTTAGCTGGACTTATGAAGTGAGCTTTCATGTATTAATTCAGTTTTTAACATAATCTAATTTCTTTCCTCCTCTTCCTTCCCCTTTATATTTTCATCCTCTATCTCAGGTGGAGCTGGAGAGAGGAAAGATCCTCCACATCAAGGCCCTGGCACTGGGTGACCTGAACAAGGCCGGACAGAGAGAAGTCTTCTTTGAGCTGAACGGGCAGCTGAGATCCGTGCTGGTTAAAGACACAGTTGCCATGAAGGTAACTACATGTTATGAGAAATATGAGAGATAGTCGATGCTGATGGATTGTTGGCGAGAGTGAGACTGCTGATTAAAGGGCAAAGGTCAGTAGATGGATGAATGATACATGATTGATAGATGTCTAGGTAAATTAGGAACAGATAGAGAAGGTTCTGGAAAAATGGTTATGTTGCATTTTGAAGTGCATCACTGGTGCTTTTTCTTCATAGGAACAAATGTTTCAATGGGCAGTTGAGTGACGACAAGGGTCAAGTGTTTCCTGGATGAGTGGATAAATAGACAGGTGTGGGTTATGACAGACTGATGGATGGAAGCATGAAATATATTTATTTTTTGCCCCTTTACCCAGGAAATGAAGTTCCATCCCAAGGCTCAGAAGTCTATCAAGGGTCAGGTGGGAGCACCGATGCCTGGAAAAGTCCTGGAGGTCAAAGTAGAGGTCGGCTCCAAGGTCAGTTCTCAGATAACCTGCATATCCACTTTTCTCACTTAATAGATTTAGTTTTAACCAAATCTTGTGATCAAATGGCTCCTTGTTTAAATAATTTAAGTTTTAAACTCTTGGAAAGTTTGTCTTTGTTTAACTGAAGTAGCCAAAGAGGTTTTATGTTTAAATATTTATTTATAATTCTGAAAGTGAAGTATCAAGTAGAGTCACTCTGGCTTCCAACCCCACTGAGAGATTTCTGTCTCCACAACAGCACAGTGGAGCCACAGGGCTTGTTGTTGTGACTTTATTCCAGTATTACTGATGCAATGCCTGAGTTTCATTGCTTATACAAATATTTATCTTTTCTTTTTTGCTAGATTGCTTTTTTATTCAACAAAAAGACATTTTGCGTTACCTCCCTGTAGTGTAAACACAAGCAGCTGTAGGTCCCCATTGTGACAAAATACTTAAGTGTTTGTAAAAAGTAGAAAAGAAACTGGAAATTGTCGGCTGTTTGGGTGAAACTTGAACAGCACAACAAGCAAAATTAGCTTTTTCAATCTTTTATTCAAGTATCAATAGATGCTTCTGCGTCCTCAGAGGCTTGTATCTCTCCTTTGAGCTGAAATAACTTGCTGAACTTTTTGGCAACTGCAGAAGTCCTTCACTAGCAAGAAGTCTAGATTTTCTTGGATATACAAAAGTTTACATACACTTGTAAAGTCCTGAGTTCCCAACGACTCCTATTGCTCTGAATTTTCTATGATGGAATCATTAAAACAATCGTTCTTTTTAATAGATTTATTATAGGTTGTATGGAAAGATGACAAAATCTGCTGAGTCAAAAATATGCATACATCAACTTTAATTATCAGTTCTGGTGATGTAGAAACATGACTGTTTATTAGGACAGATACATGTCTTTCAATGATTCTATCATAGAAAATTAACCTTTACAGAAGTCATTGGAAACTGAAGACTGCCATGACATACATGGTCTTTGCAAGTGTGTCTTTTGTTCACAACTGTACAGCCTGATCCAAATCCAAGCTTTAACCAGGCCATTCCATAACCCTCCATTTCTTCTTTTTGGTGTATTTTGGGAAGCATTGACATGAGAAATATGTAGCATTAGCCCTCAGCACACACAGAGTGAAGCAGAAACCAGGTGTATTGAAGATAATGTTACTCGATTTGAAAACAACTTTTTGTGTTTTTTCCCAACAACTGTTATTCTAAAGCCAAAAATATGTAAAAGTCAGGCCAAAACATCTGCATTTCTTTTAGAAGAATGCAACTAGGATGCTGGAAGCAAGTCCTGAACTACAACACTAGCTGCCTACCTGCAGTGAACACTTAGTGTTTGTTTGTTCAGGTCCAACTGTTCTGTAATATTCAAATTAAAAAACAACACATTAATGTGAAAGGCACTGGAGAATTAACGGTTATTAATCACAAACAGTTCAATTTTCACCTATAACTATAGGCGCTGATTCAAAGAGGATTGCTTGTCCAAATATTTAACTGCATGCATCTCAGTTAAATGAGATGAATCTAATTAGAATGTCTGTGTTGTGGAATTTAATTTTTGTTTGTGTGGCTCAGCACCGAAAAATCTCATTTTTTAAAAACTTTGACACTTTCACGTCATTGCATTTAAAATCACAAATAAATTTCCATTCACCTCCAGAATTCTTTCATAAATATGTCAAAGCTTGGACAGAGAACATGGCTACTTTAGTACTTAGAGTCATAAAGTTTACCTAGAAAACATGTCTCTTGCTAATCTTCGACTACAGCTCTTGTTCACTGATCTGTTCATTTGACTCATGTTTTTAACGCTGTGTGAACTGTCTTTCCAATCACGAAAGGTGGAGAAGGGTCAACCGCTGTGTGTCCTGTCGGCCATGAAGATGGAGACCGTGGTCAACTCCCCGATGGCTGGTACCATTAAGGCTGTACATGTCACGCCCGACTCCTCCCTAGAGGGAGATGACCTGATACTGGAAATCGAGGAGTAGAGCGAGAGGGCAGCGGGAGGGGCAGAAGCTAGACAATCTGGTTCTGGAAATACTGAGAGGTGGAGGAATGTGGGGATTAAAAAAAGAGGAAAACTGGAGTCTTTTCCTTCTGTGATATCTGATGCCCCCAATTTGTACATATTTGGTTACACTGTCAGCACATAATGAAGCTCTGTGCATCAAGATCAGATGGTATGAATGTCGAAAATAATATATTAATATGATATGAATTAATTCCCCAGAAACAAAGTAGTCATGTCAGTGTGGAGAATAGCTTAAAAAAATGGTACCTTTACTAATATCCTGTCAACTTGTGGAAGATAGCGTAGACATTTACATATAACATTTAGAACAGTGATACATTCCACTAGTGAAAAGTCTTAAATGTGATGTACTACAATGAGCTAACCATGTGTGACACTAAAACAGGGTTGTAACATCTTGCAATTAAATGCCGCCATTTTCATGCAGTTGGTGTTGCTTAATATATTCAAAGTAAGTAGATTAAACTTTTTATCTCTGACTACTAAATGTTTTCTTTATCATTAGCAGGATTCAGACGAAGACAAACAGACCTAAGGATGTATTAACCAGTAATTCTTTTCATATGGGAACAGTTTTTTGTTTTAAATGCTCACCTTAATAAGACATTATCAATCTTTGACATTAGTCACAGTACATTCTGGGAATGTGTAGTCGCTGTTAGACATTAAATAATTCCTTAGAAAAGACAACAGACTACACAGGGGCTGAGGGGAATAAGTCACAGTATTTTGACCAATCTGTTTTACATGGCTTTCATGAAAATATTTTTGCAGTAGGAAAAGCACAACAAAAAAGGTGACACCATTTTAAATACAGAAATACATGCCAGAAACATCTGATGTTGCACCAGAGTGAAAAATGTATTCTGTTACTGTATCAGTAATAGTAGATGGTTTAGTTTTTTAAAGAGCTGTACTGATATGGGTTCTTCATTCATGTCTGCCTTTACAATCCTCAAGCAGAAGCAAACCAGTAAATTTGGAAAAAATAGTTCGGCTGTATCATCTTAAGGTGTCCAGTCAGAGTTTTAAGGTGGCTTTTGAGGCCTTTTTTAGTTTCTCTGCTTTGATGTGATGTTGAAAAAGTTATCAGAGGAGCAGTTCCACCCCTGTCTATTCAGAACCAGGCAGAGATTATGGTGAACAGTCTGTCTGCATGGGGATTTTTAATGCTAGGTGTAAATGGGATTACATGGGGCTGTAATGGAGGTATGTGGTGTTATTTTCTGAGGCTCTGCTGATTAATTTATGAATTAATTCTCTGTCAAATGATGTGAAATTAGCCGGACTAATAAGAGACTCTGGAGACTCCCAGTAGCAGTACCCAGCTTTATATTTCTAATGCGTGACTGTTTGCATAAATGAGTCAAAATGTGTGTGCGGATGTGTGTGTGCAAGCAAATTTGGAGACAAACCCAACCAGTACCCCACAACGCACCTCCTGAGATGAAAACACATTCTAAAAGGAATTAAATATTCATACTCACATATGCACGGGTGCAAAATATTCATGTTAGCCCTTGAGTGCTGCCTGGATTAAGAGAAAACAAAACCAAATACACGGCACAGTGGCTACGTCTCCACAGTAACACTATCGAAAACATTTAAAGAACAACGCAGCAATTAACCGACTCAGTTATTGGATCTTGTAGTTAAATACTGAATTGAAGTCTCACAAGATGACAGTTAAACTCAGTTTTGCACCAGTGTTACCTGCAGGTCTCATATCTGACTGAATGTTCAGCATCTCTGACCACTAAAAGTAGACAGTAAGCAAGTGGGACATCACATATCAGTTACAACTTGACTAAAAAATGTCACAATTCCCATTTAATACAACGCAGGATGTTTTGGGACAGTAAGCCAGAAAAGAGACCACAACAGCTGACTTTCCCCAAAACATCTGCGCTCCTTCAACAGAGCACATCGATTGGGACACAAAATTGAAGTATCAGTTTGTACTTCACTGGATTGTTTCCAGCATTTTTGCTCCATTACCTCTGAGAATGAATACCCTTTTGAACTATGCATCAATACTGAGTGGAGATGCCACAGTTAATTAGAACACTGATGTCTCCTCACTCTCCTGGCCCACTGCATCTCCCAGTTTATCAATTTGTATTTGAATCTTTGGCAAGAGACGCAGATGAAGTGGTGGGATTGTACGAATGAGTGTTTTTGACAAGCTGTTGCACAGTAATGTAAAGTTCCTTCCTCCTCTCCTTGTTGGCTCTCCTCTTTTATCTGCTTTCCCTGCCTCATCTATCTCACCGCCTTTTCATAATATGCATCCCTTCTCTTGGTGCACTTTTGCACATATAAAAATACAGCATCAATTCATGCAATAATGTGAAATGTATCGCAATGTTTCTCTGTCTTAGCCAGCAGTGATTTGAACAGTTTATGACAATGTGCAACTGTTTTTCAGAACGATGGATATACATTTGACCTATTCTTGAGCTCATGCTATGTAAAGCTGAACTTTCAGAGTATGAAAATATGATTTGTGACATTTCAGTTTTCTCTTTGTATTTTTACAAAACCAAACTGTTTATTTACTCCTTTAGTTCAGCTGGAACGACTGCCTGCTGATTCAGAATGTCTCTGAGGAATTTCTATCAAGTGTTCACAATGTGTCAAGGTTTCTTCCATTTTCTTATTTTATACATTTTGTTCATTCACTTTAATTCACTAAAGTAGTTTACATTTCCATGTTGAGTTTCAAAGTATGTCTAAATCCTAGGAGAGACCATGAGCTGGAGTGTAAAAGAAGGGAAACAAATAGTATGTAATAAAAGCGATACTTGTTCTATCTGTACTTACAAATAAAGTCTAATTAGACCTGTGTTGTGTTAGTGTGTAGTCTATATTCTGCACAGCAAAGCTCCTGTGAAGGTTTGCATGAACAAAAATGTCCTCATAAATGTAAATGATCCTGTTTGTCGAGGTCTCGCTGCCCAACAGTAAAACATATATTTCATCTGAAAGCTTGAGTTCCACATTTAATATCAAGCTGTCACATCGCTGCTCTTTCATATGAACTACTAATTAGATTTCAACATTTACTGTTGAAGTGAAAAAAATAACTGCCACAAGACAACACCCTGCCGATCAATGCAAGTAATTTAGACTCCACAATTTTCTTTTCAGTTTTATTGCAATAATGACACAGATATATGCTGGATTGCTGAAGCCTGATTGTTTTTGGGTTATTTTACATAAGCATTTTGTTTTCTCAGCTCATTAGGATTCAGTCTGTATCCATTTTTGTTAAGGGATTTTCTTTGCTTGGTGCTTCCCCAAACAAGTTGATTCCTACGTGGCTGGATGTGGATCTAATCTGACATGCTGCTGTCTTTAAACAGGCTCTATAGATCTGATTAAGTACTTATTAACGCACTAAATCAATCAAGTTTGTCATTCAACTGCCATTATTGACCAGCCTTCACTGACACTCTGTGTGATTGGTGGTAAGATTGATCACGCTGGATGCAGGCAAGGGTTGACATTCTCAAACTCCTGTATGGATTTAGTGACGCTGAGCATCACTAATAATATTGCACCACTAAGCGAGGCACAACTGGCTTGTCACCACTCTGTAAACTGGGTTAACGGAGGGGCTCTGGAGAGAAAACGCTGCCATGGCGCCAGGATGAAAGAATGCCTTGACACTTAGTTGTAATCAGATTAAATCACAGGGGCAATTTTGGAACACAGTGGATGTTATGACCCACTTGTCAGCCAACTTGAGTGACAGCTTTGATTAATAACATAATCAAATTTGCATATATGAATAGACACGTGGAGGATAACAGTCTGCAAGCTATGACCTTGATTGATTTGCTGATATCACAAGGAACAAAATATGATGGTAGCATCTGTCACAAAATTTCAAACTTTACAGTTTGTTGTTATGACAAATAAAAATCCATCCAAAGGGCCTCAACTCAACTATTTCATGAAAATCAATCTTTCTACATGTTATTGTATTGTTCTTAAGGTGTTTTTTTGTTTGAATAAAAGCTATTTTTATTCAAAAGTCAAATGAGCCTGCGGCACATTTATGAAAGGCTTCCAGCAGCTTCCACATGCTGCTTGCCAGATAAAGACTATTGATGATTGGTATGCCTTAAACATTTAAACACATTTACAACAACAAAGGAGTTCTAAGTTCTCTCTTAATGAGGCCTCTGGTGACTTTGTCGTTGTCAGAGCATAATTTGTGTTTAACGAAATGCTAATGCGGTAATGACGATCACATTAGGCCTACTAATATACAATAACAGATTAGTTTGTTCCCATGGCAGTGGACATGTAAAGCAACTTATGTTTTTTATGTACATTTCATACCATCACTTAATGTACGGGAAACATTTTAATTTGCTTTTACAAATGAGGCTAAAACATCTTAAAACTCTATTCCCTGTTAGGTCTCCTCCACAAGAACTGGGAATTACCCATTTTTCGGACGACGTATTATACTACGATGTTTTTTGTCACATTTGGAACGACATGCTACACTATGATGTTTTTGATGACATTTATCACGACATACTATACTATGACGTTTTGGATGAAATTTGGGACGACATACTATACTATGACGTTTTTTGACACTTTGGAATGACATGCTGTACTATGACATTTTTTTCACGTTTTGAACGACATACTATACTATGACTTTTTTTTCACTTTTTGGAAGACATACTATACTATGACGTTTTCTTCACGTTTGGAACGACATACTATAGTGTGACGTTTTTTGACACATTTGGGACGACATACTATACTATGACGTTTTTTTCACATTCGGGTCAACATACTATACTATGACGTTTTCACATTTTGGATGACATACTATACGATGACGTTTTTTTCACGTTTGGAACGACATACTATAGTATGACGTTTTTTGACACATTTCTGACGACATACTATACTATGACATTTTTTTCACAATTTGGACGACATGCTATACTATGACTTTTTTTCACTTTTCGGACGACATACTATACTATGACGCTTTATTAATAATTTGGATGACATACTATACTATGACGTTTTTTTCACGTTTGGAACGACATTCTATACTATGACGTTTTTTTCACATTTCAGACGACATACTATAGTATGACGCTTTTATCACATTCGGGACAACATACTATAGTATGACGTTTTTTGACACATTTCGGACAACATACTGTACTATGACATTTTTTTCACATTCGGGTCAACATACTATACTATGACGTTTTTTGAGACATTCAGAACGACATGCTATACTATGACTTTTTTTTCACTTTTCGGACGACATGCTATACTATGACGTTTTTTTAACGATTTGGAACGACATACTATAGTATGACGTTTTTTGAGACATTTGGGACGACAAACTATACTATGACATTTTTTTCACATTCGGGTCAACATACTATACTATGACGTTTTCACATTTTGGATGACATACTATACTATGACGTTTTTTTCACGTTTGGAACGACATACTATAGTATGACGTTTTTTGACACCTTTCTGACGACATACTATACTATGACATTTTTTTCACAATTTGGACGACATGCTATACTATGACTTTTTTTCACTTTTCGGACGACATACTATACTATGACGCTTTATTAATAATTTGGATGACATACGATACTATGACGTTTTTTTCACGTTTGGAACGACATACTATACTATGACGTTTTTTTCACTATTCGGACGACATACTATACTATGACGTTTTTTTAACAATTTGGAACGACATACTATACTATGACGTTTTTTGAGACATTTAGGAGGACATACTATACTATGACATTTTTTTCACATTCGGGTCAACATACTATACTATGACGTTTTTTTCACGTTTGGAACGACATACTATAGTATGACGTTTTTTGACACATTTCTGACGACATACTATACTATGACATTTTTTTCACAATTTGGACGACATGCTATACTATGACTTTTTTTCACTTTTCGGACGACATACTATACTATGACGCTTTATTAATAATTTGGATGACATACTATACTATGACGTTTTTTTAACAATTTGGACGACATACTATAACAGGACGTTTTTTGACACATTTCAGACGACATACTATAGTATGACGCTTTTATCACATTCGGGACAACATACTATAGTATGACGTTTTTTGACACATTTCGGACGACATACTACACTATGACATTTTTTTCACATTCGGGTCAACATACTGTACTATGACGTTTTTTTCACATTTCGGACGACATACTATACTATGACGTTTTTTGACACATTTAGGACGACATACTATACTATGACGTTTTTTGAGACATTTGGGACGACATACTTTACAATGACGTTTTTTGAGACATTTGGGACGACATACTATACTATGACGTTTTTTTCACGTTTTGAACGACATACTATAGTATGACGTTTTTTTCACGTTTGGAACGACATACTATACTATGACGTTTTTTGAGACATTTAGGAGGACATACTATACTATGACATTTTTTTCACATTCGGGTCAACATACTATACTATGACGTTTTTTTCACGTTTGGAACGACATACTATAGTATGACGTTTTTTGACACATTTCTGACGACATACTATACTATGACATTTTTTTCACAATTTGGACGACATGCTATACTATGACTTTTTTTCACTTTTCGGACGACATACTATACTATGACGCTTTATTAATAATTTGGATGACATACTATACTATGACGTTTTTTTAACAATTTGGACGACATACTATAACAGGACGTTTTTTGACACATTTCAGACGACATACTATAGTATGACGCTTTTATCACATTCGGGACAACATACTATAGTATGACGTTTTTTGACACATTTCGGACGACATACTACACTATGACATTTTTTTCACATTCGGGTCAACATACTGTACTATGACGTTTTTTTCACATTTCGGACGACATACTATACTATGACGTTTTTTGACACATTTAGGACGACATACTATACTATGACGTTTTTTGAGACATTTGGGACGACATACTTTACAATGACGTTTTTTGAGACATTTGGGACGACATACTATACTATGACGTTTTTTTCACGTTTTGAACGACATACTATAGTATGACGTTTTTTTCACGTTTGGGACGACATACTATACTATGACGTTTTTTGAGACATTTGGGACGACATACTATACTATGACGTTTTTTTCACTTTTAGAACGACATACTATACTATGACGTTTTTTTCACGTTTGGGACGACAGACTATACCATGACGTTTTTTGACACATTTGGGACGACATACTATTCTATGACGTTTTTTGACACATTTGGGACGACATGCTATACTATGACGTTTTTTGACACATTCGGAACGACATGCTATAGTATGACTTTTTTTTCACTGTTTGGACGACATACTATACTATGACTTTTTTTCACAATTTGGACGACCTACTATACTATGACGTTTTTTTCACATTTTGGACGACATACTATACTATGACGTTTTTTTCACATTTTGGACGACATACTATAGTATGACGTTTTTTTCACATTTCGGACGACATACTATACTATGAGGTTTTTTGACACATTTAGGACGACATACTATACTATGACGTTTTTTGAGACATTTGGGACGACATACTTTACAATGACGTTTTTTGAGACATTTGGGACGACATACTATACTATGACGTTTTTTTCACGTTTTGAACGACATACTATACTATGATGTCTTTTTTCACATTTCGGACGACATACTATACTATGACGTTTTTTGACACGTTTGGGACGACATACTATACTATGACATTTTTTTCACATTCGGGTCAACATACTATACTATGACGTTTTTTGAGACATTTGGGACGACATACTATACTATGACGTTTTTTGAGACATTTAGGAGGACATACTATACTATGACATTTTTTTCACATTCGGGTCAACATACTATACTATGACGTTTTTTTCACGTTTGGAACGACATACTATAGTATGACGTTTTTTGACACATTTCTGACGACATACTACACTATGACATTTTTTTCACATTCGGGTCAACATACTGTACTATGACGTTTTTTTCACATTTCGGACGACATACTATACTATGACGTTTTTTGAGACATTTGGGACGACATACTATACTATGACGTTTTTTTCACATTCGGGTCAACATACTATACTATGACGTTTTTTGAGACATTTAGGAGGACATACTATACTATGACATTTTTTTCCACATTCGGGTCAACATACTATACTATGACGTTTTTTTCACGTTTGGAACGACATACAATAGTATGACGTTTTTTGACACATTTCTGACGTCATACTATACTATGACATTTTTTTCACAATTTGGACGACATGCTATACTATGACTTTTTTTCACTTTTCGGACGACATACTATACTATGACGCTTTATTAATAATTTGGATGACATACTATACTATGACGTTTTTTTAACAATTTGGACGACATACTATAACAGGACGTTTTTTGACACATTTCAGACGACATACTATAGTATGACGCTTTTATCACATTCGGGACAACATACTATAGTATGACGTTTTTTGACACATTTCGGACGACATACTACACTATGACATTTTTTTCACATTCGGGTCAACATACTGTACTATGACGTTTTTTTCACATTTCGGACGACATACTATACTATGACGTTTTTTGACACATTTAGGACGACATACTATACTATGACGTTTTTTGAGACATTTGGGACGACATACTTTACAATGACGTTTTTTGAGACATTTGGGACGACATACTATACTATGATGTTTTTTTCACGTTTTGAACGACAGACTATAGTATGACGTTTTTTTCACGTTTGGGACGACATACTATACTGTGACGTTTTTTGAGACATTTGGGACGACATACTATACTATGACGTTTTTTTCACTTTTAGAACGACATACTATAGTATGACGTTTTTTTCACGTTTGGGACGACATACTATACCATGACGTTTTTTGACACATTTGGGACGACATACTATTCTATGACGTTTTTTGACACATTTGGGACGACATACTATACTATGACGTTTTTTGACACATTCGGAACGACATGCTATAGTATGACTTTTTTTTCACTGTTTGGACGACATACTATACTATGACTTTTTTTCACAATTTGGACGACATACTATACTATGACGTTTTTTTCACATTTTGGACGACATACTATACTATGACGTTTTTTTCACATTTTGGACGACATACTATAGTATGACGTTTTTTTCACATTTCGGACGACATACTATACTATGACGTTTTTTGACACATTTAGGACGACATACTATACTATGACGTTTTTTGAGACATTTGGGACGACATACTTTACAATGACGTTTTTTGAGACATTTGGGACGACATACTATACTATGACGTTTTTTTCACGTTTTGAACGACATACTATACTATGATGTCTTTTTTCACATTTCGGACGACATACTATACTATGACGTTTTTTGACACGTTTGGGACGACATACTATACTATGACATTTTTTTCACATTCGGGTCAACATACTATACTATGACGTTTTTTGAGACATTTGGGACGACATACTATACTATGACGTTTTTTTCACTTTTAGAACGACATACTATAGTATGACTTTTTTGAGACATTTGGGACGACATACTATGCTATGACGTTTTTTTCACTTTTAGAACGACATACTATAGTATGACTTTTTTTTTCACATTTTGGATGATATACTATACTATGACGTTTTTTTTTCACATTTGGGACGACATACTATACTATGACATTTTTTTCACATTCAGGTCAACATACTATACTATGACGTTTTTTGAGACATTTGGGACGACATACTATAACATGACGTTTTTTGACACATTTGGGACGACATACTATACTATGACGTTTTTTTCACATTTTGGATGACATACTATACTATGACGTGTTTTGAGACATTTGGAACGACATACTATACTATGACGTTTTTTGACACATTTCGGACGACATACTATACTATGACATTTTTTTCACATTCGGGTCAACATACTATACTATGACGTTTTTTGAGACATTTAGAAGGACATACTATACTATGACGTTTTTTGAGACATTTGGGACGACATACTTTACAATGACGTTTTTTGAGACATTTGGGACGACATACTATACTATGACGTTTTTTTCACGTTTTGAACGACATACTATAGTATGATGTTTTTTTCACGTTTGGGACGACATACTATACTATGACGTTTTTTGACACATTTAGGACGACATACTATACTATGACGTTTTTTTCACTTTTAGAACGACATACTATACTATGACGTTTTTTTTACATTTTGGATGACAAACTATACTATGACGTTTTTTGACACATTTAGGACGACATACTATACTATGACGTTTTTTGACACATTTAGAACGACATACTATACAATGACGTTTTTTTCACGTTTGGAACGACAAACTATAGCATGACTTTTTTGAGACATTTGGGACGACATACTATACTATGACGTTTTTTTCACTTTTAGAACGACATACTATAGTATGACGTTTTTTTCACATTTTGGATGATATACTATACTATGACGTTTTTTTTTCACATTTGGGACGACATACTATACTATGACATTTTTTTCACATTCAGGTCAACATACCATACTATGACGTTTTTTGAGACATTTGGGACGACATACTATACTATGACGTTTTTTTCACATTTGGAACGACATACTATAGTATGATGTTTTTTTCACATTTCGGACGACATACTATACTATGACGTTTTTAGACACATTTCGGACGACATACTATACTATGACATTTTTTTCACTTTTAGAACGACATACTATAGGATGACTTTTTTTCACATTTTGGATGATATACTATACTATGACGTTTTTTTCACATTTTGGACGACATACTATAGTATGACGTTTTTTTCACATTTCGGACGACATACTATACTATGACGTTTTTTGACACATTTGGGACGACATACTTTACTATGACGTTGTTTGACACATTCGGAACGACATGCTATACTATGACGTTTTTTTCACAATTTGGACAACATACTATACTATGACGCTTTATTAACAATTTGGACGACATACTATACTATGACGTTTTTTTCACATTTCGGACGACATACTATAGTATGACGTTTTTTGACACATTTGGGACGACATACTATACTATGACATTTTTTTCACATTCGGGTCAACATACTATACTATGACGTTTTTTGAGACATTTGGGACGACATACTATAGTATGACGTTTTTTGAGACATTTGGGACGACATACTATACTATGACGTTTTTTTCACTTTTAGAACGACATACTATAGTATGACTATTTTTCACATTTTGGACGACATACTATAACATGACGTTTTTTGACACATTTGGGACGACATACTATACTATGACGTTTTTTTCACGTTTGGAACGACATACTATACTATGACGTTTTTTTCACATTTCGGACGGCATACTATACTTTGACGTTTTTTTCACATTTCGAACGACATACTATAGTATGACGTTTTTTGACACATTTGGGACGACATACTATACTATGACATTTTTTTCACATTCGGGTCAACATACTATACTATGACGTTTTTTGAGACATTTGGGACGACATACTATACTGTGACGTTTTTTTCACTTTTACAACGACATACTATACTATGACGTTTTTTGAGACATTTGTTACGACATACTATACTATGACATTTTTTTCACATTCGGGTCAACATACTATACTATGACGTTTTTTGAGACATTTGGGACGACATACTATACTATGACATTTTTTTCACATTTTGGATGACATACTATACTATGACGTTTTTTTCACATTTGGAACGACATACTATACTATGACGTTTTTTTCACATTTCAGACGACATACTATACTATGACATTTTTTTCACATTCGGGTCAACATACTATACTATGACGTTTTTTTCACATTTGGGACGACATGCTATAACATGACGTTTTTTGAGACATTTGGGACGACATACTATACTATGACGTTTTTTTCACTTTCGGAACGACATACTAAAGTATGACGTGTTTTTCACATTTCGGACGACATACTATACTATGACGTTTTTTGACACATTTCAGACGACATACTATACTATGACGTTTTTTTCACAATTTGGATGACATACAATACTATGACGTTTTTTTCACATTTGGAACGACATACAATACTATGACGTTTTTTTCACATTTCAGACGACATACTATACTATGACGTTTTTTTCACAATTTGGATGACATACAATACTATGACGTTTTTTTGACATTTGGAACGACATACTATACTATGACGTTTTTTTCACATTTCAGACGACATACTATAGTATGACGCTTTTATCACATTCGGGACGACATACTATAGCATGACGTTTTTTTCACATTTTGGATGACATACTATACTATGACATTTTTTTCACATTCAGGTCAACATACTATACTATGACGTTTTTTGAGAAATTTGGGACGACGGACTATACTATGACGTTTTTTTCACTTTCGGAACGACATACTATAGTATGACGTGTTTTTCACATTTTGGATGACATATTATAGTATGACGTTTTTTTCACATTTGGAACGACAGACTATACTATGACGTTTTTTTCACTTTCGGAACGACATACTATAGTATGACGTGTTTTTCACATTTTGGATGACATACTATAGTATGACGTGTTTTTCACATTTTGGATGACATACTATACTATGACGTTTTTTTCACATTTCGGACGACATACTATACTATGACGTTTTTTGACACATTTCAGACGACATACTATACTATGACGTTTTTTTCACAATTTGGATGACATACAATACTATGACGCTTTTATCACATTCGGGACGACATACTATAGCATGACGTTTTTCGAGAAATTTGGGACGACATACTATACTATGACGTTTTTTTCACTTTTTGGATGACATACTATACTATGACGTTTTTTTCACGTTTGGAACGACATACTATAGTATGACATTTTTTTCACATTCGGGTCAACATACTATACTATGACGTTTTTTTCACATTTGGGACGACATGCTATAACATGACGTTTTGTGAGACATTTGGGACGACAGACTATACTATGACGTTTTTTTCACTTTCGGAACGACATACTATAGTATGACGTGTTTTTCACATTTTGGATGACATACTATACTATGACGTTTTTTTCACATTTCGGACGACATACTATACTATGACGTTTTTTGACACATTTCAGACGACATACTATACTATGACGTTTTTTTCACAATTTGGACGACATGCTATACTATGACTTTTTTTTCACTTTTTGGACGACATACTATACTATGACGTTTTTTTCACAATTTGGACGACATACTATACTATGACGTTTTTTTCACATTTTGGACGACATACTATACTATGATGTTTCTATCACATTCGGGACGACATACTATAGTATGACGTTTTTTGACACATTCGGAACGACATGCTATACTATGACTTTTTTTTCACTTTTCGGACGACATACTATACTATGACGCTTTATTAACAATTTGGACGACATACTATACTGTGACGTTTTTTGAGACATTTGGGACGACATACTATACTGTGACCTTTTTTTCACTTTTAGAACGACATGCTATAGTATGACGTTTTTTTCACATTTTGGATGACATACTATACTATGACGTTTTTTTCACGTTTGGAACGACATGCTATACTATGACGTTTTTTGACACATTTGGGACGACATACTATACTATGATGCTTTTATCACATTCGGGACGACATACCATAGTATGACGTTTTTTGACACATTCAGAACGACATGCTATACTATGACTTTTCTTTCACTTTTCGGACGACATACTATACTATGACGTTTTTTTCACGTTTGGAACGACATACTATACTATGACTTTTTTTTCACTTTTCGGACGACATGCTATGACGTTTTTTTCACATTTCTGACCGAATACCATACTATGACGTTTCTATCACATTCGGGACGACATACTATAGTATGACGTTTTTTGACACATTCGGAACGACATGCTATACTATGACGTTTTTTGACACATTTGGGACGACATGCTTTTCTATGACGTTTTTTGACACATTTGGGACGACATACTATACTATGACGCTTTGATCACATTCGGGACGACATACTATACTATGACGTTTTTTGACACATTTGGGACGACATACTATACTATGACGCTTTTATCACATTCGGGACGACATACCATAGTATGACGTTTTTTGACACATTCGGAACGACATGCTATACTATGATGTTTTTTGACACATTCGGAACGACATGCTATACTATGACGTTTTTTGACACATTCGGAACGACATGCTATACTATGACGTTTTTTGACACATTTGGGACGACATACTATACTATGACGTTTTTTGACACATTTGGGACGACATACTATACTATGACATTTTTTTCACATTCGGGTCAACATACTATACTATGACGTTTTTTGAGACATTTGGGACGACATACTATACTATGACGTTTTTTGAGACATTTGGGACGACATACTATACTATGACGTTTTTTTCACTTTTAGAACGACATACTATACTATGACGTTTTTTTCACATTTCGGACGGCATACCATACTATGACGTTTCTATCACATTCGGGACGACATACTATAGTATGACGTTTTTTGACACATTCGGAACGACATGCTATACTATGACGTTTATTGAGACATTTGGGACAACATACTATACTATGACGTTTTTTTCACTTTTAGAACGACATACTATACTATGACGTTTTTTGAGACATTTGGGACGACATACTAAACTATGACGTTTTTTTCACTTTTAGAACGACATACTATACTATGACGTTTTTTTCACATTTGGAACGACATACTATACTATGACGTTTTTTGAGACATTTGGGACGACATACTATACCATGACGTTTTTTGAGACATTTGGGACGACATACTATACTATGACGTTTTTTTCACTTTTAGAACGACATACTATAGTATGACGTTTTTTTCACATTTTGGATGACATACTATACTATGACATTTTTTTCACATTCAGGTCAACATACTATACTATGACGTTTTTTGAGACATTTGGGACGACATACTATACTATGACATTTTTTTCACATTTTGGATGACATACTATACTATGACGTTTTTTTCACATTTGGGACGACATACTATACTATGACATTTTTTTCACATTTTGGATGACATACTATACTATGACGTTTTTTTCACATTTTGAACGACATACTATAGCATGACGTTTTTTTCACATTTTGGATGACATACTATACTATGACATTTTTTTCACATTCAGGTCAACATACTATACTATGATGTTTTTTGAGAAATTTGGGACGACATACTATACTATGACATTTTTTTCACTTTTAGAACGACATACTATAGTATGACGTTTTTTTCACATTTTGGATGACATACTATACTATGACGTTTTTTTCACGTTTGGAACGACATACTATAGTATGACATTTTTTTCACATTCGGGTCAACATACTATACTATGACGTTTTTTTCACATTTGGGACGACATGCTATAACATGACGTTTTTTGAGACATTTGGGACGACATACTATACTATGACGTTTTTTTCACTTTCGGAACGACATACTATAGTATGACGTTTTTTTCACATTTCGGACGACATACTATACTATGACGTTTTTTGACACATTTCAGACCACATACTATACTATGACGTTTTTTTCACAATTTGGACGACATACTATACTATGACGTTTTTTGACACATTTCAGACCACATACTATACTATGACGTTTTTTTCACAATTTGGACGACATACTATACTATGACGTTTTTTTCACATTTGGGACGACATACTATACTATGACATTTTTTTCACATTCAGGTCAACATACTATACTATGAAGTTTTTTGAGACATTCGGGACGACATACTATACTATGACGTTTTTTGAGACATTTGGGACAACATACTATACTATGACTTTTTTGAGACATTTGGGACAACATACTATACTGTGACGTTTTTTGACACATTTCGGACGACATACTATACTATGACGTTTGTCGACACATTTGGGACGACATACTATACTATGACGCTTTTATCACATTCGGGACGACATACCATAGTATGACGTTTTTTGACACATTCGGAACGACATGCTATACTATGATGTTTTTTGACACATTCGGAACGACATGCTATACTATGACGTTTTTTGACACATTCGGAACGAAATGCTATACTATGACGTTTTTTGACACATTTGGGACGACATACTATACTATGACGTTTTTTTCACGTTTGGAACGACATACTATAGTATGACGTTTTTTTCACATTTTGGATGACATACTATACTATGACGTTTTTTTCACGTTTGGAACGACATACTATACTATGACGTTTTTTGACACATTCGGAACGACATGCTATACTATGACGTTTTTTGACACATTCGGAACGACATGCTATACTATGACGTTTTTTGACACATTCGGGACGACATGCTATACTATGACGTTTTTTGACACATTTGGGACGACATACTATACTATGACGTTTTTTTCACGTTTGGAACGACATACTATACTATGACGTTTTTTGAGACATTTGGGACGACATACTATACTATGACGTTTTTTGAGACATTTAGGAGGACATACTATACTATGACGTTTTTTTCACGTTTGGAACGACATACTATACTATGACGTTTTTTGACACATTTAGGACAACAAACTATAGTATGACTTTTTTTCACATTTCGGACGACATACTATAGTATGACGTTTTTTGACACATTTGGGACGACATACTATACTATGACATTTTTTTCACATTCGGGTCAACATACTATACTATGACGTTTTTTGAGACATTTGGGACGACATACTATACTATGACGTTTTTTGAGACATTTGGGACGACATACTATACTATGACGTTTTTTTCACTTTTAGAACGACATACTATACTATGACGTTTTTTGAGACATTTGGGACGACATACTATACTATGACGTTTTTTTCACGTTTGGAACGACATACTATACTATGACTTTTTTTTCACTTTTCGGACGACATGCTATGACGTTTTTTTCACATTTCGGACCGAATACCATACTATGACGTTTCTATCACAATCGGGACGACATACTATAGTATGACGTTTTTTGACACATTCGGAACGACATGCTATACTATGACGTTTTTTGACACATTTGGGACGACATGCTTTTCTATGACGTTTTTTGACACATTTGGGACGACATACTATACTATGACGCTTTGATCACATTCGGGACGACATACTATACTATGACGTTTTTTGACACATTTGGGACGACATACTATACTATGACGCTTTTATCACATTCGGGACGACATACCATAGTATGACGTTTTTTGACACATTCGGAACGACATGCTATACTATGATGTTTTTTGACACATTCGGAACGACATGCTATACTATGACGTTTTTTGACACATTCGGAACGACATGCTATACTATGACGTTTTTTGACACATTTGGGACGACATACTATACTATGACGTTTTTTGACACATTTGGGACGACATACTATACTATGACATTTTTTTCACATTCGGGTCAACATACTATACTATGACGTTTTTTGAGACATTTGGGACGACATACTATACTATGACGTTTTTTGAGACATTTGGGACGACATACTATACTATGACGTTTTTTTCACTTTTAGAACGACATACTATACTATGACGTTTTTTGAGACATTTGGGACGACATACTATACTATGACGTTTTTTTCACTTTTAGAACGACATACTATACTATGACGTTTTTTTCACATTTCGGACGGCATACCATACTATGACGTTTCTATCACATTCGGGACGACATACTATAGTATGACGTTTTTTGACACATTCGGAACGACATGCTATACTATGACGTTTTTTGAGACATTTGGGACAACATACTATACTATGACGTTTTTTTCACTTTTAGAACGACATACTATACTATGACGTTTTTTGAGACATTTGGGACGACATACTAAACTATGACGTTTTTTTCACTTTTAGAACGACATACTATAGTATGACGTTTTTTTCACATTTTGGATGACATACTATACTATGACATTTTTTTCACATTCAGGTCAACATACTATACTATGACGTTTTTTGAGACATTTGGGACGACATACTGTACTATGACATTTTTTTGACATTTTGGATGACATACTACACTATGACGTTTTTTTCACATTTGGAACGACATACTATACTATGACGTTTTTTGAGACATTTGGGACGACATACTATACCATGACGTTTTTTGAGACATTTGGGACGACATACTATACTATGACGTTTTTTTCACTTTTAGAACGACATACTATAGTATGACGTTTTTTTCACATTTTGGATGACATACTATACTATGACATTTTTTTCACATTCAGGTCAACATACTATACTATGACGTTTTTTGAGACATTTGGGACGACATACAATACTATGACATTTTTTTCACATTTTGGATGACATACTATACTATGACGTTTTTTTCACATTTGGGACGACATACTATACTATGACATTTTTTTCACATTTTGGATGACATACTATACTATGACGTTTTTTTCACATTTTGAACGACATACTATAGCATGACGTTTTTTTCACATTTTGGATGACATACTATACTATGACATTTTTTTCACATTCAGGTCAACATACTATACTATGACGTTTTTTGAGAAATTTGGGACGACATACTATACTATGACATTTTTTTCACTTTTAGAACGACATACTATAGTATGACGTTTTTTTCACATTTTGGATGACATACTATACTATGACGTTTTTTTCACGTTTGGAACGACATACTATAGTATGACATTTTTTTCACATTCGGGTCAACATACTATACTATGACGTTTTTTTCACATTTGGGACGACATGCTATAACATGACGTTTTTTGAGACATTTGGGACGACATACTATACTATGACGTTTTTTTCACTTTCGGAACGACATACTATAGTATGACGTTTTTTTCACATTTCGGACGACATACTATACTATGACGTTTTTTGACACATTTCAGACCACATACTATACTATGACGTTTTTTTCACAATTTGGACGACATACTATACTATGACGTTTTTTTCACATTTGGGACGACATACTATACTATGACATTTTTTTCACATTCAGGTCAACATACTATACTATGAAGTTTTTTGAGACATTCGGGACGACATACTATACTATGACGTTTTTTGAGACATTTGGGACAACATACTATACTATGACGTTTTTTGAGACACTTGGGACAACATACTATACTGTGACGTTTTTTGACACATTTCGGACGACATACTATACTATGAAGTTTGTCGACACATTTGGGACGACATGCTATACTATGACTTTTTTTTCACTTTTTGGACGACATACTATACTATGACGTTTTTTTCACAATTTGGACGACATGCTATACTATGACTTTTTTTTCACTTTTTGGACGACATGCTATACTACGACGTTTTTTTCACAATTTGGACGACATACTACACTATGACGTTTTTTTCACATTTCGGACGGCATACCATACTATGACGTTTCTATCACATTCGGGACGACATACTATAGTATGACGTTTTTTGACACATTCGGAACGACATGCTATACTATGACGTTTTTTGACACATTTGGGACGACATGCTATACTATGACGTTTTTTGACACATTTGGGACGACATACTATACTATGACGCTTTTATGACATTCGTGACGACATACCATAGTATGACGTTTTTTGACACATTCGGAACGACATGCTATACTATGACGTTTTTTTGACACATTCGGAACGACATGCTATATTATGACGCTTTTATCACATTTCAGACGACATACTATAGTATGACGCTTTTATCACATTCGGGACGACATACTATAGCATGACGTTTTTTTCACATTTTGGATGACATACTATACTATGACATTTTTTTCACATTCAGGTCAACATACTATACTATGACGTTTTTTGAGAAATTTGGGACGACGTACTATACTATGACGTTTTTTTCACTTTTAGAACGACATACTATAGTATGACGTTTTTTTCACATTTTGGATGACATACTATACTATGACGTTTTTTTCACGTTTGGAACGACATACTATAGTATGACATTTTTTTCACATTCGGGTCAACATACTATACTATGACGTTTTTTTCACATTTGGGACGACATGCTATAACATGACGTTTTTTGAGACATTTGGGACGACATACTATACTATGACGTTTTTTTCACTTTCGGAACGACATACTATAGTATGACGTGTTTTTCACATTTTGGATGACATACTATACTATGACGTTTTTTGAGACATTCGGGACGACATACTATACTATGACGCTTTTTGAGACATTTGGGACAACATACTATACTGTGACGTTTTTTGACACATTTCGGACGACATACTATACTATGACGTTTGTCAACACATTTGGGACGACATGCTATACTATGACTTTTTTTTCACTTTTTGGACGACATACTATACTATGACGTTTTTTTCACAATTTGGACGACATGCTATACTATGACTTTTTTTCACTTTTTGGACGACATGCTATACTATGACGTTTTTTTCACAATTTGGACGACATACTACACTATGACGTTTTTTTCACATTTCGGACGGCATACCATACTATGAAGTTTCTATCACATTCGGGACGACATACTATAGTATGACGTTTTTTGACACATTCGGAACGACATGCTATACTATGACGTTTTTTGACACATTTGGGACGACATGCTATACTATGACGTTTTTTGACACATTTGGGACGACATACTATACTATGACGTTTTTTTCACATTTCGGACGGCATACCATACTATGACGTTTCTATCACATTCGGGAGGTCCTACTATAGTATGACGTTTTTTGACACATTCGGAACGACATGCTATACTATGACGTTTTTTGACACATTTGGGACGACATGCTATACTATGACGTTTTTTTGACACATTCGGAACGACATGCTATACTATGACGTTTTTTGACACATTTGGGACGACATACTATACTATGACGCTTTGATCACATTCGGGACGACATACTATACTATGACATTTTTTGACACATTCAGAACGACATGCTATACTATGACTTTTCTTTCACTTTTCGGACGACATACTATACTATGACGTTTTTTTCACGTTTGGAACGACGTACTATAGTATGACGTTTTTTTCACGTTTGGAACGACATACTATACTATGACGTTTTTTTCACTTTTGGAACGACATACTATACTATGACGTTTTTTTCACATTTTGGACGACATACTATACTATGACATTTTTTTCACATTCAGGTCAACATCCTATACTATGACGTTTTTTGAGACATTCGGGACGACATACTATACTATGACGTTTTTTGAGACATTTGGGACAACATACTATACTATGACGTTTTTTGTCACATTTCGGATGACATACTATACTATGACGTTTGTTGACACATTTGGGACGACATATTATACTATGACTTTTTTTTCACTTTTTGGACGACATGCTATACTATGACGTTTTTTTCACAATTTGGACGACATGCTATACTATGACTTTTTTTTCACTTTTTGGACGACATGCTATACTATGACGTTTTTTTCACAATTTGGACGACATACTACACTATGACGTTTTTTTCACATTTCGGACGGCATACCATACTATGACGTTTCTATCATATTCGGGACGACATACTATAGTATGACGTTTTTTGACACATTCGGAACGACATGCTACTATGACGTTTTTTGACACATTTGGGACGACATGCTATACTATGACGTTTTTTTCACATTTCGGACCGAATACCATACTATGACGTTTCTATCACATTCGGGACGACATACTATAGTGTGACGTTTTTTGACACATTCGGAACGACATGCTATACTATGACGTTTTTTGACACATTTGGGACGACATGCTTTTCTATGACGTTTTTTGACACATTTGGGACGACATACTATATTATGACGCTTTTATCACATTCGGGACGACATACTATACTATGACGTTTTTTGACACATTTGGGACGACATGCTATACTATGACGCTTTTATCACATTCGGGACGACATACCATAGTATGACGTTTTTTGACACATTCGGAACGACATGCTATACTATGACGTTTTTTGACACATTCGGAACGACATGCTATACTATGACGCTTTTATCACATTCGGGACGACATACCATAGTATGACGTTTTTTGACACATTCAGAACGACATGCTATACTATGACTTTTCTTTCACTTTTCGGACGACATACTATACTATGACGTTTTTTTCACGTTTGGAACGACATACTATAGTATGACGTTTTTTTCACATTTTGGATGACATACTATACTATGACGTTTTTTCACGTTTGGAACGACATACTATACTATGACGTTTTTTGAGACATTTGGGACGACATACTATACTATGACGTTTTTTGAGACATTTAGGAGGACATACTATACTATGACGTTTTTTGACACATTTAGGAGGACATACTATACAATGACGTTTTTTTCACGTTTGGAACGACATACTATACTATGACATTTTTTGACACATTTAGGACAACATATTATACTATGACGTTTTTTGACACATTTGGGACGACATGCTATACTATGATGTTTTTTGAAACATTTGGGACGCATACTATACCATGACGTTTTTTGACACATTTGGGACGACATACTATAGTATGACGTTTTTTGACACATTCGGAACGACATACTATACTATGACGTTTTTTGAGACATTCGGGACGACATACTATACTATGACGTTTTTTGAGACATTTGGGACAACATACTATACTATGACGTTTTTTGTCACATTTCGGATGACATACTATACTATGACGTTTGTTGACACATTTGGGACGACATATTATACTATGACTTTTTTTTCACTTTTTGGACGACATGCTATACTATGACGTTTTTTTCACAATTTGGACGACATGCTATACTATGACTTTTTTTTCACTTTTTGGACGACATGCTATACTATGACGTTTTTTTCACAATTTGGACGACATACTACACTATGACGTTTTTTTCACATTTCGGACGGCATACCATACTATGACGTTTCTATCATATTCGGGACGACATACTATAGTATGACGTTTTTTGACACATTCGGAACGACATGCTACTATGACGTTTTTTGACACATTTGGGACGACATGCTATACTATGACGTTTTTTTCACATTTCGGACCGAATACCATACTATGACGTTTCTATCACATTCGGGACGACATACTATAGTGTGACGTTTTTTGACACATTCGGAACGACATGCTATACTATGACGTTTTTTGACACATTTGGGACGACATGCTTTTCTATGACGTTTTTTGACACATTTGGGACGACATACTATATTATGACGCTTTTATCACATTCGGGACGACATACTATACTATGACGTTTTTTGACACATTTGGGACGACATGCTATACTATGACGCTTTTATCACATTCGGGACGACATACCATAGTATGACGTTTTTTGACACATTCGGAACGACATGCTATACTATGACGTTTTTTGACACATTCGGAACGACATGCTATACTATGACGCTTTTATCACATTCGGGACGACATACCATAGTATGACGTTTTTTGACACATTCAGAACGACATGCTATACTATGACTTTTCTTTCACTTTTCGGACGACATACTATACTATGACGTTTTTTTCACGTTTGGAACGACATACTATAGTATGACGTTTTTTTCACATTTTGGATGACATACTATACTATGACGTTTTTTCACGTTTGGAACGACATACTATACTATGACGTTTTTTGAGACATTTGGGACGACATACTATACTATGACGTTTTTTGAGACATTTAGGAGGACATACTATACTATGACGTTTTTTGACACATTTAGGAGGACATACTATACAATGACGTTTTTTTCACGTTTGGAACGACATACTATACTATGACATTTTTTGACACATTTAGGACAACATATTATACTATGACGTTTTTTGACACATTTGGGACGACATGCTATACTATGATGTTTTTTGAAACATTTGGGACGCATACTATACCATGACGTTTTTTGACACATTTGGGACGACATACTATAGTATGACGTTTTTTGACACATTCGGAACGACATACTATACTATGACGTTTTTTTCACATTTCGGACGGCATACAATACTATGACGTATCTATCACGTTCGGGACGACATACTATAGTATGACGTTTCTTGACACATTCGGAACGACATGCTATACTATGACTTTTTTTTTTAGTGTTCGGACGACATATTATAGTATGACATTTTTTTCACATTTTGGATGACATACTATACTATGAATTTTTTTGACACATTTAGGACGACATACTATACTATGAATTTTTTTGACACATTTAGGACGACATACTATACTGTGACATTTTTTTCACAGTCAGGTCAACATACTATAGTATGTCGTTTTTTGACACTTCGGACGACATACTATACTATGACGTTTTTATCACATTCGGGACGACATGCTACACTGTGACGTTTTTTGACACATTTGGAAGGACATACTATACAATGACTTTTTGTGCACATTTCAGACGACATACTATAGTATGACGTTTTTGATGACATTCATCATGACATATTATACCATGACGTTTTTGATGATATTCATCACGACATGGTATACTATGACGTTTTTGAATAAACTTCGGACGACATACAATATTATGACTTTTTTTGCACATTTCGGACGACATACTATTATTTGGTGTCGTTACGGCCACTGTCATATCGGGGAACTATCATCTCCCTCTCCCTCCGTATGTGTGAGTGTTTCTGTGCGTGTGAATGTATACTCAAGTCGTCCTGCAGCATCAGCTTATTCCCTGATTCCCTACAACTGTGAATGAACAGACTGACTGGTGCAGAAGTGACGACGACCGGTCCACCAATCAGACGGAGCCACCAGGGATACTTCAGGAGCCTGCAGTCCAGAACCAGGGAGCAAGCTGTAACCAGCCCTGCTCCTGTGCCTCTTTGTTGCTTGTGTTCTTTTGACTTTGTGAAATTCTGCAAACTTTCTGAAGCACAAATTTCGAAACATTGTACACCCTGTATAATTTCTTGTTAGCTTCATTCGCGTTTTGAGTAATGCGAAAATTGTATTTGTTTTTTTTTCCTTTGTTGAGCTGGAGTCGCGGATAGTTTCTTTTGTTACCCTTGTTTCCTACATAGTTAGCTTAACAACTCCAGTTTAGAGTCTCTTTTTGTCCTCATTTTCATAGCACTTATTTAGTCTTTTGTTGCCTCACCTTTGTTTTAATTGTTGAATCTTTGCTTTTGTTAATAAAGAACTTTAATTCACCTGATAACATCTGGATTTTTATGTTACTTCCATTACCCCACATGAACTGGTTGTAACACATATTTTTTCACATGTCGGATGACATACTATACTGGGACAGTTATTTCACATTTCGGAAGACATACTATGATATATTTTTTTCCACATTTTGGACGACATACTATACTATGATGTTTTTTGATTCATTAGGGACGACATACTCTACCATGACGTTTTTATCACATTCGGGACGACATACTATACGATGACGTTTATTGATTCATTTGGGACAACATACAACTATGACATTTTTTTCACATTTTGGATGACATACTGTACTATTAAGTTTTTTTTCACATTTGGAATGACATACTCTAGTAAGATGTTTTTATCACATCCGGGACGACATACTATACTATGACGTTTTTTTCACATTTTGGACGACATACTATACTATGACTTTTTTTCCACATTTTGGACGACATACTATGACATTTTGATCACATTAGGGACGACATACTATACGATGACGTTTTTTGACATATTTGGGACGACATACTATACTGTGACCTTTTTATCACATTCGGGACGATATACTATACTATGACTTTTTTTTTTCACGTTCGGAACGACATACTATAGTATGACATTTTTTAAAAAATTTCGGACGACATACTATACTATGACATTTTTGATGACTTTTCGACCTACATCGTATACTATGACATTTTTGATGATATTCATCACGACATACAATACTATGTCGTTTTTGATTAAATTTCAGACGACATACTACACTACGACGTTTTTGATGATATTTTGGACAACATACTATACTATGACGATTTTGATGAAATTTCGTACAACATACAATACTACGACATTTTGGAAGAAATTTCGGACGACATACTATACTATGTCGTTTTTGGTGACATTTTGGACAAAACACTACACTATGACTTTTGATGAAATTTCGGACGACATACAATGCTATGATGTTTTTAATGAAATTTCAGACAACATGCTATAACACGTTGTTTTTGATGACATTTCAGACGACATACTATACTATGACGTTTTTGATGACATGTTGAAGGTCATACTGGACTATGACGTTTTTGATGAAATTTCGGACGACATACTATACTATGTCGTTTTTGATGACATTTCAAACGACATACTATACTGTGAAATTTTTGATGACATTTTGGACAAAATACTACACTGACGTTTTTGATGAAATTTCGGACGACATACCATATTATGACGTTTTTGATAATAGTTATCACGACATCCAATACTATGATGTTTTTGATGAAATTCATCACGACATACTATACTATGACGTTCTGGATGAAATTTCGGAGAACATACTATACTATGTCGTTTTTGATGATATTTATCACGACATACAATGCTATGATGTTTTTGATGAAATTTCAGAC